>JANKKI010000395.1:0-747470 GCA_025175665.1 Cinchona pubescens
ATAGTTTTTGATATCAACATAACTGAGTAATTAAGTAAGGAATTATAGGCCCTGTCTACTCAATGCTTTTGAATAGCACTCTTAAGTACACACTAATACAATATTACTAAAGAGCAAATTTGCACTCAAATTGCTTTTGTGCTGGCTTGTATTCAATGTGTAAGATAAGTTTATTAATTACAAATAGGTTGGCTTTTATAGATACAATATCTCCTCCAACCAATGGCTAAATAATAAATGCTAAGAAACTAGCCGTTTTAGGTTTCGGACGTCCAAAGTCTTTTTAGCGTCCGACGGGTCTAATCAATTAGATCGTTGAGTTGAAAACTTCATTGGCGGCTGATTTGATCATAAAGAATACGACCTGTCTCTTATACACATCTAGATGTGTATAAGAGACAGGCACTACCAAATACAAACAACCATAAATCAACCACAAACAACCATAAATCAACCAAATTTCTCCCCTTTTTGGCATCATCAAAACAAAACAAGTACAAAGAAAGGTCCCCCTGAGATGATGCTTCCCCGTACTCAAATGGCGAGAAACAAGGGCAAGCAAGATTCAATAAAACGAGAGACAAAGTAGCATCATTAATAGAAGAAATAGTCAAGAAATTACATTTAAGTTCAACAAATGTTAGTTCAACCACATTTAACCAATGACAAACTAATCAAAAGTAATCTAAAAGATGTAAACTAAGAGGTTGAGTTGAAATCATTTTCTTCTTCGATCGCTTCTCTCGTTTTACTTCTAGATGTGTATAAGAGACAGTAATTACATCATGCAATGCCGTGATCCTCGAGAAACCAGTGAGCACGATGATGAGGCTAAATGTGTCATCAACATCCTCATCATATTAGCATCGATGCTAAGAAGCTTTCTCAGGATTTGATGCACCATCAATCTGGCTCAGATTGGCGTGGTTGATATCTTTAATATCATCGTCATCTTGTAGGAAGAGGACTCGAGAATGTACTGAGACCGAATGTTGGCAAATTGGACTGAGCGGAGTCTCTTATACACATCTAGATGTGTATAAGAGACAGGGTCTGCTTGGTCTCCAACCTTTTTAATTTCTTGAAGTTTGTGGCATTGAAAAGTGCTCATTTGATTTCCTAGATTTGTGACAAGGGTGCACGGTTGAGAAAGGAAGGGTTTTGAAGAGGAAATTTGTGAAGGATTCACAAGTGAAGGTGTGGAAGAAGAGGGTTGAGGTGGAGTGGAGTAAGGAAGTGCTTGTCCTGAACTTGATGCAGGACCCTTTGATTTTTCAATTTCATAATCAGCTTTAGTGAACCATTTTTCATTGAAAAAACATAATCCTTTACATTAAAAACAAACTAAATTGAAAGACCCTCATATTATTTTTTCCAAGAAAGGAAATATCAAAATGATCAAAACTTTAGTTAAAAATTTCCTAGTAGGAATAGGATTAGGACTGTCTCTTATACACATCTTATTTTGTTCCTTGTAGGAAATATCCAAAGCCAAGTTGGATTCCTTAAAAACACAATAGAACAGATACGATTGCATTATTTTGGCTCAGTATGATGTCCATCAGTAGGTAATAGCTAATTTGTAACCAATGTGTACAAAATATTGAGCTCAGGACTATGCAAAGTGGTTTTGGATTCCGAAGCCTATTTAAAATCAACATGAAAATTTGTTTTACTTCATCGATATCAAATCGAGTATCAATAGCAGGCCATTTGTCTAAAGAAAAGAAATGTGATAATTTCATCGGAAGGAAGAACTTCACATTCAAAAATCGAATTAATGACATTGGAATTAAACTCAAGATTGATGTGATTCACACAAGACACTAAGGTTTGAACAGTTAAGCCTTTGCGAAGATTTGCAGTAAACTGGAATACCATATCATGATACAAAGGTAAGTGAAGATGAATCAAATTCCCCCATTTTTGTTTTGCAAAACATTCCTTAATAAAAGATATGTTAATTCGTCAAACATGCTTTGGGAAACAGGACATTGCACAATAATAGATTTTCTAAGCAAGGATGTATACCTATTAGATGCCTTGGCATCAATGAATTTGGGCTAGGTGGGATTTGGAGATGGTTGGAGGATTTGATGATGTTTGGCCTTGCATTGGAGCTTTTCCCTTCGATTTCTTGTGTATAAGAGACAGACATTAGCCACTGCACAAAAGCTCCCATCTCTAAATTAGAGGTAGGAGTTAGTAATATTGTATTAGTGTGTACTTAAGAGCTGTCTCTTATACACATCTGCAAATATTCGTTCTAAGCTCTCTGTACTCTCGGACAAAAATATCCGCCCAAACTCCTTTTTTATTACTTAAAGTAATAAAAAAGGAGTTTGGGCGGATATTTTTGTCCGAGAGTACAGAGAGCTTAGAACGAATATTTGCATCTGAAAACACAACTCACAAGTTTTTGAAATCTATAATGCCTAAGCAAGTTCTGAGAAACTCAAAGCGATCCAGTGGTAAAGGTTTAGTAAAAATATCAGCCAATTGATCTTTTGTGCAAAGAAATTCAATATAGGGATTTCTTTTTTGCATTAAATTTATGAGTTGTTTTTTGATGCAAATATTTGTTCTAAGCTCTCTGTACTCTGTCTCTTATACACATCTAGATGTGTATAAGAGACAGTGTCTGGGTTAAATTAATCATAGGGTTAATTAGCATTGTTGAAAATTATCAAAGATAACAGCAAAATCTTTAAAGTATGTTTCATCCAAAGAAGTTGAGGACAAAAATTTCCCACGGTAATATATTCGGCTTCATGAGACAATGTCATTGCCTATTGAATCTTGCTAAACCAAGACACCAATCAATTTCCCAAAAGGTGGCACATACCACTAGGTATACTTTTTCTTTCAATTTTACAACCAGCAAAGTTGGCATCTGAGTAGCTAATCAATTCAAAACTAGTGGATTTAGGGTACCAAAGACCATAATTTAAAGTTTCTTTCAAATATCTAAAAATTCTTTTGACAACAATCAAGTGTGATTCCTTTAGACATGATTGAAATCTAGCACAAAGGCAAACTGCAAACATAATATCTGGTCTACTGGCGGTTAAATAAAGTAAACTTCTTATCAATACCTCTATAGTGTTTTTCATCAACACAATTACCTTCTTGAACTTTGTCCAGCTTAGTTGAGGTGCACATTGGCGTTCCAACTTGCTAGCAATCCTAGATGTGAAGTGCTTGAGTAGCTCCTTTGTGTACTTGATTCATGCGATGAAAGTTCCTTTCTTTGTTTGGTGAACTTGAAGTCCAAGGAAGAATTGTAATTCACCTATCATGGTCATTTCAAATTCCTTTTCATCATGTGTATAAGAAAACTCCTTGCAAACTTTCATGATAATTTCTCTAAAAATAATATCATCAACGTAAATTTGAACAACCAACATGTCGTTAAGATTAATCTTGGTGAAAAGAGTAGTATCAACAACACCTATTTTGAAACCTTTTTCAATCAAAAAATCTTGTTTAATCTTTCATACCAAGCTCTAGGAGCTTGTTTCAACCCATACAAAGCCTTTGATAGTTTAAAAACATGATTTGGAAAATCTTTATTTTCAAAACGGGAGATTGTTCAACAAAAATTTCTTGATCAATGAAACCATTTAAAAAGGTACTTTTCACATCCATTTGAAATAATTGGAAATGGTTAAAGTATGCATATGCAAGAAACATATGAATAGATTCTAAACAAGCAACAGGTGCGAAGGTCCCATCAAAGTCAATTCCTTCTTCTTGAGCATAATCCTTCGCAACTAGTCTACCTTTATTTCCAATTATCTCACCTTTATCATTTAGTTTGTTTTTAAAAACCCATTGTGTTCCTATTACGAGATGAATTGAGGGTCTTTGATATCATTCAACTAAGTCCACGCATTGTTTTTCTTGAATTGACTGAGTTCTTCTTGCACAGCAAGAACCCAAGATTCGTCTTTCAAAGAATCATCCACACGTATAGGTTCAATGTGAGAAAGTAAGGCACAATTATTATTCAAATGTTTATAAGAATGAGTTTTTACCGAATCGGATGGATCACCTATGATTAGTTCTTGAGGATGACTTGAGACAAATCTCCATGCCTTTTGAAGGTCTTTTGGTGAATCTTCTTTCCTTCCTCCTTCTTCATCCAAGTGATGAACATTGTCTTCATTGATTTCCTTGGTCTCTTGATGTTCTTCTTGAATATTGAGTTTCTCAAGTTTCTTTTGCACACCTACATCTTCATCTTCACAAACATTTCTTGAAATAACATCATTAGCCTCATCAAAAGTAACAAGCACAATTTCTTCAATAAGAAGAGTTCTTCTATTGTATACTCGCTACGCTTTCTTGTCACCAGAATATCCTAAGAAAATCTCTAGGTGATATCCGATTTTTTGTCAAATTTTTTAAGATACTCTTTAACTTTTAAAATAAAACATTTGCAACCGAAAACTTTGAAAAAGCTCATGGAGTGCAAATAATATCTGTCGAGTTGCAATGCCGTCGTGAGCACCCAAAATTAACAACTCTAATGTAGTAGCGGTGAGTCGAGTTTGTCTCACAGAGAACGGGGGTTATTTTCGTGCTAATGGAACAAGGGGGGTTTGGAATGTTTTTTAACTAAAACTAAAACAATAAAATAACAAAAGAAAATTCAATTAAGAAACATCTTGGTTTTGGTCATATCCACCATGGCAACTTCACTAGTCAATCATTGACACACAAGATAATTCAATTTATATCAAGCACTAATTAGGATATTAACCCCTTCTGTGTATTCAGAGTTTTCGGTTATTTCTTTCTAAAGTTGGTTAATTTTCAACAAGTGATCCAATTAACCCTAACTATTAATTTAACCCAGACACGCGCTCAAATATTAATTAATAGATGAGCATTAAAATCAACAAGAATAATTAGACTAATTAAACATAAACACACTGAATTTATGCTAATTAGACACATTAATTTCTCTAAATTCAATAACACAATTCCAGTAATTGTCAAATTTAGTTGCTTCATAGGTTGAATTAAGCACACGCGGTTAAAACAATCTAGTGGTAGATTAATTCTAATAACTTAGTATTCTGCAGCAATAATAAGCTAAAAAGAACAATCATAAATTTAATCGCAGAAAAATAATCAATACTTGAGATAAAAGTGAATAATTTAAGCACAAGAAGTCTCACAACTTTGTAGAATTGACCATGGATTGTCTCCACTCTACCAATAAAAGAGCTTTAGGCACAAAGTGCCATAAAAGAATAAAGAGGAAAATTTTCTGCTAAAACCCTAGCCAAAAGAAAATAAAAGTGTTGATCCCTTTTTTCTCACCCAACTTGGGGTATTTATAATGAGTGTTTAGGGTTACAAATAATGCCTACAAATAAAAACGTGAGTTGTAGAAATTCCATTTTGGCCTCCGCGCACATGTGCAGGCATGTGCGCGAGGCAGTAAGTTCCAGCTGGTTTTGTATCCGTACATGTGCGCGCGAGCTGCTTCTGGAATTGAAGTTTTTGGACTCAGCGCACATGCGCAGCCCAGCTCCAGCGCATGTGCGCTGACTTCCTCAATTGTGCTCCACCTTCGGCTTCGATTTTCACCTTGATTGTTGTATTATTTGGGAAAACTCAAAACATGAAAGTTGCAGCTCTATGTCTTAGATTTCCAATGCTTCTTAAATAACCTCAATTGGAGCTTGGGATCAAAAGTTATGTTTGAAATACATAACAGTATTTGGAATGACTTCGTATTCGTGCATGTTCCATTGATAGCATTTTCTATAGGAATTTAGAGCTTTTCAACTCTTTTCTTTGTAACCCTACAAAAACTTAGAATAACCAAATTAAACTCAATAATAACTCAAATCTTGTTTTCAACACATAAAAACCGTGGTAATTGACACATAAAATTTACTACAATTATGAACTTATCAAATTACCCCACACTTAGCCTTTGATTGTCCTCGATCAAATATAAAATTAAACCATTTAAGCTAAAAAAAATTTTACTCAATATATTTCTTCAAATTTTCACATAAATAATCAATAACCAATCCAGCAATCAGAGTAGTCTATGAACCCAAGAGCTCAAATGCTGATAAAAACCAAAACATGAAATTCATGTGTATATGTGTATAGCTATTCAAAAACTTAGATTTGAAAATGTCTAGATTAAATCATGAAGACCATCAAATTTTTTTCTAAACACCCCATAGCTCACTCTTTCCACCAATCTAAACAATCGATTCAATTCAAATTTAAGTAGGACTTTCAGTTCGAACTAGAAATTCGGATATTTGTTAGCCAAAGAAGGAAAAGGATATAGCAAATAAGAACAAGAGCTTTATAATAATTGTGGCCACAAACTAAAATAAAACTTTTTTTCACATGCAGAATATCAAACATCCACAACCCCACACTTGAGTAACAAACACCCATTAAGAATTCGAAACAACCAAACATGCCAACCTCCCTCGGAAAATATACATATATCATATGTTTTTTTATATCCGTACCTGCACATTACCAATGGTAGGCACTACTACCATTGGTATAAACATGCAGGTACATAGATGGGCATACCTGCAAATATAGGTACCAGTGATGGGCACTACCTACAAATACAGGTACCAGTGATAGGCACTACCTATAAATATCAAGAATACGCAAGTACTAGTGATGGGCACTACCTGCATATTCAGAACTTCCATATTCATTTTTTTTCCAATACCCCATTTTGTAACAAAAATGTACATCAGTCACTTCTCACAAACTTCCACCCTTATATCCCCTTAACAAATAATGTGTACCATAAGCTCTTAAAGGGAAAATTTAGGATAAAATAATAGAAATATTCAAAGCCCAATAAGGTGTCATAGGTGTTACACAGTGTATGTACTTAGAATAAATTGTTAAAATGGTTGACTAGAAAGAATCATCAGGTAAAACCCAGCACTACCTTAATTTTAAATTCCTGTCTCTTATACACATCTCTACTTGCGTATTCTTGATATTTATAGGCTGGAATAATTGCTTCTACATAAATTTCTCTAAATATCCCAAATCAAAAATTAAAGTATGGCTCAGTGCTCAAAAGTCTTGAAAATCATGAATGGAAAATATTAATACTTACTACCCATTCATGCATGGTTCAACTAATGATTATCATGCAGACAAATGGGAAAAATACGTTAAGCAAAATTTTTTGAAAATTGTCAAAAAATGGTCAATTAATTCACAAAATTTTCAAAATTTCGACAAGCTCTCAGATCAAAGGAAAAGTTAAAATATATTGCAGCAAAATCGAGTAAAATACACCAAACACTTAAAAATGTGTATAAGAGACACCCCACACTTAAAACAAGTTATAAGTATTAATTTACTGTGAGATTGTTGGCACCGCCTCACTCTTAACCACATCTAGATGTGTATAAGAGACAGCTTTGGAGCGATGTCATTATAAATAACCCCTTGTTGCGAAAGAAAGCTGGATAACACTAAACAAAACAAAACAAAACAAAACAAATAAATAATTTCTTTGAGATAATAAGAAAAACAAGAATATGGTAGAAAATAATCCTACAATAATCAAGAAGACTTACTCCCTTAAGGGAATACATAACCAAAATAATGAAAAGAAACCTATTCTGTCTTTTATAGTTAACTAATGTGTAAAATAAAACCTAACCAATGAAAATATATGCTTGTTAAAATCTAGCTTATTATTGTCTGCAGAATACTAAGTTATAAGAGACAATCTACCACTAGCCCAATGATAGGGTATAAGAACTCAAGGAGCAGGGCCCCAAATCCTGCGAAAAGGTGAAAAGGATGGGAATGTTGAAGGGTCCTCGCCCCACTCTCTGGACAGGTATTAGAGCCTCCATTGTCTATTGGCCACGTAAACTGATCTAGCATGTAAATAAGAGACAGGGAGGACCTTGTACATCAGAAAATTGGACTGATTAACAGCAGATGAGCCACCCGAGGCTGTGGAGGAGCAGTGCATCGCTCGTCATCCGAATCATCGACCTCCTCCACTTGTGATGTAGAAGCTTGAGCTCTAGTACGTTTAACCAGAGCCCGTAGACCCTCCAGCACTATGCAATCATCTGGCCTGGCCTAAATTTTTTTTCAGAAGGCTCAATCGGCATCCCACTTTCCAAGCATAGTGTCTTAATCTGATGAGGAAACCATAATCCTGGTTGTTGACTGGTAGCGGAGTAGCAAATTCGTTGATATATGAGCTGACCCACATCAATGGTGTCAGTAGCAATGCAATATAGCAATTTAGCCCGCTCCAATTGAGGTTGGGTAAGATGGTTTACCGGTAGAAGGCGGCCACAAATGAATTTAAACCAAACAAACCACGCTGGCTTAAGTTTATTCGCGTGGAAATGCCGAGCCGCCCAGAATACAAAATTTTATTGATTTCAGTGGCAGAGATATCCACTTCCTTTCCCCGTACATAGACCCTGGTGGAGCTATAATGATCAAAGTTAGAATAGAACTCTCCCATCACCGGAAGGATGGCATCGATGGGAGTTGAAGTGAGAAGCTCCCATCCACGATTGCGAATAGTTATCTTTATTTCTGGCACTCCTGCCAACGGAACTTGAATGCCCCTTTCCCTTATTAAGCCCGCTTAGAGATGTCATCATCATACTTTTGTTTGGCAGCCGTTAAGAAACGTAAACGCCACCAACCCTTGATTGTGTAGCCCGGATCGGAGAATTTTCCGGTACCCGTGCCTTTGGCTATTTTCTTGGCTGCTCTTCCCATTCCTATAAAACATAAACAAGTATCATCTAAGACTATATTTGCAGGTGTGCCCCTAGGGATTAAATTCATGCATCACTACCTTGTGTTTGAACATTTTTATTCATTGGGGCATATTATCGAACACATGGCATGCACAAAGAAAGAGGAAATTTATGGGTATATTATGAACATGAAATCCATTCTCAATCAAAATCCCAACAAAAATCACACCAAATTTGTGTTTTAAGATCAATACCTATTGAGATTACATCAATTCAAAGCATAAAAAGACTCTAGATAATCTAGAAAATTACTTGAAACCCATAAAAAAATTTGTAGAAAGAAAGAGAAATTCATACCTTGATTTGATTGTTCTTGAAAAAAGAAGAACTCTAATTTGGGTGTAAAATTGATGGAATTGGGGTAGTTTTTAAAGATCTAAAAGTGGGGAATTTTGGGGTTTTGAGAGGAAGTTGAATTAAAAAGAATGTGAAGAATGTGAGAATGAGGAATTTGAACGGTTCTTCTATTTTAAATCCAGAGAAGCTTTTCTTTTTCTCATTTTATGCTTTTATTTTTGCATTGAGGACTTTTCATTATTTTGGTTATGTATTCCCTTAAGGAGTTATTTGGTCTTCTTGATTATTGTTATCATTATTTTACTCCATGCATTGCTTGTATAGATTATTATCTCAAAGAAATTATTAATTTGTTTTGTTTTGTTTTGATTTCTTCTTCATACACATCTAGATGTGTATAAGAGACAGCCTTTTAACAAAACTAAAAATCTGAATCCTTAAATGAAAATAAGTAAAAATAAATAAAGTTGCAAAAATTAAGTAATGAATAAAATTGATGTGGACATGTGTTGCCTCCCATGCAGCACCTTTGTTTACTGTCGTTGGCTCGACTTGATACTCGCCACTTAATCAAAATGCGGTTCTTCCAAATTCTCTTATACACATCTCCCGATGCAACCCCTTCATAATAGGGTTTGAGGCGGTGTCCATTAACTGTAAACACCTTGGATGTTTGTAAACTCTGAATTTCAACTGCCATCAAACTTGATACATTAGTTATTAAATACGGACCAACCCAACGAGATCTCAACTTACCTGAAAATAGAAGAAGACGGGTTTGATAAAGAAGGACTCTTTGCCCGACATGGAAATCTTTCCTTATGATCTTTTGATCATGAAAGCCTTTGCCTTCGCCTTATATATGCGAGTATTCTCGTAATCGTCGTTGCGGATTTCCTCCAACTCTTGCAGTTGTAATTTCCTATGTTCTCCACTAGCATCCAATCCCATATTGAAACTTTTAATTGCCCAATAAGCTTTATGCTCCAATTCAACGGGGAAGTGACATGCTTTACCAAATATTAGCCGAAATGAGGACATCCCTATGGGCGTCTTATAATGATATGAAGTGCGATATGCCCACAATGCATCATCCAACCGTAAACTCCAATCCCTACTACTGGAGTTTATTGTTTTTTGGAGAATAGACTTGATTTCTCGGTTAGATACCTCGGCTTGTCCACTGGTTTGTGGGTGATAAGCGGTGGAAATCTTGTGTGTCACATGGTACTTCTTTAATAAAGCTTCCACTGTCCGATTACAAAAATGAGTAGCTATAAGAGACAGACCTGAGAACTATTTCATTTGGTTAATATATGTGGATACAGCAATTTTAAAGAAAGTCTCGAAACAATCTGGGAATATAAGAGACAGGGGTTTAGCTTCCATATCATTTTGACACAAAATAAACAGCCAAAAGGATATATGAATAACCAAATGAAATAGGGAAAGGTCCCATGAAATCAATACCCCAAACATCAAATATTTTACAGAATTGTATCAGGTTTTGAGGCATTTCATTCTTTTGGGAAATGTTACCTGTTCTTTGGCAATTATCACATGAACGGCAAAATAGGTACGAGTCGTGAAATATGTGTGGCCAATAAAAGCCACACTCTAATACCTTCATTGTTGTTTTTTTTACTCCAAAATGTCCTCCACAAGCATAAGTATGGCAAAATGCTAAGATTGAATTAATCTCATCATCATTGACGCACCTTCTGATTACTTGATCAGCGCAATGTTTCCATAAATAAGGCTCGTCCCATACAAAGTATTTGGCATCACTTTTGATTTTCTCCCTTGCTGCCCTAAACAAACCTTGGGGTAATTTGTTAGTAACCAAGAAATTAACAATATTTGCATACCAGGGTAACACCGCCTTTATTGAGCATAATTGTTCATCCGAAAATCTTTCTTGTATCCCTAATTCATCCTACACATGTGGCAGTCGACTTAAATGGTCTGCCACTTTGTTTTCCATACCACTTTTGTCTCTGATTTCTAAATTGAATTCGCTCAAGAGGAGAATCCATCTTATCAACCTTGGTTTTGATTCCTTTTTTGTCAATAAATAGCGTAACTTGCTACATGATCAGAATATACAATCACTTTAGTACCAATTAGATAAGAACAAAATTTCTCTAAAGCAAAAACAACAGCTAAAAGCTCCTTTTCAGTGGTAGTATAATTTTCCTGTGCATCATTTAGGGTTATGGAGGCGTAGTAAATTGCATGAGGTGCTCTTCCCCAACATTAGCCTCAACACCCACTGCAAAGTCACTTGCATCACACATTATCTCGAATGGTAGGCTCCAATTGGGTGGTTGGATGATGGGTATGGATACGAGGAGTTGTTTCAATTTGTCAAATGCCGCCTTGTAATCATCGCCAAATTCAAATTCGGCATCTTTGCAATAATGCATAAGGGTGCTGATACTTTTGAGAAGTCCTTGATAGCTGTCTCTTATACACATCCTAGATAAAATAAGAGACAGGGGAAGGCTTGTATTCAATGTCTGTCTAGGGTAAAGATTGGATTATGTCAATTTTAACTTTATTGATTTCAATGTCCTTAGACTGTTCTAGGGCATAAATAATGACCTAACACTATACCTTGTTGAACCATGAAATGACATTTTTCAGAATTTAGAACAAGGTTAGTTTCAATGCACCTTTGTAATATTAAGGTGAGATTATGCAAACATTGGTCAAAAGAATCTCCATAAACAGTGAAATCATCCATAAATACCTCAATAAAATGTTCTAAAAAATCAAAAAATATGCTAAACATACACCTGTGAAAAGTAGCAGGAGCATTACACAACCCAAATGGCATACGACGATAGGCAAATTTTCCAAATGGGCATGTAAATGTTGTCTTTTCCTGATCTTCGGGGGCAATAGCGATTTGGAAAGAACCTGAGTAGCCATCAAGAAAACAATAACTAGAACGACCGGCTAACCTTTCAAGCATGCCTGATCTCTTAAAGGCACATCTAGATGTCTTTAAGAGACAGGGAATTAAGCTTTCGGCAGTTTATACAAACCCGCCACCCGTATAAGAAACAGGTGGTGCTGTATGGTTGGCAATGATTCTGTCATCATTACCAGTAATCCCCATCTTCTTAGGGACTAATTGCACTGGACTAACCCATTCGCTATCTGAAATTGGGTAAATTATCCCTACTTCAAGAAGTTTGAGTATTTCCGTTTTAACCACTTCCGTTAGCATCGGGTTTAGCCTCCTTTGTGGCTGACGGGTAGGCTTAGCTCCATCTTCAAGTAGTATACGATGCATGCATGTTGATGGGCTAATTCCCTTTATATCTGCAATGGTCCAGCCGATCGCTGTTTTATGCTCTTTTAGGACTTTTAGTAGCCATTCTTCTTGGTCAATGGTTAAGTCATTAGCAATTATAACCGGATGAGTTTTCCTATCACCTAAAAACATATATTTGAGGTGACTCGGGAGAGGCTTCAATTTCGATTCAACTGCCTGGAAAATCGAAAACAAGGGTGTGTCATTAAAATTCATTGAAGTGTCATAAGATAACTTACCAAATTGCGGCTGTTCAGCCTTTTTTCCTGCTTTCTCATCCCCAATTTCATCATACTCATCTTCAAAAACATCCTGTACTATTGAATCAATAACATCAACAAAGTAAAATGATGTTGAATTTAGGAGCTTCTATAAATGCATAAATATTCAGTTGAAATTCTTAAGCCAGCAAATTCCATCGTCAAAATTGCTGTATCCACATCTATTTTAGTTTTGGATGTTTTCAAAATGGTCTACCTAACAAAATGGGTGAAGACTCATCATTGTTCTCCTTGTCAGATACATAAAAATCAGCTGAAAAAATTAATTCATTGACTTGGACTAAAACATCATCAACTATACCCTTAGGATAAGCCACTGATCTATCTGCTAACTGGATAACAACACGAGTTTCAAGTAAAGGCCCTAGGTGCAAGGATTTATAACTGAATAAGGCATAACATTTATAGAAGCTCCTAAATTCAACATGGCCTCCTTAATTCCATTATTGTTTATTGTACATGGAATGGTACACATACCTGGATCTTTGCATTTCATTGGAAGATTCTCTTGTAAGCATGACTATACATTTTACCCAACATGATCTTCTTAGCCTTCTTTTGTTTTTGCTTATTTTTGTGTGTACATAATTCTTTCAAAAATTTAGCATAGCGAAGAATTTTTTTAATGGCATTTAACAATGGAATATTTACCTCACATTTGCAAAAAGTTTCATACAAATCTCTATTGGGGTCCTCCTTCACAAATTCCTTAAATGCATCAGGAAATGATGTTCAGGTATGTATTCTGGCCACTGATTTGACTTAACAATTTTTTCTTCTTCTTTTTGAACCGGATAACTTTCTTTCTCCACTTCAATTTCCCTCTCCTTAGTCTTGTTCTGTTCAAGAACTAATTTGGATGACACTTCAACCTCCTAGCCACTTCTCAACATAATTGCAATTGCATTCTCCTTAGGGTTAGTGACTGTTTGAGAAGGCAGGCTTTCGAGCTCGCTCTTCCAGCGACTAATTGTAAACCATTTGTCCCATCTACTGTTGTAATCTGTTGAATACGGCTTTGGTTGGAGCTGGGCTACGCATCCTCAGTCGTTCCTCTATAGACTTACCAGATTGATTATTAAAATTTGCTTGTTGTCTCTAAGCGAATGGCGACCTATATGGTTAGAAGTTCTGTCGATTTTGTTGAGGCTAATTTTGGGCTTGGTTCCCGTATCTCAAGTTAGGATGATCCCTCCATCTAGGATTGTAAGTGTTCGAGTAAGGATCATCCTCTGGCTGCGATCCACTTGCTACAAGGCCTCAGCAGAAGCAAGGGACACATGAGTGCTAGGTTCTCTGCGCTCATTTGAGCATGGATGATTTCACTGTTTATGGAGATTCTGGTGCGGTACCTGAAGCCAACTGTCTAACAAAATAAGTTAAACTAGCCATTTGTTGTTCTAGTGAAGAAATATTTACCTCATTTACACGCCTGATAGGTTGATCGCTTCGTGTTCCAAACTTCTGAGAGCAAGTGGCCATATTCGATATAAGCTCACGCATAACGTCTATGGTCAATGAGCTTAAAATTAGCCTCAACAAAATCGACAGAACTTCTAACGTTAGGTCAATTTAACGCTTAGATACAACCTGTCTCTTATACACATCTAGATGTGTATAAGAGACACAGCTTAATACACAATTTCTTGAAGCGTTCCCAATACTCATACAAGGATTCTTCATTGAATTGCCTTATTCCACAAATTTCCTTGCGAATATTTGCACCGAGAAGCTGAGAAGTACTTAGCCAAGAATAGTCTATTCATTTGCTCCCAGGTTGTGATACTACCCGAAGGGAAATTGAATAGCCAATCCTTTGCCTCATCCTTGAGTGAGAACGAAAATGCTTTTACACTTGATGTGCTCCTCTGACACCCCGGTAGGTCTCATACTAGTGCAATACACATGGAGATGTGTATAAGAGACAGTAGGGATAAATTACCCAATTTCAGATAGCGAATGGGTTAGTCCAGTGCCTGTCTCTTATACACATCTAGATGTGTATAAGAGACAGATGCAGTACTTAAAATGGTAAGACTTCTTGAAGTAGGGATAATTTACCCAATTTCAGATAGCGAATGGACTTAACCTGTCTCTTATACACATCTAGATGTGTATAAGAGACAGCTAATTAGTGTTGTTAATTTAAAAAGAATGATGAAGAAAAACTTTGAAAATAAATAGAAAAATTTGCCATGGTGGATATGACCAAAACCAAGATCTTTCGTATGCAAATAATAGTCCTGTCGAGTTGCAATTCCGTCATAAGCACCCAAAATTAACAACTCTAATGTAGTAGTGGTGAGTCGAGTTCGTCCTACAGAGAACAGGGGTTATTTTCGTGCTAATGGAACAAGGGGGGCTTGGAATGCTTTTTAACTAAAACTAAAACAAGAAATAATAACTAAAGAAAATTCAATTACGAAAGATCTTGGTACACATCATATCCACCATGGCAACTTCACTAGTAGATCATTGACACACAAGATAATTCAATTTATATCAAGCACTAATTGAAGAATTAACCCAAACGGATACCAATTCAAAGTTGATTCTTATTTCTTTCTAAAGTTGGTTAATTTTCAACACGCGATCCAATTAACCCTAACTATTAATTTAACCCAGACACGCGACATAAATTAATTAATAGAAGCATTAAAATCAACAAGAACAATTAGACTAATTAAACATAAACACACGCGGATATGCTAATTAAATGATTAATTTCCCTAAATTCAATAACACAATTCCAGTAATTATCAAATTTAGTTGCTTCATAGGTTGAATTAAGCACACGCGGTTAAAACAATATAGTGGTAGATTAATTCTAATAACTTAGTATTCTGCAGCAATAATAAGCTAAAAAGAACAATCATAAATTTAATCGCAGAAAAATAATTGAAATACTTGAGATAAAAGTGAATAATTTAAGCACAAGAAGTCTATGAAACTTTGTAGAATTGAAGCCATGGTAAAATTCCCTCTACCAAGAAAAGTGTTTAGGCACAAAGTGCCATAAAAGAATACCCAGGAAAATTTTCTGCTAAAACCCTAGCCAAAAGAAAATAAAAGTGTCGATCCCTTTTTTCTCACCCAACTTGAGGTATTTAGTCTTTAGGATTACAAATAATGTCTACAAATAATAACGTGAAATCGGGTGAAAAGGAGTCCAACCGGCCGAAGAAACCCCTCAAAGACTCAAAAACACGTTTGCTACTGGCCTTCGCGCACATGCATAGGCTCCTTTGCGCGCATGTGAGCGTGAGGCGTAAGTTCCAGCGGTTCTGTGGCTATGAGGTATAAGAGACAGATACCATTGAGGATCTTGAAGTCTCTGAGCTGCTTCGGAATTATATGCATGTGCGCGAAGGCCAGTAGCAGAAACGTGTTTTTGAGTCTTTGAGCTGTCTCTTATATGTGTCTCTTATACACGGCTTAGATGTTTTACCTTGATTCTTGCATTATTTGGGAAAACTCAAAACATAAAAGTCTTAGCTATATGTCTTAGGTTTCCAATGCTTCTTAAATCACCTCATTTGGAGCTTGGGATCAAAAGTTATATTTGAAATACAAAACTGTGTCTAGAATGACTTTGTATTCGTGCATGTTCCGTTCTTAGCATTTTCTTTCATCGTTTTGCATCCTTTTCAACTCTTTTTCACTGCAACCTAACAAAAACTGAGAATAACCAAATTAAGCTCAATAATAACTCAAATCTTGTTTTCAACACATAAAAACCGTGGTAATTGACACGTAAAATTTAGTACTATTATGAACTTATCAGCTCACAACGGGTTTTTTACAAAGCAAAAGTTCATATGATGTTCTGTTCGAAATAGGCCTTAAAAGAACTCGATTCATGACACAACAAGCTGTGTTAACTGCTTCAGCCTAAAAATATTTTGGTAAATCACATTCATACATTTTATCATGGTTCTAGCGGCCTTTTGAAGTGTTCTATTTTTTCTTGCAACAACACCATTTTGTTGAGGCACTCTAGCAACCAAAAAATCATGTAAAATACCGTTGTGATCACAAAATTTAGACAAACCTCCAAATTTAAATTCGGCTCCGTTATCACTTCTCAAATGAACAATTTTCAAATTCAGCAAATTTTTTATTTTGGAAAAAATTTTACGAAATTTTCAAAGCCTTCATTTTGGTGAATAAGAAATAGCACCCAAGTATACCTAGAATAATCAACAATCCAAAAAGCATATTTACGACCACCGAGACCAATATGTTGAGTTGGACCAAACAAGTCCACATGCAATAATTCCAAAGGTTTAGAAGTAGACAAACAATTTTTTGGTTTAAAAGAAGCTTTAACTTGTTTACCAAATTGGCATGCATTACAAATTTTGTTTGTCAAAAACTTCAATTTTGTCAAACCTCTTACCAATTCTTTCTTAGGAAGATTATCAATCAAAAGATTGTAGATCCATGTTGAAATGACAAAGCCTTCTATGCCAAAGCCAAGGATCATCTATGGAAGCGGTTAAACACTTTACATTACCATTATCAATATTATTAAGATAAATCACATAAACATCATTAAGCCTTCTCCAACTGAGCAAAGCAACAAATTTCTTATGAAGAATTAAACATTCATGCTTAGTAAAGAACACATACAAATTTCTATCACATAGTTGACTCACACTTAAAAGATTATAATTTAAATTGTCAACTAAAAGCACATTTTTAATCAATGTCTTACCATTTTTACCTACATTACCTATGCCAATAGATTTTGCTTTCATGTTATCTCCAAAGGTCACCTTACCACTATTTTTGCCTGTGATTAGTATACACTCTAGATGTGTATAAGAGACTTTCATTTATAGTGTGTGTTCAAGAAACACCACTTAGCATTTTCCTGCACGAAATCTTAATAAATTTTGGTACCCATATTTTCTTGGATCCATAAGAGTTAGTAAATTGTACTAAAAAATATACGGAATTTGTTCCATGTTTTTCATTTCTCTTGCATAACAATTATTTTTCACATGTCCATATTGTTGGCAATAATTGCAGATAATATTCTTATTTCCATACAAAGAAGATTTTGATTTTACAAAACGTAAATCATTCCTTCTAAAAGTTTCAAAGTTCTTGTTGTTCAACATGTTTCTATTCTTTTTCATATCAACAATTTTTTCCCTTTTTCTATGCAAGAGTACATCAAGATTATCCAATCTTTTCTTCAAGTAGGCTTGTTCTTCCTTGATCTTTGTTTTCACATGCATTCTTTCCTTCAAATCAACATTTTCTTGTGATAACCTATTATTTTTATTCACAAGTCTTGGAGTTAGCATTCATTAAGGCATTGTTTTTATATCTAGATGTGTATAAGAGACAAGTATAACCCTGTCTCTTGCAATTTTAAAATGACCAGGTCTCTTAGACATCATTAGAATCATTAGAATCATAAGTAGTTGTTACCTCATCATCACCAATAGCCATAAAGGCCATTTGTGCCATTTCCATCTCTTCTTCAACTTCTCCTTTGGAGTTGCAATCATCCCATGTGATTTGAAAATTGTTGAAGCAGGGCTTGCTTCCTTCCTTTTTCTTCTTGGAAGGACACTCATTTGCAAAGTGTCTGGGTTGTCCACATTCAAAGCACTTTTCATTTTGCTTCTTAATTTCTAGCTTGTTCTTCCCTTTGAAATTATTTGAGTTGATTGGTCCTCCTTTTCTCATTCTCTGTTTATTGATAGTGTTTGAGAAATCCTTTGGTAATGAGTGCAAGATCACCTTCATCAAGATCTTTATATTCTAAATTGATGGAGCCATTTTCATCTTCTTCTTGAGAAGTCTTCAAGGCAATGCTTCTCTTTGGTCTTGCTTCTTCATTATCCACTAATTTAGCCTTGAGCTTCAATTCATAAAATGTAAGAGAGTTAATCAAGGATTCAATGGACATGAAATTTAAATTCTTCGCTTCAGCTCTATCGCAATAGATTTGGCTTCCCATTCTTTGGATAGTTCTCACCCAAAGAATATTCCTTACCCAAGAGACTTCAAGATCCTCAATGATATCATTGAATCTACAATACAACTTATCAATATTCTCATGTGGTTCCATCTTGAAAGACTCATACTTGGCAACAAGTAAGGATTTCCATTGTTCTCTCACATCATCGTTTCCTTCATGAATTTCTTTCAATTTATCCCAAATTTTCTTGGCCGAAACATATCCTTTGACATGAGACTCATTAGCTGGTGTTTTTTCAGCTAGTTTAGGATGGGAAGAATTATTAGATCAATTTCAACGCCAACTAGAACTAGACTTGACTGTAGGTTTACCTACATTTTTAAGTTGCCTTTCTCTTTTTATGGCCTTTTCTACCATGTCTTGCAATTCAATGTAGTGATGCAACTCTACAATTTTGCAATTTCTCAATTAAGTCCACATAAGAATCAAGCCATAGTGGCTTCTCGATCCCTAATGAACTACATTAGCCCTCATTAGACAACTTTGTAACTCCCTATAATACTCTTCTACAGATTTATTACCTTGTCTCTAGAGTTTGCAATATTTGGTGCAAATCACGACGATACGTAGAAGGTACAAATCTTTTGCATAATGCAGCTTTTAAGGATGTCCAATCATTAATTGATGGTTCTCTACAACTAATTCTACAAGTTTTAAATTGATCTTACCACTCTAAAGCATAATCACTAAATGAAGCAATATCTAATTGAGCTTTCTTTCGTTCAAGTAGTTTTGTCGACCACTTTCTTACCCTTTGTCCCATTTTACATGATTTTTTCTTATGTGATATTACCCACAATGTGTTGGATAGTCAATTTAATGTTACCAGTGTTGTCGTCAACCTTACTATTGATCTACAATCTTGGTTTTGATAATGACAAATACAATCTAATGGTTTGAACATGAGTTGTGCAGGAATTCTATTTTTATGTCACAATAGAGCTTTCGAACGCTATAGACAAAGAACACACCATCCAAACGGGAAAAGTCTCAAACGCAGGACTTTGTCTAAACAAAATTTTTTCGGACGCAATACACCGTCTGAAAGATATGGCAAAGGGCAAGGATCTAAGATCTGACAATGGACGCTTATTATTGTCAATTTAACAACGGATGCGCCCGTCGGAAGAAAGACCAACACTTGGATAAAATGAAACCTTTCGGACGCACTACTCCGTCCAAGGATATGACTCGTCAACCTATTAGCTTTGAATGTAGGAATAGACGCAACCTAAGCCGTCTGAATGAAGTTTTCAACTCAATGATATTGTTGATCGGATAATTGTTTGGATGCTTAAAAAGACTCTACTCATTGAGTGTAAATTAGCTCTTTAGTAATATTGTATTAGTGTGTACTTAAGAGTGCTATTCAAAAGCATTGAGTAGAGTGATAATCTTGCACAAAAGTAGGGTTGAGTGAAAAATCATTGGCTCAACTAAAGAGCAGTAGTGTGAGCAAGGGTTATCCTACTTTGGGTACAATTTTGATTATTGACTCACCAAATTTGAAGAAGTATCTTAGTGGATTACTACTCTAAACTTGCTAGCTTGCGAGTGTTGTTTGTTTAATCTCTCTCCTTTACTTATTCTGCTCATATTGTGATTAATTGATTATATTGCTATCAAATTACTTGTTAGTGTGAAAGATTTTATTTGTATATCATTTGAAAATTATTTTTAAGAAACCTAATTCACCCTCCCTCTTAGGTTGATTTGGGCCAACAATTGGTATCAAAGCTTGGTTTCTTTAGTTTGCTTAAATGGCATTTGGGTAAAGATCTTTACAGCAACCAATATAGCTTTATTTCTTGAAATCTTTCCAACTAATAAAATTTAGTCAATCTATCACTAGACCACCTATGTTCAATGGGGTAAATTTTATTAGTTGGAAAGATAGAATGAAAATCTTTTTGCAATCATTGATATTGACTTGTGGTATGTTGTCAATGAAGGTCCTTTTGAAGCCACCATTGTTGATCATCAGATAAATAGAAGAAGAGAAAAAATAGGGAATGAGCTTACTCCACAAGATAAAGCTAACTTGACCTTGAATGATAAAGACATGAATGTGCTGTACAATGTCTTGCGTGCTAACGAGTCAACTCATGTCAAAGGATATGTTTTGGCCAAGGAAATTTGGGATAAGTTGAAAGAAATTCATGAAGGAAGCGATGATGTGAGAGAACAATGGAAATCCTTACTTGTTGCCAAGTATGAGTCTTTCAAGATGGAACCACATGAGAATATTGATAAGTTGTATTGTAGATTCGATGATATCATTGATGATCTTGATGTCTTGGGTAGGAAATTGATCTAATAATTTTTACCATCCTAAATCTAGCTGAAAATACACCAGCTAACCCTAAAACCAATGAGGGTGAAAGTAGAGTTGTTAGACATCCCATGGATTCTTTGGTTAAAGATTCATCTTCTAACACTTTTAAATGCACTCGAGATATTAAGTGTTATCGTTCTTTGAGTGCTGGCACTTTGCAAATGAATGTCCAAATAAACATGCACTTTTCATGCAAGGGAATTAAGTGGTAAGTGAGGGCAGTGAATATGAAGATGCTTCCATGCCAGGATTGGTGGGCCCTAGTGATGATGATGAGAAGCAAGAGGATCTTTCTTTGATACTCGCCATGGTTGTATTGCCAGCATTTCAAACTTAGACCAAGGATGACCAAAATGAGGTACAACATGAAAATAGTTTCTTTACAAAATTTGTTGTTCAAGGTTGTGCATTTGGTTTAATCATAGATGCTGATAAGTTGTGTTAATGTTGTGAGTAAGTTAATGGTCGACAAATTTAGTTTGCCTTGTAAAAAACAACCATGTATAATATAAATTATAATGGCTCAATGAATGTGGTGAGATTAGAGAAATTAAACAAGCTTTAATTTCATTAGCTATTGGAAAGTATAAGGAAGAAATTTTGTGTGATGTTGTGCCAATGCAAGCGAGTTACATCTTGTTAGGTTGACCATGGCAATTTGAAAAATAGACTAACCACGATGGCCAAACTAATAGGTACACATTCTATAAAGATGGCCAAAAGATTGTGTTTAAGCCACTACCTTCCAATCAAGTGAATAAGGAACAATTATATATAAAGAACTCATTTGATGAATACAATAAGAGAAAAGCGGAATTAACAAAGGGTAAGAAAGTGGAAAACCCTAACATGAAACCCTAAAAGAAGACAACCCTAAAGGTGAATTCATTAAATCTAAAAATGCCAAAAGAGAAAGATGTTTGTAAAAGAGTAACGAAGGTCGTTACGGGGTTCAAAGAGTTTCATTCAGCTAGAGTGTAAATTTGCCTGGCCTTGCCGAGATCTTTTGTTATCTCCATTGTAGGCGTTCGAGGATGTATTCCCCAAAAAGATTTCCCTTGGCTTGCCACCAATTAGGGATGTTGAGCACCAAATTGATTTCATCTTGGGTGCGGTCTTCCCTAATAAACTCACCTATAGAGCCAATCTAGAGGAGATGAAAGAAATTCAAAAGCAAGTTGAAGAGCTAATGGCTCAAAGGCGCGTATGAGAGAGTATGAGTCTTTGTGTTGTGCCAGTGATTTTGGTGTCAAAGCAGGATGGGACATGGTTTGTGTGCGTCAATTATCATGTGGTAAATTGCATTAGGTAAAGTGTTGCCACCCTATTCCTAGACTTGATGACATGCTAGATAAATTATTTGGTTATATGATTTTCACTAAACTTGACTTAAAATGTATATCACCAAATTCGCATGAAAGAAGGGGATAAATGGAAAACTACTTTAAAACCAAATATGGAATTTATGAGTGGTTATTCATGCCTTTTGGTTTAACAAATGTACCGAGTACTTTCGATCGAAATGATCTTAATGAAACATATCTTACATGCATTCATAGGAAAATTTGTTGTGGTTTATTTTGATGATATTTTGATTTATAGCAAATCTCTAGATGAACATATTGTGCTTGTACGTCTAGTACTTGAAACTTTAAGAAAAGAACAACTTTATGATAATCTAAAAAGGCACTCATTTTGCATGAATGAAGTTATTTTTCTTGGTTTTGTTGTTAAATTGAAAGGTATTGCATCGATAGAGAAAAGGTTAAGGCCATTAGTGATTGGCCGACTCTTACTAACGTGTCTAAAGTGCAGAGTTTTTTTGGTTTAGCAAATTTTTATCATATGTTTGTGAAGGACTTAAGTACTATAGATGCCCTTCTCATTGAAATAATTAAGAAAGAGAGGTAGGCTTTAAGTGGGGTAAGGCACAAGAGAATGTTTTTTTGACGCTCAAGGTTAAGTAGTCTACTACCCTATCTTACTTTTACCAAATTTTTCTAAAACTTTTGAAATTGAATGTGATGGAGCTACGTTGAACTACTCAACATATGACAAGGAGCTCTACTCATTGGTTCGGGCATTGAGAAATTGGCAGCAATATCTGTGATCTAAAAAATTCATAATTCAGACGGACAATGAATTGTTGCAATTTTTGAAGGGCTAAGTTAAACCGATTCCATGCATGTTGGTTAGAGTTTGTTGAAATGTATAAACAACGAAAAAATAATGTAGTTGCTGATGTATTGTCTCATCGATATGCTTTGATTTTAGCTTTAAACACAAAATTTCTTGGTTTTGAACATATAAAAGATTTGTATGCTAAAGACCTTGATTTCTCGAATGTGTTTGAAGCATGTATGTCGACTAGTTTTGATAAGTTCTATCAGCACGGTTATCTTTTTCGTGATAGTAAATTGTGCTTCATAATTCATTACGTGAATTACTTATCACGTAATTACATTGTTGAGAAGGTTTCATGGGTCATTTTGGTGTGGCTAACACATTATAAATGCTTAAAGGGTACTTTTTTATAGCCTAACATCCATAAATTTGTGGAACGTGTGTGTGCTAAATGTCTTACTTGTAAGAAAGCTAAATCCAAAGTTAATCCACAAGGTCCTTATATGCCTTTGCCTATTTCGAGTCACCATTTGTTTGATCATGAAATAAAATTGATGATGCTGTGCATGCTGCTGAGCTATTCTTTAGATGGGTTGTTCTTTTGCATGGGTTTCTTAAGACCATAGTTAGTTATAGAGATGTCAAGTTTTTGAGTCATTTGTGGCATGTCTTATGAGGGAAGTTGGGCACTAAATTAATGTTTTCAACTACATTTCACCCTCAAATTGACGGCCAAAATGAAGTGGTCAACAGAACATCAGGAACTTTGTTGCATGCTATCTTAAAGAAAATTTTGAAAGCATGGAAGAGTGTTTACCATTTGTTGAATTTGCCTATAATTGTGCATGAAGTTTATTCTTCCGTTGGTTTTCTTCTTTTGAAGTTGTTTATGGTTTTCATCCACTAACGGCTTTAGATCTGTTTCCTTTGCCTGTGAAGGAGCTAACCAGTTTTGATGGACAGGAAAGGAGTAGAATTTATCAAGTCCATTCATGATAAAGCAAGGCAGAAAATGCCCAAGACAAACCAACATAACGCAACAAAGGCTAATAAGGGGCAAAAACAAGATGTCTTCCAACCGGGAGATTGGGCTTGGGTACATTTCTGAATAGAAATGTTTTTGAACAAAAGGAAATCTAAGTTGGATCCTTGTGGGAATGGTCATTTTCAAGTATATGAGAGGAATCATTATAATGCCTACAAGATTGAACTAACTTTATGAGTATAATGTTAAGCAACATTGTGCATTAGTGTAAAATCTCCTTTAATTTTTATTTAGGAAGTGATTGAGGATGAATCATCAAAAGGAAGAGGGAGATGATTCACATGTGAGCCAAGGAACAAATAATGGGGTGTCATGGATCAAGCTCGTGGAATGGATCCAATTCAAGTTTCAATTATGCCAATCATGAGGTCGAGGACCAAGAATCTTCATCTAGCCATACAGGGATTTGTCAAGGAGATTTTGGACCAATGCACATTGTTGTTTGCTAATGGTGTCCAAGAATTCATCAAAACTCAAGTTAAGAGGCCAGTCCATGTGTTAGAAGTCCAAAACCAAGAATATTCAAGTTCAAGAAGCCCACGAATTGAAGAGCTCCAAGAAGCATTTAAAATCCTAATTCGGCCATAGTCCAAATCAGCCATTCCAATCCTCATTGTTTTTGGATTTAGTGTTAGCATGTATTTTAAGAAGTTTTTAGCTGGCTGATTTTCTTAAAGATGTTTGAAAATGCAGCCTAGAGTTATTTTCATCCTATCCGATTTAGTCTTGTGAGCAAATTCTAAACCTGCTGGGATTTGGCATTGTTGTTTCATAGTAGTATTAGGCCTATTTTATAAGTTTTGGCCAGCCCCTTGTTACGTTAAAAACACCCCTATAGCTGATTATTCATTCAACATTCTTCAAAAAAACTTTGTGAGAAAATTCTCTAACTTGTCTTCCAAAGACTTGGGTATTTTGCAAGATTAATTCTTGTGATTACCTAACCTATAGACTATTGGTTCTTGTTTCGTTATAAACGATAGATCGATATCTCATAAAGTCAAGAATAGATATTTTGAATTCTTGATTTCATAATCAAGTGTTTGTATCTGTCAAGTCGGATTTGTTTAGGTGTTCTTGGAATTCGAATCAATTCTAGGTCTCGTCAGTTTGTCTGCAGAGTTTACATCATTAATAGGATGCAAACCTAGACAAGCAAATCACAACTAGTGCAGCAATTATTGGTAGAGCAGTGACAAAGATGAATGCAAAATATGTGCAACTGAGGAAGGATAAAGCATCCACTTCACACAATCCTTCAAGTGTGGGAAGCCACTTAGCAAAGCTTGAAAGGCAAATGGATCATCAATATCAATACATGAAAGCTATGGGGAATTTGCAGCTATACACGGTGAAAAGTTCAAGTGGATATGAAAGGGGCTCCAACTTTATAGGCTATACCAACTTTTGCTAAGATTGAAGATTTGGAGGATGAGGCTAGTGATGAGTCGAGTGATGAAAAGTACAAGAATGAAGAGGAAGAAGAGGAAGAATGGAACAAGCTACTACTTAAACTATGGAATTTTATATTATTATTTTACTTGTTAAGAAACTCCAAAATCTTTTTAGTTGTGTATAAGAGACAGAGGACAGTGTTTTGTTTTTATTTTGGGGGATGTGTTCGTGGTTTTGGTTGTGTGATTATGATTATGTGTTATGTGATTAGGGAAGTGTTTTATTTGTGTTCATTTTTGGTGGTGTATTTGTTTTATAATTTAGGGCTTTTTTTTCAAAAATTTTTCCAAAAACCCTAAAGGATTGTTTATTTGTAGGTTGTTTTTATCAGTCTTGAGGATATGACAATCTAAATCAGATTTCCTAGCTATTGGATAGAAGCCTTTAGGATTTTTATATCTTCTTTGCCTAAAGTATTGTACAAGGTTAACTAAAAAGATTTTTTGCTTAACATTTTTTCTAGGTATGGAATCCTGAGACCCATAATCAATGATCAATGTACTCACTTTTGTAATTGAGCAGTGGAAGCAAATGGTCTTTGGTAAGTTATGTCATATAAGAGACAGATATGTATAAGGCCTTCGTGGTATCACTTGATTTAGTATGAAGTTGGATGAGAGTGGGTTACATTGGAAGCTTCAATTTCAAGAATTAGAGGAAATTCGAAATGAAACCTGTTAGAATGCGAGAATTTACAAGGAAAAGACAAAGGAATTTCATGATAAAATGTTGTTGCAAAAGGAGTTCCACATCGGTTAGAAAGTTCTCTTTTATCAATCCCAGAGAAAATAACTTACCTGGGTAAGTTACATTGGGATTGGAAAGGTCCTTTTATAGTTATTAATGTTTTTCCTCGTGCTCACAGTTGAAATACAAAGTTTGGACATCGGTTTAAAGTGAATGGCCATCGGTTGAAGCCATATTTGGAGAATCTTCATGGCAAAGATATGATAGAGATTGATTTGGAAGAGCCGAATTATCTTTGAGATAAGACAAGATGCGGTCGAGCCAACGATACAAAGGCACTTGTATGGAAGACAACTCATGTTCTTTTCATTGTTCATTTATTGTGTTTGTTTTTTATTTTTATTTATTTCCTTTTGTTTGTGTTGAAAATCATCATAATTTGCAAGTTAAACAGACTAAAATATGATTTGACGATCATGATTATTATTTGAATTTTTTCGGATAAAAAATTTTATGCTTCAAAGAGTGATTTTACACACATGCACACTATTTGGTGTGCACGTGCACAAAATCCGGAGGTTGGAATTTGTATTCTGCATCACATGCATATGTGCACCCGAAGCTTTGGGCATGTGCACTACTAATGTTTTTCCTCATGATGCAGTCGAAATACAAAATTTGGACAACACTAAAGTGTAAACAGTGAATGGCCTTCGGTTAACATATTTAGATGTGTTCCAGAAAAAGATGTCACGGAGATTGATTTGGAAGAGTCGAATTATCAAAATTAAGATAAGACAATATGAAGTCGAGCGAATGACAGTAAACAAAAGCACTGCATAGAAGGCAACCCATATTCTTTTCATTGTTCATTTATTGTGTTTATTTTTTATTTTTATTTAATTCAATGTGTTTGTGTTGAAAATCATCTTAATTTACAAGTTAAATAGACTAAAATATGATTTGATGTTCGTGATTATTGTTTGAATGTTTTAGGATAAAAAATTTGTGCTTGAAGGAGCGATTTTACGCACATGCACACTATCTGATGTGCATGTGTGCAAAATCCAAAGGCTGGAATTTGTCTTCTGCATCACGCGCATATGCGCACCTGAAAACTTTGCGCATGTGTGCGAGAGGAGAAAATGAAAACAATCTCACTGCCTTTTGCGTACATGCACACCTGAGTGCAGGTTGCACATGTGAAACCCAGTATTTTAATAGCCATGTTCTTTGATTTTAACTGGTTTAAAATGTTTTTCATATTATTTTTAGTCATAAAGTACTTCAACTTATTCGTTTTTCAATTCGGCAAATTTTTCGATTTACGCGATTTCGGCGGGTAAACGGGTCAAAAGTTGGACTAAGTGTAATTAGTGCATTGTGGTGTGTGAGTGTTGTTTGATGGCTGATTTATAATGTTAATTTAGTAGCAAAAAAATTAGTTTTTGGGTCAAATAGTCAACTTGGAGACTATTTGGTCAACTTGGGTACTATTTGTGTGAAACCCAGTATTTTAATAGCCTTGTTCTTTGATTTTAATTGGTTTAAAATATTTTTCATATTATTTTTAGTCATAAAGTACTTCAACTTATTCATTTTTCAATTCGGCAAATTACACGATCTAGAATTGTATGCGGGGTCTTATCAAAAGTTGGACTAAGTGTAATTAGTGCATTGTGGTGTGTGAGTGTTGTAAGATGGCTGATTTATAATGTTAATTTAGTAGCAAAAAAATTAGTTTTTGGGTTAAATAGTCAACTTGGAGACTATTTGGTCAATGGGGTACTATTTGAGTCAACTTTGGAATTCTTTTTAAGTCTTCTTCTTGTTATTTCTTCTTCATTTTCTTCTAGCTGCTGGCCGAACTCTCTTCTCCATTTTTCCCCCAAAAAATTTTCTTGGATTTCAAGTAGGAGTCACTTGGAAGGTAAGATTTTATGTATTTTAGCATTTATAGCTTATGGGCTTTATGATCCAAGCTTTAATTTCAAGTTTTGTAGGATTCTTAGGGCTGAAAATAAACCCTCTTTGCAGCCTTATATATGTTGATTTATGTATGTTATGGGTTGTTCTTAGTGTTTTGGAGGTTGGGAAGTGATTGGGGTTGATTTTTAACAACTTTCCATGGTTAGATTACAAATTTTAAGATTATGAGTTAGGGTTTTGTCTTCCATATGTGGCCTAGCAGAGTGTTATGCTATGAATGCTTATGTCTATGCACATAATGATGTTTTAAGAGTGTTTTAAGGTTAGTTTGGATAGGAATTGAGACTTGAAATCAAGTGGAATTGATTTCCCTTCATTTTGTAAGTAAGCGGAAGTTTGGCGCAACTAGGATAATTTGGATAATTGGTTATGTTTAAAGGGTCTTTAATGATCTTTTGAATTATAGGTGTTTTCCAGGCGTTGCGCCAAACTTCCGCTTATAGTCCGGCTATTGCCCGGTGAATCTTTCCGTTTATGGATTTTGTTGGTTGAATATGTTGTTTTGAGTTGGGTTGTAACCAAGGTCCCTTGAATACCTTGGAAATGGATTTTGTTGGTTGGTTGAATATGTTGTTTTGAGTTGGGTTGTAACCAAGGTCCCTTGAATACCTTGGAATTGGAAATTATAAAGCAGGGAGGATAGCCTAATTATAGCCTAGGGAGGCCAACTTAATCATAAATCTGTCTCTTATACACTTCTAGATGTCTCTTATACACATCTAGATGTTAATAACCTATCAAGGTGGTAACTGCACAAATGATCACTAAAACAGCGATAGCCGGTCGAAGTTGGTCAGGAATTGTGAAAAGGTCATTTATAAGATGAGCTTGTGGTGTCGTTTTCTATCGTTTCGCGTCGTTTCGACCTTAGTTACAACCCAACTCCTGTGTCTGCTCCAATCAAAGATGAGTTCTAAGAGACAGGCACAATTCCTTTCCCCAGACATTACGAATGTGTCACTATAATGAGTCAAGTTAGCACACAACTCGCGTGTGTACCAGTAGTATCTCAGTAAAATAGCTTGGTGACCATTCAAATATGTTTGGATGGATTTTAAAATGTGTATGATGTTTGGAACTGCACTTTTACCAAGTTTTGGAACTATTACATATGAAATCGGGACCAAGCTATTTTATGTTAATCAATTGATATGTTTGCAAACTCTTTTGATATGAAAGCATTTTATAACTGTTTTGGCTCATAGGTGACCTAGGTATATAATTTTGGATGTGTTTGGAAATGTTTGATTTGGGAGAACCGGTTCTATAGTCATCCATGGGACGCCATGGTGATTGCTATGATATTATGAACTATTTGACTACGGGGTCTTGTCTTTGGGATAACTTGACCTCCAGTCGACTAGTAGGTGTGGTAGATTACTAGATCCGGCTAGTCTGTAGGTCATACCTTTGAGCCTAAAAGATACTCATGCTATTTTATTATATTCGGATTGAAACGTACTTGGATTTGTTCGCTATGCTTTAGCATACTATGTTTTGAAATGATTGGATCTTTTGGCTATGTTTTGGACATGCCTGACATTTAAATGGCATGATACATTTTAGAAATTACTTATGATTATGGTTTATTGACGTTTAAATGGCATGAGACATTTTAGAAACTGTTTCATGACTATGGTTTTCGCAAATGTTATTATCTTTATGTTTTCTTTTTTATCGAAATGCTTGGCCCCATTTGAAGAGCTTTATATGATATAAATACGCCTAAGTCTGGAGAGGGGTAGTGTATTAGATAAGTTTTGTATTGATGAACTTTGTTTTTGTTGTAGCATCTTTTGTACTAAGAAGAAATTTTGTAATTCGTATCTTTTGTGTAAAATCTCTTATTCGGTTTATAGTTAAGTAATGGTTTGATGGTTCTATTACATTGCGGTTAAGTTTGTTGCTCTGTTCGTTTGTGCCTTGCGCTTTGGGCCGGTGTACCATTAGCGCGGCGTGTTACGGTCCCGTTTTTGGGGCGTGACAGCACATGTGTGCGCGTAGGTTAAAAGGCCCAAAACCTTTTTTGGCCTACCATTCAAACGGCATATACTCTTCTTTCCTCCAACTTTCCCCTCTCAATCCCTTTCACACCCCTAACATCTTTCTAACCTCAAATTACTTCTTAATTCATTCCATTAACATGAATTTTTTCCTATTTCAAGGGTAAACTCCATCAAGGTATGAATTTCATTGAAATTTTCATATATTTTTCCCTTTTGGGTAATTGTATGAAATTTTCGCTTCTGGATGATTTAATTGTGCTAATTGTTATGGATTGTATATTAAATAACAATCTGAATAATTTACATGCAATAAACATTCAAAGGAATTAATTGTCACACAATTATTCATAGACAAAAATTCATTTGTTGTTAATGCATGCCATGTATTCGATGAATTGCCACAATGAATAAAAATCCTGAACACAAGGCATTGGTGTAAGAATTCAATTCCTAGAACTTCAATTATGTCATGTGATTCTCCCTTATCCATTCTTTGTGACTAAGAATGTTCTACCAAAATCATTAATTTATGCACATACCTTAGTTTTGGCACTAACCTATGAGAATTCATCTTGTGCAAACTAAGGTTCTTCCAAGCTGAGCTGGAGAATTGATGTGTTGGCACAATTTATCAATTCTCCAGCCTAAGAAGTGTGAGAAGGATATATTAACGAGGGTGGCCATCAAAGATAAGGGTATTCAAATACCATTGGCCGAATTTTGGAGATCTGAACTACTATAAGGATGCGTGGTTGGAATCAATTCACATCTATCCCTAAGAATGAGATACTACTGGTATTACGCGAGTTCTATGCTAACTTGACTCATTATAGTGACACTAAGGTGTATGTCTGGGGAAAGGAAATGGATACCTCCAAAACACTAAGAGTCAACCCATAACATACATAAATAGATGTGTATAAGAATTGATTAAAGCCATATCAGTATCGATACACATTTTAAAATAGTTCCAGGCTATAATTAGGAAATCAGTTCCCTGCCAATACACTGTGGGGGTCCATCTACGACATTATAAGAGCCGTTATATTTAAATCGGTTTGGTTCGCATGGTTTAAGTTCTTTTGTACTCGACTCCTGCTATGAGTATATTTTAATGTAAATATGCTTAAATAGTTTGGCTCGTATGGTATTAAGTTCTTATGTACTCAACTTCATCCGCTCAATAATGTTATCCTCGATAGAGTTGCTAAACTCTTACATTGCATTGCTTCTGGCAAAAATGTAGATATGAGCAACTTTATCTGCCAGCAGATTCGTTATTCAGCGATCAACAAGTAATTTGGCCTTTGGTTCCCTGACTTGATCACGACCTTGTGTATGGAGGAAGGAGTAGCAATTAATCCAGCCGAAAAGAAATTGAAGCTTGGAAAACCAATTGCAATGGATAGAATGAGGGCTCTTATACACATCTCGTGATCATTGGTCTACTTATAGTTGTTCCATACACAAGCCCGAGCCGAGACCCCGTCATGAGGAGGTTTTGGAGTAGATTTTAGTGGAGCAGCAGCACATGCGACACCGGTTTGACATGTATATCCAATATCAGAATGCCTAGCAACAAACTATGGAGGCTTGCTAGCTAGCACGTGAGCGAGGATAGGATTCCGCTACATTGCTGCCTTTCTCTCAATTTTCGTAGGACTTGCCAACTATTGCCCCATTTGATGATGATGCTTGATGCCCTATGAATTAGAACACATTTTATTTTTTCTCATATTTTATTTTTTCTTGTTTTTAAGATGATATCATACTTCTAGTTATTTTTTATTTCAAACTTGTTTGTTATTAGTTGTGTGTGATATTCATTTTTTTTGTTGTGTATTGCCCTTAAGGGATTAAGTTTTTTCTTGACTGTCGTGGAATCTCATTCGGTTTTTTTGTTTTTCTTAATGTCTCAAAGGGTTTGTTTTGTTTTTGTTCTAGTGTCAAAACAAAGAGTTTCAATTCACATCAAGGGTTATTACGGGATGTACTGCACAAAACGCACATCAATACTAGAGAAACTTTTCTTTTTCACACTTTATGCTTTTATTTGCTACATCATAGTAAGGACAATACTTATTTTTAAGTGTCGAATGGGGAGTTATCTAGATTTATAATTATTTGGTGAATAAATTATACATTTTGCTCATTTTGCTGCAATATTTTAACTTTTCTCTTGATTTGTCTCTTCAAGGTTTTTGAAAAGTTTTAAGAGAATTAGTCTAAGAATTGTTGAAATTTTCAGAAATTTTATAATACTTAGCATGTTTCCTTGATTTTTTGCATGATCTCTTGAGTTGAACTATTTATGAGTGAGTCGATGTTAATATTTTCCGTGCATGATTTTGAAGAATTTTTGAGGATTTACCATAAATTAATCTTGTTTGGACACTTTGAAATAATTATGTAGACTCACTTATATTGCATCCCAAAAATTTGCTTTAGTATGCATTTTCGAGACTAAATGTTTAGACAACTTGATTTGGTTTAAAGATGAGGGTAGAGCAACTCTTTGGTCGTTTGAGCCTTTCAAGCCAACCCTTGAAATTTTTATCCTTAGTACCCTATTTGAACCTTAATTTGTTATGAATGGAGAGAAACATCATTCATCTTCATTCATTTAAACTTAACCTACCTTCATGAACCTAATAATTTCTTTTAATTTTCTATGTAAATTGTCCTTTAAAGAGTATTATTGCACACATTTATTTGTAAGGGACTATAATGATGGAAGGTAGTAGAAGGAGGGTGGTAATTTAGTTTAGTGAGTATTGTATATTTATAGGGCATGAAGAGGGCATTAAAAAATGCTTGTATGTTGCAGTAGTATTGTTGGGCCCCACCTTAGTGTCACTATAATGAAATAATACAAATTAGATGAGATAAATAATAAGGTCTAAAAATAATACTTAGGGATAGATCCAAAAAACACTTTTTTAAAATGTGATGTATTAGAAGACCCAACTATTATTGATCTAGAATAGAGTTTTTATAAAAATGAATAATTAAACAAATAATAGAGTCATCACCCGGTGTGTTAAGTACATCGAAACACTAACCTAAACATAAAGGAAAGGGAAAAATCCTAAATGTTAGATGGGAGTAAAAAAGAGTTTTAAAAATATTTAAACTGCAATAAATAAATAAAAATAGATAAAATAAATTAATTATAAACCCTATACTAGATGACTCCTAGTCTACAATAACAAAAGAAAAAGATTCGGGAGTTCTATTGAAGAAATGAAGGCTAGACTAGTTTATGGGTAACCTAGGCACCCTTTTATCCCCGACAAAATCGGTTGCGACATTTAATTTATGTTTCCCTAAAATTAATCAAATTTATATTATGTTTGGACAAAGTCAAATTAAAATCAAATAAATAAATAAAATGTATAGAAAACATGGGGAATGCGAAATTCTCTATGCCAGCGTCAGATGCCACAGGAGGAAAAATTTTCTATACTAGCATTGGACTAATGTAGAGTGTGAGAAAAATATTTACAAAGAGTGGATATACTAGACAAGCTAATAAACATATAAACACACAAAGCACATAATCAAATAAACATAATATTCTAGCATATAATTTCTAACGAAAGTAATAAATACATAGCATATAATCCTGTCTATTGCAATAGGCTTGAGCACTTTTTAATAAAAAATAAAAGTTGTCCCATCTCTCGGTCAACGCCTATGCATACCTACATGAGACATTACCCTGTATAAATTCAAGAAAGTGGTAAATGGATAACAAAGGAAATAAAATAAATAACAAATAAAGCACAAAACTAATAAAATAAGTAGCAAATAAAGCACATAGTTCACGAAATAGAGTTTAGAAATGTATCTCCCAAAATTCAAACGAATTTGTAGTTCTAATTCTAACTAACATAAACAAACGGTTAAAAGTTTCCCGTTCCTCCTTTACCCCCGCGCTAACAATGCTAAAGAAAATATTGCTAAGTAATTGATATTTAACAAAAGTAATTTGACCAAAATCACGCCTACTCATCACAAGACAAGTCAAAAGGAAACAAATCAAAACAAAATGAACTCAATTTAATCAAATTGTGACATTATAGGTAAATTACAACATTCCCGAATAATTAAATTATCAACATGTTTAAAAATGACAGATTTAATAGCGAAAGTAACAATTAAGAAGAAAAGAAATACAATTGTTAACAATCTAAACTTTTAGGGACTTAATTGCAAAATTTAGAAACTCCAGTAGCTTTGAATGTGCTTTCAGCAAATTTTCAGCAACGTTTTGTCCTCCTATTTGGTGTTTATGGCGGATATTGTTGAGCCATTTTGTGGGATTAGTTTCTCCAGAAGAGAAACATTTTTGGAAAGGGGAGGGTGCTTGGCCGAGAGAGGGATTAGGAGGGGGTATGGTTTTTGAACCAAAAATAGGAAAGGGGTCGTGGGTGTGGCTGATGGGCTGTGTTATGCTGATGATGGTTGATGCGTTGATGGTTAATGGGGAAATTGAGGTTTGGTGCTTTGGTAGAGAAAATGATAAGTGGTGTTGGTTGGATCAGAGGATGTTGGGGGAAGCTTGGTTTTTCAGAAAAAAAAATATATAGAGTGGAGGGGGTGCACGGCTGGGGAGATTTGTTGTTAGGGAGGAAAAATGGAATTAGGGGGGCTGAGTGTTGTTTTGTCGGACGTTGGGATTCTTTAAATAGGAAAACAAAATACTAAAAGTATATCAAAAAGTAGTAAAATTATAACAAAGTAATAAAATTATAATAAAGTAATAACAAAACAAAGTAGCAAAAGTTGACAAGCAATGACAGTAGTAGCAGAAAAATAGCCGCAGTAGTTGTTACCAAGAGACTAGTATATTTTAATAGCAGGAGTAAAAATATAGTTAACAGCAGCAACAATGCTACTAGTAGTAACAATCTATTATACACATCTAGATTCCATTTTTCCTCCCTAACAATATAATAACCCCAGCAACAATGCTTATACACAGTAAGCAAGATATGTATAAGATACATATATATATTGTTTGTTTGTTTTTGTAAAGTAAAGATGGCCGATTAATCATTTACACATTTTTGCATGCCTTTCGACAAAAAAGTTTTGATAAGATCATAGATTTCAGGTTTAACTTTTACTTGACAGCATAATTTGTACTAGTTTCTCGCAAAACGAGCAAAAATGGAAGTTTACAATAGTGAAGGGATAATTACCAAAATATTTAAATGTTGCTAAAAATTTAATTTTTGATTCAAAATGACACCCAATGTGTAATATTCAAAATCGTGGGATTAAGCCCCAAAAATTCTTAATCTCAAAAAATGAGTTCCAACTTTCCATCAAAATTTACCAAGGTGTTCCAAACTTTTTTTTTAAATATTAGAAAAGTCACTAAAGTAGAAAAGACCATTGTGACCCAATCCTTTTCATTTAGCCCCAGACATTTTTAACATGTTTAAACAATTATGCGTGTCTAAATACAAATTGAGCTTTATCTCGAAAACACAAAATTTTAAACAAAATGTCCCAATTTGGTTTCGTAACGCGAAAGCGCTTCATAATTTCTTCAATAGAACTTGTCCCTTTTTGTCGAAAGTTCGAAGAAGTTTCAGACAAAGATTGTGGAACACAAAATTTTGACCAAACTAGCCCGAAATGAGATACAGGTTGATATTAATAGATAAGAGTGGAAAACTATCGAACTGATTTGGAGAATCGAAGGTCTTGAGGAAGAGTAGGAGGAAGTTTAAAAAACAGGGAATCTTCATTGCCACTTTTTTGATTCCATCGTCATTGCCATCATGATCGTCTCCACCACCACCTTTACAAGATAACTAAAAAACATTTCAAAACAAAACCTATGCTATGCTTCCATATTTTTGACTTGACTATTTCTATATCATTCCATCTTTTGACTTAGCCATCTCTACATCATTCTATCTTTTGACAACCTTGTGATTTTGCTTCTACTTTTGAGAGGTGCAAAAATCTTTATAAGAAGTTCAGTTGAATTTATTGACAGTATAGTTTTTGGCACAGAGAATTCGCAATGTCTTTGAATTTGATCATTTGGTATGCTTCTCAGAATGTAGGCGAGGATTTCTATTGCATCTTCATAGAAAAGCATAACATGAACCTGCCAACGTTTCTTCCACATGGATGTTAGAATGAAAACATAGAAAGCTTTAAACACAAGAGAAAAAACTTGAATGATGAACTTGGAGCAACGAACTCAAACTTTTTTTTTTTTAATAGGAGACACAGACGATAACATCAAAAGTTAGGTTATGGTCTAAAATATAATGAAAGTGCTGAAATTGTGACTGAACTCTAGTTGAGCTACCTACGTATTCCGCCTTGGAAATCAGGTCAAACGTAATTCAGAATCAAAATTGGAAATAATAATGCAAGCATTAAATGATAATTTAGAGAGACTGTCCTCCCATAGGGTGAATTAACGACTTGGAAAACATTCATATTGATGACCTGGAATTGAAACGACTTAAATAACTTGGGATATTGTCCTCCCAATGGACAAAATAACAAGAGATACTTTCCTTCCAATCGACATAATCAGAGATATTGTATATTAGTTAGAATTAGAACGAGAGATACGGTTATCTTTACAGATTAAAATAACAAGGGATTCTGTCTCTCTTGTCTGGATGAAATAACTAGAGCTACTGTCTTCCCATGGACGAAATAATAAGGGATACTGTTTTCCCGATGGACGACTTAACTAGAGATACTATCCTCCCGGGAGACGAAATAACTAGGGATACTATCCTCCCAATGGACAAAATAGCTGCAAGGGATTTAAATGACATTGAAACTTAATTATTCAAATTGAAATACTAGAATTGAAATGACATTGAAATTTAAACAACTCTAAATTTTAAACATTGTAATTGAATGACTGAATTGAAATGACTTTTGAAATTTAAATACTTGAATCAATGAATTGGAATCTATGCTGCAGCTTTGAAATTTAAATATGAAGTAGACAAATTGGAATCAAAATAACATTATTCAAATTTAAACATTCAAATTTATAAATTGGAAATAAATTTGAAATTTAAATGCTCGAATTGAAATACTAGAACTTAAATGACTTTGAAATTTAAATAACTCTAAAATTTAAGCATGCAAATTAAAATGACTAGAATTGAAATAACTTTGAAATTAAAATAACTTTAAATTTCCTAATTTTGCTACGGTATAGATGGGCATTTTCCTTGGTAGAACCGGGGATTGAAATGTCACATCAGTCGATTCTACCGAAGTGATAGTAGAATCGGGCTATACCTCGGTATAACGGGACTAAAATATCACTTCGGTAGAATCTAGTGATGTCCATTATAGACATCGGGCTTCTCTATATATAATCAGGGACTAAAATATCACCATGGTGGAACCCGGTGAAAGCCACAGTAGAATTGGGCATTGAAAATTCTCAACTACGGTAAAGTTGGAGAGATTGCCACTGTAGAACTGGACATAAAGTTCTCGAGCACGGTAAAATTGGGAAGATTGCCATCACTCTATCTGTCTCGGGCTATAAGTATCTCAACCACGGTAATATCGGAGAGATTGCCACAGTAAAATCGGACATAAAGTTCTCAACCATGGTAAAATCAAGAAGATTGGCATGGTAGAATCGAGCATAAAATTCTCAACCATGGTAAAATCGAGTAGTGCCACAGTAAAATTGGGCAGTTCCCATGGTTGAATTGAGTAATCAGATACACTACGGGGGATAAAAGAACGTAATTTTTCGAAATCAAAAGTTTGAAAATGCTACAAAACTCTCTTTTGAAATTTTGACATTTTAAAGAAGTTGGGAATTTTGGAAATAGACTTGAAAACTTAGTATTGAAAATGAAATCAATTGAAACCTCGAAACTTTGAGAATCAATGTGCGAGTTGAATGAAACCAATAAAGTTCTTACCACACCGAAGGAAGTGAACATCAGACACCAAGTATCCTAAAGTAATTCGAAATCATTTTCCTTGACTTGATATGACACTTTGCTCATTATTCAGTGAATCGTCAACCTATGCAAGGTGGGGGGAATGTAATCATTGTATACAGCAAGTAACATAAACTAACCAAAGGTTCATTTTGATTGAATTTGATTTTTTTTTAAATAAAGGGGAAAAATGTACTTTGTATGAAAACATTGACAAATATAAAATAAACTTATGATAGGAATCACATCATGAGCCTTTTAGAACAAGACAAACTATGTTAGTTCACTCCCCTACCAAGTTTGGTGCTTAGAAAAATTTATTTGGCTTCTTTTCTTTGTTAAACCGAGCAAACCTATGTATGGACTTTATTGGGGTTGTGATATGGTTGAGAAGAGATTGTTTGACATGTCAACTCTTATACACATGTAGATGTGATTGTGTCGATCTTATGACCAATTTTATTCTAATTGACTCATCACCACATCTAATAAAAGCAAACAATTATTTACCTCTTATTTGCCAAGGGAAAGTAGTCAGCATATGAGGTTTATCGGCTTGTAATGTGCCTTGAAAGAGATATCTAAAATTGCTATTACATCATAAGACATATCCTTGTAATCACTAGAAAAATATAGAACCAAAAAAGGATTGGCTCTTGCTTTTGATTGCCATGAAAGAAAAGTTAGTAGTAGACTTTATGGGCTTGTAATGTGGCTAGAAAGAGATAGTTAAAAAATAAAATTCTATTAGCAAAATGTGTACCTTTGATGGCTTATGAATTCCAAAAATATTCCCCAATGTTAGGCTTCAAAACTATCCAAAAACTAACGGTGAGAATCTAAACATTTTCACATTTTGCATTGCGTTTTTTAGACATCCACTTGAGATTCAAATGATGAGCGCTAACACTTGAATTACAACCATGCATTTCAAATTAGTGGTGCATTTGGGCTGTGAGCTACTTGATAGGAAAATCACACTTCCATATTATTAGTGCTTTTGGCACGTTGAATTACTTTATCGCAATTTCACGTCATTGAAGCTTTGGCATGTTGAGTCCCTTGATTGCTAACTTTGATTGATTCTCTCTCTCTCTCCTCTCTTGAAATTCAATCTCCTATAATCTTTTATACAAATAATCTTGCTTTCACGACAACACTTTCCTCAAATCTTTCCCCAGTGTGCAAGTGCATTCACTAGGTGCAAACGAAATGAAAGATTCAACTCTAGAGGCTCAAAGGGGACGCAAGGGATAAATAGTGTATATGTTGTAAAAATGACTGCTAAAACATCATTCTAAACTCTCATGACAACCAGTGTAAGAAATGTGTAGCCAACACTAGATTTACTTGACTTCGACATCTGCAATTCTCCTAGTGTAGGGGCATGATCATCAAGAACTTTATTGAAACAAAATTGTCATATCTAACGTCTCAAAAGGGAAAACAAAGGATATATTGTATTTGGACTCTTAAACGAATGCTCAAAGCATCATCCTAAATTCTCATAACAAATGAGACAAAGAATACATCCATCTTTCAAATAGATGTGATATGAGCCAAACTAGACAAAATTTACTTTCAAAATTTGCCCTAGTGAGCCCATTGTATGGACTATGATTGGTAAGGTAATTGATCAAATTATATCTACAATTCAAGATATTCAACAGGTTTCTAGGGATAAATAATGTTTGGATAGTGGACTCTTTCTCAAGAAGATGGTTAGGTCCAAATTTTTGAACTGATGCCGCGAATTTAGATATCCAAATATGTGTATATATATATATATATGAACAAGAATTGCATGTTGGGTATGAGCATAGATTTTTTATCTTAATCTTGTTCTTCAAGGCTTATTTAGAACTTCCTTCAAACCATGAACCTTTATCTACAAAATTGTAGATGACCATCCAAATATGATATTAAGATGTAAAGCTCATTCACACATTATTAGGAAGTTAAATAGAAAATTGCATATAAGGGGAATATCATTCAAAAGAAATTAAAAGAAACACAGTCAAAATGCTCAAAGGAAACAAAAGCAATCAAAGGTCCACAATAATGGCTCATAGAGCATTTTTCTGGTAACGATGGGCCTTTACCAGCAGGTATAACACAGTGGGATTAGAGAAAAAGCTGAAAGGTATAATGGCTAAGAATCAGAAATGCCATGCTCAATCATTTTAGCCAATTGATACCTTGCCAAAAATTTGCCTGTAACCTTCACAGTGTGAGTATTCAGAGGTTTGCTTGATGGTAGAGATCCTCTGGATTTCACACTGTGGCATCCAGAGTCCTCTTGGTGTCTACAATGTGTAAATTAGACCGCCTCATTCTATCAAATCTTGCACCTTGTTTTTCAATGCCCAACATTCTTCTTTAGAGTGACCTTCTACAAAGGAATGATAAGCACTGTACATACCTGGTTTGTATTTTTCCTGTGCAATCATCTCTGCTATCCTAGACTTATATACCAAATTTGCAAGGATTGGAGACACCATGCCCGTTCTTTGAAGATGATGAAAGAACTCTGTTAGTGTCAGTGGTAAGGGAGTAAGGATCCTTCATTCCTTTTAAGTTTAACCAGTAACATTTGTGGCAACACATTGTGATGTCATATATCATGAATAGGAGTTCAGACTTCTTCTGAAGTGGAATGACAAAATATACCCATATTGGACTGTTTCCTACCTACCTATCAGCTCAGCCATCTTTTCCTCTAACGCTCAAATTCTATCCCAAAGAATTTATTCACTAATTGCATGTTCTCTAATTGTCCTTCTAGTCTTAGGAACTCGTCTCTAGTGACCATTTCTTGTATTGGCTTAGACTCCTCGCGAATAGTAGTTTTTCCTTACTCCCTTGACCACTACATTTAACTAGAGTTCTTTCATAATCTCACTCTCAGGTATGATTAACTCTGCAGCATCGTACAAACTTTTTTTTCACTTGAACTCATATTGATACTTGGATCATAGGCTTTCTTAACATTAATCAACAATAGGTATTCACCTTTATCAATCAAATCTTGAATTTCATGATAGAGTGCATGGCATTTATCAATTGGATGTCCTAAGATATTGGAATGGAATGCACAGTGAAATGCTTGTTGTCAAAAGGGCACTCTATCATGCTGTGGGAGATTTGGTTCAAGTCTTATACACATCTAGATGTAGATATATGAAGACTAGCACAAAGGCTTTGGTAGTGTTGTAAATACACAATTTTTAGGTCTTTTTAGTGAAGGTGGAACTGGTCTTGGGAAGTAACCTACATAGTAGGAAGTGAATGAAATCAGTGAGATCGAGATGATTTTCCTCTTTTAAAACTTTCTCGCTCAATCATCGCACTATCCCTATCTTTCTTTTGCTTGCCTTTTGTTTCCCCTTTTGACAACAAGCATTTCACCGTGTTCCACTACTTCAGAGAAACGATGATTAACAAAACCCAACAGCTTCTCATGAAATGGTTCTTCTAGTGTACAAATGAAAGCTTTAACCATTTCCTGTTCAGTCATTGGTGGTTCAACTTTTACCATCACAATCTTCCAATGGTTTTTTAGTTTACATATCAAAAGGCAAGGAAAAGAAAGATAGGGATCTGTCTCTTATACACATCTCATCTGCATAACCTAGTATGCGATCTGTCCAAAATCCTATGATAAAACCATTCCAACTTTGTAACTCTGATCTGTTCAAATGTATGAACCACTGAAGTGCATTACTACACAACTCCTGTGGAAAAGACAAATTCTCAAATGTTCATCCTTTCCATGTGCTCCCAACTCATTGTAGAATGTGCACAAGGATCTCCATCTCTGCCATATTTAGTGAAATTTGGAATTTCAAAATTTTGAGGAACCTTTAAAACTGGGAATAAACATAAACTTTCAAAATCTATATCACTTGTTGTGGGGTCCCTAGAAACATGATGATTATTAGTGAGGTTTTCGGAAGGGGAGAATCTGGGAGATAAATGACAAATGGCTCTTCAGGAGGCTATGGAACAAAGTTAGGCCAATTATGGGAAAAGAGTTGCTGGTTTGATATCAGACTAGTGAATCTCACATTTGAAATATTACCCATCATTTCTATACCCAAATATGATTTCTAGACCCTTGTACTGAATCTGTTACTATAGGAACCTATTAACAGATTCTGGTTTGCCATAGAGTGAATTGTGGAGGTATTATAAAAAATCGAGTTGTCATATTGTAACTCAAATTTACACATCTTTTTACACTTTACAATAACAAGAACTCGAATGAGCAACTCTTTTCCCATAATTGAGTGTTTCACGATACGTAACAAAAGATCATTATATGGAGGCAACCAAGGGGAAAGCAAAAAGAAAAAGAAAGAAAAAGGAAAAAACAAAGAGTTAGTAATTAGAAACACAACATGGTATGCATGCATTATTAGGGAGCCCTTCTTGTGCCGAGGGTTCGCCTAGTATGGAAATGCAATCCTGTGGGTAGGCACTACACAATACCTGACGGACCCTACCTACTCACTTATTAGTGCTTGACTGCTAAAGTTCTTGATCCATCGTCTCCATCTAATAATGAGTGTGACATCTTTACTTTACGAAACACTCTTAAGAAATAGCTAAAAATCCAAATAGAATGACCAATTTTATGACTCATGCAGAGATACAACAGAGAGAACTGAATGGATCGAGGATATGTGCACCTCAGAGAAGATTTATGATTGAATAGGATGGGCCCGTTGGGCGAGTCATGAAAAATAGGATATTAAAAGTTTCAAAAACACATGATATCTATTTGTAAGCACGTGATCAATGCCTTTGCCATTGGGTAATAGAGGTTTGAGAGATCTTTTGTTCGAATGGATTGAATAGTTTAGAGGGTCTACCAAAGGTTTATTCAATCACTAATTTGACTTCTACTCAGGTGCACCTGTCTCTTATACACATCTTAGCCTGTGTATAAGAGACAAAATTTGGCCTCAGATTATTTGTTCTTGAAGGCATAGACACTAATTTGATTTAACTCTAGAACTTAGTGTCCCCGTGCTTAGGATTTTTACCGACTTTGTTAAGATGACCAAATGATGATTATCAAAATTTCACATTCTAGTAAATTAAACTGATACTGGACTTGAGCCCTCATGCCGCTTGATTTTGAAGTAGGTACTGAATTTGGGTCAATCTTACCTTGTTTACTACCCCTTTGGATAGTACAAAAATATAAACATGCATATCTTATTAGGTTATGTACCTTAGACAAAAAAGGATGGTTTATTCCTAATATGGGATATCCGAAATGGTATTCCCTCTATGGCTCACACATGATGCCAATTATTAACGTGAGTAAAAATCAAAATATCACTAAATGAAATATGACGTACCACTGTCATAATGACTTCACATATAAACATGAATTTACAAAGAAAGAACCCTATGGGGTACAAAAAGAGTTAAAGATAAATACTTTTTTTCTTTTCCAAAGAGGACTATACAACACTAGAAATGTACAAAGCTTTTAAACATCTAGATGTGTATAAGACTCATTCTAATGGTACAATGGATGACAAAAAGGATCTTGAGGGTTAACAAATTTAAACTTTTAAAATCTACAAAAATCAACCTATGATGCTATTTTCATTTTTGAGACATGAGATGTAATAGACGAAAATATAAATGTGCCATACACGGATCTTGAAAAATTGGGGAATCGAAAGTGGCTTACTAGAAGAGCAGTTTACCAAAGGCTTATTTTCTAAGACTCATGAGATGCAAAAGGCAATAATTAAAGATAGTAGGAATAGAAAAATAAGAGTACTGTAAAAGAAAAAGTATACAAAAGTATTATCCCTCCCCTTGTGTTAGCTCATGTCCTATTAGTATCCGAGAGGCTTTATCTTATCGGTAATCTATATATTACATGAATTTGGCCTCACTAATGCAATCTAAATTCCACAAAAGTTTATGATTCCTGAATCTTTAGACTGAGGGACTCAAAAAGTAGCATTTTCATCAATTTCAAGGGTTCCAGGTCGGTAGTTCTAGTTGGACCCGTTCAACACCAGTACAGGCGCATCTCATCCTATACTCGCGTGCCTACAAAAGGTTCGAAAAAAGGGAAGTGAGACGGCGCATACTAGGTTATGCAGATGAGTGATGTAAGATGTGTTCCTCGGAGGCTTCCCTGGAGGCGGAGGAATTTAAATTTCCCAACATTTAAATAGAGTGCTCAAAAACTAAATATATAATAGCGGAATTGAAGAAAAGACACAAGAGAGTTAAATACCAAAAAAACAAATGTACAAAGAAATTTAAACAAAATAGATATAAAATACAGATATGAAAGCAAAATATATCCAACATACAGATATGTAAACTAAAAAACCATATAAACATCCAAACTCAATACAATAAGGGATTAAGATATAGGAAACATGACCAAATCGTGTGCTCGGACTCTCTAGTGTCTCAGTGGAGTCGCCAAGCTATCGTGCCCCATTTTTTGGTGGAAAAAAATGAAATAAAACAACTGAAGAAAGATAAATGATAAGTATTTTAATAATACAAAAATAGGGTCTAAAATGGGACTTTTTGCAAATGCAACATTAGAAGACCCAAAAATGATCTATGTCACATCCTGTTTTTTTTTTATAAAAATGAATAAATAAACAAATAATGTAGTCGCCACTCGGTGTGTGAATTGTATCGGGACACTAACTTAAACCTAAAGGAAAAGGAAAAATCCTAAAGGTTAAGGGGAATAATAATCAATTTTAAAAATATTTAGACTGTAATAAATAATAAAAATAGGTAAAATAAATTAATTATAAACCTTATACTAGATGACTCTTAATCCACAATAGCAAAAGAAAAAGATTTGGGAGTCCTATTGAGAAAAGGGAAGCTAGACACTTTACGAGTAACCTAGGACCCTTTTATCTCGGCAAAACCAAAGTGAGACTCCATCATGTTTCCTCAAAATTAACACAAATTTATATTAGGTTTGTACAAAATCAAATTCAAAAAAGCTAAACAATATACACATCTATATGTGTATAAGGGAACTAACAGCACCTCTCCCTTCATGTTTCTTTGCTTCAAACCAAAAAAATTTCTATATCAAGATTGGATGGATGTAAAGTGTAACAGTAAAATATATGTACAAAGAGTGGATATACTAGACAAGCCAATAAACATATACATACACAAAGCACATAACCGAATAAATATAATATTATAGCATATAATTCCTCATGAAAGTAGCAAACACATATCAAATAATCCTGTGTATTAAAATAGGCTTGAGCTGTTTTGCATAAAAATAAAAGTAGCCCTATCTCTCGGTCAATGCCTAAGTATACTTACACGAGGCATTACCCCGTATAAATACTCCAAGAAAGTAGTAAATAGATAACAAAAGAAATAAAATAAATAGCAAATAAAGCACGTATTACACATAATAGAGATTAGAAATGTACCTCGCAAAATTCAAACGTGTTTGTGGTTTTAATTCTAACCAACATGAACACACAAGTTAAAAGTTTTTCCTTCCTCCTTTATTCCAGTGCTAATAATGCTAAGGAAAATATAGCTAAGTAATCGATATTTAACAACTGTAATTTAAACAACCAAAATCATGCCCATTCATCACAAGACGAGTCAAAAGAGGGCAAATCAAAAAAAAATGAACTCAAGTTAATCAAATTGTAACATTAGAGGGTAAATTATAACATTCCCAAATAATTAAAGTATGAATATGCACAAAAATAACAGATTTATTAGCGAAAGTAACAATTAAGGAGAAAAGAAGCACAACTGGTAACAATATAAACTTTTAGAGACTTCATTATTTACAATAAAGCTCAAACTCAAAAATTCTAAATTTAAAGAGTTTACCGATCATAAAAACACTTGTTTGAAAGCTTTTAGAGCCAATTGTAAAACTATAAAAACTTTTGATGATAAAACTATAATTTTCCACAACGTCGGGGGTCAAAATGCAAGTCACAAAAGGTTTTTGAATCTAGCAACAATTAACTACTCGGACTTAAATGGAAAACAACCAAAACTAAACTTTTGGGGTCACATTAAAAACTTGAAGAAACTAGGAGGGTCAAAGTGCAATTCTGGAAAATATTCTTCTTCAACCTCACAGTTAGGGCTGTAAACGGGTCGGATCCGGCATATCCAGACCCGGATCCGATTAATATTACCAGTTTCGGATCCGAACTCCGAACGGATGTCTCTTAAGTAGACAGCGGATTCGTATCCGTCGGGTCTTGTCGGATCTGGATCCGGATCCGGTTTTAATAATTTTTTTTAAAATTATATGTAAAACTATTACAATTTATCGAATTTTCTCTCTTTTTTTTTAATTATACAAAAGTATTGAGTTCATAATTAAAATTTATGCATGTATTTTATATTAAATATAAATTATATGAGCAATTTACACAACATATATGTATATATACATATAAAATAACACTAATATACAATAATTTTATTATATGTTAAATATTTTAATCGGATCCGGATTTTAATCGGATCGGAACACCAAGATCCAGATCCGACCTGTTTATTATAATAGCTAAATGGGTCCGGATCAAATTTGGGTAATCAAAATTTGTCATAGATCCAGACCTGGATAAACGGATCCGGATCGGGTCGGGTCCGGGTCTAGACCCGACCCATTGACAGGCCTACTCACAGTTAAAACCATGGCTGTGTTCTATTTTCGCTGCTTGGGTTAACTGCTAAAAGATGACGGAAAAAGGAAATTTCAGCTAGCACTTTTAGTTCTCACTTTAGATTTTTCATCTTTTGCTTTTTATTTTGTCAAACAAACATTGTCCAAATGGCATAAAACTCGCACCCCCCACTTAGTTTCTACATAAATTGTGATTTTGGGATCAAAACTATCTAAAAATGAACAAAATAACACCGAAAAGAAGGATCAATATCGCACGGAGTTCGAACTCTGAGGTCTAACTTTCAAATTCTCAAATTAATAATCTCAAGTAATCCTAGACATGTCTAGTAACTATTTACAGCAATCAAATGGTCCAGTAGTAGCACAAACTGTCATTTAAAAATTTATATATAAATACAAGCTCAAAATGGAAAAAACCTAGAATAGTTATTTATCCTTACGGGGCTGAGCAACGGCAATGCAATGGTGATCACAGGTTTACTCTAGCAGCTTTGAATGTGTTTTCGGCAAATTTTGAGCAACTTTTTGTCCTTCTATTTGGTATTTGTGGTGGATATTTTTGAGTGATTTGTGAGATTGGTTTGAAGAAAAGAAACATGAAGGGAGAGGTGCTGGTCGAGAGAGAGATAAGGAGGGTGGTATGGGTTTTTTAACCAAAAATGGGAAAGGGTTCATGGGTGTGGCTGATGGGTTGTGTTATGCTGATGATTGTTGATGGAGTGGGACAGTGATGTCAGGTTATTCAATTGTAGTTACGAGTGATTCACTAAGGTTATTCTTGAAAGAAAAATTACAAAAATTGAAAAAAATTGATATTTTTTTTTAATTTAGTATCCTAGTTCTGTATAGTAATAGTCATGAGGATCTAACGATTTAAAAGACTTCCTAACTAGCAGATGGCAACTTTCAAGATTTTTATACCCACTTTGACTGAAATATTGTCTTAATACACAGGATTATTTGATACATTTATGTTCCCTTGAGTGTAGAGTAAAAGTGAGATAATTTTCAATGAGTGTTAATCATGATTGCCTTGCGATATTTGTTTTGTTTGTGATATTCATTAGAATTGTGTGTGATTTTTATACTTGTGAAGTATGAGTGAATATTAGACCAAGGAAATGATTTAAATAAATTTCATTATATCCAAAATGTCTACTTTTAATCCTTGTACGCCATATTTCTTTGTTTAATCATATTGTTTATTTGACTTACTTATTTTATTTTATCCTTCTTTTTACCCATCACCTTAGTTGTTGGTGTTGGTGGTGCACAACATCAATACTATGTGTACAATCTGATGGATAGTTGGGAAGAAGATGAATTGTATTTATTTTGGGAAAAGTCAATTAATGTATTTAATATAAGATACTGCATAAATTTTAATAAAAGAAGGGTTAACTCCTTCAAAGTTGTGATACATGTTATGAAGAAAGAAGAACATTTCCTTCCGGGTTGTAATAAAGGAGGTATCTTTTTGCCTTCTCAAATGGTAGTTGGTTAAATGATACGGTTGTTTCGGGCATGTTCTAAAGGATTATGGATCGAAGTGATTCACTAACGTATCTAAGGTGATATGAACTGTTTTCATCCAGATATATAACTTACCTTTGTCCTTAGCCTATACAACCTTTAAAAACCTTTTCGATCCTTGATTTGAGTTTCTTTGAAATAGGGAATATTGTGTGTGCTAATTTCTTCCAATATGTTTGTCACTTACTAAACTTTTGTTCAATGGATTTTTCATCGGTTAGTGAGCGAGTGATATCTCCTTTCATGAGTAGAGAACCTTATATTAGCACTTTCATGGTGAATTGGGGTTAATTATCAAATTACTCTTATATACATGTTTGGTTCATTTCTCTACTAGTATAGTTTTTCTTGTTCCGATTGTTGATATATTGAATATAGTTAATGTGTTTTTTGTCTTTGTTTATTTTGTTTTGCTCGGGACTCGCAAAACATTAAGTTGGATGATGTTGATAGCCTTAAGAAATTATGTTTTGCATTTTACTAGCAAAACCTTAAGAGCTACTACAACTTTTTTATTTTGGGTTTTTCTAAATTCTACCAGCATTAAGGTCAAAATCGAGATGGAATTTGGTTCACATGAACTAGAAATCATGCACATGAGCGAGAATTCTTGTGCATTTGTGCAAATTCTAGAATCAAAGTTCCAGGATGATCCTCTTGTGCACATGCCTGAGTTTCCTGTGTGCATGTGCATGCGTTGTGCTCGACTATGTTGGACTGCTATGCGATTTTGGTGATTTCTAGAGCTTCGAAATGTCCATTTTGGGAGATTGTTAGTTAGTACTTCCTGTAAATATGCGTTTTGAAGTTTGTTCAAAGGCCTATGCTATCTAACATTTACAAACTATAAATAAGGCGATTTAGGTGCTCAAAATCATGGTTTTTCTTCCAACTTCCCTTTGGGGGCAGCAAGATTATACTAGGATTTTCATTATTTTTCTTGGAAGAGTTGAAGTGAGGTTCAAGATTGACAACCTTGGACTGAAAACTTGCTATATTTCAGTAGATAAGAATTCTTTTATCTTTCTAAATATTTTTTACACCATTTAGTTCTAGTTTCATTGTCCTTTTAATTGCTTTCTGGGGTTTAGAAGTATTTTTCGATGCCTCCAATTTAATGTTTTCTTTAATTGGTTTTCATAGATTAATGAGTAGAGTAGTTTATTTTCTTTCATTGGTTATTTATAATTTTAGTTCATATATTAATTTTAGTCAAATCTCTTCCATAATGATTTCTTCAAATATAAGAGACAGAATCATCATAACTGAAGCATGCAGTCCTTGCGGGTTATAACAAAGCTGCTATTTACCCAATATCGGTATAATTTGACATGAATACTACTTTGAAGTGTAAATTGGTTATATTTCTTTTAGTTTTGTTGCGTGTTTTCAATATTTTGAGAAAACCAAAAAGATTTTCCCTTTTGTGGTTTGTGTCACTTTTATTAAAAAAATCAAAAAGATTTTCTTTTTTAGTGTATAGTTTTGGGTAGCTACTAGTCTAAATTCTCCCATTTTCATTGTTTGTGTGAATGTGTTAGTACTTGCTTTTGTGTTTTGTTTTTGTTGCGGTCTTATAAGAACATGCAAGGAATGAATTGGGATAACTCATGCCAAACTCAATTGTCATCCTTATGACTATACACAGGCATGATCAATAAGCATGCTTCTTGTAGTTACCAAGATTATCCTTATTCTTTCCCTACACCTATAGAGCCTTTATATGAATCAATGGAGCCCTCATTCTTTCACTCATCAATCCAAGAGTATGATGAGGCAAGATCAATGGACATGTGGATTGAAATTCAAGAAATTCGAAATGAGAGTGCTAAACTTCTAGAATCTTTCAAAAGGTAACAAGACCATCTTGTCCAAATTCAGGGAATGGTTTATGGTGAAGAACAATGGACTCTAACACTCTTACTAATAGGTGAAGAATCGATGCAATATGAACCAATTGAAAAGGTCTTGCAAGAATCTAGTTCCCTAGAGCCTCATGAATTTAAAGACACTACAACCGGTATGCTATACATTTATGTAGAGGAATCACTAACTTTTTCTGTTGCTAGAGTGTAAAATTATCCTGTTTAAAAAAAAGATGGTTCCGTTTAGCCTATGAGTGTCCATGGATGAATAACCGTTAAAGGGGTAGAAAAAGAAGAAGGATACCTTCTAGAAAGAGTTAGGGAGAACATGATGAATACATACGCCGAAGTTTCAACAGTCTTTAGGAATTTCGAATGCTCTAAGTAGTGGAGCACATTCACTAAGGATTACAACATCCTTGACAAGCCTCCTTGGCTTTATTAAGGGAGTATTTCTTTTAATCTTATTTTTTTATTTATGCTTCAATTTATTATGTGCTTTAGTTTAATAACCCAGTGCGGTAACAAAGGTTTTAAGTCTCGTGATTAGTTATTTTTATGTGTTTTATATTATGAGTTACTTTTTGTGATACTTGTGCAGCTGATGATACCTGTCTCTTATACACATCTAGATGTGTATAAGAGACAGCCTATTCTAGAATTGAACAAGATTCTTATCTCTAAAACATCTTTCATCTGGGTCTCATCTAAAAATGAGAGACTTAAGACCATGATTTGACATTTGTCACTCAAAGTAGGGAATTTGGTTTGTGAACCATGGTGTGAAAATTATATCCTTAGAATTCGATACAAAGGTTCAAAATGCTTAGAATATACATTAGACTTGTCTTAAACTTCTCTCTGTTTGCAACAGATGTGTATTTTTAGACAGACATTTGAATTCTTCTCTCTGCTACCCAATAATAAATTTATCCTACAATGAAACACCAAACATAATAAGTATCACTATAATCATAAAATTAGCATATAATTACTATCAAAAGGACTAATATTACTCTAATGTCACTACTAACCCTACTAAGCATAAAATTAAAGTAAACACATGTGAAAACACTTAAATTAGGAACAACAATATCAAAACACCATTGTTTTAGAGATAAAATAACTCTATTTCCTAGAGTTATCACACTCCCAAACCTAGTGGTTTGCTAGTTCTGAGTAAACAAGAAAAAAGAAAAACTAAGAAGAACCTATCAACAATTACCACTAGTAACAGAAAATTCAAATTGACAAATTGGATGTGCTTTGTGTAAATAGTATCTTCTCAAAGACCTCAAATAGCATATGATATAAAAGTGGTCCAAGCAGTCATTCCAATTATCCATTTTGCTCAAAAGATAGTTCAATCATTAACAAAATACTAGCCATTGTCCTTAATAAAAAAGGTTTCCAATGTTAGCCCAATTTATGCAAACAAATTTTATTCTTACCCAAAAGAACTACAAGTCAATGAAACAATCTCAAATAACAACCTGGAAGTGGAAAGATTGTTAGGATTCTACCTAGAATGCAAATGAGACACAGAGAAGTATTAATCCAATTAAAGGTTTTTGGTTAGACTTTGATGATGGATAACACACAACATCTCATCCTCAACTTGTTGGTATACTAAAAATGCAAAGGCTCACTTCAGAGGTTTTCCTTTTACTTGCCTCATTTAAAAGCAATCCTAATGGCCCATTTGAATGATTGACATGGGTGATGCTGATTCCTATACCAGTCTTGCTTTCTACTCTAGTTGCATATTTTTCGAAGGCATGATATTGATGATACCTATTCCTCTACTCGCCTTAATCCTAAGAGCAAATTATTTTTGTAATGCTACCTAAACCAAGGAATGGTAATGAAATGGACCCAAAATCATACCTAGAACCAAACGCTCATAAAGAAGATATAATACTTATCTAATGCAATCAAACAAATGGCTTGACACATTTCTAACCGCTTACATTTGTCTAAAAGATATATTTGACAATAAATAATACTTTTGAGTTTGAATGAAATTTCAAACATGCAATAGCATATACATGTGTAGTATTGTATAAGACCTTGGCAATAAGTTCTATCACCTATGCTTTTCATCATCATGCTGAAAACTTTTTCAAAGGGCATCAAGGATCTCTTCAAGAAAGGAAAAGTACTAGATTTTGGCCTTCGTAGACACTGCACCTCGGTTTCTCACCTTACCTTTGCTGATGACACTATCATATTCACTAGAGGAGAAGCACGATTAGTAAGGAACCTCATGGGAGTTTCTTTCTCATTTTGAAGCTTCATCCGGACAGCTTGTCAACAAATTAAAGAGCTCTTTCTACTTATCTAAAAAAGTTCCCTTGTCTCGAATTTGAATGATTCAACACAGAATAGGCTTTGTTAAAGAATCCCTCCCACTCACATATTTGGGCTGTCCAATACAAAAAGCTAATGAAGCTAAGATCAGATTCCAACCAATCGTGGAGAAAACAGTGGGGATCTTCTAAATTTGGAAACAAACTCCATTGGATTTCATGGCAAACTATTTGTAAACCAAGGGCTACAATGCACTAGGAATTCCATTACTTACTAGCTTGCTGAAGGGCTTTCGAATCAAGTTATGGTGGAAATTCAGAAGGGGTAATTCACTTTGGAGTAACTTTCTTCAAGCACGATACTTGAAAGGTCTCTTGATCCACATCTCGTGATTGAAACCTTAGGGGATTCTATCATGTTCAAGAGAATGCTAGAGTTTGAGATTGAGCTAAAAACAACCTATGTATAGCGATCTTAATAAGGAATGTGAATTCCTCCTTTTAGTATGATCAATGGACTGAAAGATGGATACTTGCCCGATAAGTAGAGCATGTTTTTGATAAAGATCTCATGGTTGCACAATTTGGAGCCACAATGGGGGAGACCTCAGCTTGCTTGATGCTAGATACTCTCCGGGATAGTTGGACAGAGTAGGAGGAATTCTTAATGGGAGGACTCTAAACTTCTCAACCGAATATAACAAAGGTGATATGGAAGATTACAACTAAAGGAAACTTCTCAATCTCTTCCACCTAACCTACTTTCCCTTCCACTTTCTTGAGGAAATGATTTGGTACCAAAGAATCCAACCCAATCTTCATCTTTATGTGGAGTTACTGAATAGGAGGCTCGTAGCAGATGATATTCTTGTCAAATATGGATTTTCTATGACTTCAAAATGCTGGTTTTGCAAGGCAGCACAAGAGACCATGGATCACCTTTTTACAACGTGTGAAATTTCAAGCCAAGTGAAGTGGCTTTTCTTTGAATCGTGGTTGGAATTGGTCTTCCTTCCATCCCTAATGTATTTGAGGAGCTTAATTCATGGTGGTGGCATATTACCAGTTCACCCAAATTGGATTTTCTTGTAAATATGGAAAGCAAGAAACAAGGCTTTATATGAGGGACAAAAGGTTCATTCAAAACACATCATTGTTGAAATATGGTCCTATCTAAAAAACATCACTTTGATCCATCCCTCCACTATATATTGTGCGGCTGATGACTTATTGCTTTCTTGAGATCTTTGTCAAGTTTTTATCGATGCAGTTGCAGTGCAATGGTCTCCACCCACTTATGGCATGGTCAAACTCAATGTGGATGGTGCTTCTAAATGAAATCCAGGTAAGGCTATCGGAGGAGGAGTTATTTGGGATCATAATGGCCAACTCATATGTGCCTTTTCTTACTTTTTTTTGATTCAATCCAATCTTCAAGAAGACTTCATGGCACTATTGATGGTCTCCACCTTTGTGTAGTTCAAAGTTGCAACTCTCATTAGTCCAAGTGGAATTGGATTCATTGTCGATTGTCAACATTTTGAACGGCCAAGCAACGCCACCCTGGAGCATTGACTCTTATTTTTAGCTTAGTACTAGCTTTTTGATTGGAAAGAATGTTTCCTTTCCTCATGCATTTAGTGAGGCAAACCAAATAGTAGATTTCTTTGAGAATGGGGGCATTAAGCACGCTTAATTTCTTGAATATAACCAAGACACAATTCCTTCTCATATAAAAGGATTGTTGCTCTTGGATGTTCGTAGCTGCCCCTATATTTGGCATTGTAAAACTTGATGCTTTATTAATAAAATAGCCACCTATTAGGGTTTACTCAAAAGAAAAAAGAAAGACCTTGTGTAAACAGTAGCTTCAGAAGCTTTAGATTTTACAAAAGGACTAGTGTAACATGCCTTTCTACAAGGTAGAAATGACTATTTCGAATACTACACATTATATGCTATTGCAAGTCAAAATATCATCATGAGTAACCTCTTGACCCTTTTTCCATCCAACCCTCAATCACAATTATTCACAAAACACAAAACCTTTTAGATGCACAAAACAACACAAAGCACACCACTAAACTTTTCATATTATTCTATGATGAGTACCACTCATCCTACCATTCATCATATCACAAGAAGTATAAACAAAAGAAATAATAAAAAACCACTTCAAAGACACAATCGAGGTAAATCTTGCCAAACCATCCTAAGGATTCTGATAAAAATTCAAAAATAATCATATATTCCAAAGATGACCGTGCCAAACTGGCCCTGCGGCCATCCTAATCAACCAAAAGCAATACTCAAGGCCAAGTAGTTATCATATAAGCACCAATAAAAATAGTAGCAATCTATCCTAGACATGAAATTGAACTACTTGGCCTTAACTAATTATTTAAAGCAATTAAAGTAAACAAGTAGTCTAAAGCAAACTAAGTAGATTAACTAAGTTAAATAAGCTAAATATCCAAAAACTAAGAAATGTGGATGAAAATGTCTACTCAATCAATCAAGCATCAAAATGTAATATGGGGGTAAATGCGGGCATTAAACAAGCAACATTTCTTAAGTATAACCAAGACACAATTCCTTCTCATACAAATGGATTGTTTCTCTTGGATGCTTGAAGCTTTCCCTGCATTCGGCATTGTAAAACTTGATTCTTTTATCAATAAAATGAACACCCTCAACAGTGTTACCCCAAAAAAAATGGGGGTAAGCATGTAAATGAAGAGGGAAGGATCTTCTCATTAGGTAGCGAGCATTAATCCTCATCATTGTTATCTTTCTTTTCATAGTCCTCATCATTAGTCAGGTCAATGTTAAGCCGTTCACCTGCTCTACCTACTTGGTTCTCCTCGAAGTTTGCTCCCAGGCCGCCTTCTTCTTCACTGCAGTGACCTTGTTATTTGCCTTGCATTTGTTCTTCTTGTGATTGGAAGAAGCATTGTTGACGTGGAGGCCCATAGTGCCAAAATGTGGTGGCCTTCCGGGTGAATCCAATTATTAGGAGTGGCGTCTTGGTGGGATTGACCGATTCGAGTAAGATTGTGGTGCAGGATCTTTTGACTTTATCTCCAAGAGCCACGCATCTTGTTCTATTCCTATTGGTTTGGGAAGAATTGTAGACAAAAATCCAACCAACATGTTGATGCAAAAAGCTTGTAGAGATACTTGTGGCGGTGGTGTTTCTAGTTGGTCAATCCTCTAAATGCCACTCAAACTCCTTGACCATATTTTGAACATATTGGCTGTCAATATGGCCCTATGCATATACTTTCTCCTTGATGAACATAACTAGACAACCAACATCAAGACACAGTTGAGTGACTAAACTAGGTAACACAAAACTTGGTTGTCCTGATTGCCTAATTCTTTCCAAATCAATAGATAACCCTCGGAGCAAAGACCAAACAAGCCTAGTCCCTCTATACAAAGCTAATAGTGCTAAACCTCCAAATATGGCAACTTATAATGTAGAACAAAATCTTATTTGAAGCTGTTGGTAAGAGTTGAAGACCACTCTTGGGAAACCCCAAGTACTTGTTCACCCTAGCATTCATCTCCCATGCTATATCATCATTACATAAACAGTTCTTAATCATGTCATAATTCCGTCCACCGTGTCTTATGTCTATTACATTTGCATTACTAGGAATACCAGGGACTCCAAAATAGGCATTAATTCTTTTTTCACTAAAGTCAACCTATATTTGCCCCTAACAAAGCATTTACCTTGTCGGTCTAAACGACACAAATTGCAGTGAAATTCCTTAACTAAGTTAGTGTAGCACGGATTAAACTCAGCATCAAAAAAATCCAAATGCCATTCTCTTAGTTGAATTTCTATTCATCTACGGATGTCCTCATATTTCCCCCAATTACCAGACAAGTCACAACCCCGCTATTGAATTATAGCATTCTTGTTATTATCTTTGAACAATTTTATTGCCTTTTTGTTAACAAACAAATTCTCAACATAATCATTATTGCTATTTTTGTCTATTGGTCCTTGACTCCCTTCCCTGGTTTATCTTTTTTTAATACCCGAAGGGGTAGCAATGGCCATTTCCTTACCCATGTTTGTAGCCATTTGAATTGATAGTAAAAATTCAATCAAATTCACTGCAAAAATACACAATCTAGATGTCTTAAGCACAATTAAATCATGTGTATTCCAGATTTTTAAACCCAAACAAAGTAGTCTTAATTCTGTCTCAAATACTGTAAATAAGAATTGCTAAACAATAGTTATGGAAACTTACGGCCTGAGAGTGAAATTGAAGCAATTTTACTAGCAGAAATTGAAAATTGAATGACTCCCTTTTATCCTTTAATTCACCCTTGCTCGTTCCCCTTGAGTGCTCCTTGAGAAATTCAGTGGTCCAATGGGATGAGGAGGCAAAAATCTGATATTTTGGTGGAATTTGGAGTGAAATTGGTGAAAGAAAGAGTCAAATTCACGTATGGGGAGAAAATTTTCAATTTAGGGTTTTGAAGAATTTTGGACAAGGTCAGAATATAAACAAAAGAGATGTGTATAAGAGACAGTGTATTTCGGAAGATTGAACCACAATGTCCTTTTCTAGCGATACATCTACGCTGTGTATAAGAGACAAATTGGCTTGATTATTCAAGTCTTTTGGACTGTGGTCCCAAATGTTCCTTCTTTAACTTGGGACTACAGTGTGATACATAAAATATCCAGTTATAATATTTATAAGCACCTGACTCTACTATTAACTAGATAAAGCACCGTAAGTGTACGGGGCAAAATAGTAATAGAAGAAATAGGGGTTGAACCCACAAGGATTTGTTTAGCAAGTACTAGTCATTTGGTTCAAATTCTATTAGAAGAATTAACAATGGAAGAGAGAGTTAACTAAATTAGATTATAGACTTTAACTAACAAAGATAATGGATTAGGGTCTAGCCATTTCCCAGGTTTGATTAATTCAATCAATTAATTGTTCCAATTATAATGCACGAAAGTTCAATTCCCAATTATTAGTCCAACCTCGAAACTTTTGGCAATTAAACCCTATCAAATTAATTAATTAGGGGTACATTTCTCTATGTTCTAGATTAATAAATTTGAGTTCTATCCGCATCAAATTATTATGAACTAATTAACTAATCCCGACTCCTTGGTCTTGAATTAGTTTAATCTAACAATGAACATAGGTTTATGATGGAGGATCTATGGACTGTATCACCTCAGCCAATCTAATCAAATCTAGAGTTGATCAATCTCTAAAATTGTCTATTTATGCCCATTATTACCCAATTATTGTGATTATTCTAATCGATGATTAAATTAATCATCACCCAATGGAATCAATATCATTCAAATTTAATTCATATTAAATTAGAACATGAATGAAAGCATAAATTTACAAGATATTAATGAAATCAAGTAAAATAATCTAAACATAAATCTACAAAAACTATTAAAGAAAGAATAGATTGATAGAGAAATAAAACTAGAATTAAATTGCAAAATATACATCTAAAAAGTGTTAAAGAAGGCTTCTTGAATGAAGAATCTTAATTCTTGGTCCAAGGTTGTCAATCTTGATCCTCCTTTTCTACTCTTCTTGAAAATGAAAAAAATTATAGTCTAATCAGAACTTGTTTTTGAGGCCTTAATGACCCTCACTTATAGTTTCTAAGAGTTACAAGCAGTACGGCTCTGAATAACCTTTGAAACACGCTATCATGGAAAATGGATACCTGAAACTCTAAAAATCGGTAAAATTGTATAACAGCTCGCTCTAGTTGAACCAACCGCAGTCTGCACTTATAGACATCGCAAACTGCTATAATGCTTCTATCCAAAGTACAGTATGCACTTGATTTGCCTTGTCCAGTCGTAATATGAGATTGGCCCTTGATAGCTTCGCTCTGTTTTGTTGTTTTACCTCTAAAATCTTCTTCTGATGTTCGATTAATTCATCGTTTGATCCTGCACAACCCTAGAACGAAAACACACATTAATATCTATAATTAACTCTAAAATAGCACTTAAACACAAACTAAAACTATAACCAAAAGACAAGATCACACGAAGAATTCTAATTCTAGTAGGATTTAGGTAAACAATCTGAATACAATCCTAAACATACACACACATAAATATAAGTTAAATAGCTATAAATAAACAGTAAAATACTACACTAAGCATATGTAAACAAATAGAAATGGAATGCATGAAAACAAACACATAAAACCTAAAAGCACCAAAACTAGTTGATAAAGTTGTACGAAAAAGATCTAGATAACCTATAATTTCTAATGGTTATCACCAGACCCAGTTAAAAGGAGGCAGCCAACTTGAGGGTAAAAGATGACTGGGTCAAAACAAAAGACAAAAACAAACTATTGTTTATGCACGAGTAAAGTAACGGAGACACTAAATTTAGATTCAAATGATTGGCTCATAAATCTAGTCTACAATCCAACCAACCATGTGATAACACACATCACAGAGTTACACACACCAAAACAAATACATGGATCCACTCAATTAGATCTTCAGGAGACAAATTCAAGAACTCAAATTAAGTAATATGTGCCACATCATGCAAAATACTTTGACTTCTCGCAACCAAATTGAAAATTATCGAGATCAAGACCTTATAACCATCAATAAGGCAGAAAAATATCAGTGAAACCTTATAATGAAAAACAAGCAAATGTTACATAACAGCAAAGCATTACAAAAACATTCAAATCATTGAACTCAAAATGGCAACACAACCTTTCATTATTCCTTTATGTGCCTCATCTTTTATTTTGGCTTAGCAAGACGCATTTTATTGGTTACTTGACAAATCATAATGAAAAATTATCTCAACAACTTTCAAATAAGTAATATCAATCAAAATAATTTTATGCAAGTTCTCTCTAATATCATTAAGTTAAAAATTTATATCCTAGAAAGCACAAATTGACCCAAATCCTAATTTTCACCAATTTAAGAAATAATAAAGCGACACGGAATCATGTGAACCAATATGACTAGTACTATATCATTGACAATTAACATCAAGGAATATAGTATTACGACATTCCGCCAAAATGTCACAAAACAGTTATCACAGACAACAAAACACAAAAACCTAACAAAAATAAAAGAAAAGTCTTTTTGTTTAACCTTCAACAATACTCAGGTAAAGAGGGTATAGAAATCCTAAATGCTGATGTTCAGTAGCTAGGAAGTCTTTTAAACAATTAGATCTTCAAGACTGAAACTCTCTACTACTAAGACACTAAATAAATAAATAAAAATATTTGTTTATTTTTTTGGAAAAATTTTCTCAAATTTTTTCTTTTCCAAAACAAAAACTAACACTAAAACACAAAATATCACATAAACACAAAAACATATCTAAACATAACACTAGTGAACCACTTATGACTTACTAACAATCTAAACCCTATATGCTAAGGAATAATATGCACAAAAGATGAATGTTAAAGCATTCAAATAATAAAAATTCAACTTAAAACTTGGGTTTCACTTTCAATCAAGCAAATTGCTCACAAAATACATTAAAAACCTTACCAAGTATAAGAGCATTTTAATTTTAACTCAGACAAAACACAAAATCTAGAAATTTATTTTCCTTTTCTAAAATAATCACAATGTGTATAATTGGGAGTCATTAGGACTTTATGGGTTTGAATAATTCAAAATTAAAATCCATTAACTAAGGTTTGAATAATTCAAAATTAAAATCCATTAACTAAGGGTAATGGGGTTTATCACAAAATAGAGGTCACAAATACCCAATTTGTATCCCCAACTTAGATTTTTTCTGTGCATCAATTTATTTGCTCTTAAAAAGGATTCAATAACCAAGAAAATGGAAAGGTCAAACCACGGATCCATACAACTCTTATCAACCTATTCAAATACCTGATAAAGAGAATGTATAAAAAACTAGTAATTCCACAATCAAATAACAAAACTTACGTCAAAGTTCAATAGAAAATTTATGAAAATCTCAAATCCATAAAAAATGCATAAAATCCATCATCATTGTCATAATATAGATGTGTATTATACAAGCGTGATAAAAATACATCTAGATGTGTATAAGAGACAAATAAACCTTATTAGTCACAAGGCTTCCAACTTTTATTATCCACCAGGATCTTAAACTTAAACATATAAATATGTTAAAGCATAATAAAAGAAAAAATAAAAGAAACACTCTCCTCGTAAATCCAAGGAGGCTTGCCGAGGATGTCGAAATCCTTGGTAAATGTGTTCTACTGCTTTACATCCTAAATTCCCAAGGACAATTGACACTCTAGCTTATGAACTCTTCCTCTCCCTAACTCTTAAGAGTCTGGTAGATACCTCATATCTTCCAGTCATTGAGCCAGCCTAAAAAATACATTGGATGTCATCTCTATGGCATGTGTGATGTATGTAATCCTTTAATTCATATTCATTGCTCATTCTCAAAGACCCAGTCATCTCAAAATTACCCTCAAGTTGGCTGCCTCCTTTTCAACTGGGATCGGTGTAAGAGTTCCTCAGGTTGTACCTACCAATTGACATGTGAGTTTAGCAAGTTGGTTCACATTTCTTTTATGGATTTGTCTTGGCACTTGTTAACTCCTTCATATAGGTAATCATCCACCTTTCCAATCTTGCATTAGCATCTTCTTCTTGAGTTGGTGTAGCTTCCCAACATGTATAGGATGGCTTGGTTTGAACACATCCATAACCTATTAATTGATATATGGAAACTACTTGAGTTTGATCCACCAACGCCTGTGATATTCCATCAATCTAATTTTGAATATGTTGTAGGAATGCCTCTTGATTACGGAACCTTGCTGTTGTTTCTTGCATATAAGCTCTAAACTATTCTGTCAAGGTCATCAAGGCACCTCCTACCCTTGTATTTGCCTCTTATTGATTGATTGGTGATGGTTGAAATCTAGGTTCACCTTCCATGTTAGATCTATTTTATTCACGAGAAAGCTCTTTCATCTCCTTGTTAGCTTTCATCAATATGGACAATCAATGGTCACTCACTCTCAGGGGCTCACTTTGTTCATATGTTGGTTATTGGCATGTAGGAAAAGAAAAAAGGTATTCTTGGTAGCTTGATAAAGTATTTGGATGGTTGGACCATCACGTTTGATAATGATAAGGATAGGGATCATATTGGTATACAAATTTCCCATAAGCATTGCTACCTGCAAAAGAATCACAATATAAACCATTATAAGGAATGAAATTAGCATGAAAATTACTTATTTTTCTATTAAGGAGGCTAATTGGATTGACATGTTATGATAACCAATCCTCAGTGCATCCAAAACATCATAAGAACCATGCTCCTTAATTAGGCATTCGCATAATCATAAGGATGATAATATCGTGGGCATGATTGATTCTAATTTATTCCTCGCACGTTCTTATAAAACCAACACAAAAACATGTACTAACACAAAAGCACACAGAAAGGAAAAATGAAAGAGTTTAGACTAGTAGCTAGCCACTGTTCTTATCCACTAAAAAGAGAATATTCATTTTTTTATTAAAAGAACACAAACCATGAAAAAACAAAATCTTTTTGGTTTTTTTATAATTTTGGGAACACACGATAAAACAAAGACAAAAAAAACACAATTTGCACTTTCAAAGTAGTATTCTTGCTAAATTATACCAATATTACCAAAGATCCAATCCCCAGTAATGGTGCCAAAAATTTGGTACGTAAATAATTTAGTTATAAAATTTATAAACACCTAACTCTACTATTAACTAGATAATGTACAGCAAAGTGTATGGGGTCAAATAGTATATATAACAGAAGTATGGGATGAATAGACAAGGATTGTTTTAGTACCAAGTACCGGTTATTTGGTTCAAATGCTATTCGAAGAATTGACAACGGAAGAGAGAGTTAACTAAACCAGAATTCAAGACTTTAAATAATGGAAAAAATAGATTAGGGTTAAACTAGCCAATTCCTAGCTTTGATTAATTCAATCAATTGATTAGTCCTATTATAATGCGTGGATGTTCAATTCCTAATTATTAATGTAACCCCAAAACCTTCAGCAGTTGAACCCTATCAAATTTATTGAATTTGGGATGGATTCTTCTATGTCCTAGATTAATAAATTTGAATTCTATCTGCATAAAATTATTGTGTAGTAATTAACTAATCCCATCACCACGGTCTCGAATTAGTTTAATCTAACAATCAACATGGGTCAATTCATCCTTCATCATTGACCCATGTTCACCTCGCCAACCAAACAAAATCTAGAGTTGATCAATCTCTAAAATTGTCAATTTGTGCCAAAGACTTACCCAACTATTATGTTTATTCCAATCGATGATCAAAAGTTCATCGACACCCAATTGAATCGGCATCATTCAACCTTTATCCATACTAAATTAGAACATGAATGAAAGCATAAATTTAGAAGTCTTAAATGAAAACAAGTTTCAGTCTTATAAGAATCCTTCTAGAAAAGCAATTAAAGAAAGTATTAGATTGAATAAGCAATAGTTACTAGCTTTTTTAAATTCTCTCTTATAAATATCTAAAAAGGTTAAAGAAGGCTTCTCTAATGAATAATCACAAGTTCTTAGTCCAAGGTTGTAAATCTTGAACCTCCTCTTCAACTCTTTCTCAAAAATAAAGAAAACCTAGTCTAATCTTGTAGTCCCCAAGAGAAACTGAAAGAGAACCTATTTTTGGGGTCCTACCCTTATTTATAAGAGTTACAAAGTGATGGCTCGGAATAAGTTTCGAAATGCACTATCATGGGCCCAAAACGAACGCCAGAACTCAAAAAATCGTCAAAATCACATAAAAGCTCGCTTCAGACGAACCAACCATTTTTTACACTCGTATTCTTTACACTAAAAAAATACGAATTACAAAATTTCTTCTTAGTACAAAAGATGCTACAACAATACAAAGTTCATCAATACAAAACCTATCTAATACACTACCCCTCTCCAAACAAAAGAGAAGCTTGGAAGATTATCCGCAGAGTCCTACCAGTAATGTGGAATCTGGAGAAAATCTAAAAGCTGCTAACGCGGTGGAGAGTCAAAAACGAGCACCTAATCTGAAAAATTATAAATCACATGGGGTGAGCATAACTAGCTCAGTGGATAACATAAAAGCTCTTCAAATGGGGCCAAGCATTGCGATAAAAAGAAAACATAAAGATAATAACATTTGTGAAAACCATAGTCATGAAGCAGTTTCTAAAATGTTTCATGCCATTTAAGTGTCATTAAACCATAATCATAAGTAGTTTCTAATGTGTATCATGCCATTTATCATTGGTCAGGGCATGTCCAAAACATAGCCAAAAAGATCCAATCATTTCAAAACATAGTATGCTAAAGCATAGCGAACAAATCCAAGTACGTTTCAACTGGAATATAATAAAATAGCATGAGTATCTTTTAGGCTCAAAGGTATGACCTACATACTAGCCGATCTAGGAATCTACCACACCTACTAGTCCGACTGGAGGTCAAGTTATCTCAAAGACAAGACCCCGCATCAAATAGTTCATAATGATCATAGCAGTCACTATGGCGTCCCATGGATGACTATAGAACCGGTTCTCCCCAAATCAAACATTTCCAAACACATCCAAAATTATATACCTAGGTCACCTATGAGCCAAAACAGTTCATAAAATGCTTTCATATCAAAAGAGTTTGCAAACATATCAATTGATTAGCATAAAATAGCTTGGTCCCGATTTCATATGTAATAGTTCCAAAACTTGGTAAAAGTGCAGTTCCAAACATCATACACATTCTAAAATCCATCCAAACATATTTTGAAAGTCGTTAAACAAAATACAAGTGGAAGAGGGTCTATGTTACCCACCTATCAAAGCAAAAACTGCACAAATGATCACAGAACGCGATCGCCGGCGGTAGGTGGCGTGGTACCTAAAACAGGTATAAGAGGACTCTTAGAAGAGATGTAGAAGTTAAAGAATGACTAGGCAAGCGAAAACGACGCGAAACGATAGAAAATGACACCAACAGCTCTTTGGTAAAAAATGACCTATTCACAAATTCCGACCAACTTTGACAAGCTAAAACCCCAGTCAAAACACTTAGTTAACCCTCAAATTCGTATTACAGCTAGATTAGGAGATAATAAGCTCAGTCTTCCAGAACAACTAGAATAAGACTTCAGTGATCTCCCTAGGCTATTGTGTTAGGGAGGATATCCTCCCTGCCAACACAATCCAATTCCAAGGTATTCAAGGGACCTTGGTTACAACCCAACTCAAAACAACATATTCTAACCAACCAATGCATAAACGGAAAGATTCACCGGAGCAATAGCCGTGACTATATCAATAGCACCCCACAACAATCCATACCCCATAACCACTACAATTAACTCTATTACAACATTAGAGCAACAACCTATGGGTGGAATTCCCTCTTTACTACCAAACTGAAATTTTTACCGATTAGCCACACGCATGATTCAAACATGCTTCCTATCCAAACTAACCTTAAAACACTCTTAAAACATCATGCGTGTGGAAGACAAAACCCCAACTCATGCAATGTTTAAAATATGTAAATCAGAATGCAGTATGGATTTTGTTAATGTTAATTAGTCCTACCAAAAGTTCAGGGAATGGGGTATTAATCTACTACTCAGAATGAGGTCATTGATATGCTCCAGCAGCTAGGAGAAATGAGGAAGAAACAAAGCAAGAAGAAGACTAAAAAGATTCCAAGGTTGACCCAAATAGTTCCCCATTTGACCAAATAGTCTCCAAGTTGACTATTTAGCCCAAAAACTAATTTTTGCTACTAAATTAACATTTTTTTTTTCTGAATAATTCAGCCATCATACAACATCTCAGACACCACAAGGCAAGCTTTGTACTTATCTTGTTTTAGATGTGTTTAAGAGCCAGTTCGAAATGTTCGTTTATACCGAAAAATTTGCCGAATTGAAAAACGAATAAGTTGAAGTACTTTATGACTAAAAATAATATGAAAAACATTTTAAACCAGGTTAGTGTTAAAAAAAATCAAAGAACAAGGCTAGTAAAATACTGGGTTTCACACCAATCGTAGATGCGATTTGCGCTTGACAGCTTTGCGTGATTTCGTCGTTTTGCCTCTAAAGATTTTGTCTCTTGTTCAGATTGTTTATGTGTATAAGACACATCTAGAAGTGTATATAAATGCTTGACATAAATTATAGGTGCTCGTTAGAATACTGACTAAAAATATAAAAAAGCTAAGATGAACAACAATACAGGAAAAACTATAGTTCCAGTAGGAATTAGGTAAACAATCTGAACACAACACAAAACACATACACAGTGTAAATATAAGTTAAATAACATGAAATAAACACTAAAACACTATATTAAACATGTGTAAACATATAGAAATGGAAATACATGAAAACAAACACATAAAACCTAAAAGCGCCGAAATTAGTGCAAAAGTCATACGAAAAACAGTAGGAATAACCCTAATTTCTTAGCGTTATCATGGTGTCATTTCTAGTGGCACTGATTGGTTTTAGGACCATGCCTTTGAATGTTGTTCTTGACACTTAAACATTTTTCCAACATTTTGGACTATGGTCTCATTTCCAAAGGCCTCAAAAATTTTGGGACCATGCCTTGGAACTGATCCCGAATCCTTAGCAAAATTCCATTTTTCAGCTTTCACCCAATTGCTTCCAAAGACTTTTCCATCTCCTACAAATATCAAATCAATGTTTTAGATACCATTTTTCACTTGCATGTCCCAAAAATAGTTGGAAAAAAGTAACTAACTATTATAGACCTAATTTTTTTTAATTAACCCTAATTAACTGATTATTTAACTATACAAACATAAATCAAGCTAAAGCACAAATTAAGGGATAGAAAAGCTTGGGCTACATCCCAAGAGCGCTTGTTTATAGTTATTAGCTTGACTGTAGCATGGTTGAATTCTAGTTGTCCGCATAAAGGACAGATGTCTGCCTATTCTCATTTTTCTTCAGGTTCCCATGGTAAAGCTTCAATCCATGCCAGTTGAGCACATACCTGTCTTTAAGTTTGAATTTGCCCCTTTTAACTCAACAGCTCCATGTTGGAAACACTAGAATCACCGAAATGGACTTACCAACTTTGGCTTTAGTTTCCTGAGAAATAACTTGAGCCTTGAATTGTAAATCAAAACTTGGTCACCGACGGTGAAATCTGTCCTCCAATATTGCTTATCGTGCAAGCCTTGGTCCTTTCCTTGTATATTACTGAGTTCTCAACGACATTTCTTTTGAACTCATCAAGATCATTCAAGTCCAAGAGTCACTTTTCACTTGTCTCTTTCCAATCAAAGTTCAAAATCTTGATTGCCCTATATGCTCGATGTTTTTGCTCTACCGGAGATGGCAAGATTTTCTATACACCATTCGATATCGGGACATTGTAATTGGGGTCTTGAATGAATTGTAGTATGTCCAAAGAGCATCATCTTGCTTTTGTGACCAATCCTTCCTTGAATTATTAACGGTTTTCTCCAAAATTCTTTTTAGTTCTCTATTGAACACAATCATCTCCACTTGGCTTGAAGTTAGGAGATACTATGCTAAAGCAGCTCAATATTTTACCCCATACTTGGACATCAAGGTCTCAAATTGAGTATTTTTGAAATGAGACCCTCCACCACTTTTGATTGTGCACGACACTCCAAAATGTGAAAAGATGTTCTTCCTTAGAAATTTTGTGACCACCTTACCTTGATGTGTTGGTGAGGCAATTGTTTGCTCCTATTTGGACACATAATCAATGACAGCCAAGATGTATTTGTTGAAGTGTGAGATTGGAAGGGTCCCATGAAGTCTATACCCTAAGCATCAAACACTTCAAGTTAATGATCCCATTGAGAGGCATCTTGTACCTAGAGATATTATCCACTCTTTGGCACTCGTCACAATTAAGCACAAAACTCCTTGAATCGTTGAGGATGTGTGGCCAATAGTTGCAAGACCTTTGATGCAGTCCTTTGAGATCCATGATGACCTCCAACATGGGAGGAATGACAATGTATCGAGATATTCTCTATCTCTTCCTCTGGAACACAACTTCTAAGTACTTTGATTATTGCATCGCCGAAAGAGATAAGGTTCATTCCTATAATAGTATTTGACCTTCAAGAAGAATTTCTTTCTTTGATTTAAGTTCGAGGAACTCTGCTCCACCCTTGCAACTAGATAATCCATCAAGTCCAGGTGGAACTATTTGATTTACCAAGTCCGCATTGCATGGGTGCTTTTCCTTGATCACAGGCAATTTAGCTGCCAGAGATTCTTCTTGAACGGGGATCGCATCTTAAACCACAAGTCTTGACTCTTCAATTCTTGAAAGGTGGTACACAACCACAATCTCACTTCTCTTCTTGTCCACAACTTCTCAATCAAATTTCGGTAAAAGAAGTATCCAGCTTAGTAACCTAGGCTTAGCATCTTGTTGAGATCAAATACTTTAAGGCGCAGTGGTTGGTATGGACAATAGTTTTAGACCCAATCAAATTAGAATGAAATTTATCAAATGCAAATAACCATGGCAAGTAATTCATTTTCGATTGAAGAATAGTTCAACTGAGCTTCATTTATTGTCTTATTTGCATAATAAAACATGCAAAATCTTGTTAACCTTTTGACATAAAATAGGCCCTATGGCATAATCACTAGCATTGCACATCACTTTAAAAGGTAATGACCATTTTGGGTCAACAATAACCGGCATGGCAGAAGAGCATGCTTCAACTTACTAAAGGACCTAAAACAAGCATCATAAAAGTTAAACACAATCCTTCTACAACAAGGACAAAAAGGTCTAGCGATTTAGGAAATTTTTTTATGAATCTATAGTAAAAACCTGCATGCCGAATAAAACTCCTTATTTCCCTAATATTAGAAGGTGGGGACAAATTTTTAATAATCTCCACATTTTCTCTATCTACTGTTTACCCATTGATGATACATTATGTCCCAATACTATGCCTTCTTGTACCATGAAATGGCACTTCTCCTAATTAGGAGCAAATCTGTCATTTCACATACAACACAACACATTTAATAAGTTCAACGAGCAATCTAAAATGATGAACCAAATATACTAAATCATCCATAAACACTACAATGCATTTCTATTCCATGTCATGAAAGATGGCAAACAAACATCTTTGAAATGTTCTTGGAGCATTACATAGCCCGAAAGGCATCTGCCTATATGCAAAGCTTCCATGAGGACATGTAAATGTGGTTTTCTCTTGATCCTCCTTGCATATTGCCACTTAGAAATACCCAGAATGGCCATCAAGAAAATAATAGCAAGCAAAGCCTGCAAACCTCTCTAACATTGGATCAATGAAGGGTAATAGAAAGTAATCTTTCTAGGTTCCCTCATTCAACTTCCTATGATCTATGAACACTCTTTACCTAGTAAACTACCTGGATGGAAAAAGTTTGTTTGTGTCACTAAGTATTATGGTAAAACCATAATTCATTTGGACAACTTGGGTTGGACTAACCCATTCATTATTGGAAATTGGATAGATAATACAATGTCAAGAAGTAATTTTATGACTTCCTTCCTCACCTTGAGGTGTTCATTGTTCGGAAACTCCCTTTTTCCTTTTATCCTCATCACCACTCTTATTCTCTTATATTAATCCATTTCCCTCTAAAAGATTTAGGCAATTCTTTGTTTCCTCATGATCATGATCAACTTCATTTGAGCTCATGAATGCCTTCTTCCATGGAGACTTATTCTTGTGCTACCTACACAAATCATTAACCAATTCATCAACCACATCAATTATCATGAGATCTTCATAGGTGGAGGGATGTTTAAGAGATCTCAAAAACATTGAAAACACAATTTCAATATTTATTCAAAATTCTAATATCCCTTGTTGGATGACTATAAAAGCATGTCCAATGGCAAGGAATAATCTTCCTAATATGATAGGTATTTCTTTATCCTTCTCTATATCTAACATTATGAAGTCGAGCGAAGGTACACTTGTCCACTTTAATGATCACGTCTCAACTATTCCCTTGGAATCATGATGCTCCTATCTGCAATTTGCAAGGAAACACTTGTATGCTTCAAATCCCTACCATTTAGATTTTTGTACACCAAAAGGGCATAAGATTACTTGAGATACCCAAGTCACATAAAGGTCTTCTGAAATGGATGACCTTATTTCATATGGTATAGAAAATGAGCCCAGACCTTTCAATTTCAAAGGTAATTTCTTTGTGATCATTGCATTACACCCCTCTATTACACATAATTTGATCTGCATGGAGCCTTCTCTTTGCTATATAGGACTTGTTTCATAAATTTTATATAGCTCGGCATATTTTCCAAGGCCTCCATAAATGGGATGTTGATCTCAAGCTTTTTGTACACTTCTAGAAATCTCTTGAACTTTCTAGCTTTCTCGTTACCCTTCAACCTTTGTGGAAATGGAATCTTGCTTGCTTAGTTCTATTCATTGATCCAGGCCTTCATTGTCCTTCTTGGGTTGGTTTCAGGCCTTAGTGGGCTCATCAAATAACTTTCCAGATAGACTTCACCCTTTGAAGATTCCTATTTTCTTTCTCACCACCATTTTATCCTTCATGCTTATCAAAATTGAATCAACCCCAAGATTGTCATCCAATCTTTTAACACGTATAAGCATATGATTTCTTGGAAATGTTCACGTGCTTGGTGGTCTCTTGGATTCAGGAAAGTGTCACTCAGGAGTGCACTACTAGGTCCATTGAATACTTGTGTAGCCACTTGCCCCAGTTGTGTCTCCAAATTCATAGTGGAAGTAACTTGATTTCTTAAAAATGCCTCATTGTCCCTTCTAAGCTCTTCATTCTCCCATTATGGCTTTGTGCTCTCTTCTGGTCATCTCACTTTTCCTTCTAGCCGCCTCACTTTCCCTTCTCAATGGCTTAAGCTCTCTTCTAGTTTCTGCAAGTTGGCATATACATTGTCTGCCTCTATTGAGGAAGTGAACCACTCATCATAGTTTGTCGATTATGGGATGGTTGAGGTTGATAAGAGGAATTAGGTTAGGAATTTTGGAAGTTAGACTGGAAAGGTCTTTGGTATGGTGGTTGGTATGGTCTAGTGAGTGAGGCTTGATAGTGGTAATCGGTTGATGGGCAATTTGAGATGATTGACCATCCCGTGGAAAGTTTGGGTGGTTCATCAAAGAGGGGTTATAAGTATTCCCCTAAAAATTTGTTTGAGGTTTAGGTTGATGAGCTTCGTTCCCCAAATAAATCACCTGCTCGATTTGCAATGATGGTCCTTCAGATTGTACATTGACTATTTGGATGGTTACTCCAGCAAAAGTCACAAAGTATTGGACTGAACTCAAACACAAATCCTAACACAAAAATGCACATTAATAACTATAATAAAAATTTTTGTACTCCTAAACACGTTCAAAATACTTACAAAAAAGACCAAAAACTAAGGAGAACAAAGACGAATGAAAACCTAAACTCCCATGAAATTAGGTTAATGACAAGATGCAAACTTTAGACATAAGAACAGAATAATACCTAAATAATTACTAGATCTTTAAACACTTTATAAACACATACTAAAACATTCCAACACATCACATTAAAAGTAGACAAAAGCACACACTTGAATACTAAGAACGTTCAAAACCAGTACAAAAATTGATAATTTAGTGTACATATAACTGTAGTTTTCTAAAGTTATCAAGCCCCCAAACTTGTTTTTCTTTTCCGATGCAAAATGAAAATAAGAAAGAAAAAAGAAAACAAAAATGACTACCACGTAAACAAACACACAGCACAAGACACTAAATGTACGAGACACTAAACACAAAACACTTGGCACCACCAAGTTTACACACTACAAGTCATGCAATCTAGATACACTTTGGATGTTTGGAAACCCCTGAAAAACCACAAGTACCATATAAATTTGAAGCACTCAAAATGATCACTTCTAATGTATAATTTTTTTTCAAAACTAGTTCAATTGCCAATACAAGTTTCAAACTACCAGCTATTTTCTTCAATCAAAAAGGTTTTCATAAAAGTTACTACTTTAATAATGTGTCATGTTTTACTCCACCCAAATGGATCAAAAGTCAATCAAGCATTTTTGAATAAGTCATATAGAAATGGAAGGATCGTTAGGACTCTACTTAGAATACAATTGTCACACAAGGAAGCATTAGTCTAGTTAGGAGAGTTTAATTTGATGTTAATGATGGATATTACACAACATCTCACCCTAAATTACTAGTGTACTAAAAGCAAAAAGGTTCATTTTGAAGATTTTGCTTCTACTTGCCTCATTCAAAAAAAATTAATTCTAATGGTTGTCTCGAGAGCATGACATTGACGTCTCAAAAAGTCAACCCTTTTCATGACTTTCCACTAATACCTGCAAGTGCACAATATCAATGTAGTAAAGTGAATAAGGATCATTCCCTCAAAGATTGTGAAGGCAAGTACTGCGATTCGAAGCTAATTTCTTTCTATATGATCGAAATAGGCTATTTTGGATTTCTAAAATTAAAATGCAAATTAAATAACTAAAAATAAAAGAATGAAATCAGTAAATGCAAAGAAGTAAAAAGGTTTTTTCAAATAATAGAGAAAACGGGTCAGGTACTAGGCTAGTAATTTCCACTGGTTATTCAATTCAAGTCAATTGCTGTCTCTTATACACATCTAGATGTGTATAAGAGACATTGAAAGTTGGGAATTATAGAATAGCTAACTCTTGCAGCTCATCCAGGGTTGAGGCCTCTATATCCTAGATTAATAAATTTGAGTTCTATTCCTATGAAATTATTTTGAACTAATTAACTAATCCCGCCACCTTGGTCTCAAATAAGATTAATCTAACAATCAGCAAGGTCTATGATGGAGGATCAATGGACCGTATCAACTCGATCAATCTAATCAAAACAAGAGTTAGCTATTCTATAAAGTTGTCGAGTTGTGTTGATTACTACCCAGTTAATATAATTTTCCAATTGATCATCATTCTGATTAACTCAAGGGAAATTACATAACCCGTGCCCGAACACTAATAAATTTAGTGACTACACATGGTTTGAATGAATGAATAATAATTGAATAAATTGCAAAAACTCATAATTTAATTGAAAAATAAGAGTGAATAATTGAGACTCGATAAGAATTATTAAAAGAACAAAATTACCAAAAAATAACTTGAAGAGTAATCTAAACTTGCATTGATGAATCTTTAGTTCGAAGTTGATGATGCAATAAAATAAAGATAACTACCAGGTTTATTTTTCTAGAAAGCAATAATAAAAACCCTAGAATAAAAGATATCAGTCTAATTCTCCTTTCTAATCATTACAATTCCATATTTATAAAGTAACGTATAAGGCCCACGACCCAATTGGATCAAATGCAAGCTGAGGCTGATTTGGCCTGACCAAGCATTGACTATAGTTGCCTCTCTGGTCAAGCACAATTTACGATAGTGGTTCTGATGAAAGCGTAGACAGTGCTTGGCTATCACAGTCTTTGATTGCCTTATTGATCTAAGTGTAATCTCCACTTGGTTTTCTTTGGGTCAAGCAGGGGAAAGTAGATAACTGTATATTTATCAGCACATTGTTTTCCAGTCAATGCTCCATCTTCCAATCCGCACTTGTGAAAAGACTATCTTGCGCCTCCAATGTCCTGCATACAACAATAACACAATAAATAGACAACTTAACATCCTAAACACAATCAACTAGAAAACTCACAAAAAAGACTATAAAATACTAAACACCAATTTACAACACAAAATACCAAATAGTTGGGACTAAGTTACTCAAAAAATCACCAAGTGAAGTTTAAAAATAACTATAAATATACAGTTATAAACTTTCCCCAACTTAGCATTTTGTTATTCCCGAGCATTCAGGGACTAGAAGAACTAATAGAAGTCAAACACGAAAAGCGAGCATAACTAGACATGAACTAGGAATGGCCACACTAACATTGGATTGAAATAATTAGCTCATAAACCCAATCCAAAATCCAATCAACCACAAGAAACACACATCACACTAGTACACGCATGAAAACTTCTCATCGAATCATTGTTAAGCAAACCTTCTCAAATATAAATCCAAGAACTCAAATTAACTAATATGGGTCACATTATGCAAAAAACATTGATTTCCCGCAACCAACTTGAAAAATCCTGAGATCAAAACTTTATATCCATCAATAAAGCGAAAGTTTATAACCTGTCTCTTATACAATCGAAATTTGAGTTCTTGTCATTGACAATTTAGAGGCATTAAAGAGGTATTAAAATCATTTAAGTCAAAATGGCCACGAAAACTTTTCGTAATTCCTTCTTGGCTACATTAATTTGGCTCATTTTTTCCTTTTGTTTAGCAATGCATTACTTATTTTTTTTCTTTTTTTAGAAAATGCATTATTCATTTTCACATAAGTTGCCTTCTTATTTTCATTTTTACCATGCTCACGCATTTTACTTAAAGTAAGCTCTTTCTTCTTTTAAGCTCATTGGGGCCCATAAGAGCACAAGGAACTTGCCCTAGAAAAATAGGTTGTACGAACTTGTAGGACTTAAACTGGCAACTGCAATTGGACCAAATACTTTGTAATACACTAACACATATATGTATAAACAAAGGTCTACCTCATATCAAAATCTATCCCTATTGACAAATCATAAAGAGATGATCTCAACAAATTTCAAGTAGGTATTATCAATCAAAATGAGGTTGCACTACTCCTTTCTAATATCATTAAGTTCAAAAATTTATAATCGAGAAGGTACAACTTCATACAAATTTGTTTTTCACCAATTTAATAAAATTGTGCAACATGGAATCACGTGGTTAAAAAATTCAAAAATGCTATATGATTGACAACTGACACCATTTCCAACTAGTAATACGCCATTCCAAATCACAAATGTATATCCACCATTAACAGACAGATTAAACCTGTCTCTTATACACATCTAGATGTGTATGAGAGACAGCAACTCCACAAACAGAAAACACTTTATCAAAATACTACTTGCCAATACAACTAAACTATGGCAAGTATTACTGTCACAAAGGAATCTCACAATTAACAAAACATAAAAGACTAAAAATAGTACAAAAAATCTCCCCTGTCTAAATTGCAAAAAATGAATGTGAATTAAGTCAACCCCAACGGACTAGTTTTATCATTTTCCGTCTTCGTTGGGGTCCCTCTCTCTCAATCTCATCCAGAAAACCATAGTGCCATTTCGATTGTGGAGTTGTCTGTGGCCAACAAGACATGTTAAAGTTCCCTAACTGACTAAGCTACCAAGCTAGGAAGACAATCTTCTGGCACATGTCCTCAAAACACTGGTTGTGATAACATAAAAGATCCCGATGAGTCTCATTGTTGACCAGTGGGTGGAGTATAAAATTAGATTGCAGCCTGAACGGCAACACCAATTGGGGTCCTTGTGGTAGAGACTATGGTTCTAGCTTCTTCAACATTCATCTCTTCATTAACAACCCCTCTCACCATTTGTTTTGGCTTAATGATAAGCAAAGCAACTCAATATTGGGTCACAATCGACAGTAGACATTTGTTGTTTGTTGGTTTTGAGCATTCCACCATCTTTAGAACTGGAATCTCGACAACCGCTAATCGGCACAGAGGAATCAAGTTGAGAAAAATTAATCTCATGTACTTGCGGCTCCCATTCCTCAAGATCTTTTGCTAAATTTCCTGCCCAACATCAATAATGAGGCCTGTCCATAATAGCAAAAATTAATAAAGCCTTGTCTTGAGTGTGTGCTAGGAATAAACCTAGCCCAAACAAATTGCATCCAAGACACGCTTCCAAACAAAGATATCTCAATCTAATCCACTTCTAGCATTCTGCTCTATTTCCCATGTCCCCCAAACCATTAGCTAATACATTTGTGACCTTATCATGATCTGTCTCTCCATTCAAAAATGTACTAAACTGGTTGTTAGGAGAAGTAGGTAAGTGATAAATTTCATTTATAACCTCCTTCCTAAAACTAACTAGGATATTTTAACTACATGGCTAGACATGGTTATGCTATTGCCAATGAACTCAAATAGCATGTTTTGATTGCTCACAATAGTAGGAATTTTAGAAAATCTTTCCATCCCCTAGTTCGAATAGTTTTTAGAATCCTACGATGCATAGCTTCGATTTCTTTAGTATCTTCTAGTCTAATAAAGGACAAGTCAAAACCTCACTCATAGATAGGATTTAGTCTTTTTTGAAGTTTATCTTGCAACTCTTTATCTTCTAGAGAAACAATTAGTTTGTCATCAGGTTTTAGACACTTTTGTTGCTTTCTTTTCTTCCCAAAGTTATAATTCAATTAAAATTCAACCTCGACTTAACCACAAATTATGAAATTAAACCAAATTCCCAAGAATTTTTCAAAAATAAATAAGAACAATCATACTAAATCCTTGGAAAATTTTGCCCACTTGGTAATCAACTTGTACAAGAACCTAGAACTCCTCAAACCATTTGGAAATTTTGTCCAATTGAGCCTTGAAATGAATGGAGTAGACTTGTCTTGATCAACAGCGGAATTTATCAAAAACTCAGTGAGGCTAAGTGCAAGGATTTCTGGGATAGAAGAAAGAAGATGAAGATGAAGGAAAAGAAAGGAAAAAATGATAAAAAAAGAAATAGAATGGAAGAAGGAAGGCAGGGTTTTAGGTCAAAAAAGGAAAGAAAATAGGAGCAAAAAATTTTGGTGAAGAGAATTAGGAAAAAGAAAGGGTTTTTAAAACTCGCTTAAATGCTTGGGTCTATCGCAGTCTGCGATAGCTTATCATAGTTTTTGATAGTTCCGCTGTTTCAAGCGTACTATCACGATGCTTACCAATGATAGTCGGCGATGATCAAAGTGCAGTCTGTGCTTGGTCAGTGTAGGGTCAATCACACACTCTTCTAAACCAAAATTACTTATCCTTCATATTCATTGCTCATTTGCCAAAATTCCACCTACAAAACAACACAAGAAATCAACTCTTGCTTTCATTTTGTTGAATAAATTTTAAATTTACTAAAGCATCAAAAAATAGAATAATTCAACTAAAAATTTCTTAGGTTTTCCTCCCAATAAGTGCTCTTTTTAAGTTATTAGCTTGACTTCTTGTTCTATGATAATTATTCAGCAAAGTGGACTTCTTTGAGTCCACTATCAACGTCATCTATGCAGTAGATTTTGAGCCTATTCTTGTTCACTTAAAATGACATTTGTAATGTGGCGTTCCACAAGGTTTAAATCAAACACGCGCCACATTAGACAGACTGTGCCATCTTGATTTAAACTTACTTGGAAAGAGCTTGAGCCTAGAGTTGTACACCAATACTTGATCACCAACCCAAAAACTCCTTGGGAAGTATGTTATTTTTATGACACCTATTTGTTTTGTCCTTATAAATCCATGCATTTTCAAAAGCCTCATCCTGAAATTTTTCCAATTCACAAAACTCCAGCAATCGCTTTTCCCTTGTAGTTTTGGCATCAAAATTCAATGTTTTAACTGCCCAGAATGCTTTGTGTTCCAGTTCCACCGATACATGGCATTCATTCCAAAAACCGACCTATGCAGGGACATCCTGATAGGTGTTTTAAATGAAGTCTAATATGCATATAATGCATCATCAAGCTTCTGAGATCAATCCTTGCATTAAGCATTCATAGTTTTCTCCAAAAATCACTTCAACTCGCGATACCTCAACCTGTCCTAAAGTTTGGGATGGTAAGGTAAAGATATTTTATGTTTTATCATATACTTGGACATTAGAAATTCAAATTGCAAGTTCTTAAAGAGTGAACTCCTATGACTTATTATAACTCGTGGTACCCTGAGCCTTGAGAAAATGTTGTGGTAAATAAACTTGGTGACAACTCACTTACCATTTATCAGTAAGACCACCCCCTCAACCCACTTAGAAACATAATCCACTTCTAGTTGAATATACGGGTTGGAATAAGAATTTGGGAAAGGTCCCATAAAATCAATCTCCGAAACATCAAATAGTTCAACTATCAAAATATTGTTCAAGGGTATATCGTTCCTACGAGATATGTTTCCCATTCTTTGACACTCATCACAACAGTTAATAAGTTTTCTCACATCCTGAAATAATGTTGGTCAATGCAATCCAATTTGAAGAACCTTTGTTGTAGTACCTTTGTTGTAGTACTTTGATTTCCATGATGCCCCCACTTACAATGAATGACACATTTGCAGCACTATTTTGCATAAGAGACAACATTACGCATTTTCAAATTACTTGGTCATTGCAACACCTATATGAACACGGCTCATCCTAGTGGCAAAATTTCAAATAAGAGAAAAACCTCTAGTTTCTGGTTGTAATTCATAGATGGTAGAATAACCTTTTTGCTACCAAGTAGTTGACTATTTAACATACCACAGATTAGTTCCTACCATCAATAAATGTTCTTCTGGAAATTCCCCTTTGATAGGTAATAACTCAAAGCATTCTCTTTTTTCTAGTTCTAGTCTGAACAATTGATCTACAACTAAGTTTTCGCTCTCCTTCTTGTTAACAAGCTTCCAGTCAAATTCCTGCAGCAAAACTATCCAATAAATTAGTCTAGGCTTTGCATCACTTTTAGAAAAAATTATTTTAATGTTGCATGATCACTGTGAACAATGACTTTTGAAAGAATCAAATAGGAATGAAACTTGTCAAAAGTAAACACAACAACTAGTAACTCTTTTTTAGTTGTAATATAATTAACTTGAGCTTCATTAAGAGTTCTACTAGCATAATAGATGACATGCAAGGCCTTGTCCTTTTTCTGACAAATGATTGCACCCATAGCATAATCACTTGCATTGCACATGATACACATCTAGATTTGAAAGGTAGAGACCAATCAGGTGACTATAGGTGCAAACATTAAAGTTTTGTTCAACACATTGAATGCAAGCAGGCAATCCTCATCAAAGTTCAAAGTCAAATCTTTTTGTAATAAGGCACACAATGGTTTAGAAATTAAAGAGAAGCCCTTAATGAATCATAGGTAAAACCTAGGATGCTTTAAAAAATTTCTTATGCCTTTAACACTATTAGGTAGAGGTATCCAATGACTTCAATTTTTGCCCTATCCTTCTCAATTGCCCAAATAGAAACTTGTGTCCCAAAACTATTCCTTCTTGAACCATGAAGTGACATTTTCCTAGTTGGAAGTAAGATTAATGTTTGCCTAGGATAGAGTACAAACTAAACAAAGTAATAAATTAACGTCACTACACCTATTACTCTACCCTCACTCCTGCAAGTATAAAAGGGAAGTAGTAGTATATGGCAAGTAGGTATCATCCCACAAGGATTGCTGGTTTAGCAGTTACCGAGATTTGAGAAAGATCTTTGTATAGTTAGCCTTAGCAATAATAGAAGGAATACTAGTCCTAAACAAGTCCAAGTAAACAAGTAATCAACAACTAAAGGGCTATATAATCTACTCTACGGAAAGCAAGTAAAATTAGCTCTAAATCCACTAAATTAACTAAAGCAAAGTAAAAACTAAAAAGCAAGTAATCCTAATTTGACTAAGGAAAGCATAAAGAGAACATAGAAGAGAAAATATTTTCATTAAAACTAAATATTTTTGTAAAGAAAATTAGATAGATTTTTAAAACTAAACTAGATAGATTTCCATTAAATAAAGCTGTATAGATTTGGATTAAAGAAAACTAGATTAAAACTAAATATTTTTGGATTTTTTATTAAAGTTATTAGAAATTAAAGCAAGAAATGAAGAATTTTGACTAAAATTTACTAAATTAGCAAAATCCCTATTAACTTCAAAAAAAAAAACTAGAACTTGAAGCAACTTTATTTGCAAGAAATTTAAAGAGAGAGCTCACATATGAAAATTATATCTATTTAAAGCTAACGAAAAACCAACGAAGATTAACTAATCAAAATTTAAAATTGCTAAGATTTGAAGACTAGATCCAAAAGAAATTAAAAGAGAACTTTTATATTTAAAGGGAACTTGAGTCTTAAGCTAAAACTAAACTACTGTAATCTATCATTTACCAACTACACCTCTACTATGTGTTTCCTATACTAATTCGTACATACTACTTGCTTAGTACAACTCTTGTACATAAGGATTAATAGAGCTTTGGAATTACACAAGTTAGCAAAATACAATGCTAAAACGCATGTCCATATCGCAATATGAGATCGACATTGCAATATGGCACTCAAATTTTAAAATTACCGCTTCTGTGTCCGTATGTGATATCAAATAGATATTGCGATATGGAATGCAATTCCAACAACTTTGATTTCTACTTTTTCCCTTCTTCTTGTGAATGCTCCAATCCGTAATCCTAAACCCATACAAATATTCAAAAACCTAATATTGGTGACAAATTAATCTATAATTAATACTAATATGATGATATTTACACTCATGCAAATAAAAATACTAAATGAAACAAAACAAAATAGAAACACATAAATCTATCCTAAAGTCTATAAAATACTAACAATAACCTAAGCTAAATAGGTAAAATAACTCTAGTTTACTGTAGTTATCACACCCCAAACTTAGCGTTTTGCTAGTCACGAGCAAAACAAGAAAAAGAACCTTACAAAACAAGCAAATAATAACACACCCCCAAAAATGACATCACAAAAGATGTAAAATGTATGTCCTGATCAGTAGGGAACTCTCTCAAGGGACATCAAATACCATATGACAATTGAACCATTTCAACTAGTCACTCCAAGTTCTCAAAATTCCTAAGAATCACAAGTTCAAAAGCCACACAAGATTTCAAAACATAGTTTTCGCTCAAATCAAAAGAATTACTAAGTTATTCATCCATCTCGACAAGGCCGCACGGAAATAGAAGTTCATTTAGGAGTCTAACCTATATGAACATGTCACACAAGTTGCGAACATTAATCCATCAACAAATGAGTAGCATGATATCAATGATAGGTATTATAGAATTTCCCTCTCAACTTGTTGGCATTCTACAATGTAATTCCTAATAGCTTGATTTAGAGAAACAATATGGTACATGCCAAAATCTTGTACTTGCCTTATTACTACCCTAATGGCTTATTTCGGAGAACCAACATGGGTACATGTTGTAATCTCGAACTCGCCTTAATCCTAAATACAAATTGAAGTTTTTTTTTTTGCACTGCCATAAACCAAGAAAGATGAGTAAAACATACTTGACATTAATACTCAACACCAATCATTCACAAGTTGGAACAACATTCCCTATGCAAATACATAAAATGTCCTAAATCTCTTCTATTCCATTTAAACCAATTTTTCTGAAAGACGAATTGATTAACAAAATAATACTCATGATTTGATCAAAAAGCAATGTTTGAAATGAATTTAGATCAGTGGCCAAGAAATATGAGTCCCACTTTTTGAAAATAGCAATACAAAATTTTTGAAATTGTTGAATCACAAATGAATAAGTCAGGAGACACTTAAAATCTGGAGTGTCCAATTAAAATAATTCAATCATATGATATTGCTAGTAAAGTGTCATCATTGAGTACCAAATTGATCAATATTCCATTCAAATGTCATAAAAAACATATATATAAGCACAAAAATGACCATTCCTGACACAGGAAAAGAACACCCTTAAACTTGACACTTCTGTTCTATTGATGAGTAAAACCCATCCATCCACTCACCAAAAACTTCACAAACAAAAACCAACATAAGAATAAACTTGAACCATACTATCATAAATGAAAACTAACTCTGTCCAAATTAAACCTAATAAAATAATTACCAAGAGCCCATTAAGCCAAAGTCAAGTATCATCCATATGAGTTCACAAAATGTCAATCCGACCAACAAATACCAACAAATAGTTTATTTGACATTAGCATAAAGCCAGATTATACACTTGGCCAACTACTGGCAACTCAATCAAATAAAGCACTAATACTAAAAGTACTAAGAAAATGTAATAAGGAAATATGTCTCTCAAAATCTAAGATCAAGATGATAAGTGGTGATGTTCCAATGTCTGGATGTCCTCAAAGTTCTGCATTAATCTCATTAATATCTTCAACACCCAATGATTTTTCTACTCCTTTATGCGATCCTCCTCCTGAGCTCCACTAGCTTCTTCCATGTGGGCTGCTCTACTTGCTTGTCCTTTCTCTGGTTGAGCAGTCCCCATTGGTGGTGTGTAAAAATATTATTTGCAAGGCACTCTATAATGCCAAGCAGGTAGTGGAGATGGATGGATCCATGAGCCCGTAATAATTGACTATGAATGTTGTTCCATGAGTGCCACGTTGTGATGAAGAAGTATGTAACTGTAAGCCCAATACCTGTATAACTCGTTCCTCTCCTCCTCATTTTGGGTGCATTAGAGACATTTCCAGGCTATGAGATCATACTCAAGGTTGAGTTGGTTGTATTGAACTTTCCTCTTGATGTTTGCTGGCCTCCCTGAATATCGTGAAAATATATCTCATATTGATTTTGCCTCTTTCATGCATTTGGGGTTCACTTGGGATAATTTAGCAACCTAATTTAGCATAGAAGTGAGAAATTAATTCATGCAGATAAGCTAGGACGATTAGATAGCCCAGTACTAATAAGACAATATCGAATATCACATCCAAAGTTTAACTAGATTTGCATAATTGCATACACATTGATAAGACATGTCATTTGCAACCGTATTAATTCGTTGAACCCCATTGTATCTTGCAACAAACAAAATAGAACCAAATCCTAGGTAGCAATTTCAACCTTGTACAAGGCAACCTCAAATAATTAGTACTAGATCCAGTTCCCATTTTGCTCACTCAAAACATTCTTTATTGCATTCATGTCCTTTCTCCCCTTTAAAAAATTTAGATATTAATCATGAGACAGTTCAAGTGTAATATAGAAAGCATTAATCCTTTCGGTGGAAAAAATTAACAAAACACCACATATGCTACATTTGTTATCAACCAAATCGCACAAATTACAATGGAATTCTTTAACCATATTAGTGTAACCCAGTTTAACACTCTCCTTGAAATGACCCCAATTTCTTGAAGTTAATTGTGCATCCAATGCTTGTCTAACATTTTATAAATATTCCCAATACCCCGACAAGTCAAAAGTTTGCTCTTTTATAACATCATGCTTTTGATAATCCTCAAAATTTGCCTTATCTATAACACTAGCAAAATCATCACATAGTTCCAGAATTCCTCACTTGGTCCATCATCGACTTTTGTCTTCTTGGATGATTCACCTCTTCCTGTACTTCTACCTCTTATACCACTGGCATACACACATCTTGTCATGTCTTCAACAATTTAAATCAACAATCACACAAATTTCTCAATAGAAGTAATTCAAGGAAGCCACTACCAAAAATTTCAAATCACTATAAAAACCCAAACAGTAAAATATCAATCAATATGCAACCAAAATTCCACGAACCCAATTCAATTTTCCAATTTACCAAACCAAACCCAAAAATTCAAGGGTGAATTCGTCTAGAAAAAATCCAAATATTTCATGTTCAATATCTCAAACTTGATGGTAAACTATTAACACTCACGGACTTGAGAACAAAGGAGAGATACTACCCATAGATTGAATCTGAAAATTAAACCCTTGAAGAATAGTAAAATTCATACCTTGAACCCTTTGAAAACCCTTGATTCTTGCTTAAAAGATAATGAAATCTTGTTCTTTGATGCTTGAAGAGGTTGATTTTGGATGTTTATGGTGGATTGGTTTTGATTTATGGGGATTTGTGGGAAGGGTGGAGTAAGGAATATGGTTGCTAGGGTTTTAGAAAAAGAAGAATAGTAAAAATGGCTGAAATTCAGGATTTATGAATTCTAGAATTTGATATCGAATTTGCATTAAAAAATGATATCGTATATTGTATGGTAAAAGCAGTACTAGTCAACAGCCGAGATCGCGATATCGACACTTAGATAGAGATTCCACTCTTCTAGAAGTTCGTATCGATATCGTGATATGGGATCAATATCCCTATAGGGACTGCAGTCCATATTGCGATATGGATCAAACTTCTGTCAAGGCTTTGTCAAATTTCACACTTAGCTAAATTTTGGCCAATCTTCCACCATTTCGCTTCACACTTCTTGACCACCTACAATCATGAAAAACACAAGTATTAGAAGACAATTTCCTTCAATTTATTCAAGCATGATCTATTAAATTCAATAGGAACTTTTGCTGTCTCTTATACACATCTAGATGTGTATAAGAGACAGGCATTATACATTAGGTTTATGGCTTTGGACAGAGTTAGTTCTGTCTCTTATACATATCTAGATGCCTCCCAAAAGACTCTTGTTTATATTAATTAGCTTGACTATGGCATGACTTGATCATTCTTGAATAAATTGAACATTTCCTCGTTCATCCTCATTGACTGAACATCCAAAATAATGCTTGAGCCGATGAGCATTAACCTTGAAATTGGCTTTCTTTCCTTTAAGCTCCGCCCTACCATAAAGAAAAACATTCAGTACCTCGAACGATCAGCTCCAACTTGGTTTAAGCTTTCTTAGGAATAGTTTAAGCCTTGAATTATAAAGCAACACCAAGTCTCCAGCCTTGAATTCCTTCCTCAGAATGAGTTTGTCATTCCACTCTTTGGTCTTTTCTTTGTAGATCAAGGAATTTCAACTGCTTTACTCCAGAATTCATCCATCTTATTCAAATCTAGGAGCCTCTGTTCATATGCTTCCTTCAAATCAAAGTTTAGGCTTTTTACCACCAAATAAGCCTTGTGCTCCAATTCCACCGGTAAATGACATTCTTTGCATAAACCATTCGATAAGTAGACATTCCAATCAGAGTTTTGAATGCCGTACAACAGGCCTATAAAGCATCATCCAACTCGATTTCCAAATCCTTTCTTCAGTTGTTGACCATTTTCCCGCTATGTGTCAAGATTTTGTTCAATTCTCTATTTGACACTTCATCTTGACCCGAAATTTAAGAATGGTATGCTAGAGAAATTCTATGCTTCACCCTATACTTCAACATCAAGGCTACGAAATGAGAATTCCTGAAGTGTGTTCCCTTGTCAGTAATAATGGTCCTTGGTTCTTCAAACCGGGAGAAGATATTCTTTCTAAGAAATTTGGTCACAACCTTGCATCATTGGTTGGATTGGCAATTGGTTCAACCCACTTTGATACATAATCACCGCAACCAAAATAAATTTCTTAGAACATTAGGTGGGAAAGGGTCCCAAAAAATCAATGCCTAGTGCATCGAAGACTTCTAAATCCAAAATCCCATTGAGGGGCATCTCTTGTCTCCTTGAAATTGTTGAACCCCAGAAGTCATAATCATGTTTTGATGATGACCAAATCATTCTAACGGTTTGAAAACAAGTATGCAGTTAAACAGGAAGGTTTGGACATAAATGATTGACTGAACACAATGAAGTCCTGAAAACAACCAGAAGACAATTCGGACGATGATGACTATCTGAAAGAAAGACAGTTTGGACGATGATAATCGTCTGACACAGAGAACCTAATGCACCCTCGGATGAAGAATAGCATCCGATCAATATTCAAGAAGACATTGACATCAACCGGACGTAAGTTCAGACGTAGCCTTGGATGTCTGAACGAAGGAAGAAAAACACCCTCTAAAGAACGGATGCAATGTCGAACGCAGGGCTTTGCAGCGGCCTTCCGAAAGGTCCAATGGCTAGCTTCTTCGGACGTAGTCGGCCGTCCAAAAGCTCCAGTAATAGAAAATAGCCGTTAGAGAGTTGTTAGAGGTAGTTTCTGGGTGTCTATAAATACTCCCATGACTGGAATTTTTAAAAAAACTGAGAGTAGAACTACTGCATTCAATACAAACACTTCTAAGAGCTAGTTGGGAAGAAATAGGCTAAAATATTATATATTGTATTGGTTTGGGTAGTGTAGTTCTTTTGGCTCAACTAGAGGTTAGAATTAGTATGAGCAAGAGTAGACTGGTGATTGATCTTCAACTGTAAGAATGGATGGATAACAAGTGTACAAAAGTGAGGTTGTATTGTAAAACCCTTTGGCTCAACTAGAGGGACTTAGTTGGTGCAAGGGTGAGCTTACTTTATGTACAAGAAGGTTATTGCTTCACCTGCTTTGAAGAGCCACTACTAGTAGATATACTCCAAACTTGAGAAGTTTCAGAGTTTGGTTTGATACTCTCTATCTCAATCATCTTTATATTTGTTTCTTGAGCTTCAATTATTGAATATCTTTTGTATTCATTTGTGCTTAAGTGTTTATTTGTTGCATAAAGTTTGCATTTCTCATTAAGTACTTCAAAAGGTTTATTTTTTGAAACAACCTAATTCACCCCTCTCTTAGGGCCAACAATTGGTATCAGAGCTTAGTCTCTTTTTGTTTTGGTTTAATCACCCTTGAGTAAAGATCATTATGGAAACCAATAATGCTTTGTTTTTATAGGGGCTCGATATTGCATTTCTAGACCTCCCATGTTTAGTGGCATTAATTTTGTTTTTTGGAGGGAAAGAAAGAAAAATTTCATATAATCTATTGATATTTATTTGTGGTATATTGTTGATGAAGGTCCTTTTGAGGCCAATATTTTTTTTGAAAATACTCATAGATTAAGGCCTAAGACTAGATATCAGTTAAATGCTCAAGATAGAATAAATTTATCTTTAAATGCTAAAGCCATGTATATTTTGTATAATGCTTTGGATGCAGATGAGTCTTCTAAAGTAAAAGGTTGCAAATCGGCCAAGGAGATATGGGACAAATTGAAAGAAATCCATGAAGGAAATAAAGATATGAGAGGGCGAAAGAAGTCACTTCTTGTGGCAAAATATGAATCCTTCAAAATGGAACCTCATGAGAACATTGACAAGATGTGTTGTAGGTTCAATGATATTATAAAAGATTTGAAGGTTTAGGTAAAGAATATTCCTTGGGTGAAAAGAACAGAAAAATTTTGCTCATTGCTTTACCTAAGGAATGGGAACCTAAATTCATTGCCATAGAAGAGTCTAAAAATTTAAATTCTATGCCTATTGAGTCTTTGATTAATTCACTAACCTCCTTTGAATTGAAGTTGAAATATAAGGTACACTATGATGAGGAGGTAAGAGCAAAAAGAGCCATAGCATTGAAGGTTTCACAAAAAGACTCAAGGAAGCCTCACTTTAACAACTTCCAAATCACACGGGGTGATTGCAATTCGGATGGAGAAGTTGAAGAAGAATATGAGATGGCTCAAATGGCTTTTATGGCTCTTGGCAATAATGAGGTATCCTCTAATTATGATTCTTGTGATGATGATGATGATGTTGAATCATTTATTTTTAAAATGCATGATTGTTTGAAAGAATCATATGCTAGGAACAAAGAGTTAAAAATTAAAGTTAATGCTTTATTAAGTGCTTACTCAAAACTTGCCCATGAAAATAATTTGTTGTCAAAAGAAAATGATACTTTAAAAACTCATTAAGGATTTGATGTGAAAACCAAGATCAAGGAAGAACAAGCTTCATTAAAGAAGAGATTAGATGATCTTGATGTATTTTTACAAAAGAAAAAGGAAAATGTTTTGAAAAGAAAAGAACTAGAATTATGCATATCAACAAAATTTTTGTCACATTTAGAAAGGATGGTTTATGCTTTGTAAAATCTAAATCTTCTTTTTATGGAAATAAGAATATTATTTGTAATTATTGTCATCAACATGGCCATGTAAAGAAAAATTGTTATGTTAAAAGAAATGAAAAGTTGGGAATAAATTCTATTTGGGTGCTTAAGCATGTTACTAACCTAAGTGGATCCAAGAAAGTTTGGGTACCAAAAGTTGTTGCCTAAAGTTGTATGTAGGTGTTCTTGGATAGCGCCAAGGAACTCAAGATGGATCATCAATGGATGGTGTTCAAAGCATATGGGTAAAGTTGACATGAAAACAAAATCATTTGTATTGGGTAACATTTTTTTTAAGTCTCTAACTTGCAAAAGAAAGGGGGAGCATTTTTGGTTGCTCAATTTCAGAGAGACATTAAAGTTAGGAGGGAGCCTAAAATGTCTTTTACTCTTGTTTTGATGATGTCAAAAGGGGGAGAAAAATAATGGACAAAATCTCTTGTCTTGTACTTCATTTTTTATGGTTATTTTTAGAATTTTCCAATTGATTTGTCATTATCAAAAAGGGAGAGATTGTTGAACCCCAGTTATCATAATCATGTTGTGATGATGACCAAATCATTCTAACGGTTTGAAAATAAGTGTGCAATTAAATAGGAAGGTTCGGACATAAATGATCGACCGACCAAAATCAAGAAAACAACTAGAAGACAATTCGGACGACGATGACCTGTCCAAAAGGAAGATAGTTCGAACGATGATAATCGTCCGACACAAAGAATCTGATACAGCCTCGGATAAAGAATAGCATTCGATCAATATTCCAGAAGACATTGACATCGACCAGACGCAAGTTCGGACGCAGCCTCGGACTAACTGTCCGAACGAAGGAGGAAAAACACCCTCTAGAGAACGGATGCAATGTCTGACGCAAGGCTTTGCAGCGGCCGTCCGAAAGGTCCAACGGCTAGTTCCTTCGGATGTAGTCGGCCGTCCGAAAGCTCTAACGGCTAGTTCTTTAGGAAATAGAAAATAGCCGTTAGAGAGTTGTTAGAGGTAGTTTCTAGGTGTCTATAAATACTCCCAAGTCTGTATTTGTAAAAAAATTGAGAGTAGACCTACTGCATTCAATACAAACACATGTAAGAGCTATTTGGGAAGAAATAGGCTAAAATATTGTGTGTTGAATTGGTTTGGGTAGTGTAGTTCTCTTGGCTCAACTAGAGGGAATTAGTATAAGTAAGAGTAGACTATTGAGTGATCTTCAAGTGTAAGAGTTGAGGGATAAAAGTGTACAAAAGTGAGGTTGTATTGTAAAACCCTTTGGCTCAACTAGAGGGACTTAGTTGGTGCAAGGGTGAGCCTATTTTGTGTACAAGAAGGTTAGTAAAATTGCTTCACCTTCTTTGAAGAGGCACTACTAGTAGATATACTCCAAGCTTGAGATGTTTGGGAGTTTGGTTTGATACTCTCTGCCCCAATCATCTTTATATTTGTTCTTTGATTTTCAATTATTGAATATCTTTTGCATTCATTTGTGCTTAAGTGTTTATTTGTTGAATAAAGTTTTCATTTCTCATTAAGCACTTCAAAAGGTTTATTTTTTGAAATAACCTAATTCACCCCCCTCTTAGGTTGGTCTTTGGGCCAACAGAAATGTTGCCGACCCTTTGACATTTATCACATTCAAGCACAAAATTTCTTGAATCTTCGAAATATTCGGTCAATCAAACCACTTTGTGGAACTTTAAATGCCATTCTTTGTGCTCCATGGTGGCCTCCTGTGGGGAATGAGTAACAAGGTTTCAAGATATCCTTCACTTCCCCTTCCGGAACACATCTCTTACAGATTTGGTCATTACATCTTTGAAAAAGTTAAGGTTCATCGCAATAGTCCTGAAAGTGCTTGATTTCTGCAAAGAACATTTTTTTTTCATTTGTATTCAACATGCTCCGCACCATTCTCGCTACTCAGTAGTTTGCAATAGCTGCATACTAAGGATTTACCTTCCTAACTTCAAGCATCTTCTCTATTGACGCCTCTTGCACAAAGGCTTTTCTTTCTTGAACCAGAAGCCTAGATTCTTCAATTCTTGATAAATGGTCTGCCACAACATTCTCACCTTCCTTTTTGTCCACAACCTCTCAATAGAACTCCAACAACAGAAGTATCCATCCTAATAAACGTGGTTTTTCATCTTGTTTAGAGAATAAATACTTCAATTCAGAGTGGTCTATGCGTACAATGGTCTTAGAACCAATAAAGTAAGATCTAAACTTGTTGAATGTGAATAATATAGCAAGTAGTTCCTTTTCCGTAGTGGAATAATTCGATTGTGCATCATTCATGGTCCTACTTGCATAGTAGATGACATGCAATATTTTATCCATCATTTGACACAACGGCTTCAACCTATTGAACAATCACTTACATCACACATAAGTTCAAATAAAAGAGACCAATTTGGTGCAACAATAATTGGTGCATTAACAAGGGTGTGTTTCAACTCATTAAAAGCATGCAAACAAGAATCGTCAAAGTTGAAACCATAATTTTTTGGAGTAATGAACACAAAGGCGTAGCAATATGTGAACGTTCATAATGAATCTTCGATAAAACCCCACATGGCCAAGAAAACTTCTCACCCCTCTAACATTAATAGGTGGAGACAATTTTTCAATCACCTCTATCTTAGCTCTAGCCATCTCTATGCCCTTAGATGAGACTCTATGTTGTATGATAGTCCCCTCTTGCACCATAAAATGACATTTTTCCCAATTAAGGGCCAAATTGGTCTTTACACGTCTTTTTAACACATTAGACAAGTTCAATAAACAATCATCAAATGATATCCCAAAAACACTAAACTCATCCATAAAGATTTCTGTGGATTGCTCCACCAAACAAGAAAATTGGCCTTGAGTGAAAGAATACAAGTTGTCACAAAATGTTAAAAAGTCGACATAAAAAGTCATTAGTGATGACTTTTGCTGTCGTCACTTGGTTGTCACAAATTAGCCCATGTGACAACCTTTAATTTTTGTCACAAAGGCCAATCAAACTATGACAATTCGAAGTCGTCACAAATTCTTTCTTGAATTTGTGGCAAGAATTTTTGTCGGTTATTCCTTTATGTTTTTGTCACTATGTGCTCAGGTTGTCACAAAAGTGAGTCTTTTGGTGACAAGATCTTCTCACAGTAGTTTTTGCTTTTCTTGTTTGTGATGACTTCTTGTCACAAAAAATAACTGTTGCATGTTGTCATTACTTTTTTGTTTTTTTATCTATTATCAAAGTCTTATTCCACAAACCTATTCTATCCAATCCAATTAAAACATATAAACCTACTTTTAAACAACAATATGCAATTGAAAATCTCAGCTATAACAAGACTCGGTATATAATATTAAAAAAGCATCATGGTAATCTAGTTAAAGTAGGAATATTCACATCAAGCATCCAAAATAAAATCACAAACGAAAATATTAGGTTTCAAACCATACTTGTACTGATAATAACATCTAGAGTTCTAAATTATACTTTGATCCACAAAAATAGCCTATCCTTGACTACAAGGCATAGCATGATATCCAAAAAACTGTTTCCTTGATGCCTCTACTTGATTATCTGGAGTGATAACAAAAAAAAAAAAAAATAATCCAATAAGAATATGATTTAGAAAGATGACCATCAGAAAATTTTCAATATATGATACAAAGTATTAGTATGTAGAATCAACACTAGTATGCCATCCATATTTCGAAACTAACATCAAAGGGTGTAGTCAAGCTGCAAAAAGATATTGTTTGCTTACTACTGGTGTAAATGGGATAATATAAAGCACTTATTCATAAGAGAAACACATAGAGGTAGCATGGCTTGTGGACATAACTCCACAAGATGACCTTACAAGTCACAAGAGGAGATTGGGTAAAGCAATAACCCAAATACTAAAAAATAAATTAAAAAATCACAAAACAGCACACTACATTAAAGTTGATAAATCTGAATAAGTTATCCAAGTTCTATATATCCTTTTATGGGAGGTAGTCTAAGCCTTTACTAGACCAACAAAACAGAATGAGAGAATATAATCAGAATATGACCCAACACAAATTGAATATATAATCAGAATAATTTATGAACTTGATGTTGTCGTTAATATTGGATACTATTTTGAAGTTGGTGTTTCCCTTTTTTTTTCTTTTGATGTTTCTTGTGATAAAAAAATTAGCACTTTGATTTTTTAGCTTTCTATGTGGTGTTATAGTGCTTTTCGCAAAGTTAAGGCATGCTTCTTTTTTGACAATCCATAAAAATTACTAGGAGCAGATAATCACAAAGATCATCATTGTGATGAAAACCAGAAAGTTCAATTCCTAGGTTTCGAAAATGAAACTGAAAATATGATCAAGAGAGTGAAGCAAGCATGGTGGCTTATGCTGAAGGCTGTCAGGTAGGTTGTTGCCAAACTCTTAAGTTCGGGTTTCATTGACATTTGAAATAGTTAACATCTTCATGATCTTTTGTACGTCTATGGTGTTTTAGATGTCCCACAGATTATTCAGAATTAGAATTTATGGGGTGCACTTATATATATATAGATATATATTAATTCATTACTTCATATTATGTTTTTTTAATATTTATATATGTCCCGCTCATAAACTAGAAAGTTGTAATATTTTTTTCTTATTATAATACAACCAATTCATTAACATTGTTGCCACTAAAATAAAAAGAAAAAATTTGAACTGGAACTTCATACCAGTAGCAATTTGACCCTCTGCAAAAGTTTGGTTACCTTATTATCTCCAGAAATTGGAACAACCTCCTTCTATCCAGATCTGAGTAACTCAGACGAGTAAGGTTGGACTCTATTCTCATCATTCACATGTGAGCAATTCAGTTGCTTGCGACACAGATGCGTTGTCTTCCTCTTTTCATAGCTTGTCCTCTTTTTTCAGGTCCAACCATCTGAAGAAGGAAAGAAAACAACAAGAAGCAATCAGAACTTGTTTAATAATAATGAACAATAACAACACAAATAACCACCTTAATATCTGATTTGGGAAATTAACTTAATGGAGCTAATACTAAGACATTTATAAACATTTTAAATATATGTAAACAATTAGAGACATTGAATCTACCCAAATTTATGTTAGATTAAAGTTACCTAGTCTGAATTAGTGTCACCATCACTCCATAAACCTTCATTCTTATCTTTATCATTATTGTCATCTTCAAGCATTTCATCATTATCATTAATGAAGTCTTCATCTACTTTTTGTGTGGCACTTTCGGACAAAATTAGCAAATAAAATGGATGAACCAAAAGTTCAATTTTTAACAAACCACTATCTTCTATGTTTTAAATAACTGGACAATATGGAAACCAGATACAAGAGTGCCCTAAGGAAGCTTTAGATCCGCAGCCTATTCTTATATTTGATTAAAGGATATGTTAAATAGGTCTTTTTTCCTAAATGAGAATGACTAGAAATCAAGTTTTTTTTTTTTTGGTTTTTATAAAATGCATTATTTCTTTGAAAGATTCAATAGAATAAAGGGAATATAGTTCTGGAAGTGCAACAATTCAAAAAACACAGATCACAAGCTCATAGCACAAATTTAAATTTACAACTTTTCATTAAAAGAACTCTAAACGAAAATAAAACAAGTATACTACTAGTAAGAAAATTTGACAAATTTGTACATCATGAAAATTCGTCAAAGAGAGATTTTTTAATCTAAATGACAAGTGGTGTACATTCAAATCAAAACATAAATTTGTTGATTTGGATAGTTAACAATCCTCCTTTTGCCACCTTTCTTAAATTCAAGAATAACTTCACACTTCTAAAAATTTGAATAGGATTCTGTTTACTCATATTTGACTCATAAGGTCACGCAAAACACACATAAGCATACTGCAATGGTATAAAATAAATGTCAAATTCCATTCAACAACTCTAATAATCTTGATTATCTAACCAAGCATACAATGCTAAGTTTCTCAACTGAAATCAATCATGCTTCTCTATCCAAGAATATACAAGGAAAAGAACCCAAGACAGTGTCAATACAGTATAACCAACAAGGCAAAGCTAATCATGACTAAGAACTTCAACTTTCCTCTCAAAATATATATTCAATCAGATTCTTGATTTTAGCTTTTTGGTGCACATATACAAAAAGCTCATGAACCGAGATAGCATAGAAAATCTAATAAAGAAACTCATTTTTGTGATTAAACAAACAAAATCTAGATCCTGTGTTTGCTTTGGAATTCCCAATCAATGTATGAAGATGCATGTATCAAAGCCCGAACAACGTTTATACAACAAAATAATTGACCAGCAAGCGAGACCAGGCCCCAAACACTTTTCCACATAATTTGTTTTACCGACTGCACTAGTAAGATTTATGTATAGCACTTAAGTGCCCCAAATTGATCTATTCATACACGTGGAATTGAAGAAAAATATTAACTATATATACACATATTTTTTGTAACCATGCCTTATTTTCAATTCTCATATCTTGCATTTCCGTAAGAGTGAATATAATGGCATAAGATAAAATTATAAATATTCACATCTCTACCACATTTTTGTGCAACAATTTTCACAATTATGTGTTTTCAATTTTGAAATATAATTTCCAAAAATGGTGCCCATAAAATATGACCACATAAGATATGCACTTCAAATATATTTTGAAAGGAGTACTCACCTTGGATAGAAACAATTTACTAATCCATTGGAGTTGATGTGCTTGATACTATTATCCTTAATCTGTCCAATTTTGATTGGTTATTTTCCAAAATTTCCCTCATTTTTTTCTCCATGATTTTGTCCTAACTAACCTTCATCAATTTTTTTTTTTTAAAATTAAAAGGCCATGTCACCCCCGATTCTAATTGATTCAAGGTACTAGGCATTGTTTTCATGTTTCTTATCCTTATCTGTTCTCACTTTGGCAGCAAACCGTGAGCAGCCCTACAAAGATCTGTCACTAGCCACTAACAATTTCCATATACATTCGGGAATTGTCAATTCCCTTTAGAGCTTAATTTTTATTTTTCTTTTTTTTTTTTTTCCCTTTCTTCTTGTTCTATTAGGCCAGCCTGAGAATAAATGTAACAGCCCTTTCTTCTTGTTCTATTAGGCCAGCCTGAGAATAAATGTAACAGCAAAATATGAACCACAACAGCAGCAGCAGGCTTAGATGCTGGCACTCCGTGTGAACATGATTTTCTGATCTAACTTCAACACAGTAAACAAACTATTTCATCTTATTTTTCTGTTTGGATCTCAAATTAAACCTTTAAACCCCTATTAAAACACTTATATATATTTCAAATTAATAGACCCATTTTAGATTTCCTACAAATTTCACCACGACAATTTTGAATATCGACAAACTCACGCATCAAACAGAATTACAGCCCATAATACTTAACATAACATGTCATTTACGCATCCAATTGCCAAAAAAAAAATGGAATTGAAGTTTCTATCTCTCAATCAAAAAGTCAGTAGCTATCACAAAATTTATATACATATATACCAGGAGATTTTTGTGCCTAAACTTGGTGGAAATTTTTGTTCATAAACTTGGTGATTTACTATTTTATTTTCTTTCAGAAGCTTACCCAAAGATTGAAATCTCCAAGCCTGGCCATCTCCTCTAATTGTAAATGATAACTCTAGTAAATTGGTGTTATTTTATCTTTAAACTATAGCTTATGAAAAATTTAACCCATATTTTTTGGTGTTTAGTTGAGTGTTTTGATACAATTGTGTTAATTTTGTTTTTGCATTCGCTTTACTTTTAATTATTAGTGAACTTTTATTAATTTTGGACTTAATTAGAATAACTTATTTTGCTAATTGTTTTGTAGAACAAGAGCTTAGAGGATGAAAGTCAAGATTACAAATAACCAAGGAGTAAAGTACAATTTAATGAAGATTGAAAAAGACATCCTGAAAACAGGTCAATGTCGTGACACCAAATAGTTGATGTCGTGACATCGAGGCAAAAGTTTGAAGTTCAATTTTCAATTTGATGTCGTGACACCAAATATATGGTATCGCAACATCGAAGCACGTTTGCATGATGTATAGGGCATTCTTGTAATGTTGATTGACAGCTCTCTAAATACTTTCTTGTAGGACAAGCAAATACACATAATGGTAGTGTAGTTAGTTTTTTTTCAGATTAGTTTAGTTGTACTTTTAACTTAAAACTCAAACTTCTTTTCAATCAAAGTTCTCTTTTAATTTCTCTTAGATCTTGCTTTATTTTCCTTGCACGTTTTAATTTTGATGAGATAATCTTAGTGAGTTAATCATTAGTTTAAAGTAGATATAATTTGTACTTGTGTTCTTGTTGAATGTCATGAAAATCTAGTTACTTCTATTCCAAACTTTATTAAGGCTAGTTGAATGTCATGAAAATCTAGTTACTTCCATTCCAAATCAGACTTTCTTAAGGTTCTTAATAATTTAGTGATTTCTAACTTAGAATTTCATTTTCTGGTTTTAATTTCAAGTAATTTTCTTAGTGGGCTTTCTTTATTAAATCCAAAAAACAAAAATGTTTAGCTTAAAAATTAGTTCCCTTTGCAAATTTCACTAATTTTAATTTAGTAGAAAAAATGGAAATTGCCTTGTTTTCATACTTTCTTATTACTTTCATTAGTCAATATAGGATTACTTGTTCTGTAATTCTTATTTAACTTTAGTCTATTTAGTTGATTTAAAAAGTAATTCACTTGCTTTCATAAGAATAGATTAGTTAATCGTTTAATTAGTTGTTTACTTGCTTAATTAGAGTATTGGTTGCTCCATTTCCTTGTTCTTTGCAGCTAAAATAATTCTTTAGTTTACTTGTTTGGTTGAGTTTATTTAGGTTAGATTTTCTCGATTTGTTGGTTGGTCTTACTATACAATGCCTCTTAAATCTCGATACTTGCTGGCAAGCAACGTAAAAGCTTCCTCGAGAGGACGATACTCGCTCATCCTATGCTATTATCCACCCCATATACTTATGGGTGTGAGGATAGAGGTTAAACGATTTGTGTGATATTTTTTTATGATTCATTTTTGTATTGATTTGTCTATATCCATAGCACAAACAAGCTTTTAGTGCCGCTATTAGGGATTGTTCTTGGTATTTTGGGCAATATTGAGCTTTTTAAGCGTCATGTAGAGTAGGCATTTTTTCTTTTTTAGTAGTTAATCATAGTTCTTAGCAGTTTTTAATTGTTTATGTTGCTATTTCCTGTTTGTGAATTGAAGTGGCACTTGTGAGTAATTGACTGGAATTGCTCTTTGTAGTGCATCGTTAGAAGAGAAAAAAAGCTTTTGATTTGTTTAGATGACGAAAGAGAGAAGGAATTAAGGGAAATTCAAAAAGCAAAAATAGTGCAGCAAGAGTTTAAAAGACTTCAATTGGAGAATTCTCAATAAAATCCTAGAATGCTGAATGACAATGTGGTGTAATTATGGTGATGATAATCAAGTAAAGGGGATTGAAAATCATGGAATAGGAGCTAACTTTAATGCAGAATTTGGAATAATGGCAATGGATTTCATCGTAATGGTCATACTCTTAGAGACTATGCAATTTCCAATTTCCATGGAGTTACTTCTAGGATTGCATGTATGCCAATGTAAGCGAATAATTTGAAATCAAGCCTGCTCTTATACAAATGTTGCAAGCTAATGCGATGTTCAGTGGAGGCCCTAACAAGAATCCATACACGTACTTGATGAACTTTGAAGAAGTTTTAGATGTAATTAAATTCGATGTAGTCCATCTGGATTATGTGTGCATGAGTGTTCTTCCTTTCTTATTGAGGGATAGATCAAAAGCTTTGTTGCAATCTTATGCTCAAAAGATGTCTACGACTTGGAATCAATTGGCCCAAGAATTCTTGGCCAAACATTTCCTTCCTCAAGGACTGCCAAACTTCGAAATGAGATAACATCATTCAAGCTATTGTCTAAGATATGGTTGAAGGTATTAGCGAGGCCTAGGAAAGATTCAAATAATTATTGAGGAAATACCCACATCACACTATTTCTTTTTGGCTACAAATCTAAACATTTTATAGTGGCTTGACTGAAGAGACCAAATCAATTATTGATGTTTCCGTGAATGGTACAATATCCTTCAAAATGCCGGAAGAGGCTCGAGCACTTCTTAATAGGATTGTGTCTAGCTATTCTCATGGTCCTATTGCTCAACCGGTGGCTCAAAAACATGTCAACCAAGCCAATGCTCAACATGAAGGCATCTTGAATTTGAACTTAAATGATGCACTACTTGCTTAATAAGGCATATTTTTGAATGTCATGAATAACTTCACAAGAGCTTTGTAGAGTTTTTGGAGATCAAACACCGTGAATGCCATGTCTACTTTATCTCAAATACCTATTGTTTGTGATTTTTGTAGTGGTGGACATCTAAATGGGCAATGTGAGGTTCCCTTTGGACCAAATGAGGGCTTATAGCTTAATTATGTATTCAATCAATCTTTATCTTCAAGGAATCCTCTTGGAGTTCATGGAAATACTTACAATCCAACTTGGAGGAATTAACCAAACTTCTCCTGGAGCAATCCCAACAACCAACAAAATCCTTCCTATCAACATAATTCTCAACCACAAAACTTTCAAAACCAAGATCAAGTTCTTCCTATAGGCCTTGTTAACCTCCTTACCAATTAAATTTCCAAGCCAACCCCTATGCATCTCAATTAAATCCTCCTTATCCTAACAACCAACCAAGGCTTCAATTTCAACAACATATCCTTCCTCCACCTTTAAATTACAATCAAAATTTTCATAAAGAAGGTGATGAATTCTAAATGCAATGTGATAACTTGAGGATAGAAAATCATTATCAAAGGAGGGAAATTGAAAATAAAAAAAGAGAGATTGAAAATCAAAGGAGAGAAATGGAGAACCAAAGGAGGGAGTATGAGAACTTGAGATCCATGACAATCAATTGCCTCTTGGAGATTCAAATAGGGCAATTGGCTAGAAACAAAATGAGAGAACTTGGGAGCCTTGATGAGTAATACAATTCCCAATCTAAGAGAGCAAAATGGATGGGAACAAGTGCAGGCTATCACACTTAGAAGTGGCAAAGCATTGGAAGGAAAAGTTGGAGAAGGATTATTATCAATAAGCCAAGAGAAGATGTGATAGAAGTAAAGGGGAGTCTTCAATGGACCAAGGTGAAATGATCAAAGAACCTACCAAGCCCAATGAGCAACATAATAGAGGCAAGGATCCTACATAAAAATCACCAAAGCAAGTTAGAGTTCTATATCCTCAAAGGTTAAATGAAGAGGAAAAGACAAATAAATTCAAGAAGTTTCTTGAAGTGTTTAAAAAGATTGAAATCAACATACCATTCATGGAGGTACTTGAAAATATGCCCCCATATGCCAAATTCAATAAACAAGTTCTCGTGTCAAAGAGGAAACTGTATGAAGATGAAATCTTATGCTTCAAGACGGAGAATTGTAGTGCATTGCTGACAAAGAGGTTGCCTCCCAAACTTAAAGATCCTAGTTCTTTCTCCATTCTTTGTGAAATTGGTGTTGTTCAATTTTGAAAGGCCTTGGTGATTTGGGGGTATCCATAAATATCTCATGCCTTATTTGGTCTATAAGAAGCTTAGTGGAGGAGATTTGAAGCCCACAAGCATATCCTTGCAACTTGTTGACCGAAGTATTAAATTTCCAAGGGGGATTGTTGAAGATATAATCATAAGGAAGCATTATCTTCTAGTAGATTTCATAATTTTGGACATGCAGGAAGATAAGGAAATGCCTATTATCCTTGGAAGCACGTTCCTTGCAACTCAGCGTGCACTCATAGATGTACAAGAAGGGAAGTTGGCATTTCGAATTAATGATGAAATTGTTACTTTCAATGTTTTTGATTCATTAAAGCTTCCTTATATTTGTGAAGATGTTATGAACATAAATTTAATCGATGATTTAGTTGATGATCTATTATAGATGCAAGTTGGAAAAATATCCGTTAGAAAGAAGAGGGTCTCTGAACAACGAACCCCCAAGGTGGAATTTAAACCTCTCCCTGCTCACTTGATGTATTTCATTTTGGTGATACTGAGACTTATCCGGTGATTGTTACTGCTTTTTTGACTAGTGAACAATTAGATAAGTTGGTTGTGGTACTCAAAATGTATAAAAATGCTATTGCTTGGTCTATTGATGATATTAAGGGAATTAGTCCTTCTGTGTACATGCATAAGATTTTGTTGAATGAAGGGAATAAACCGGTAAGATAACCTCAAAGAAGGTTGAATCCAACTTTGAAGGAAGTTGTGAGGAAAGAAGTAATGATGCTATTGGACACTGGTGTAACTATCCTATTAATGATAGTGAATGGGTTATTCCCACTCATGTTGTTCCTAAAGAGGGTGGTATCACCGTTATACATAGTGAAACCAGTGAGCTCCTCTCTTCTAAATTGGTCATGGGATGATAGATTTAGCATTAATTTTTGAAAATTGAATGAAGCTATCGTAAAGACCTTTTTTCCCTTCCCATTATTAATCAAATGCTTGAAATGATGGTCGGTTTTTTCATATTATTGCTTCTTAGATGGATACTTCGGGTAACTTCAAATTGTCATTTGCTCGAAGGATCAAGAAAATACAACTTTCACATGTCTATAGAACTTTTGCATGTAGAAGAATGCCCTTTGGGCTTCGTAATGCTTCCATCACATTTCAACGTTGCATGTTTGCCATTTTCATGACATGGAGGAAAAATGTATAAAATTTTTACGGTTGATTTTAGTGTTTTTGGTGTATCTTTTGATGATTGTCTTTTAAACTTATCTCGTGTTTTGAAAAGATGTGTCGAAGCCAATTTGGCTGTTAATTATAGAAATGTCATTTTATGGTGCAAGAAGGAATTGTCTTAGGACATGGAGTCTCATCAAAGGTATAGAGGTTGATAGGGCCAAGGTAGAGGTGATTGAGAAGTTGGTAATACCTCCCACCATTAATGTTAGAGGGGTGAGAAGTTTTGTAGGTCATGCGGGGTTTTGTAGGAGATTCACTAGAAACTTTTGACAAATTGCTAGACCTTTATGTTCTTTGCTTCAAAAAATTGTGTTTTCAACTTTGATTATTCTTGTTTGCATGCATTTCATGAGTTAAAGCACGCACTTGTTAATGCACCAATTATTGTGGCGCCAAATTCGTCTCTTTCATTTGAACTTATGTGTGATGCAAGTGATTTTGCAATAGGTGCTGTTTTGGGTCAAAAGATTGATAAAATGTTGCATGTCATTTACTATGTAGGTAGGACTTTGAATGATGCACAAGTCAATTATTCTACCACAGAAAAGGAATTACTTGCTATAGTGTTCGCGTGTGAAAAGTTTAGATCTTACTTGATTGGTTCCAAGACTATTGTACACAAGGATCACTTCGCATTGAATTATTTATTCTCTAAGCAAGATGCAAAACCATGCTAACAAAGATGGATACTTCTTTCTTTGGCAGGAGTTTGACTGGGAGGTAGTGGACAAAAATGGAGTTGAGATGTTGCATCGGATCATCTTTCAAGAATTAAAGAATCTATGCTTGTGAGTCAAGATGAAAAGGGCATTGTAGAAGAGGCATCATTTGAAAAGTTGTTTGAAGTTAAGGAGTCAATTGCTTGGTATGCTGACATTGCAAATTACCTAGTAGCAAAGGTGGTGCCTAGCAAATTGAATGCAAATGCAAGAAAGAAGTTCTTTGCAAAGATTAAGTATTATTTTTGGGATGAACCTTATTTTTTCTGGAGATGTAGTGATCAAATTTTGAGGAGATGTAATCCGTAAGAGGAAGTGAAGAATGTCTTGCATCATTGTCAAGCATCACCCGTAGGGGGTTACCATGGAGCACAAAGAACGTCATTTACAGTGTTACAGCGTGGGCTGTATTGGCCACGCATTTCCAAGGATTTAAGATATTTTGTACTTGAATGTGATGAATACCAAAGGGTCAGCATGTGCAAACATTTTAAGAAGACAAGAGATGCACCTCAATGGGATTGCAGAATTGGAAATTTTTGACGCAAGGGGCATTCAACTTTATGGGACCTTTTCCAACATCATATTCCAACAAAGATATTTTGGTTGCAGTGGATTATGTATCAAAGGAGGTTGAAGCAATTTCCACTCCAACCAATGATGTAGGAGCTATTGCGAAATTCCTTAGGAAGAACATCTTCTCTCGGTTTGGAGTGCCAAGAACCATTATTAGTGATCGCACAACGCACTTCAAGAATTCTCACCTTGAAGCTTTGATGCAAAAGCATGGGTGAAGCACAATAAAGCTTTAGCATACGATCCTCAAACTTTGGGCCAAGTTGAAGTATCAAGGAATTAAAAAGAATCTTAGAGAAAAAGGTCAACAATTCAAGAAAGATTGGGCAATCAAGTTGGATGATGCTTTACGGGCCTATTGTATGGTATTTAAAACTCTAATTGGAATGTCTCCCTACCCAATTGTCCATGGGTAAGGCATGTCATTTATCGGTGGAGTTGGAGCACAAGGCTTATTGGGCAGTAAAAGGTTTAAACTTTTATCGTAAGGAAGCATGTGCAAAAAGACTCTGGGATTTAAATGAGTTGGATGGGTTTCGGAGGGAAGCATTTGAAAAATCCTTAATTTACAAATAAAAGACAAAAATATGGCATGATAAGTTCGTTTTGCGGAAGGAATTCAAGGCCAGTGACTTGGTCTTGCTTTACAATTCGAGGCTCAAACTCTTTGCATGAAAACTTAAGTCAAGATGGAATGGACTGTTCAAGGTAGTTAAAATTTTTCCTTATAAAGTAGTGGAGCTTGAAGGAAAGCAATCCAATTTCAAAGTCAATGGGCATTGGCTCAAACAATATTTTAGAGGAGTCATTGAAGATGGACGTGAAATCGTCCAATTTGTTCAAGAATGATCAAGTCATACCATAGTCAAGCCAGTGACTATAAAAGGCACTTCTTGGGAAGCAACACAAGTTTAATTTTATAAATTCCATATTTTGTTTAATTTTTGTGTTAATTTAATTTAATTATGATTTGGTGTGACTTGGTTATTTTATATTCCTTTTAGTTTAAAAAATTTTTCTTTTAATTTGAATAAAGCGGGCTAAAGAATGAAGTGAAATGATTTTCTAATACTTGTGTTTTTTATGTTTGTAGGTGGTGAAAAGAATTTGGGTGAAGTGAGGAAGATTTTGTAAAAATTGCTAAGTGTTGAAAATGACCTTTGCCAAAGAATCAGTTTGAAGTCGCACCATCAAATTGGGTGTCTAACGCTAAACACATTCTTCTGGATAGATAAAATCCACCCATGTTTTGCTATCATGACATCAAAATTTGATGTCACGACATCGAACACATGAGGACACATGTATTAGTTGATGTCACAACATAAAAAATCCGATGTCGCGAAATCGAGGCTCGTGTGGAAGGTAAATGGTTTTAGATGTCACAACATCAAAAATTTGATGTCGCGACACCAAAACGGACATTATGTTTGATAATACCATTTATTTGACTTTCTCTCTTCTTTTTCACTAAAACTCTCAAATCCCCAAATTCCCCGAACTCTGACCGTATACTCCTTATTTCCTCTTCCTCAATTCTACTTTCTAATCCTAATAATCCTCGACAAATTCCACATAATCCACCCCAACAACCCATCCTTATCATCCTTCATCTTCAAGAGGGTTTGTCAAGTATGACTTTTCCAAGTGTCAAAGGGTTTCTTCGACAATCCAAGTGGGTTTTTCTTCAATTAAAGGGGTAATATCCTCCAATTCTCTTATTCTTAAGCCCTTAAATTTATTGTTTTGGATTGTTTTGGTTAGAATTTTTGGTAAATTTGTGTTCATTGATCATTTGGATAGTCAAGAAATTATGGTTGATTTGTGTTGGGAATTTTATTGGGGATAATTTCTTGTGATTTTTTTTTTCTGCTAACTTGGCTGTGAATTTCATTGCCTTATTTGTTGTGGTTGATTGCTTGGAAAATTTTTAATTTGTAAGAAATTTTGGTGAACTTTTGTTGTAGTTGATTGTTCTTGACTTGATTGTAGAATTGGGCATCTTGTGAGAAGAATATTATCGCTTTTGAGTGAAATTGCTTGAAAAGATAACAAAGAGAGTTTATAGTAGTAGAGGTAAGGGTAGAGGCAAGACTTCGAAGAAGAGAAAAATGAGTTATTGTTTGGTAGAATATTGATTAGGTTTTTTTGAAACAATGAACAAGTAGTAAAAAACCTTAGTTATCCTAATCAACTCCCACATAGTTGCAAGTATACGAGGTGAGTTTGTATACAGGATGAGTAAGAATCGTTTCCACAAGGACCATTGGAACAATTACTAGGTTCACAAGCCTATTTACTAGTTAGACAAAATAATAAGGGGTTTTTGGCTAACTTTTAACTAAATTTAATCACAAGAAATTGAAATAAAGACAAGAATGTAAAATTCTAACCATACGGAAAGCAATTGAATATAATTAACTAAAACCCTAATTTAATCTATCTTTAGATTTTACTTGCGAGAATTTAATCAAGAATGAAAATTTAAATTAATCTAATCTATGAAAGCAATCAAAAGCAATTAAATAAAAACCTAACTACTCAACTACGAAAGCAGTTAAGAATTTAAAGGCAATAAAATAAGAATGATAATTAAGGAAGAAGAAAGCAATAAGAATAAAAATTAAGTTGCATAAAATAAATCAAACTTTGTAATTGTAGTGAAAATGAATGTTGATGATCGTTGAGTTTTGAATTCTTGACAAGAGATTGAAATTCTAGCTTGAATAATTAAGAAAATCTACCCTATGGCTAAATTATCACTCTAACTATTGAAAACACAGGAAACTAATGATGGTTGATGATGATGATCGTTTCCTCCCTTTCTCTTGGTGTATTTATACATGTTTTTAGGATTTTGGGGCTCCAAGATGATAAGCACATGATGTCCTACACAAACGGGCCCACGGAAGGGTTTTTCTTGCAAAATAAGCAAACTCATAAGACCTATCCGTACATCGATCGGTACCTGGGCACTGTAATTTGTCACGCATGGGTGCTAGGGTAGAACCAAAACATGCAGTTTCTGGAGCTGGTGCCTAAGCGTTGCAAATCTGTAGCGCCTGGGCGCCAAGGGCAGAAATAGCTTCAAATTCATGCTTTTTTTTGCCACTATGTAGGCCGGATTTGGGAAAACTCATAACATGAAAGTTGTAGCTCTATGTCTTAGCTTTCAAAACATCTTGAATCACCCCAATTGGAGCTCGGACAAGAAAGTTATGCTCAATCTATCAAACTATGTCAAAATTGCTCCTTGCCGGTGCACGTAACTTCCAATTTTGCAATTCTCCCCCATTTTTGCGATCAATTTGGACTCTTTCATTATTCAACCCTAGAAAAGTCAAAAAAATATTGTAGCTCATAATTTCTCTTGCTCAAATTACATTAAAACAGAGGTAAACGCCACACAAAATATACTACATTTATTAGCTTATGAACTACGTCACACTTAGTTTTTGATCGTCCTCACGAGCAAAACATAGAAATAAGTCAAAAACATACTCAACACATCTCATCAATCATCCACATGAATAACCAAAGAACCAAACCATCATAACAAAAAATAGTCAAATGATAATAAACCCCTATTTATGAATTACTGTGTAGGTATGTGCATAGCAAAAAATAACTTTTAAGACACTCAGATCAAATCATGCAAATCCTTTGAATTTTTCTAAATACTTCATAGCTTACTATTCTTACATTTCTCCACTAATGCAAATGACGTAAATTAGGTATGACTTTTAGCTTGTAATGTAAGGCTATGGGTCTTGGCTAACAAAGAAGGGAAAAAGGATAAACAAATAAGAAAAGAAGTTTTAAATTAATGTGCGCCTCACTAACATAAAATTTCTTTTTGAACATTAAAACACCTATCTTTCAAAGGAGTAACCTTACACTTTATTGACCAAACACCCATAAAAATTTTGCGTAACAAGCAAAATAAAATCCGAATTTTTTAAATTTCAACCTCATAACTTTTCTCACCATCTTGTAAAATATCTCCCATTTTTTTTTCTTTTTCTTCCTTTTTCTTTTTCCCCAAAATGGGTAATAGTGTTAGACACTACCCACAAAAAAATATTTTTGTAGCTACCAGTGATACGCACTACCTGCTAATACTCCAATATAGGTGCCAGTGATGGGCTCCACCAGCAATATACAAACCCAGGTGCCGGAGATGGGCACCACCTACTATGGTCAAAAAAAATTTTAAACACCCCTATACCTTATACTGTAAACCATTCATTCAAACATCCTTATACAACTACTTCTATCCATGTATCACCTTAACAATTTATGCGGCATCAAAGCTCTTAAGCTGTATTTAGTATAACTCACGACGGTAAAAAAATGAGTTAGAAAGAAAAAAAAAAAAAAGAATGGTGCTTCTGTCCATTCAAAACAAATTAAGGCTCAAATAGGGTTGTGGGGATAAATTTTGCAGTGGGTTGGCTTGAAAGGCTCAAACGTCCAAAGAAATGCCTATCTTTATAACTCTCTTTAAATCAAATCAAAATATCTAAAATTTTGCTTAAAAATGCAATCAGTAAGTGTCTAGAGTGCAATATAGGTGAATCTACACAATTATCTCTTAGTGCCAAAAAGCTACAATATTGTATGGCTGTTAGTGCTCAAAAATTTGAAATCATGATAGGAAAATAGTAACACTGACTAGCCTACTCATGACAACTTAGCTTAGAAATTATCAAGTAGAAAATCAAAGAAACATGCTAAGCAATTTATGAACAAAATTTTCATAAACTTGAAAAACTCTCAAATCAAAAGCTAAGCTACAAAATATGAAAGAAAATTTGACAAAATAAACAAAAATAAAAAATAAACAAACAAACCAAACAAATAGACATTATGAAAACTCCCCCACCCCACACTTGGAGTATAGCATTGTCCGTGAAGCAAAAATAAAGAGTAAAAAGAGCAAAAAGGAAGCTTCTCTGTCAATGAAAAACGTTTGGTGCCGTTTATGTTGAACTAAATACCCTTGAGCTTTAAAGTGGAAAACATCAATCACTAAAACAAAAGCAAAACATAAAACCCTTAAAACATTAAGAAAAACAATAAAACCAAGAAACTAAACAAAAACATAAGAAAAAAAATTAAGAAAAAATATGGGCTGCTTCCCGTGAAGCGCCTTTATTTATAGTCCTAGTCTTGACTTCAGCACTTGAGATCAATTGAAGCACTTAAGAATGGTTGGCCATCCTCTTCTTTTTGGTTTCCACGTGAAAAGTTTAACACCTTTTCTCATCACTCTTGATGCTTGATTTCTGACATGAACTTGAACTTGCCCTCATTTTTAAGCATTTATCAGAGATAGTGGATAAATGATAGCTTCACATCACTCTTTGCATTGCTTTTCTTCTTCTTTCTCATGGTTCTTTTACCCAAATCCTCACCTTTCCACGCTTGTGAAACTGATTGATGAATCCTTCCTACCTCACTTTCGTCATCGATGGTTTGTTTTCCAAGTCAATTTCGGTGTCATTATTTATTTGAGGCAACATCTTTTTTGAGTGCATTACCTTGATCCACCTTGGGTATCTCGTTTTCAAACTTATCAACGAATGAACTAAGGGAACAATTGGCACATTTTCTCTTAAATATGGGAACATTATCATCATAATTAAAAACATCAATTTCAACAGATTCATTATCAACTCGTAAAATCAACTTCCTTTCTTAACGTCTATTAAACCATGTATGATTGATAAAAAAGGTCTCCCTAGAATCAACAAAATTTCATTGTCCTCGCTGATGTCTAACACCAAGAAATCCACAAGAAACACCAGCTTTTCCACTTGAACAAGCACATCCTTCAACAAGCCATATGGTTTTATCTCGGACAAATCTGCCAATTGAAGCGTAATATTGGTTGGTTTTGCATTGGTGATCCCTAAGCTATCATAGATGGCCTTTGACATAATGTTGACGCACACCCCCAAATCACTAAGTGAACGATGCAATGTGTGTCTTCCAATGTTCACCGGTATAGAGAAACTACTGTACCTCTATAAGATCCTTGACCTTGGGGGGTAACCTCCGTTGAACAATGGCAATGCACTTGGCATCAAGACAAACTGTCTCATCATCATCCTATCGCTGCTTCTTAGCCAATAGATCTTTCATAAACTACGCATAATTGGCCATCTTGTTGAGAACATCAACCAAATGGATGTTTACATTCACCATTTTGAGCATATCAAGGAACTTGTGAAATTGTTTCTCTTTTTCCTCCTTCTTTGGATCAATTAGTCATTGAGGAACTGGCACTTTTATTGTAGGATCCAATTTAAAAGAATCATCCACTCTCTTATTCCTCGACTCCTTCATTGCATTCTCCTTGGTCATCTTCTCATTGTTATATTCAATTGTCTTGGATTTTGGTTTTGCAGCTTCAGTATCAACCTTTGTGTTGTCTTTTTGTACAACAAATTCCTTCCCACTCCTCAATGAAATAGCATTGCATTGCTACTTTAGATTTTGAATTGTGTAGCTTGGTAATGTTCCCATAGGTCGTGAAGGTTCCTTTTTCATTATTTTGGCGTTCTAATTGTCCCAATTGAAGTTTCATATTCCTTATAGAAGCTTGCAAATTCTCATACTCCCTCTTCAAAGCTTCAAAGTCCCTTCTCAAATTATCCTCAACGGATTGACCATGGTTTACATATGGAGGATACCTAGGATTTTGAGTGGGGTTCTTAGTGGTAGAGGTTGGTATAAGTTATTTTGTTGAGACGGAAAGTTTTGGAAATTTCTCTAGTATGGTGGTTAATATGGTCGAGAAGATGAAGCTTGATTGGAAAATTTAGATTGTGGCTTTGATGGTTGGAATGATAGATTTTGAACATTATTTTGATTTGTCCAGGAAAAGTTAAGAAGGTTCCGCCAAGACAGGTTTCACGTGTTTTCATAATTGGTGGGCTGATTTCTTGTGGTGGGATTGTGATTAGAAATAAATTGAATCCGCTCACCTTGCATCATTGAAGTATCACAGAAGCCATTTTGGTGATTTCCTCCACAGAAATGACAAATCACAGTACTTGAGATCCCTTGGGATGTCGAACTAATAAAGTTCACTGAATTTCTTCTCATATTCTCTACAACATTGCTCAAGTTTGTAATGGCACTCATCATCATGTTCTGGTGAGATATGAAAGTACCATAATTAGGCATACCTCCTCATTGGACATTGTCTTGATTCACTTGTTGTTGTTGTTGTCCAACTACGGGAGTTATTATTCCATGTAACTAATTAGTAGATGCCATTCTCTCTAGCAATTCTTGCGCTTTCTCCGGAGTCTTATAGGGAAAAGAACATCCCGCACTTGCATCAACTATCAGTCTCGTCTCCGAAAATAGTCCATTATAGAAGGTTTTGACTTGCAATCATAGAGGTATAGCATGGTGCAGACACTTCCTCAGTAACTCTTTGAAGCGTCTCACGCTTCACCTAAGCTTTTTCTAGTGATTTGTCTAAATGATGTGATCTCGTTTCAGAGCTTAGCGGTCCTAGCTAGTGGAAAGTGTTTGGTTAGGAACTCTTGACCGCCATACCTGGAGTTGGTCCCGTGTTGTGAAAGTACCTTGTCTATATGACTATAATCATAACCTTGCTCTATCTTGTAAAGAAAAAGGGAATGTTCCCATCTGGATACAATCGGGGTTGACTCTGTTGTACCAGAATGTATCAATGACATCAAGAAATCCGATTACATGCTCATAGGGATCTTCATTTGGGCCTCTTCCAAATATAGCATGTGTTTGGAACATTTGTATCAGTGCGGGCTTGATTTCTAAGTTTGTTCGCTTGCACAGCCAGCAAAGCAATTCTAGAACTCACCCTTTCGAAGTTAGGTATGGCATAATCTCTAAGATGCTAGAGGTTAGCATTAGCATTAACTAAGTTGCCATTGTTCCCTGCAACCACTTCTTGTTCATTTACGGCGTGGTTTGGATTCTATATTAGATGTTCACCTCAGTTTGAATCTTGTCGCCTATGATTTCTACTTATTGTCCATTCAATTTCCTAGTCAATTGGATGAAGTAGTTGTTTGGTTGAACAACGAGTATCGACCATAAACTACAAGGAACGAAAACCAAAGATCAAATATCTAATACAAAATCCAAACAAGCAAGAGAGAACAAGAAATAATTGTAAATAAACAACGAAAGAAATAAAAAAGTCTAATCTAGTAAAACTCATTACACACCTAATATTGTTACCAACAAAAATAGTCCCTGCCAATGGAACCAAAAACTTGTTTGGTAGAATATTGATTAGGTTTTCTTGAAAACAATGAACAAGTAGTAAAAAACCTTAATTATCCTAATCAACACCCACACACTTGCAAGTATAAGAGGTGAGTTTGTATATAGGATGAGTAAGGACCGTTTCCATGAGGACTATTGGAACAATTACTAGGTTCACAACCCTATTTACTAATTAGACGAAATAATCAGGGGTTTTTGGCCAACTTTAAACTAAATTTAATCACAAGAAATTGAAATAAAGACAAGAATGTAAAACTCTAACCCTACAAAAAGCAATTAAATACAATTAACTAAAACCCTAATTTAATCTATCTACTTGCAACAATTTAATTAAGAATGAAAATTTAAATTAATCTACTCTATAAAAGCAATCAAAAGCAAAATAATAAAACCCTAACTACTCAACTGCGAAAGCAATTAAGATTTTAAAGGCAATAAAACAAGAATGATAATTAAGGAAGAAGAAAGCAATAAGAACAAAAATTAAGTTGCATAAAAATAAATCAAACTCAGTAATTGCAGCGAAAATGAATATTGATGATCATCGAGTCTTGAATTCTTGACAAGAGAATGAAATTCTAGCTCGAATAATTAAGAAAAAACCCTATGGCCAAATTATTGCTCTAACTATTGAAAAACTAAGAAACTAATGATGGCTCAGGATGATGATCGTTTCTTCCCCTTCTGTTGGTGTATTTATAGATATTTTTAGGATTTTTCGACTCCGGGATGATAAGCACACGATTTCCTACGCAAACGGGTCCAGGGGAGGACTTTTCATGCAAAATGTGCAAACTTACAGTCCTATACAGACCTATCCATCAATCAGCGCCTGGGCACTGTAATTTGTCATGCCTAGGAGCTAGGGCAGAACCACAACATGCAGTGTCTAGAGCTGGTGCCTAGGCACTGCAATTCTATCGCACCTGGGCGGTAAGGGCAGAAACAGCTTCAACTTCCTCCTCGATTTTGACCACTATGCAGGCCGAATTTGGAAGAACTCAAAACATGAAAGTTGTAGCTCTATGTCTTAGCTTTCCAAATCACCCCAATTGGATATTGGACAAGAAAGGTATCCCCAATCTACCAAACTATGTCAGAATCTCTCCTCGCCAGTGCACGTAACTTCCAATTTTGTAATTCTCCTCCACTTTTGTGTTCAATTTGGATTCTTTCTTCATTCAAACCCTACAAAAGCTCAAAATAAACCATTTTAGCTCATAATTACTCAATTCTTGCTCAAATTACATTCAAACAGAAGCAAATGACACATAAATATACTGCATTTATGAGCTTATCAACTGCTCCACACTTAGTTTTTGTAGATCATCCTCGAGCCAAAAAAAGAAATGAGTCACAAACATAATCAACACATCTCATTAATCATCCACATGAATAACCAAGAACCAAACCATCATAAGAAAAATAGTCAAATGATAATAAACCCCTATACATGAATTCTTGTGTAGGTGTGTGCATAGCCAAAAATAACTTTTAAGACACTCAAATCAAATCATGAAAACCCTTTGAATTTTTCTTAACACTCCATAGATTACTCTTCTTACATTTCTCTACTAGTGCAGATAACTGACTTGACTTAAATTAGGTGGGACTTTTACCTTGTAATGTAAGGTTAGTGTCTTGGCTAACAAAGAGGGGAAAAAGGATAAACAAATAAGAAAAATAGTTTTGAATTAAAGTCCGCCTCATTAACATCAACTTCTTTTTGAACATCAAAATACCCATCCTTCAAAAGAATAACCCCATACTTAATTGACAAAACACCCATAAAAATTTTGCACAACAAGCAAAAGAAAATCCTACTTTTAGAACATGTCTTTCACTTTCAACCCTTCTCAATAACATCTTGTACAAATATGTCCCCCTTCTTCTTTTTTTCTTCTTTTTCCTTTTTTTCAAAACAAGTACTAGCGATAGGCACTACCTGCAAAAAATATTTACGCAGGTATCAATGATAAGAACTACCTGCTAATACTCTAATGCAGGGGCCAATGATGGGCACCACCTGCTATGGTCAACAAATTTTGTTTCAAACACCCCTACACCTTAAAACTGTACACCATTTATTCAAACATTCTCATACAACTACATTCCATCCTTATATCACCTTAACAATTTATGCGGTATTGAAGCTCTTAAGAGATATTTAGTATGACTCACAATGGTAAAAAAAGAAAAAAATGAGTTAGAAAATAAAAAAAGAATGGTGCTTCTGTCCATTCAAAACAAATCAAGGCTCAAATAGGATTTTAGGGATGAATTTTATGGCAGGGTTGGCTTGAAAGGCTTGAACATTCTCATACAACTACCGTTTATGTGGAACTAATTATTATTACCTCTGAGTCGAAGTCGAAAACATCTACCACTAAAACAAAAACAAAACATGAAAACCCTTAAGACATTAAGAAAAACAATAAAATCAAGAAACTAAACATAAGAAATAAAATTAACAAAAAACATGGGTTGCCTCTAATGTAGTTCCCTTTTTATAATATTAGGCTCGACTATTTCACTTTCGCTCATGTGAAATATGCTAGGATGGTTGGCCACCCTTTTCATTTAGGCCTTGATGGGAAAAGTTTAATCCCAATCTTCTTAACTGTCATTTCTTGATTCCCAACTTTTTCTTGAAGAAATCCACATTTCCTTGTGCCAATGTCCTCAGTAGCACATTCAATTATTTTTTGAACCATTTTTTCTTCTTTTTACGCTCTTTAAACTTTTGGATGTCACAAATTTTTCAATGTTCTGTGCAACTTTCTTGGTCTTTTCTCACTACACTCACATCGTCAGGTAGTTTTGATTCTTCATTTGACCTGCAAATGAAGGATCAAGTGAAGTGATTAGCACATTTTTCTTCAAAATTAGGAAAATTATTATTATAATCAAAATCATCAATTTCGACTGATTCATTTTCAATTTGTAAAATCAACTTCCCTTTATTAACATCTATCAATGCATGTGCAGTTGATAAAAGTGGTCTCCCAAGAATCAACAGTATTTCATTGTTATTGCTGATTTCCAACAGCAAGAAATCGACGGGAAACATTAACTTCTCTACTTGCACAAGCACGTCCTCCAACAAGCCATATGGTTTCCTTTTAGTCAAGTTTGCTAATTGGAGTGTGACGTTAGTCAATTTGGCGTTGATGATTTCTAACTTATCATAAATGGATTTCGACATAATATTGATACTAGCCCCTAAATCACAAAGTGAATGATATAGCACTATTCCTCCAATATTCACCAGTATTGAGAAGTTACCAGGATTTTTGAGTTCAGGGGGTAATCTCTATTGAAAAATTGCACTACACTTGGCATTGTGATAAATTTTTTTACCATCATCCTGCTTCGGCTATTTCTGCTTCCTTGCTAATAAATTCCTTATAAATCGCACATAGTTGGGCATTTGATGAGCACATCAGCCAAATGAATGTTGACATTAACCTTTTTGAACATGTTGATGAATTGTTGAAATTGATTGTCTTTTTCTTCCTTTCTAGAATTATTGAGCCTTTGAGCGAATAGAATCTTTACCAAAGGATGTAAATTCAAAGGCTTTATTACGTGCTTCTTTGTTAGTTCCTTGTTTTCATCCACTTTTGTCATCTTGTCATCATCACAACCAACTTCGTTCTTCTCCTCAATCACCTTGAAGTTTTTTCTTTCTTCTTCTTTACCATCCTTTTGTTTTTCATTTGGCACAACCAATCTTTTCCACTTATTAGGGAGATAGCATTGCACTGCTTTTTTGGGTTTGGGATTGTATGACCCAGCAATGCTCCAACCGTCTCTCATTATTTGTCGGACTATTTATCCCAATTGTAGCTCAAGGTTCCTCGTGGCAGCCCGTAAAATAAGTTTCTTTCTTGCTCATTTTGCAATCTCTCAAAATTCCTTCTCAGATTATCATCATTGGGTGTATCATGATTCACTTGTGCTGCATAATTTCGATTTTAAAATTGTGGTCTTGGTACTGGTGGTTGGTATGAGCAATTTGTTGAGGTGGAAAGTTTTGGGCATACCTTTGATGAGGTCGTTGATATGGTCTAAATAATGAGGTTTGGTTGGAAAAATTTTGTTGTGGTTGGTTGGGTTGAAATGAAGGTTTTTGGACATTATTTTTGTTAGTCCAAGCAAAGTTTGAATGATTTTGCCAAGAAAGGTTGTACTTATTGGTAGAGTATGTAGGCTGATTATGTGAGCTAAAATTTTGATTAGAAACATATTGGACCCATTCATCTTGCATCGCCGAAGTCTCACAAAAGCCATTTCGTGATTTCCTCTGTAGAAATCACAACTCAAGATCCCTTGGGATGTCAAATCAATGGAGTTCTCTGAGCTTCTTCCCATATTCTCTACAGCCATAACTTGTCAAGTTTGTAATGGCACTCATCCTCATGTTCTACTGAGATAAGTAAGTAATCGTAATTAGGCATACCTCCCTGTTGGATGTTGGCTTGATTCACTTGTTGTTGTTGTCCAACTACCGGAGTTATTGCTCTGTGATAGTAATGAGTGGATGCGATCCTCTCCAACAATTGTTGTGCTTCCTCCGGAGTCATGTATGTTGGTCCCAAAGCAACCTAAGAAGGGGGGTGAATTAGGTTTCTAAAAATTACTTTAAGAAATATTGATCTTATTAAGATTTTTCCAATAATAATTGATATGATAAAATTAATGAAACAGTAAAGTAAGAAGGAGATGAAATAAAACAGCCAATACTTTCAAGCTAACAAGCTTGAAGTATTAAAACACTAGAATGCTTCATACACTTGGTGAGCCAATGATCTTTACAAAGTAGGGAGATTCTTGCTCACACTAAAACTCTTTTAGTTGAGCCAAGAATTTTACTCACAACCTCACTTTCGTACAAGATAAACATTGTTACTCCACTCAAAGTTGAATTGCACTCTACACTGCACACTAATACAACAAAGCACTATAGCCAATTTGTGCTAAAATTGCTCTTTTCTAAGGCTTGTATTCAATGTATTAGATGATTTTTACAGAATGTCAAAGCAGTTATTTATAAGAGCAATAAATGGTGATTGCAGCTACTTCGTAACGGCTAGATAATAAATGCACAAAAGTAGCCGTTGGGGTTTCAGATGTCCGAGATAGATAGGATGCGTCCGACACAGTGTCCGATCTTCATTCAGTTGGTGAAGAACTTGATTCGGACGTCCGTGCATGCGTTCATTCAATTGTCCGTAAGAAGTTTCGGACGGTCATGTTCGGACATTTGTGTGCGTCCGAAGATGACTTTGTTTGGACAGTTGTGTGCGTCTATTTGGAGAAGCAGTAAGATCCTTCTTTCTGCCTGTTGGTTTGGATGGTGGAATGCGTCCGAGAAGCTTGACATAGTTCAAACGGTTCAGTGCGTAATCTGACCGAAAATCCTGTCTCTAGCAAAACAAATAACAAACCTGCAAAAACTTGTTTACAGAGTTAAGTGTTTATGTTATCATCAAAATAAGGTTTGGAAAACATCAATCTCCCCTTTTTTCATGATGACAAACATTCATGGAGTAATTATGTAAAAATAATCAGATATGACCAATCATTTTGCAATATAGATTACTACTGTAAAAACAATCAGATATGACCAATAATTTTGCAACCAATCATTGTGCAATATAGATTACTACTCCCCCTTTTGACATCATCAAACAAAGCTTTTAACATCATCAAACAAAGCTCCCCCTGAGAACGTGCAAGTACTCAACAAAAATAGCATAAAATGCATAAAAAAGCCCAAATATTCAACTGAAGAAAACTCAAATAGTTAACAGGACTAGTTCAAGGGAATCCATAAAATGGTAAATCTGAGAGCAGTCCTAAAAAAAATATAGAAAAACCAAAAACTAAAAACATATTGTCAAAGGAACTAATTCGAGTCATTGACTGATTTCTTCTTGGAGTGCTTTTCAATCTTTTGGCGTTTGGAAGGAGCATATTCATCAGTGGCCTCACTGTCTTCCTCTTCTCCAGTACGGCGTTGCATGATGAAATTGAACGTGTCGTCAATATCCTCATCGTCGCCTTCATCTTCCTCATTGGCAGCACCTTGATTATTTGCGTCTTCTTCGTCGTCCTCACAAATATCCCTATCTTCAGTATTGCCATCACTGTCGGAAGATGAGTCTAGTGGATATTATGATTGAAGGTTGGAAAATTGAACCTGAGCCGAAGCAGACATGCCTAGGCTAAGGGCCTCTTGCAGAATCACCTGACGAGTTTCAAGTCGCTTTAACTTACGATTAGTGCGATGTTGAAATGAACTGACTTGAGTGCTCAAGGAAGTTAAAAGGCCACAGATATGAGAAAGTGAGGGTTCAGAGGTAGATGGATGAGAATCATGAAATAGGGGTGTTTGAGGAGGAGGAGAATGTGGAATAGCCAAACCAGAGGTAGGGACCTGGGATTTTGATCGTTCTATATCAAAAGTTGCCCTAGTTAACCATTGATCGTTAAAAAATGGAGGTCTTTTCTTTCAATATAGGATTTGTTGAAACAAGGGGAAAATTGTTTGTTGCCGCTGAAAGGAACATCGAGGAAATCAAAAATTTTGGTGAGGAATTTTCCAAAAGAAATATTTCTTCGGGTATCAGTAAGAAAGAGCTCCCACAGGGAGCAGAAGAGATACCCAAAATCAAGGGGAATGCCCTTGAAAACACAAAAAAATAAGTAAAGTTGCATTTTTCCGGGCTTAGTATGATGCCCGTCGGTTGGCAATAACAAATTCGTGACAAGAGTGTACAGAATGTTTAGTTCAGGAGTTAGCAAAGTGGTTTTGGCTTCCGAGGCCTGTTTGAAATTGATGTTAAAAGTAGCCCTAACCTCATCAATGTCAAATCGAGTATCAATAGCAGGCCATTTATCTAAAGAAAAGAAATAAGAGAAATCATTTGGATTTGAGACTTCACACATTCAAAAATAGTGTTAATGATGTTGGAGGAAATCTCAAGATTGGTGCTGTTTACACGAGAAATTAAAGTGCGAACAGTGGGGCCTTTCCAAAGATTGGTTGTGAATTGAAGCACTATGTCATGATACACGGGTAAATCAATATGCACTAGGTGACCCAATTTTGTTTTCAAAGCATGATTTGACAATGGGAGATTATACTCATCAAAAAGACTCTGAGATGTAGGACGTTGAACGATTATAGATTTACTCAGAAGAGATGTATACCATTCGGATGCCTTGGCATCGATGAATTTTGGTAAGGTTGGATTTGAGGAGACTTGAGGATTAGCAGACGATTCTCCACGCACTGGAGCTTTCCTTTTTGTTTTTCGTCCACGATTTTCTATAGAAAAACCTCCGTGGGATTTAACCATTGTGAAGGAAGGGAAGGTAGAGGAGAAAATTTTGAATTTTTGAAAGATTGATGAGAATTTGATGAAATGAGATGATAGAACGGGGAAAGCTTAGATATAATAATGGTGAGGAATACTTTGGAGAAGATAGTTTTCAAATCAATTTGTGGAGAGAAGGAAGGAATTTGGAGGAGATTTTGAAGGAAAAAATTTTGCCAGAGAGGGTTTCGGGGGTTAGGGTGAGTCCGAAATGGGGAAGATGGACGGTTTTAATCGAACAGGAAAACTGTTCGGATGGCTGAACATTTGGTGTGCGTCTGATGAAGCGTTCGAAAGCTGATGAACGGAGGGCCGATGGAAGTGCCAGTGCGTCCGATGTTCTTTCGGACGATGGTACTTGTCCGGAAGAATTCCAAAAAGTTAGTGAAGAAAATGAATATCGTTCGGACGATTATGAGCATCCGAGGCAGATAGGAAGTTTTTAGACGATACAGAGCGTTCGAAAGATAGTGTTGTTCGGACGATCGAGTGCGTCTGAATGAAGAGATTATGCCAAATTAATCTGTAAAATCCCCAAACATTTTTTGAAAGATTCAAAGCGATCTAGAGCCAAGGGTTTTGTCTAAAAATATCAGCCAGTTGATCTGAAGTAGGCACAAAATCAACACAAATTTCCTTTTTACAAACAAAATCTGTAATAAAATGATGCTTAACATCAATGTGTTTGGTTTTGGAGTGCATGACAGGATTTTTTGTGAGATTAATTGCACTAGTGTTGTCACACTTTATAGGCACACAATAAAAAATTACACCAAAATCTTTCAGAGTATGTTTCATCCAAAGAAGTTGAGCACAACAATTTCCAGCTACAATGTATTCGGCTTTAGCCGTAGAAAGAGAAATAGAATTTTATTTTTTGCTAAACCAAGACACAAGACAATTTCCCAAAAAATAACACATACCACTGGTACTTTTTCTATCAATTTTACAAGACAATTTCCCAAAAAATGTAGAGGACTTTGGATACCACAAACAAAAATTCATTGTACTCTTTAGATATCTAAAAATTCTTTTAACAGCTATCAAGTGCGATTCTTTGGGGCAAGATTGAAATCTAGCGCATAAACAAATAAGAAAACATAATATCTGGTCTACTGGCTGTTAAGTAAAGTAGGCTTCCGATCATACCTCTATAGCGTTTTTCTTCAACACTATTACCTCCTTCGTCTTTATCAAGTTTGGTTGAAGTGCATATAGGCGTACCAACTTGTTTGCAATCTTCCATTCCAAATCGTTTGAGTAGCTCCTTTGTATACTTGATTTGTGTAACAAATGTTCCTTCCTTTGTTTGGTGAACTTGTAGTCCGAGGAAAAATTGTAACTTGCCCATCATACTCATCTCAAACTCTTTTTGCATTAAATGTGAAAAGTCCTTGCACAAACTTTCATTAGTTGCTCCAAAAATAATATCATCAACATAAATTTGAACAATTAACAAACCATTTAAATCCGTTTTTGTAAAAAGAATGGTGTCAACTACACCTCTTTTGAATCCATTTTCTATCAAGAAACCACTTAATCTTTCATATCAAGCTCTTGGAGCTTGTTTCAAACCATATAAAGCTTTGGAGAGTTTGAAACTAATCGACATAATTTGGGAGATTTTTATTTTCAAAGCCCGGAGGTTGTTCAACGAAAACTTCTTGATCGATAAAACCATTTAAGAATGCACTTATGACATCCATTTGAAATAATTTGAAATCATTGAAACATGCAAATGCGAGAAACATGCGAATAGATTCTAATCTAGCCACGGGTACAAAAGTTTCATCAAAGTCAATACCTTCTTCTTGAGCATAACCTTTTGCAAAAAGTCTACCTTTGTTTCTTATGATTTCACCTTTGTCATTTAATTTATTTCTAAAAACCCATTTTGTTCCAATAACGGGATGAGAAGATGGTCTTTCAACCAAGGTCCATACGTTATTTTCTCAAATTGACTAAGTCTATCTTGCATGGCATTAACCCAAGATTCATCACTCAAAGAAACATCTACATGTTTAGGTTCAATGTGAGAAAGTAATGCACAATTACTATTCAAAAGTTTATGAGAACGAGTAGCTACCCCATCGGATAGATCACCTATGATTAAATCTTGAGGGTGACTAGAGATGAATCTCCAAGCTTTCGGAAGATCTTTTGGAGTATCCTCATTCTTTTCTTCATCTATTTGATGGTTGTTGACATCATTGCTTGATGTGATCTCTTGATGATCTTCATGAATAACGAGCTTTTCGAGCTCCTTTAGAATACCTACATCTTCATCTTCACATAAATTCTTTGAGATAACATCATTAGTTTCATCAAATGTAACATGCACAACTTCTTCAATCAAGAGCGTTCTTCTATTGTAAACTCGGTATGCTTTCTTGTCACTAGAATATCCAAGAAAAATTCCTTCATCCGATTTTTTGTCAAATTTTCCAAGGTTTTCTTTAATTTTTAAATTAAAACATTTGCAACCAAAAACTTTGAAATAGCTCACAACGGATTTTTTACAAAAAAGGAGTTCATAAGGAGTTTTGTTTAAAAAGGATCTTAATAAAACTCGATTCATGACATAACAAGCCGTGTTAACTGCTTCAGCCCAAAAAAGTATTGTGGTAAGTCATAGTTCTAGCGGTTTCTTGAAGAGTCATATTTTTCCTTTCAACAACACCATTTTGTTGAGGGACTCTAACAACCGCAAATTCATGAAAAATACCGTTGTAATCACAAAAGTCGGGAAAACCTCCAAATATAAATTCGGCACCATTGTTACTTCTTAAACGAATGATTTTTAAATTCAATAAATTTTGAATTTTGGTAAACAATTTTACGAATTTTTCAAAAGCCTCATTTTCGCGAACTAGAAATAATACCCAAGTATACCTAGAATAGTCATCTACAATAACAAAGGCATATTTGCAACCACCAAGACTAGCATATTGTGTAGGTCCAAATAAGTCTAAATGCAACAATTCTAAAGGTTTATGAGTGGACACAAAATTCTTCGGTTTAAAAGAAACTTTGACTTGTTTACCAAATTGGCATGCATCACAAATTTTATTTTTCAAAAATTTTAGTTTTGGCAAACCTCTTACCAAATCCTTCTTAGCCAACAGTTTTGCAATCAAATCCATATTAAAATGACAAAGTCTTCTATGCCAAAGCCAAGGATCATCTATGGAAGCGGTAAGACATTTTACATTGTTATTGCTAATTTTATCAAGATGAATCACATAAACATCATTGTGCCTAGTGCCCTTGAATAAAACAACATGATTTTTATCAAGGATAAGATATTCATGCTTGGTAAAAAATGCATATAAATTTTTGTCACAAAGTTGACTTACACTTAATAAAGTATAGTTCAAATTATCAACAAGAAGCAAATTCTTAATCTAGGTTTCACCATTTTTACCTACATCACCAATGCCGAATGATTTTGCTTTATTGTTATCTTCAAATGTGACTTTTCCACTGTTTTTGGATATGAGATTTGTGAAGAGAAAAGCATCACCCTTCATGTGCCTTGAACATCCACTATCTATGAACCACATAGCATTGTTGGTGATGTTAAGTACCTACATAGTAAATCAATTGATAACTTTTGGTACCCACGTACTTATTTTCTTGGGTCCATTTGAGTTAGTGAAATTGTTATCAATCCATGCAACTTTCATTCCAAGTTTTTCATTCTTCTTGACATAACACATATTCTTAACATGTCCATGTTGTTGGAAATATCTACAAATAATATTTTTATTTCCATATAAAGATAATTTTGATTTACAAAACATAAGTCATCCCTTCTAAACATGATAAAATTTTTGTAATACATTTCTATTTCTTTTCGAATCAACAACATTTTCTTTCTTTCTAGTCAAGAGAACATTCAAATCATCCGTTCTTTTCTTCAAGGAGGCTTGTTCTTCCTTGACCTTTGATCTCACATGCATTATTTTCTTCAAGTCACGATTTTCTTGTGACAGCCTATTATTTTCATTCACAAGTTTAGAGTTAGCATTCAGTAGAGCATTTGATTTTTTGACTAAGTCCTTATTTCTAGCATATGATTCCATTAAGCTATCATGCAATTTCAAAAGGAAAGCTTCAAGATCATCTTCATGACGCATGCTCATTTTCATCATTAGCGTCATAGTTAGAATTTACCTCATCATCTCCAATGGCCATAAAGGCCATTTGTGCCGACTCCATTTCTTCTTCAACTTCTCCTTCGGAGTTGCAATCATCCCATGTGATTTGAAAGTTATTGAATCTAGGTTTTCTTCCTTCCTTCTTTTTCTTGGAAGGGCACTCATTTGCAAAGTGTCCGAGTTGAGCGCATTCAAAACATTTTTCGTTTTGCTTCTTCATTTCAAGCCTTGTCTTTCCTTTGAAATTATTTGAATTTGTCGCTCCGCCTCTTCTCATTCTTCGTTTGTTGATATAATGTTTAAGAAATACTTTCGTGATGAGTGCAGGATCTCCTTCATCAAGATCTTTATCTTCTAGATTGATGGAGCCATTTTCATCCTCTTCTTGAAAGGTCTTTAGAGCAATGCTCCTTCTTGGCCTTGCTTCTTCATCATCCACTACTTTGGCCTTCAACTTCAATTCATAAGATGTAAGAGAATTGGAGGATTAGCGATTCAATAGGCATTGAATTTAAATTCTTGGCTTCCTCTATAGCAATTGTTTTGGCATCCCATTCTTTGGAGAGAGCATTTAAAATTTTTCTATTTTATTCACCCAAAGAATACTCATTACCCAAGGCTTCAAGATCCTTAATGATGTCATTGAACCTACAATACATTTTGTCAATATTTTCGCGTGGTTCCATCTTGAAGGATTCATACTTGGCAACAAGTAAGGATTTCTTTTGCTCACGAACATCGTCACTCTCTTCATGGATTTCCTTCAATTTATCCCAGATTTCTTTAGCTGAAATGCATCCCTTCATACGAGTTGATTCATTTGCATCCAAGGCGTTGTATAGCACATTCATGGCTTTTGCATTTAATGTCAAGTTAGCCTTGTCCTGTGGAGTGAGCTCATCCCTCGTTTTTTCTCTTCTTCTATTTGTGTGATCATCAATGATAGTAGCTTCAAAAGGACCTTCATTAACAACATACCACAAGTCAATAATGTCAATAGATTGCAAAAATTTTTTCATCCTATCTCTCCGACTAATAAAATTTTCCCCATTAAACATAGGGGGCCTAGTAACGGATTGACCCTCAAAAAATAGAGCATTGTTGGTTGCCATAATAGTTCTTTTCTCAAAAGCAATTTAAGCAATAAAATGAGACCAAGCTCTGATACCAATTGTTGGTCCCAAAGCAACCTAAGAGAGGGGTTGAATTAGATTTCTAAAAATTAATTTAAGAAATATTTATCTTATTAAGATTTTTCCAATAATAATTGATATGATAAAATTAATGAAATAGTAAAGTAAGAAGGAGATGAAATAAAACAGCCAATACTTTCAAACTAACAAGCTTGAAGTATTAAAACACTAGAATGCTTCACACACTTGGTAAGCCAATGATCTTTACAAAGTAGGCAGATTCTTGCTCACACTAAAACTCTTTTAGTTGAGCCAAGAATTTTACTTACAACCTCACTTTCGTACAAGATTGTTACTCCAGCCCTCAAAGTTGAATTGCACTCTAAACTGCACACTAATACAACAAAGCACTAGAGCCAATTTGTACTAAAATTGCTCTTTTCTAAGGCTTGTATTCAATGTATTAGATGGTTTTTATAGAATATCAAAGTAGTTATTTATAAGAGCAATAAATGGTGGTTTCAGCTACTTCCTAACGGCTAGATAATAAATGCACAAAAAGTAGCTGTTGGGGTTTTGATGTGTCTGAGATAGATAGGATGCGTTCTACACAGCGTCCGATCTTCATTCAGTTGGTGAAGAACTTCGTTCAGACGTCCGTGCATGCGTTCGTTCCATCGTCCGAAAGAAGGTTCGGACGGTCATGTTCGTCCGAAAATGACTTCGTTCAGACAGTTATGTGCGTCCGTTTGGAGAAACAGTAAGATTCTTCTTTCTGCATGTTGGTTCGGACGGTTGAATGCTTTCGAGAAGCTTGACATAGTTCGGACGGTTCAGTGCGTCCGAAAACCCTGTCTCTAGGAAAACAAATAACAGTGTATAACCTGCAAATACTTGTTTACAGAGTTAAGTGTTTATGTCATCATCAAAATAAGGTTTGGATATGGGAAAAAACCTCCCGCACTAGCATTAACTATCAATCTCATCTCCAAAAATAGTCCATTATATAAGGTTTGGACGTGACACCGTAGAAGTATAGCATGGTGTGAGCACTTCCTCAACAGCTCCTTGAAGCGACCCACGCCTCGCCTATGCTCTCTCTAGTTATGTGCCCGAATGATGTGATCTTCTTTCGGAGCTTAGCAGTTCTAACCGGTAGAAAGTGTTTGGCCAGGAATTCTTGAGCTAGTTGGTCCCATGTTGTGAAAGTACCTTCTCTATATGGCTACAACCACAACCTTGCTCTATCACGTAAAGAAAAAGGGAATGCTCTCATTCGGATACAATCAAGGTTGGACTCCATTGTACAGGAATATATTAATAGCTTCCTCAAACCTGATTAAGTGCTCATAGGGATCTTTATTTGGTCCTTCTCCAAACATAACAATGTGTGTGGAGCATTTGTGTCAATGTAGGCTCGATTTCAAAGTTGTTCTCTTGCACGGGCAATCTTGCAATGCTACAACTTGCCTCCTTGAAATTAGGTAGTGCATAATCTCGAAGATGTCGGGGGTTAGCGTTTGCATTAACCTAGTTGTCATTGTTGCCTACAAATTCCTCTTGTTCATTCACTAGGCGGTTCGGATTCTCTATTAGATTGTCACCATAGTTTGAGTCTTGTCGTCTGTAATTTCTACTTATAGTCCATTCAATTTCCAAATCAATAGGATGAAATGGTTGATTGAATGAATGAGTATCTACAATAAAATACAAGAAAGAAAACCAAAGATCAACTATAGAAGACAAAATCCAAACAAAAAAGAGTGAACAAGGAATAAATGTAAATAAATAAGAAAAGAAATAAATAGTCTAATCTAGTAAGACTCACGACACCTAATAGTGTTACCAAACAAAAATAGTTCCGACAACGGCACCAAAAACTTGTTCGGTGAATTGTTGATTAGGTTTTTGAAAACAATGAACAAGTAATAAAAGAAAACCATAATTATCCTAATAATCTCCCACACACTCACAAGTATACGAGTTGAGTTTGTGTATAGGATGAGTAAGAATTGTTGTCACGAGGACTTAGATTCACAAACCCATTTACTGGTTTGACGAAATAATCATGAGTTTTTTGGACTAAACATAAACTAAATTTAATCACGAAAAACTAAAATAAAGACAAGATTATAAAATACTATTCCTATGAAAAGCAATTAAATATAATTGACTAAACCCCTAAATCAATCTACTCTACTTTCAAGAATTTAATCAAGAGTAAGAATTTAAATTAAACTACTCCTACAAAAGTGATTAAAAATGATGAAATAAAACCCTAACTACTCAACTACGAAAGCAATTAACAATCTAGATGCAATAAGACAAGAACGGTAATTAAAGAACAAGAGCGCATCGAATACAAGAATAGAATTGCATAAAAGTAAATCAGTCCATGAAACTCAGTAATTGCAGTGAAAACCAATGTTGATGATCGTCGAATCTTGAATTCTTGAAAAGAGAACAAAATTCCAGCTTGAACACTTGAGAAAATCTATCCTACGTCTAAATTATTATTCTAACTATTGAAAACTAAAAACTAATGATGGCCGATGATGGATTCTCTTTTCCTCCCCTTCTCTTTGGTGTATTTATAGGTAAAATTAGGATTTTGGGGTTCTAAATGTTAAATACACAAATTCCCACATAAACAGGCCCACAGGAGGACGTTTCTTGCAAAATAAGCAAACTTATGATACCTGTCCGACGACGCGCACTTGGGCACTACATATTGGCCACGCTTGGGCACTACTTACAGAAAACAAAGATTGGAGCTAATGGAGTTGGAGCTTGGGTGTTGCAAATTGGTCATGCATGGGCGTGCCTAGCAGCACCTGTTCCAATTTCGTTATCGATTTTGACCATGATGTAGGCTGAATTTTGTAAAACTCAAAACATGAAAATTGTAGCACTATGTCTTAGCTTTCCACAAAATCTTCAATCACCCCAAGGGGAGGTGGAATAAAAATTTATCTACCACTGGCGAGGCACTCAAGGTCATAATGCTCAATACTTGGACTCAACCAAGATCACTTCCAGCTTGGCATTATGGTCCATCTCGTGGTCATGCATACTATACACCACCTGAGGGACCATTGCAGCAAGAAAAAGCACATCAGCCAGGAGAAATTGGTAGAGCCCAAGATAAAGATTTTGAGGAGAGCCAACATAGTGGGGCAAAAAATGGGCAAGAATATGAGATGGAGCGGGACCTCAGTGCAGTAGACGATAGAGAATGATGATTTTGAGAAGACACCACTCACAACAATGCTCTTTACTTGACATTAGTTTATGAACTTAGATGGATTTGAAAATTTCTTTTACTTTCATTTCTTTAGTCACTTTTAGCACTTTATTATGTTTGTTTAGCGCTTTTGGATAATTTGGCTTTGAGACTTTCTTTGCGAAGTAGTAGATTGGATAAGGGCCTTAAGTTGATGCCAAGTACTTATTATTATTGATACTTGAATTGTGTTTGATCACTTTGAACTTTATTAATGAATGCTTGGTTATTGATCCTTTTATGCCTCTTCATTTAGTTGTGATAGTGGCTAAGGGTCTTAAGTTGATGCCAAGTACTTTTGTTTGTGATGTTTAAGTAATTATATTGACTTTTGTGAGCCTACATGAATGTCTACTCGGTTTTTAGCTTACTTTTTCTCTTAGTGACTTCCTTTTATTAGATTTTACTTTGGATTATGTTATTATGGCTTTGAGTTTAATCATATGTTTGTTTTTGTTTATTGATTTTTAGGTGAATGGATGGATGAGTTTTACTCATCAAGTTATTAAAAGTATCAAATTTGGGGGTGTTTGTTACTTGTGTCAGGAATGGTCCTTTTATGTTTGCATGCTTGTGTTTGATGGCACTTGGATGGAAATTTGATCAATTTGGTATTCGATGATGATACTTTGACTGGCAGTACCATATGATTGAACTATTTGAGTTGGACATGCCATGAACTTAAGTGAGTGTGAGTAGTTCTTTTGCAACTCAAGGACTTTAAAATTTTGGTATTACAAATTTCAAAAAGAGGGATTAATAATTTGGGTGAAATTCATTTGAAATATTGTTCTTGATCAAATCATAAATATTACTTTGTTGGTCTATTTGTTTTTCGGAAAAAAAAATGTTCAAATGGGATAGAAGAAGTTTTGGACATTTTGTGTGTTTGCATAGGGAATGTTATTCTAATTTGTGAATGATTGGTATTAGATATTAAACTTAGGTACAGTTTACTCATTTTCCTTGGTTTAGGGCTGCATGAAAAAATTTCTACGTTTTGGAATAAGGCGAGTATGGGATTCCATCATGTATCCATGTTGTTTCTTAGAATTAAGCCATTAGAGAAATCATAAATGACTGTGGGATTCTGGCATGTACCCATGTTGTTTCTCTGAATTAAGCCATTAGAATAGGGAATTACATTTTAGAATACCAACAAGTCTTCGGGGGAATGCTTGTAATACTTATTATTAATATCATATTACTCATTCCTTGATGGATTATTGCTCCCAAATTGTGTGACATGTGCATGTAGGTAGATTCCTAATGATCTTTTCTTTCCATGTGACCTTGTCGGGATAGTTGAACAACTTTGTAAAACTTGTTATTTGAGAGAAGATTATGTTTTGAATGAATAGAACATACTTTTTGGAAACCTTTTTGAAATATTGTGTAGCATTTGAACTTGTGAGTTTAAAAAACATGAAAACTTGGAGTGACTAGTCGAAATAGTCCAATTGGCATATGGTATTTAATGTCCCTTGAGAGATTTCCTTGTTATTCATTATTATATCCAGTGTTCATCTTTTGTGTGTCAAGTTTGGTGGTGTATTTGTTTGGTAATTTAGTAAAGTTATTTTTAGGAAAAACCACTATATTAGTCCCTCACATTACGCATTTGTATTTATTTAGTCCCTCACTACCTTTAAAATAATAATTTTTAGTCCCTTACATTACACATTTGTATTTAATTAGTACTTCACTTTTAAAATGATGATTTTTAGTCCCTGACAAATGTAAAATGTTGAATTTTGGTCCCTAAATCAAATCTCGAGTACTTTTTTGCCTAAATTTGTCATGTATTGTTCACATGACATATTTTTTGAGGGCAAATTTATAAATTCATCTGAGTAGAATGTTTTATGAGTGCGAAGGATATGAGGTAATTGATTAATCAGTAAGTTGTTTGTATTTAAGATTATTTTAATATCTGACTTGTGGTATTTTTTTTCCAAAATTTATAATCCAATCTGATGCTCGAGTTTTGTTTTGGAAAGGAAAAACTAGTCCCTAAATTTTACTAAACAAATATGTCATGTAAACAACACACGATTAATTCAGACCCAAAAGTGTTCGGGATTTAGTCTAGGTACCAAAATTTGACATTTTACATTTGTGAGGGACTAAAAATCATCATTTTAAAAGTGAGGGACTAAATAAATACAAATAGGTAATGTAAGGGACTAAAAATTATCATTTAAAAATTGAGGGACTAAATAAATACAAATAGGTAATGTGAAGGACTAATAGAATAGTTTTTCCCTTCTTTTTATTTCTTGTTTTGCTCAGGACTAGCAAAATACTAAGTTTGGAAGTGTGATAACTCTAATAAACTAGATTTGATTTATCTTTATACTATAGCTTTTGAATAGTTTAACTCGTATTTTTTGTGTTCAATTGAGTGTTTTGATCTAATTGTGTTTATTTTGTTTTTGCATTAGTTTTACCTTTAAGTTTTTAGTTATTAGTATGAACTTTTATTAATTTGGGCTTAAAAAGAATTACTTATTCCACTAATTGCTTGGCAAGAGAAGAATTTAGGGGATGAAAGTCAAGATTACAAGTAGCGAAGGAGCAAAGTATAATTTAATGAAGATTGAAGATATGAGCTAAAAAGAGCTCAATGTCGCGACACCAAATAGTTGATGTCGCTGACATCGAGGAGAAAGTTTGAAGTTCAATTTTCAGCTCAATGTCGCGACACCCACTATTCAGTGTTGAGATATTGAAGCGCGTTTGCATAATGTATGGGGCAATCTTGCAATTTAGATTTATAGCTCTCTAAAATCTCTCTTGTAGAACAAGAAAGTACACATAGTGGCAATGTAGTTAGTTTGTTTTAGGTTAGTTTAGTTGAAGTTTTAACATACAACTCAAGCTTCTTTTTAACCAAGTTCTCTTTTAGTTTCTCTTAGATCTTGCTTTAAATTCCTTGTAAGTTTAATTTTGATTAGATAATTTTAGTGGGTTATTCGTTAACTTCAAGTAGATATAATTTTTACATGTGTTCTAGTTAAATATCTTGAAAATCTACTTACTTTCATTATGAACTTTCCTAAGTTTCTTGATAATTTAGTGATTTCTAACTTAGAATTTCATTTCCTTGTTTTAATTTCAAGTAATTTTTTAGTGGGCTTTCATTATTAAATCAGAAGGCTAGATCCAAAAATATTTAGTTTAAAAATTAGTTCCGTTAGCAAATTTTGCTAGTTTTAATTTAGTAAAAAAAAATGAAATAGCCTTGTTTTCATGCTTGCTTATTAGTTTCCTTAGTCAACATAAGATTACTTGCTCTTTAATTCTTGTTTAACTTTAGTCGATTTAATTGATTTAGAAATAATTTACTTGCTTTCATAAGAGTAGATTAGTCAGTCATTTAATTAGTTGTTTATTTGCTTAATTAGAATAGAAATTACTTGTTCCATTCCTTGTTCTTAGTAGATAAAATAGTTCTCTAGTGTACTTGTTTGCTTGAGTTTGTTTAGGTTAGATTATCTCAATTTATTGTTTGGTCTAACTACACAATGCCTCTTAACTCTCGGTAGGGAATGATACCCATTAATCCTATGCTATTATTCACCCCATATACCTTGGGCACGAGGAAAATACTTAAAAATGATTTATGTGGATTTTTTTACGACTTGTTTTTGTATTGATTGATCACTCCTATCCATAGCACGAACAACAAAACTCCTATATTTGCATAAAACCCACCAAAATCTCTCCGCTACTCTTACTTAAGCGTAGAAAAATTAAAATGAAACTTAAATTTTATAGACAACCAAATAAAGTTATTATTTCGAGTAAATTTTGTAGAAATAAAAAATAACAAATCTATATGCAAAAGAATAATGCAAAAGAAGCAATTATATGTAAATAAGACAAAAATTGAATTACCCCAAAATCGATTTACTCTTCTGTTCTAGCAAAATTGATAAGGCTGCCTACCATTTGGGTTTATATTTTGCTGAAATAATGGGTAAATAGAGGGAATTGAATGAAGAGAGAATGGGTAGAAAGAATCGAATGAAGGATTGCCAGCTATTTGCCTATGACAATTAGGGTTTTTGATGCTTTGGTAGATGTGCTTTTGTAGACTCGATGGAATCCAGTCATACACTAATTGAAGTTGGGATCCAGATCTACTAGTTCCAATTCCTTAAGATTTACTTCATGTTCGTCTATCTCATCATTTTGTTTTTCTTAAATATAGTGTGAGTATTATTATTATTTTACTTTGTCCACACTATTTTCATTTTTGAAATTATGTTCCTTATATTTACTCGCTAAAAAGTGATAACATTCAAGCTATAGAAATAAAATCATAAAGGTTTACTTTTAAACGGGTCGGATTCGATTAGTACTACTAATTAAAGTCATCCAATGTTTTCTTCAAGGAGGCTTGTTCTTCCATGATCCTTGTTTTCACATGCATTCTTTTCTTCAAATCATTGTTTTCTTGTGATAACATATTATTTTCATTCACAAGTTTAGAGTTAGCATTCAACAAAGCATTTAATTTTTTTACTAATTCCTTATTTCTAGCATATAATTCCTTTAAGCTATCATGCAATTTTAAAATGAAAGCTTCAAGATTGTTGTCATCATTTTCATCATTATAATCATAATTAGAAGTTACCTCGTCATCACCAATGGCCATATAGGCCATTTGTGCTGCACAATGCTTCATTTCTTCTTCAATTTCTCCTTAGGAGTTGCAATCATCCCTTGTGATTTGGAAATTGTTGAAGCGGGGCTTTCTTCCTTCCTTTTTCTTCTTGGAAGGACACTCATTTGCAAAGTGTCCGAGTTGACCACATTCAAAGCACTTTTCATTTTTGCTTTTTCATGTCTAGCTTGGTCTTTCCTTTGAAATTATTTGAGTTGATAGCTCCACCTCTTCCCATTCTCCTTTTATTGACTTAGTGTTTGAGAAATCCTTTGGTTATGAGTGCAAGATCTCCGTCATCAAGATCTTCATCTTCTAAATTGATGGAGCCATTTTCATCTTCTTCTTGAGAAGTCTTTAATGTAATGCTCCTTTTTGGTCTTGCTTTTTCATCATCCACCACTTTAGCCTTTAGCTTCAATTCATAGGATGTAAGAGAGTTAATTAGAGATTCAATAAGAGAGTTAATTAGAGATTCAATAGGCATAGAATTTAAATTCTTAGCCTCCTCTATATTAAAGCGATTGTTTTGGTCTCCCATTCTTTGGATAGGGCATTCAAGATTTTTCTAATCTTTTCGCCCAAAGAATACTCCTTACCCAAGGCTTCGAGATCCTTAATGATGTCATTGAACCTATAATACATTTTGTCAATATTTTCGAGTGGTTCCATCTTGAAGGACTCATACTTGGAAACAAGTAAGGATTTCTTTTTCTCTCGAACATCATCGCTCCCTTCATGAATTTCCTTCAATTTGTCCCAAATTTCTTTAGCTGAGATGCATCCTTTGACACGAGTCGATTCGTTAGCATCCAAGGCATTGTATAGTACATTCATAGCTTTCACATTTAAGGTCAAGTTTTCCTTGTCTTGTGGAGTGAGCTTATCCCTTATCTTTTCTCTTCTTCTATTTGTATGATCATCAATGATGGTAGCTTCAAACGGACCTTCATTTATAACATAGCACAAGTCAAATATCAATGGATTGCAAAAATATTTTCATTCTATCTTTCCAACTAATACACCTAAGTTTATCCCATTAAACATAGGGGGCCTTGTGATAGATTGGCCTTAAAAAAATAGAGCATTATTGGTTGCCATAATAGATCTTTACTCAAAAACAATTTAAGAAAATGAATGAGACCAATGCTCTGATACCAATTGTTGGCCCTAAAGCAACCTAAGAAGGGGGGTGAATTAGATTTCTTAAAAAATACTTTGCAAAATATGCACTTATAAAATCTTTTGTACTAACAAGTAGATTGATAGGTATAAAAATAATTAAGCTTATGAAGTATAGAAAAACAAAATAAAATTAAACAAATAACACTTCCAAGCTGCCAAGCTTGAAGTGTTGGTCCACTAGAATACTCCTCAAATATGGTGAGCCAATAATCTCATATGTACACAAAGTAGGAAAATCCTTGCTCACACTAATTCTTTTTAGTTGAGCCAAGGATTTTAGTCTCAACCTCACATTTGTACAAGATTATCACTCCACTCTATATTTTTGAATAGCACTTCTAAAGTACAGCACTAATACAATTTTTCTCAATAGCTAATTTGCACTCAATTTGCTTTTCTTCTTTCTTGTATTCAATGTGTAAGAAATATATTTCATTATTATCAGAGATGGTATTTATAGGTGCAATAAATTAGGTTGCAACCACTTTCCAACGGCTCAATAATAAATGCTCAAAAACTAGCCGTTATAGATTTTGGACGTTTGAAGTTATTGTTGTGCATCCGACCCTACGTTTGATGTCAAATATAAGTGAGTAGTGGATGCCATTCGTACGGACCCATTCCATTGTCCGAACCATGTGTATTTGAAAGGTTCACGCTTCGGATGGTATATCACGTCCGAGAGGTTTAGTGCCTGTCAGAGAATTTTTCTTTTTGGACAGTCAGCTTCGTCTGATGTAAACTTCTTTCGGACGGTTGGATCGTCTGTTGGAGTGCTTTAGATTCTTGATTATGCCTCACTCGTTCGGATGGAGAAATACGTTCGAGAGATATTCCTTCGGACGCCCTGTGCGTGGTGCCGTTGTCGATGCATGGAAAACTTGCTCTCTGTCGACAGTCCGGACAGTGAATTGCGTCATTGGTACGGGTCGGACGATCCTGTACGCCTGAGACATGTAGTACTATTTGGATGGTGTAATATGTCTGAAATGTCTGTTTTTAGCAAACGAAATGGCAGACCTGCACTTCTTGGTTTAAGAAGTAAAATGCACTTGTCACCATCAAAATAAGGTTTATGAATCATCATACCTGGCTACAGACCATGGAGGCTCGCTAGATGGCCAAGGAATGGGGAGAGGATCCATCGATATTTCCACCTTTTCCTCCTTTCCCGCGGGATTTGAGCCGCATGATCCTTGGCTTTTCATGCCCTATGTCTTTGGCCATTTTCTTTATCTTTTAATTTTGACAGTTGATTTCTTAGACAATTTTTGTTGCTCTTTTATTTTATTAAACATTTTAGTTAGTTAATTTCCTTTTAGCTAGGTTTTAAATTTCTTCATGGTGTTTTTGTTTGTTTTGGTTGTGTATTCCCTAAGGGAGTAAGGTTTTTCTTGATTATTGTAGGATCATTTTCTACAATTTTCTTGTTTTTCTTATTACCTTACGGGAATTATTTATTTTGTTCTGTTTTTACTCTGGCTTTCAAATGCGACAAGGGGATATTTATAGCGGATACTGCTCCAAACACAAATTGAATCCAGTGATGCTTTTCTTTTTACCATTTTTCAGAAAAAATTTTTTGCATTGAGGACAGTTCTTATTTCTATGTGTGGGTTAGGGGAGTTAGTTGGATTTTTAAGTTGTTTGGTGTATTTTGCTCAATTTTGCTGCAATATTTTGACTTTTGCTTTGATCTTAGAGCTTGTAAAATTTTTTGAAAGTTTTTGCTTAACTTATGTTCCTCATTTTTCTGCTAATAAATCTTTAATTCAACCATGCATGAATGAGTTGTTGGTGTTAATATTTTTCATTCTTGATTTTCAAGATTTTTGAGCACTAAGCCATACATTAATTGTTGATTTAGATATGCCTATTATTTAAAGAAATTTATGTAGACTCAATTATGTTGCATCCCAAAAGCTCACCTTATTACATTTTTGTAGCGAATTCTTAGACGGCCTGATTTAGTTTAAATATGAGGATAGTGCCTTTTTCGTTTGTTAAGCCTTTCAAGCCAACCATTTTAACAATTTATTTCTAAGTACCTTTCTTGAGTTTTATTCTTATGAAGAAAAACATCATTCTCCTTCTTTCACTTAAACTCAGTTACCTACCCTTATTGAGTTTAATATTTCTTTTAATTATTTTAACCTAAATTATCCCTTTAAGAGCTTTATGGTGCCATTATATGTTAAGGGGATGTAAGGGTGGAAGTTTGTGAGAAGTGGGTGGTTTACATATGTTGAGCAAAATGGGGTATTGGAAAAAATTATTGAAGAGAAAACTAATAATAGGAGTTTTTGATACATACAGGTAGTGCCTATCACTGGTACCTGTATTTGCAGGTAGTGCCCATCTTTGTTACCTGCGTGTTTATATGTTAGATGCGAGTAGTACCTACCACTGGTACCCGTACTGTGAGCAAACAAAAAAAATGAAATAAAGATGTGATATATACATATATATATATGTCCGGAAGAATGTTGGCATGTTTGGTTAATTCGAGGGATGGGAACTTATATGCTTATAGGTTGTTTGAAATTTCTCATGGGTTTTTGTTACTTAAGTGCAAGGTTGTGGGTATACGATATTTCTCAAGGGAAGAGAAGTTTTATTTTAATATGTGGCACCATTACTATAAAGCTCTTGTTCTTATTTTTTATATCCTCTTCCTTCTTTGTCTAACTAATATCCTAACCTATAGTTCGAGCTAAAAGTCCTACCTAATTTAAATAGAATTGGTTGTCTAGATTAGTAGAGGGGTGTAAGAACAGTGAACTATGGTTTGTTTAGAAAAATTTTGAGGGTCTTCATGATTTAACATAGATATTTTCAAATCTAAATTTTTGAATGGCTATACACACATACACACAAATTTCATATTTTGGTAGAAAATATTTTATTACCAATTGAGCTCTTTGGTTCTTAGACTACTCTAATTGGTGGATTGATTATTGATTATTTCTGTGCATATTTGAAGAAATATGCTGAGTGGAATTTTGTTGTGCTTAAGTGTTTTAATTTTATGTTTGCTTGAGGACGACCAAAGGCTAAGTGTGGGGTCATTTGATAAGTTCATAATTGTGCTATATTTTACGTGTCATTTACAACATTTTTATGTGTTGTAAGCATGATTTCAGTTATTATTGAGCTTATTTGGTTGTTCTTAGTTTTTGTAGGTGAAAAAGAGCTGAACAAGATGGAAAAGATGAAAGGAAATGCCAAGGGAGGAACATGCACGAGTATTCCAGACACTGTTTCGTATTTTAAGCATAACTTTCAAGTATGAGCTCTGATTGAGGTGATTAAAGATGCATTGGAAATCTAGGAGATAGTTCTACAACTTTTATGCTTTACACGTTCCCAAATTTCAAAAGTACCAATGTCAAAATTAAAGCAGGGCGAAGGTAAAAGGCAGCATTAAACTCAGCACAAATGCACTGAGGATGGGTAGCGCATGTGCGCTGGGGATGTGTAGCACATGTGCGCTGAGTCCAGAGGGTAAATTTCCAGAATGTGTTCTTGCACACATGCGGACTATCAGGAAATGCATGTGCACCTAAGGCTGTAGTGTTACGTGATTTTTTTTTTAATTTTTGGCCGATTTCTTCAACCGGTTAGACTCTTTTTCATACGATTTCATGTTCTTATCCTTAGACAGTAATTGTTACCCTAGTACTCATTATAAGTACCCCAACTCGGGTGATTAGAAAGGGGAGTCGACACTTTATTTCCTTATTTTAGCTACTGTTTCCAATAGGAAAAATTCTTGTTTATTCTTTCATGGTACTTAGTGCCTAAACCCATTTTCTTGGTAGAGGGATTTGAAGCCATGGTCAATTGCACTATGTTGTGAGACATTTTGTTCTTGAATTTAGTCAATTTTATATCAAGTATTGATTAATTTTCTGATGATTAATTTTATTACTGTTCTTTTTAACTTATTATTGTTGTATAATAATTAAGTTATTAGAATTAATCTATAGCTATATTGTTCTAACCGCGTATGTTTATTTCAATCTGTGAAGCAATTAATTTTGATAATTGCTCGATTAGTGTTATTGAATTTAGGAAAAATAATCAACTAATTGGCATAACTGTGTGTGTTTATGTTTAATTAGCCTTACAGTTCTTGTTGATTTGATGCTTCTATTAATTAATCTTTGGCCTGTGTCCGAATTAAATTAATGCTTATAGTTAATTGGTTTGCGTGTTGAAATTTAACTGACTTTAAAAAGAAACAAGATTCAACTTTGAATTGGAATTCAGGTTAATTCTTCAATAGGTGCTTAGTATAGAAATTTCATTATCTTTGGTGTAAGTGATCGACTAGTAAAATTTTTAGGGTGGATATGACCAAAACCAACATTCTTCTTAAACTGAATTCCCTTCAATTTACTTTATTGTTTTGGTTTGGGCTTTAGTTTAAAAGTATTCGAAACCCCATTTTTCCGTTTAGCATAAGAATAAATTTCATTCTCTATGGGACGACCTGTACTCACCACTACTACATTATTATTGACAATTGTTAATTTAGGTGCCTATGACAGCATTGACCAATCTTTCCCGAACCTTCCATTCTAAAATCAACAACCACGACCTCCCTTCCAACATGCAAATTCTTCCCAACCTATGTATACCAATTTGCTCCAAGAGATAATGTAGGTGAAGATGGTTGGAAAAGATAAGCGGAGTATTTGAGAAGAGAATTGGAAAGGGAAAGAAGGGATAAGGAAGAACATGGAAAGATTTTGAAAATTTGAAAGCCACAACAAGAAATTTGGAAATTCAATTGAGTCAATTGGAGAGGTTGAATATTGAAAGACCAATAGGGACATTATCGAGTGATACTATTCCTAATCCCAAGGAGCAATGCAAGGCCATTACTCTTAGAAGTGGTAAGGAGGTGGAAGAAAGGTTAATTGGGAGACAATCATTAATGGGTAAAGAAAAAGTAAGGGTTAAAGTTGAAGAGAAGGAAAAAGGAGAGTCTTCAATGGGACAAGTCAAAAAAATGAATGAGACTACTATGCCCAATGTGCAAAGCAATAAAGGCAAAGATCCTACTTATCAAGAGTCAAAGCAAGTTAATGTGCCACTTTCTCAAGGATTTAAGGATGAAGAAAAGGCGAAGAAGTTCAAAAAGTTTATTGAAATATTCACAAATCTTGATATTAACATTCCGTTCATGGAGGCACTTGAGAACATACCTGCTTATGCTAAATTTATGAAACAAGTCCTTACTCAAAAAGGTAATTGCATGGGGATGAAATCTTATGTCTAACATAGACTTGTAATGGACTCCTCACAAAGAGGTTACCACCCAAGCTCAAGGACCCTAGGCCATTCACCATACCTTGTGGATTGGAGGTTCACAATTTGGGAAAGCATTGTGTAATTTGGGAGCTTCAATAAACCTCATGCCTTGATGCAGTGTTCAAGAAAATAAATGGGGGACAATTGAGGCCAACAAGCGTCTCATTGGAACTTACAGATCGTAGCATAAAGATTCCAAAGGGTATCATTGAGGATGTGATCGTTAAAATTGGCAAACTCTACCTTCAGCTAATTTTATTGTGCTAGACATGGAAGAGGAAGAAGAGATGCCGATCATTCTTGGGAGGCCTTTCCTTGCCACCGTCCGAGCACTTATTGATGCTCAAGAAGAGATGTTTGAATTTCGGATAAATGATAAAATTGTTACGTTTAACACTTTTAGTTCATTAAATATTCCTTCAATTTTTGAGGATGTAAAGAATATAAATGTACTGCATGATCTAATTGATGATTGTTGTAGGAATGAATTGGAGAATAATTCAATCGAGGATGAGATGTTAGATTCAAATGCCCTATTTCAAAAAGATAAAGATGGAATGAAGAATGTGAATCACTTGGAGAATGATACTTTATTGCAAAAGGAAGAAGACGATACCCCTCATCAGGAAAAAGGTAAAGAGGGGTCTCCGACCAACAACCCCCCAAGGTAGAGCTTAAACCTCTTCATACTCATTTAATGTATGCATACCTTGGTGAAAATGAGACATGCACGGTAATTGTGAATGCATCCTTGACAAGAGAGCAACTTGAAAGATTGATTGTGGTGCTTAAAATGCATAAATATGCCATTGCTTGGTCTATTGATGATATTAAGTGAATTAACCCTTCCATTTGAGTGCATAAAATTTTGATGAATGAAGGGAACAAGATGGTAAGGCAACCTCAAAGGAGATTAAATCCTACCTTAAAAGAGGTTGTGAGGAAAGAGGTTATCAAGCTTTTGAAAGGCGGTACTATTTACAGTACTAGAGATAGCATGTGATTAGTCCCACTCAGGTCGTTCTAAAGAAGGGTGGTATTACCTTAAAAATAAGTGAAGCCAACGAACTCCTCCCCTCTAGATTGTTCACGGGTTGGTGTATGTGCATTGATTTTCCTAAGTTGCTGAATAAGGCTACCAGTAAGGATCATTTTCCTTTACCTTTTACTGATTAAATGCTTGAGAGGTTGGCTGGTTTTGCATATTATTGTGTCTTTGATGGTTATTTTGATTATATTCAAATTGTCATTTGTCTGGAAGATCAAGATAAAACAACCATTATATGTCCTTTTGGTACTTTTGCATACAGGAGAATGCCTTTTGGGCTTTGCAATACTCCTAGCACATTTTAACGTTGTATGTTTGCTATTTTTCATGATATGATTTAAAAGTGCATAGAGATCTTATGGATAATTTTAGTGTATTTGGTGTCTCATTCGATGGTTGTCTTGTAAATTTGTCCATGTTGAAACTAATTTACTGCTCAATTAGGAAAAATGTTATTTTATGGTGCAAGAAGGAATTGTTTTAGGTCATAAGGTGTCATCAAGAGGAATAGAAGTTGATAGGACAAAAGTGGAGGTGATTGAAAAGTTGTCTCCTCCCATTAATGTTAAGGGGGTAAGAAGTCTTCCTTCCAAGGTCATGCGGGTTTCTATGGAAGATTCAATAAGAATTTCTCACATATAGCTCAAACTTTGTGCTCCTTACTTCAAAAGGATTGTCTGTTTTACTTTGATGATTCTTGTTTGAGAGCATTTCATAAGTTGAAACATGCTCTTGTGATTGCACCTATCATTTTGGCACCTGATTGGTCGCTTCCATTTGAGCTTATGTGGGATGCTAATACTATGCAGTAGGTGTCATTTTGTGTCAAAAGGTGGATAAAATGTTGTATGTCATTTACGATGCAAGTAGGACCTTAAATGAAGCACAACATAATTATTCTACTACAAAAGAGGAACTACTTGCTATAGTCTTTGTATTTGACAAGTTTAGATCATATTTTATTGTGTCTAAAGTAATTGTGCATTCCGATCACTCTGCATTAAAGTATTTATTTTCTAAACAAGATGCCAAACCACGTTTATTGAGATGGATATTTTTGTTGTTGGAGTTTAATTTAGAAGTGGTGGAGCAAAAAGGGTGTTGAAAACATGGTAACGGACCATTTATCAAGAATTGAAGCATCTAGACTTGTCAATCATGAAGAAAAGGCCATCAATGAAGAATCATATAATGAGAAATTGCTAGAGGTGAAGGAAGCAAGCCTGTGGCATGCAGACATTGTGAATTATCATGGTGCGAAGGTAGTACCAAAGATGCTCAATGTCAATGAAAGAAGGAAGTTTTTTACGGAACTCAAGTTTTATATTGGGAAGAACCATATTTGTTCTGAAGATGCAATGATCAAGTTCGAAGAAGATGTGTTCCAGAAAGTGAAGTGACCGACATTTTGAGACATTGTCATTCATCTCCTGTTGGAGGTAACCATGGAGCTCAACGAACAGCCTTTAGTACAATTCAATATGGCTTATATTGGCCAACTATTTTCAACGACTCTATGGAGTTTGTCCTAAAGTGTGATGAAAGCCAAAAGGTAGGTAATATTTCAAGGAGACATGAGATGCCTCTTCGTGGCATGGCGAGATTGTTGAGTTGGAAGTATTTGATGCATAGGGCATTGATTTTAGGGGATCATTCCCAACTTCATATTCCAACAATTTCATTTTGGTTGCGATGGATTATGTGTCAAAATAGGGTGAAGCAATCGCCACCCCAACCAATGATTCTAGAGAGGTCACTAAATTTCTTCCAAAGATCATCTTTTCTCGGTTTTGAGCGCCTAAAACTATTATTAGTGATGGGGGTTCACACTTCAAGAATTCACATTTTGAGGCCTTAACGAAAAAGTATGGGGTGAATCACAAATTATCTTAGCCTATCATCTTCAAACTTCAGGTCAAGTTGAGGTTTCAAATGGTGAATTGAAGAGAATTTTGGAGAAAACGGTAAATAATTCAAGGAAGGATTGGACAATTAAGTTGGATGATGTATTGGGGGCTTACCGGAAGACATTCAAGACTCCCATAGGCATGTCTCCGTACCGTGCTGTGTATGGCAAAGCATGTCACTTACCGGTTGAATTTGATCATATAAATAGAGCATATTGGGCAACTAAAAGATTGAATTTTGATTTGAAGGAAGAATGTGAAAAGAGATTTCTTGATTTGAATGAGTCGGATGAATTCCGAAGAGAAGCATTTAAAAATTCCTTGATCTACAAGGAGCGGACTAAGGTATGGCATGACAAACTCATCTTAAGGAATGAATTCAAAACTGGTGATTTGGTATTGCTCTACAATTCAAGGCTTAAACTATTCCCGACATAACTGAAATCATGGTAAAGTGGCCCCTTTGAAGTGGTTCAAACTTTTCCTCATGGAGTAGTAGAGATCAAAGGGAAAGAAGGAACGTTCAAGGTCAATGGTCACCGGCTCAAACCCTACTTAGGAGGAAATACTAATGAAGGGTGAGAAATTGTCCAATTTGTGCAAGAATGAGCAACCATGCCACAGTCAAGCCAGTGACTATAAAAGAGCACTTCTTGAGAGACAACCCAAGTTTTAATTTAGTTGGTTTTTGTTTCTTTTTTGGTGTGACTTTTTTAATTAGTTTACATTTTGAGTAATTTGGTTTTAATTAGGTTACAAATTTTAGTTAAAAACATGTGCTGTTGAATTGAATAAATCGTGCTAAAGAATGCGTGACAATTGTCATCTAAACATGTTAATTTTGTCTTTGTAGGTTGTGCATGGACTTGAAGAAAAGTGGTGAAGAGAGAAGAAATTTTGGCTAAGTGTCAAAAATACACTTTATAGAAATTTAGGTCCATATCGCGATTTGGACATCAACCTTAAACGTCTGGGGGTATTTTGGTCTTTTGGCCAAGTCGCGATTTGGAAATCCAAATTGCGACATCAACTTCAAATTTCTGCAAAAGCAAAATTTCACCTAAGTTGGAAATCCAAATCGCGACATCGAGATCAGGCCAAATCGCGACATGGAAAATTCCAAATCGCAATTTCGATACAAACAGAAGTGTAATTTTAAAAGACCTCTTCTTTTCCATTTTCTCATATCTTCAAATTCTCCTCTCTTAACCGTGAAAACTCCTCCCCTAAGCCTTCAAATTATTCCATAAAAAACCCTTTCAAACATCATAATTCACCACCACAATCTTTCTACATCGTCCTCGAAGCATCAAAGTGGGAATACTTTAGAGTTTGCTTGGAAAAGTTGAACATCAAGAAGGGATTTGCACTAAATTCTTAGGGAATTTTTGGCAACAACTGGGTAACATCTTTCTTAAATTTTTTGGTTGAACACATTTTCAATTTTTGAAGACGGTTTTTGAGAATATTTGAATTAGTTGTATTTTGGAATTGTTGATAACAATTGGGTGATTTTATCAAAAATTTTGGTAGAATTTTTTTTTTTGACAGTCCATTGTGGTATTGCTAGACTGTGGGTTGGATTATTTGAATCCTTACTGAGAAATTGTGAACTTTTGTTGATAAATATGTGAATTTTTTTCTTGGTTGTGAATTCATAAATTTTCAGTTCTTATTTGTTGAATTGGTTGATAATTGTTGTGAAAAATGACAAGAGGTTGATATGGGAGTTATGAGATGAGGGAAAGTGCTAGGGGTAGAGGAGTGGGCTCAAGAAAAAGAAAAGCCGATGAAGGTATGAGCCGAGAAGGAGAAGTAGGTTAGCCTAGTAGAAGAGGTGGGCAAGCAAAACCTCAATTTTCCAGAAATAGAGCACATCAATTGTATAAAAATAAGAAGCATGAGGTGATCAAGGAGAGGAATTTTGATTTATCCATGCATTGGGGAGCCTATGAAGCAGTTAGGATGACAATATAGGATCATATTAGGGCAAGGCATTGGGAGGGTATAATGCTCCGGTTGACTTTGGGGGCACTCAATTGGTAAAAGAATTTCATTGCAATCTGTGTGATCTTGAGGATGGAAAAGTAAGAGTCCAGTGGGTATTGGTTGATTTTAGCTCAAAAGAGATTAATGGTTATTTTAGCACATCTACTATACCTTCCGATCAATATTTGGCACTTTTGAATGACAAAGAGAAAGACATGAATGTAAACAAATCGATGTTGTTTGTGATGTCAAAGTGAATTGGATTCAAAGTACTACACATGATACTGAATTAAGATTTGCTCGTCATGGACTCTCACTAGTGGCAAAACTGTGGTTTTACTTTATTAGATGTCGAATTTGGGGGTCTAACTCTTTAAGTTTTCTTAGAGAGACAAGGCATTGGCAATCTATGCTACATGACGGGATACAAGTGAATATTGGCAATTTGATTAGATAGGGATTTTTGGAAAGTGGAAGGTCCGAGAGACCTATGTTTTATGTACGCACTGTTGTAGGGTGTCCCATTGATCTCGCAGATCCGGATAAATTGGGAATATATCTATAGGATGGTACGAGACTATGAGAAACATCACACCATAGAATGCCCTGTTCCACTACCACCACCGCATCAGAGTACATCATATATCCCTTTGCCACCCACATATATATGTAATACCCTAGTTAATGAAGAAGAGAGGAATGAGTTGCAAGGGTATTGGACCTATAGTCAGCTGACTAGACTCAGCATGCACAATAATCTAGCAGTGATAAGAGAAGCTCTCAGGACCACTACACATGGTATATGGGTTTGTCCACCACCACATCCGTTTTGGCATTTTAGTCCAGCTCGTGGACAATATTATACACCCTTTGCAGCTTCAGTACATCAAGAAGAAACTCAGCAAGTAGCTGAGACCAGAGGAGCTCAGGATGAAGATATTGAAGAAGCTCAATCTAGTGATGCAGAAGATGGTCGAGAGAAAATGGAGTAGGACAGTTAAGCAACCAGTTGCAATGGGTAGGGATGACTTGGGACCCAAGCATTTGAAAGACTTTGATGAAGATAGAAAATTTTCTTATTTTTTATTATTTAGCACTTTTATCTTTAATTACTTTTATATTTAGTATTTTATTTTGAGATATTTTGGTTTTAATGTAGATTGGTTAATGGACTTAAGCTGATGCCAAGTAGATATCTTTTTATTGCTTCATGGATTAGATCATTTTGAGAATTACTTTGATAAATCAAACTTGGTGTGGTTTTATGTCATTTGCATTGATTGATGTTAGTAGAGTGGCTAAGGGCCTTAAGCTGATGCCATGTTTGCATTTGTTGATAACTTGATTTGGACATTGATTTTTATGGAGCTTTATTGATTAGATACATGGCTTAGTTAAGTGTCCTTAGTACTTGCACTTGGTATTGATTACGAATTTAAAATCTTCTCGTAGTCTTTTAGTTATTTTTTAATTATTGTTATGTCTTTGTGTTGGAATTTTGGGTAAGTGGAAGGTGAATTAATCATCAATTTGAATAAAAGAGACAAGTTTGGAAGCATTTATTTCTTGTTTCAGGAATGGTGATTTTATGTGTATTGGTGTGACTTGATGACGAGATGGAAAATTCATCAAATGAGTACTTGATGATGATATATGACTTATAATATTATATGATTGCAGTATCTAATTGGGACATTTCATGTATTTAAGTGTGAGTGAGTAATTCTTTTACAATATAAAGATTTCAAAATTTTGGTGTCACTATTTTTCAAAAAGAGGTACTAAAATTTTGAAATATTTATTTGAAATATTATTTTTGATCGAAACACCTATATTATTTTGTTAGCCAATTTATCTTCAGGAAAGAGTGGGTTAAATGAAATAGAAGGAAATTGGGACATTTTGTGCGTTTGCATAGGGAATGTTCTTCTAATTTGTGAATAATTGGTATTTCAAATTTTAAGTACGCTTCACTCCTTTTCCTTGGTTTATGGCCGTTAAAAAAAAATTTGCTATTACAAATAAGGTTAATACGGGATTTTGACATGTACCCATGTTGTTTTTCCGAATTAAACCATTAGGGGTAACGTTTTAGTATACTAGTAAGTTAAAAAGAAAATGTTTGTAGTACTCATCAGTCATCTCATACTACTTAGTTCTTATTAGAGGTATATTCCTGAATTGTGTGACATTAGCATTTAAGAAGATTTCTAATGAACTTCTATTCTCATCCAACCTTGTCGGGATAACTGACAGTATGTCTATAACTTTATAATATTCGTGATTTGAAAGAAAATGAAGTTTTAAATGGATAAAACTAAAATATTAAGGAATTCCTTCTTGACTTGAAATCTTTTGTAGTAAATGAACGTGTTTTTTTTTTAGAAAATTCAAAAGCTTGGATTAATTCAGTTGAATACTTCACTTATCATACAGTATTAAAGGTTCCTTAAGAGATTTCTTAGTTGTTATAAATACATCCATAGATCATCAAGTGTTTTGTAAACTTTAGTAGTGTTTTCGTGTTTAATTGTTAGTAGGATTCTTTTTACTTTTTGTTTTGCTCAGGACTACCAAAACACTAAGTTTGGGGGTATGATAACTCTAGTAAACTAGAGTTATTTTACTCTAAATTATGGCATTTTGTTAGTTTGAATTTCAAATTTTAGTTAATTAATTGTAGATTTTAGTTAATTTCCTTATTATGTGTTTATATTTTTGCTTTTGTTAAATATGATATGTTTTGATTAGAATTTTAGTTAAATTGATGTATACTTAATTAGTTTAATATTTTCCAGGTCTAAATTAGAGGTTGGAAGCTACAACGAACAAAGTGCAAGGACCAAAAGGCAATTTTAGAAGAATTGAAGAATTGCTAGAAAAAAGGGTCCATGTCGCGATCTCACTTATTCCAAATCGTGACATGCACACAGAAATAGGGTAATGTAATTTTTAGTCCATGTCGCGATCTCACTTATTCGAAATCGCGACATGGACTCGCTTCTAGCAATTGTTGTGATGGCAATCTTATAATTTCTAGCAGCCAATTCCTAATCTTGGCTTGTGTAATACTCACTTATTTAAGGTACTTTAGATGTGTGATAGTACATATAGTTTTGGGTGTAGTTAGTATTATAGGTTAGATTAGAATAGAGTAGCAAAACCTGACTCAAGTTTCATTTCCTTAATACAAATTCCTCTTTCATTCTTCTTTAGATCTAGCTTTCAATTTCTTGAAAGTTTAGATTTTGATTACATGTTAGTAGTGGGTTAATCCAATTTAGCTTTAAGTAGATATAATTCATACTTGCTTTCTAGTTTAATTTCCTAGAAATCTCTTTGCTTTCATTTCAAGTCTTCTTAGAGTAATTAGGGTTCTTGTTAATTTAGTACTCTTTAATTCAAGATTTCAATTCGCTGCTTTAAATTCTGGTTAATTTTTAGTGGTCTTTCATAATTCAATACAAAAATCCAAAAATATTTAGTTTAAAACTTTGTTTTCTCTCAAGAATCAATAGTTTCAATTGGTAGATAATGGTTGTTACTTTGTTCTTATGCTCTCTAATTGCTTTCCTTAGTTAAATTACAACTCTTTGGTTCCAATTTTAGTATAAAGTTAGTTCCTTTATTTTAGTGAATTAAGGTTAGTTTTATTTGCTTTCATGTAATTGCTTTCCATAGAATAGATTAGTTAGTGGATTAAATTAGTAGATAGTTGTCATTATTGCTTGCTTTATTAGGAAAGTTTATTTAATTATTGAACTTGAATATGCAATTTCATTGATGTATCTAGATTTTGAGTACTTTAGATCTTTAATCCGCTATTTGGACCGTTTAACTATACAAAGAATTGTAAAACCTGGTACTTGCCTACCATAATCATCGTGGGAACGATCCCAGTCATTCTACACTACTATCTAGCACTGTATACTTGTTGGAACGAGGGTAGAAGTTAAGAATTAGTATGATTTTATTAATTGACAATTTCGGATTTTTTTTATTCTACTCACGGATCAACCAATAGAAGTGGATAGGTTGAAATATTTAAACGTAGAAGCAAGAGTTTGGATGCAATTAGTGTTTACCAACATTTTAGCTAAACCCCATACCACCGTCGTTAATCTTCACAAAGCCTGCCTTATTTTTTTCTATTATGGAGGGGATGACCATTGATATTAGTCGGGAAATTTCTTTTGAGATTTTGAGGAATGGAAATTGGAAGTATAAGACATTATTCTTTCCATAGTTAATTACTCAATTGTACTAGTTTGTAGGTTTGCGGGTCATGACTACTCTGAAAATGGAACGTGCTATACCAATTGACAACAAAGCTGTTCAATCGAACGTCAACTAGTACAAATTTGTATTTCTTTTTGTGCAAGTGGAGGCAAGTGGTGAGCAAGCAGCTGAAGAAGAAGAATGTGCTCAACAAGAAAGACCACAAGGACTACTGCTTATGCCTCCTCAGAGGCCTACTTTTGATTTAGTCTACCATCCTCCCCTTAAAATTGAGACACAAAGGGTGCTCCTCATGTATTACAACCAATTTTTGGAGGAGATGGGTCAGAAGATGGATTTCCTAGCATGGCGACTCAGTCACGTTGGTTATTTTGACATTTCTCACTGGCCAAAAACTACTGGCATTATAGACCTCTAAATGATGTGGAGAGAGAATGACCAAGGCCAAGGAAAGGAGTGAATGAAACTGGACCTTCAAGAGCTACAGGAGAATGATTGCCTATTATCTTTCCACAATTTTTTATGGGACTATCCTTTTTTATTTCTTTTTATATATTTGTTAGATAGTAACTTTGTTGTTTACACTTGTTTAGTGTAATTGTGTGTTAGCAATGTGAAGGCAAGTATGTGTTAGTCAAGATGTTTTTGTTTAGTTATTTTTATGTTTAGTGTTTTGTTTGTGATGTAAATGTGTTGATGTTTGATGGGAATGACATGTCAATAGTAGGGTTGAGTCTAATTGGCAATGATATGATAACCTAATATAGTGTGTTCGCATGCCTCATTTTCTATTATTTTGTTTAAAATGTGTGAAAGTTTAAGTTTATAATGATAATATTTTCTTGGTTTTACATATTTGGCTTATTGCTAATACAGAGGAATAACATGATTTATTTTGATGACCTTATTAATTTTGAGTTGTGCAAATTAAGTCGTTATAATTGTTGGGTAGGATAAAGTGGAATGTGAGTTGAACTTTCGTATTTCATTTGTAGGTTTTTGATGGTGAGGTATTAAGTTTCATTACTTTTTTGAATATGTTAATGTTGATGCAACTCGTTTTTCCGTGGCTAGTTGAACTACCTTGGTGCTCTAATTGCTCCAATAAGCTAAACAAATGGCTTGCTTTACGTAAGTGCATGAGCATGCTAAGCATGCTAAGAAATGAAAATTAAAAGGCAGCTCACATGAAAATGTGTCTTGTTAAGCCTAGGAGAAAAATAAAATAAAGAGCCAACAAAAGGTGGTCAAAAAGGAACTATGAAAGGTTATATTGCCATTTTTGAGTCAAACAATTGAAATGGTTCTCTAATATTCGCTATTGTTTGGCATTTGTTTGCTTGCAAGTAAGGTCCATTGATTGTTTTTTTTTTACCTTCTTGATGATTATAATGGTTCAATTTTGTGCATCTTTTGATTGATTGTGGGTAGGAAATTTATGGTGTGATGTGACACATATTAATAAACATAAACTTGGCATGTAGAGTTGAAGAAGTATTTTGAATATTTTCTTGGATGGACATTTTGGTGTAAACAAATGTGGAGCATGATTTTATGTGATTCGTTGGACACAACTAGGCTGATGAGAGTCTCAATTGGATCAATTCAATTTTAATGTGTTTATTCTCACTTGTTTTGTTTGTCAATTGAGTTTTGCTTGGGACAAGCAAAGTTCTAGTTGGGGGTAGTTGACAAATCTAAAATTCGTGTTATTTTTGTGTGTCTTTTGTTATTAAATTTTTGGGTATTTAGTCTCATTTGTCGTGTGATAAATATAGTAAACTAGAGTTATTTTCCTCTAAATTGTGGCATTTTGATAGCATAAATCCCGAACTTTAGGTAGTTAATTGAAAGTTTAATTTAATTCCTTTCATATGTGTTTATATTTTTTTTTATTAAATATGAGAATTTTTTATTAAAATTTGAGCTTAATTAATTGCTTAATTGTGTTAATATTATGCAGGTTAAAAATCGAAGGTTGGTAGTTGGGATAGACAAAGCTCAGAGGACTGAATTGCAATTATCAAAGACTAGTACGATTGTTGGGAAGAGAGTCCAGATCGCGATCTAGAATTCACCATATCGTGATCTAGACTCTTAAGGAAAATCCCTTAAATGATTAGTGAGTCAAGATCACGATCTCAAATTCCCAGATTGCGACCTCGACTCGCTGGTAGATAAGTTGTGACGGCAATTTTGTAATCTTTTAGCAAACAATTCCTGATTTTTACCTTGTATAATGTTATACTATTTAAGCTACTTTTAAAATTGTAATTAAAAAAAAGTAGGATTAGAATTAGATAGTTAGTAAGTTGTTAGGATAGATTAGGATAGCTTGAATTTCAAGTCTCTTCTTTAATGAAAATTTCTCTTTATTTGTCTTTTAGATCTAGTTTTCATTTCTTAGCAAGTTTAAATTTTTATTAGATAATTGTAGTGGGTTAATCATTAGCTTTAAGTAGATATAATTTTTACTTTCTTTTTAGTTTAATTTAGTGGAAATCTCTTGGCTTGCAATCTAGGGTTTCTTAGAAAAATTAGGGAATCTTGTCTATTTCTTGCTTTTTAGTTAAAAATCCTTAATTCATCGCATTAATTTCTAGTTAAATTTTTAGTGAGCTTTCTTTATTATCATCAAAAATCCAAAAATTTTTCGATTTCAATTTTGACTTGTTCCAATTTTTAGTATAGAAATGGTTGCTTTTAATCTTCAAGGTTCTTATTTGTAGTCTTTTTAATTATGTAACTTGCTTACTTTTTAATTTTAAGTCTTATTTTGGTCAATTTAGGGTAAAATCTAGTACTTTTAGTTAATTACTTTTGTTAGAATTTTGTGGCTAGTGTCTTAATTTCATAATTGATTAGTTTCCCTTACTTGTTTAAGTAGATAAATTAGTTTAATTTGGTCTTGTTTATTTGAGTTTAAATATGGATTTGATTAGTGTAGTTCCATTTCTCACTCATTGATTTTTCTTGACTATACAAATACCAGTATATGTCGGTATTTGCCTTCCAACAATCCTAGTGGGAACGATCCCTACTTCCCTTTTACTACTAGTTGACAACTGTATACTGGCGGAATGCCACCTAGTTAGTTGTAGGAGTTTTAGTAAAGGTGTTTTCTAAATACTTTAACTAGGTGTTGTAAAGAGCATCAAATTTTTGGCGCTGTTGCAAGGGATTGTCCTTGGTTTTTGGCAATATCAAGCACTAAACGGGTCATGTAGATTAAGCACTTAGTTTAATTTAGTTATTAATCTTGTTTATTTTTATGTTTGTTGATTGTCTTGTGGTATTAACTTGGCACTTCAATTGACTTATTACTTTGGTTTTGTTGTAGTGCATGGTAAGAGGAGATCAAGGGCCATTCATTTGCTTGGATAAGGAAAAGGAAAGAGAGCTAAGGGAAATTCGGAAGTTGAGAAAGGAACAACAAGAGTAAGAAAGGATTGAAATGGCAAATAATAATGCTCCTCAAAGGAATTTGAACGTGGAAAACGAAGAAGATGAGGTTGTTGGAAATAATGGGATAGGTGGTTATGGGAATGGAAATGGCATGAATGGGAATGCAATGCCATTAAGGGCATATGCCTTGCCGAATTTTTATGGAACATTTAAACTCTAGCATTGCACGGATGCCCGTGCAAGCTAACAACTTTGAAATTAAGCTCGCCTTAATCCAAATGCTCTAAGATCGTGCCATGTTCTGGGGTAGTACCAATGAAGATCCCTATACACACCTCATGAATTTTGAAGAAGTTTTTGTGACGTTCAAGTTTAATGGAGTACATCCGGATTGTGTACGAATGAGGGTGTTTCCATTCTATCTCCGAGATAGGGCAAAGTCATGGTTAGAATCCCACGCCCAAGGAACATTTACAACTTAGAATCAACTTGCTCAAGAGTTCTTGGCAAAGCAATTTCCACCTGCAAGAACTGCTAAATTGAGGAATGAAATCACCTCCTTTAAGCAAGACATTGGTGAAAGCTTAGGAGAAGCTTGGGAGCGGTTCAAGGAGTTGCTAAGGAAATTTCCTCATCACATGATTTTTTTGTGGCTTCAAATCTAAACTTTCTATAATGGTTTGACTCAAGAGACCAAATCCATAGTTGATGCTTTACCGCCGATGGGTCTATCTCATACAAGACTCCAGAGCAAGCTCAAGAGTTGCTTAGTAGGATGGCATACAATCACTATTGTCAAGGACCGATGACCTCACCAATGACTCAACACCAAACTAATCAAGCCAATGCCAATAGTGCAGTTTGAATTTGAACATGCAAGATGCTCTTTTGGCACAACAAAGTAGGCTTATGAGTGTGATGAATAATGTTGCAAAGGCTTTAGAGAACTTGGGGAAACCAAGTAGTGTAAATGCTATGTCTTCGTCTCCAACCCAACCAAGCATCGTATGTGATTTTGTGGAGGTGGTCATGCAAATAATCTATGTGAGATGCCTTATGGGTCAAATGAAAAACTCAATTATGTGTCTAATCAATCATCATTTCCAAGGAACCCATCCAGATCTTAAGGGAAGACATATAATCCTTCTTGGAGGAACTATCCTAATTTTTCATGAAGCAACACCATCAATCAATCCAATCCCCCTTACCAACCAAAGAGTGACCCCACCTCAAAATGTCCAACACACTCAAGCCTCAAGTTCCTCCCCTAGACCTTATCAACTGCCACATCAAAGAAATTTCCAACCCAACTCATATCAATCTTTTCCTAATCCTTCATTTCAAAACCAACAACCTAGACCTAAATTTCAATATGAAAACTGTCCCCAACCTATGTATCATGACCAATACGCTCCAAGAAAGAATGTAGGAGAAGATGATTGAAAAGAAAAGCTGAGCACTTAAGGAGAGAGTTGGATAGGAAAAATGAGGAACACAAGAGAGATTATGAGAACTTGAAGGCATCTACAAGGAATTTGGAGATTCCATTGGGCCAATTGGAAGGGTTGAATAATGAGAGGCCTTTAGGATGCTTCCAAGTGATACCATTCCAAGCCCCATAGAGCAATGCAATGCCATCACCCTTAGGAGTGGTAAAGAGTTGGAAGAAAGGGTTGGGAGAAATTTGTTGAAAAGTGGAGAAAAGAAAGAGTTGATGATGAAGATACGTTATAAAGAAAAAGGGGAGTCTTCACATGGACAAGACAAAATGATGAATGAGTCTACTATGCCCACTTTTCAAGGCAATGAAGGCAATGATCCGAAGCATCATGAGGTGAAACATGTTAATGTGCCCTTTCCTCAAAGGCTAAGGGATGAAGAAAAGGCAAGGAAGTTTAAGAAATTTCTTGAGATTTTTAAAAAGCTTGAAATCAACATTCTATTCAAGGAGGCACTTGAGAACATGCATGCCTATGCTAAATTCATGAAACAAATCCTCACTTCAAAATGGAAATTGCATGGGGATGAAATGTTATGCTTAAAGGAGAATTGTAGTGCGCTCCTTAAAAAGAGGTTACTACCAAAGCTCAAGGACCTTGGATCATTTTCCATACCTTGTGAGATTGGGGGTTTACAATTTTGAAGAGCATTGTGTGACTTGGGAGCTTCAATAAATCTCACGCATTTTGTGGTGTTCAAGAAGTTAAACGGAGGACAATTGAAGTTAACAAGTATGATTTATAATTGCAACTTGTGAACCGGAGCATAAAGTTCCCAAAAGGGACCACTGAAGATGTAATTGTGAAAATTGACAACCTCTCTCTTCCGAAAAATTTCATTGTGCTTGAAATGAAAGAGGATGAAGAGATGCCAATCATTCTTTGGAGACCTTTCTTTGCTACCGGCCGTTCACTTATTGATGTTCAAGAAGGGAAGTTGGAATTTCGGATAAATGATAAAACTGTTACATTTAATATTTTTAGTTCATTAAAGCTTCCTTGAATTTTTGAAGATGTCATGAATATAAATGTGGTAGATGATCCAATTGATGATTGTTGTAGGAATGCAATGGAGAATTTCTCAATTGAGGAAGAGGTCTTAGAGTTAAATGCTGTAAATCAAGATGATGAAAAAGGGATGATCCAATTGATGATTGTTGTAGGAATGCAATGGAGAATTTCCCAATGCAGGAAGAGGTCCTAGAGTCAAATGCTCTAAATCAAGATGATGAAGAAGGGATCATTAAAGACTTTCAATCAATTGGAGAATGATATCTTATTGCAAAATCAGGATGAGGAGAATAAAAAAAAAAGGTAAAGGGGGGTCTCCGACCAGCAAACCCCCCAAGTTGGAGCTTAAATCTCTTCATACTCACTTAATGTATGCATATGTTGGTGAAAATGAGACATACCTAGTGATTGTGAATGCATCTTTGACAAGTGAGGAACTTGAAAGATTGATTTTGGTGCTTAAAATGCATAAAGATGCCATTGCTTGGTCCATTGATGATATTAAGGGAGTTAGCCCTTCTTTATGCATGCATAAAATCTTGTTGAATGATAGAAATAAACAGGTAAGGCAACCTCAAAGGAGATTGAATCCTACTTTAAAAGAGGTTGTGAGGAAAGAGGTTCTCAAACTTTTGAAAGCCGGTATTGTTTACTCTATTAGCAATAACAAATGGGTTAGTCCCACTCAAGTCGTTCCAAAGAAGGGTGGTATTACCATAATCATAAGTGAAACCAATGAGCTATTCCTCATCTCCCCCCCTCTAGATTGGTTACGGGTTGGCAAACGTGCATTGATTTTTGAAAGTTGAATGAAGCCACCCAAAGGATCATTTTCCTTTACCTTTTATTGATCAAATGCTTGAGAGGTTGGCCGATTTTGCATATTATTGTTTCCTTGATGGTTATTCCGGTTATCTCCAAATTGTCATTTGTCCAGAAGATCAAGATAAAACAACTTTTTTACATTCCCATTTGGTACCTTTGCATATAGGAGAATGCCCTTTGGGCATTGCAATGCACCAAGACATTTCAACGTTTTGTGTTTTCCATTTTTCATGACATGGTTGAAAAGAGCATAGAGATCTTCATGGATGATTTTAGTGTATTTGGTGTCTCATTTGATGATTTTGCTGCAAATTTGTCCTATGTGTTGAAAACGTATGTAGAAACTAATTTGGTTCTCAATTGGGAAAATTGTCATTTCACGGTGACAGAAGGAATTGTTTTGGGTCACAAAGTTTCATTAAAGGGGATAGAATCCAGTTGATAGGGCAAATATACAAGTAACATCAATCGTAGTCAGTGGCTAGCATTCTATTTCCGCCACTGACAACAGCTAATTAGCTTAATCCAGCCGCTGTTAGTGGCTAGCCATTTTCTAGGAATTCTTCTTCTTTTTATTCTTCCATTACAGCTCCTTACTCTATTGTCTATTTACTATTTTTCCCCTATATCACCTGCACAAAACATAAAATAACATAAGTTGATAATAATACCAGTGAAACGTACATTTTACTCTAAAAAGAACTTAAAACGACATAACTATTATAACATCCTCTACACAACTTGACTAACCTAAAACACGACACATAGAACCAAATAAAACTGTAACAAAAGACTAACGAAAGACACATAAAAATAAGTCTAAACTTAGATTAATCAACTCCCCAAACTTACTTTTTGCTAGTCCCGAGCAAAATTAACTAGACGACCCTACACAAAACACAAATTGGGTATATGAATAGGAATTGCAATATCAAAATCTTCATTTGAATTAATCTAACTGTCTCATCAATCTAGTTCATATCCAGCACATCACAAAGTCATGTTCCACTTTTACTCACACCAAAAAGTGCATTTGGACAAATGTCAAACTTACTTTCTCAACTATAAAGGCAAAAACTTATATTTATCAATATGGGCTACATCATATAACAAATTTCTCTACCCACAACGAACTCAAAGATGTATAAAATTGAGCCTCTGTAACTGCCAGGAAGGTAAAGAAGGATCAATAGACCTTAACATGGATGCACAAAAATGTCAAAAAATGGCAAAACATTAGAGAACCATTACTACCATTTAACTCAAAAAGGGCAATATAACTATTCGTAATTCCTTTATGATGACCATCTTTTATTGGCTCTTTATTATTTTTTTCTTAGGCTTAGAAAGACGCTTTTTCCTACAAGCTTCATTATGATTCTCATTGCTTACCATACTTACGTATTTACATAAAGCAAGCCATTTCATCGTAAATCAATTAGGCATAAAAAAATGGCTGGTTATATTAACGTAAATCAATTAAACATATGTAAAGAAACCTAATACCTTGCCATATAAAAGACATATAAATGAAAATCCAAAGGTCCACATCATGTCCTACTCAATCCTACACAACAACTACCAATAATCGATTCCAAAAACTTTAAATTAGCATGGGCATCAAAATAAATCAAGTGGCTCATCTCTAATAACAATAAATTTAAACATTTATAATCAAGAAAATACAATTAACATAATTAAAACATCCACCAATTTAATTAAAATCATGCAACGTGAAAGCTTGTGAACTAGGTTTTCATATCATTAACAATTAAAATTCAATCCTACTATTAAAATACTATTCCTTTAACATACGTCTTAACAAGTATACATCACAAAGCAAAGCACTAAAGACGAAAATAATTAAACATGAACAACTCCTTAAAACACCACTTGCCAACACAACACTTAAACACACAAAACTCAACTAGGCAAGTGGGACAATAACAAAAGCTGATCTAACAACACAACAACAAAAGAAAAAATAAAAGAAACACTCCCCTGACAAAATTATGCAGATTATTAGGTATTAAAGATTTAGTAGTCCTAGAAGGCCCGACATCATCAATTCATTTCCTTGTCCTTGGCCCTTCTCTTTACACATTATCTGGGGGTCCATAATGCCACTCTAGTGGTAGAGTGGTCCTCGGCCAATAAGACATATCAAAATTGCCAAGGTGACTTAGTTGCCACGCCAAGAAATCCATCTTTAGTCTCATCTCCTCGATACACTGGCTATGATAGACGAGGAGCCCTCGTTGTGTCTCAACTTTCAGTGGAAGATGGAAAAATGAATCAAAAGCAAGCATTTATAGTGGTACAAGCAATGATTGCTGAGGTCTCTCTTGTTGATCTCCTTGTCCTTTCTCAGCTGCTTGCTCTTCTCATGCCTCAGCTTGCACAATGACAAAGGCGAACTTATATTGGTGGACGATTGACTAAAGAGCTCTATTATCACTGGCATCATGGTACCCCATATCTTTTTTGTTGTGATCCACAAACTTGCAACCTGGCACAATTGGGTAATCAAATTTGGAAAAAAATAGTTCCTTATGCTTCCTATTTCCATTCCTCAAAATCTATAATGAAATCTCTCGTCCTAGATCAATGGTTATCCCTCCATAATGGCAAAAATAAAGCATGCTTGGTCAGGATTCACATCAATGGTTTGGGAAATAGGTAGAATGCGGGAACACACCAATTGCTTCCAAACTCTACTCTCCGTATTCAAATACTTCAACCTAATCCACTTTTGTTGATCTTTTTCCATTTCCCAATGCCCCTAACCATCAATCAATTAACTACAAACATCATCATAATCAATGTCACCCTCGAGAAACTCAGTGAAATAGTTGTTGGGATTAGTGGGCAAATCATATAGCTCATTGATGAGCTCTAAGCAGTAACTCACCAGAATATTTTTAACCCTCACAACGTAATCCCTTGCGTTTAAACTATTACCTACAAATTCACATTTAAAAAACGATATCTTTATTTGCCACCACTGTTAGAGTTTTGTAAAAGTATTTCCATCCCTTTCTTTGAATGTTATTAAAAATTGTACGACACAATTCATCAGCATCATAGTCTTTCCCCCTACTCGTACATAGTATTTACTCAATTTTGCAGCTTGTCATGTAGTTTTTTTTGCCTCAAGAGATATGAAAACTTTGTCATCAAAGGCATGGTCATAGGGTTTTCTTTTGTTTCTTCCCCATTTAACAATTTTAGAAATTCACCAAAGTAATTAACCAAATAGATTTCCAACCAACTTGATCAACAAATAATCCGAACAATTGCTTCAATGAATTAAACCTAGAATTAATCACCATACCAAAACAAAACAAGCACAAAGAAGTTCTACCAACAAATACAAAAATTAGCCCAAAAGTGAATAGGAAAAAGCTTACATGAATTTTCTAGATTATACTTTATCCCTTTGTGTCGCAAAGTAATCCCCTTCAATTCATGTGGTTGTCCTCTCATCAAACAACAACTTTGAAGGAAATAAGTAATTAAATAAGGAAAACTTCTAGCCAATTATAATAGAATAAAAATAGTCTATGAAGAGGAAAGAAAATGTTTTGATGAGAGAAAGAATATGAGAAAAGTTTGAAGAATTAAAACCAGGAGGAAGAAGAAGAAAGAGAAAATAGGTTTTTTTTTTTTTTTCCTTTTGTTTTTGGTTAGCTTTGGGTCACTTATGGAAGAAAAGAAGAAAGAAGATTTGTTTTTGGGAAAAAGGAATTTATACGAAGGGTTTTTAAGAAACCTTTCTACCCATCTGGACTTGACGTTGTCAGTGGTTAGTTCCCTTTGTTTTAACCGCCAACTACAATTTGCAATCTATTTCAATCACAGTCAGCAGCTGAATATAATTGGTCACTGTCAGTGGTTTAAAACTCCTTGAATCAGTAGTTACCAACGATTGACCTTTTTTAGCCAACACAACAAACATTTATTCTTGCAATTTTCTTCTTTTTCAATCACTCCAAACCCTACACTCAAAACGAGCAAGAAAAATTATAATTGGCAATGCTCAGCTTTTTATTCAACTAACACAAAAATTAAATTGGAAATTAGACTAAAAATAAATAATTAAAATAAAATGATTGGGTTTCCTTCAAAGAAGTGCTTGTTTAAAGTAATTAGCTTAAGTTTATTACTCTTCGCAGCCATTGTTTTGACAAAATGGACTTCTTGTAGTCCATTGTCAAAAGCACCACTATAGTAGATCTTCAATCAATTCCCATTAACCTTAAATGTTAACTTTTTCAAGTCTTACACCCTATATCAGTAAACATTTATCACCTTAAAAAGTCCGCTCTACCTTTATTTTAGCTTACATGGAAACAAACATAATCTAGAACTGTATAGAAGAACTTGGTCACCAACATGAAATTCCTTAGGCATGATTATTTTGGGTAACACCTGAGAGGGTGGTTATTTTATTGATGAAACATCAAGCTTTACAATACCGAATGTAGGGGTAGGTTGGAGAATCCAATCGAGCAACAATCCTTTTATATGAGAAGGAGTTGTGTCTTGGTTATACTCAAGACATGTAGCATGTTTAATTCTCTCATTCACAAAAAAAAAAAAAAAAATCTGCTATTTGGTTTGTCTCTCTAAATACATGAGAAAAGGAAAAAGTCTTTCCTATCAAAAACCTATTAATAAACTGGAAATTAGAGTCAATGCTCCAAGGTGGCATAGCTTGGCCGTTTAAAAAATTGACAATGGACAATGAATCCAATTCCACTTGGACTGATGAGAGTTGCAACTTTGGACAAAGATGGAGGCCATCAACCAGCACCATGAACTCCGCTTGAAGATTGGATTGAATCTGATAAAAGTTAGAAAAAGCTTTGATGAGACGGCCATTATATTCCTGAATGACTCCTCCTCCTACTACCTTGCACAGATTCCCTTTTGAAGCGCCATCCATATTCAGTTGGCCATGCCATAAGGAGGTGGAGACCATTGCATTGCAATTGATCTTCTTAGTTTCCTGTGTATCGAAAAATTGACAAAGATCTCAAGGAAGCTTTAAAATATCAACCACACTATATCTAGTGAAAGGATGGATTGAAGTGATGTTTTTAAGATTGGATCATATTTCAGCGATGATGTGTTTTGATTGGGCCTTCTGTCCTTCATAGAATGCCTTGTCTCTTGTTTTCCACAATGACCAGCCAATCAAGCTTGGAGTGATTTAATGGATGCCTCCATTGTAGATGAAGGAGTAGCATGCCACCACCACAAATTGACCTTCTCTATAATATTAATGGAATGAGGGAAAACCAATTCTGGCCATGATTCAAAGAAAAGCCACACTTGGTTTGAAATACCACACGTTGTAAAAAGGTTATCCAAAAGTTCTTGTGCCTCACAAAAACAACATTGTGAGTTAGAGCAAATCCATATTTGACTAGAATGTTATCTATTGGGAGCCTCCTATTCAATAATCTCCACATAAAGAAGGAGATTTTAGGTTGCAATTTTTCCTCCTATACCATTTTGATTGATTTTCTCGAGAAAATTGTTAGGAATGTAGGGAAGGTGTAAGAGATTGAGAAGTTGCCTTTGGCCATGAGCTTCCATATCACCTTGTCCGATTTTGCTGTGATGTTAAGAATCCTCCAAGTATTAATTCCTCCTATTCTGTCCAGCTCTGTCAAAAAGTTTCTAGCGTCAAGCGAGCTAAGTTCCCAACCATTGTGGTTCCAAATTTGTGCAACCATGAGATTTTTATCAAATACCTGTTCCACTTCATGAGCAAGTGACCCCCTTCAAGTCCATGAATCATACCAAAAGGAGGAGTGCCCAGTCCTTAATAAGAACATTAGGCTATTTTCTGCTTCATTTCGTACTCTTAGCTTTCTCTTTCACATGAAAGAGTCTCCTAAGGTTTCATTCACGGCACAAGGATGAGTACATCTTTTAAGTATCGTGCGTGAAGGAAGTTGCTCCAAAGTGAATGACCCTTTCTGAATTTCCACCATAGTTTGATACCAAAGCCCTTCGACAAGCTAAGCAGCAAGTGAGGGAATCCCTAGCCCATTTGAAGCCGTTGGTTTACAAATAGTTTACCAAGAAATCAAATGGAGTTTATTACCAAATTCAGAAGTTCCCAGAAGAAATTTGCAAAGGACCTATTCATCTCATCCAACACTTATTTGGAAGGGCAAAGAACCGCCAAAAAGTAGATGGGGATGCTACTGAGAATATGTTTTTTTGAGAATCGACCGTCCTCCAGAAGAGAGAAACTTGGACTGCCACCCATTAATTTTTGACACTATTTTCACCACCATAGCTTGGAATAGTGATATTCTTTTCTTATCTTTTTGGATTGGACAACCTAAGCATGTGAATGGTAGAGATTTTTTGACAAAACTCGTTCTATGGTGAATTAGTCGAATTCGAGAAAAAAGAGCTTTTTGAGAAAGGTAAAAGGAACACTTTGATTTATTGAGAAGCTCTCCAGATGAAGCTTCAAAATGAGAAAGAAAATCCATGAGATTCATAACTGATCAAGCATCTCCCTTCTAGTAAATATAACTATCGCATCAACAATGTCAAGATGACAAATAGGCATGCAATGTCTGGGAAGACCAAAATCAAGTACTTTTCCTTCTGGAAGACATTCTTGATACCATTTGAAAAAGTTTCTAGAAAGATATTGAAAAGCAGAGGCGATAAAGAATCATCTTGACGAACCTCCTATTGGATTTAAAGAACCCCTTAGGAACTCCATTGGCAAGGATTGAGAACCAACAATCCTCAAGGATATTTTGCAATAAAGAAATCCAATCTTAATTGAATCCCAACTTCCTTATAGTAGCATAAAATAATTGCCTAGATAGTCTATCAAATGCTATTGTTAGTCCAACCTGAAAATTAGATATCCTCTTCTTGTTTTCCTGTCAATAAAATCGACCATTTCCTAAACAAGTAGAAAATTGTCGTTGATCTCTCATCCTTTCACATAAGCAACCTATTCTATTGAAATAATTTTAGGCAAGATGGAGGATAACCTATTAGCCAAACATAATTTTTATACATACTTTGTTAAAGAAAGTACAAAGGCTAATTGGTCTTAACTCATTAAAAGATGAGGGGTTAACTGCTTTGGGGATTAATACAATTAGTGTACTCGTGAATGTTCTTAGGAGGCATTTTCCTTTCAAGAAATCCCGGACTACATTATGGAGATCATTTTGAATAATGTTCCAGCAAACAGTGAAGAAAACTGCATTGTATCCATCTATTCCCACTACGCTTTCTCGATTCAAAGTAAAAGTAGCCTCATTCACTTCATCTAAAGAGGGCTTAGCTAGAAGGAGTTTTCATCCCTATGAGAATATTGTTAAGGAGTGAGTGATCATTAAACGAGCATCTGCCTCTGTTAGGAGGTCTTGAAAGAACTTGATCCCTTTTTTTCCAATTTGTGTCATGTCCTCGGTCCACACCCTACTCACCTTGATTTTGCAGATGTGCATTTTTTGCCTCTTAGCTTTCAGTGAGGAACGAAAAATTGAGTGTTCTGGTTCCCATGGATTACCTTCAACCATTTCAGGCTCATTTTTTTCCCCCACTAAGCTTCTTCTTTAGCAAGACATTTAGTATAATAAGCTTGCATATGAGCCAGAGCAATTTAGTTACTTTTGCTCGGTTGATTCAAGAAGAGCTCCTCTTGAGAATTAACTTTCAAATCAACATCTTTGACTTTATTAAAGGCGTTTCCAAAGACCGTGTGACTCCAGTTTCATAGCTTGGCTTTCAATCTTTTGAGCTTTGATGCTAGAATGAAATAGGGAAAATCGACACAATGAAGTTTCCAATTTGTTTCTTTGACCTGCAAGACATTGGGATGTTTAGTCCACATATTGAGGAATTTAAATTGCTTTGGACCTGAGAAAGCCATTGCTAATGTCTTTAAGAGTAGCAAGGAATGGTCCGAGCATGTCTCAGACAGATGATCCACTAAAATGTTATGGAAAGCTGCTAGGAATTCATTATTGCAAACATATCTATCTAACCATTTCCATACAATATTGCCAAACCTAATTTCCCCGCCATGTCTTAGGTATGGTGTGCTTGTCATGCCACTTCCTTGTTCTGTCTATGTAAATTTGGGCATTTTCACAAGCCTGATTCTGAAAATCTTCAAGTTCTCACTAATTCAACAATATTTTTTCCTCGGCTACCTTGGCATCAAAATTCAATGCGTTAATTGCCCAAAACGCTTTGTGCTCAAGTTCTATTGGTATATGGCACATTTTCCAAAAACTAACTTACATGAGGACATCGTAATAGGTGTTTTAAATACAGTACGGTATGCCCATAGTGTATCATCGAGCTTCCGAGTCCAATCCTTCCATGAGGAAGTTACTGTCTTCTCCAAGATGCTCTTCATGTCCCTATTTGAGACCTCAAGTTGGCTCGAAGTTTGCGGAAGACAAGGTAAAGAAATCTTGTGTTTCACCCCATATTTGGCTAATAAGGCTTAAAATTGAGAGTACTTGAAATGCGAATCTCGATCACTTATGATTGCCCCCGATACTCCAAACTCAGTGATCTTAAGAAAATATTATAATGACCAAATTCAGTCACAAGTCGAGCATCATTGGTAGGCAACACCACCGCTTCAACCCACTTTAAGACATAATCCATTACCACTAAGATGTTCAAACCTGAAAAGAGCCCCATGAAATATATTCCCCACACATCAAATATGTCTATTATGAGGTTATTATTCAAGGGCATCTCATCCCTATGGGATTTGCTCCCAATTCTTTGGCCCTCATCACAACGCTCGATGAATTTTGTAGCGTCCCAAAGTAACGTAGGCCAATATGAACCACTTTAGAGGACTTTAGCAACTGTACTCTGATTACCATGATGCTTCCCAACTTGTGATGAGTGAAACATTCAAAAAACACTTTCAATTTCATCATCATTCACACATCGCCGGATAATCTGATCACTACACCTGTTGTATAGATATGGCTCATCCCAGTAATAGAACTTAAGATCAGAGAAGAATTTCTTCCTTCGAATATACTTCATTGTTGGTTGAATAATTTTTCCAGCAAAATAATTTGCCATGTCAGCATACCAAGAGTTAGCCCCCACTGTCATCAAATGTTTCTCTAGAAATTCCTCCTTGATGGTTGACAGATCATCACTATCTTCTATTAATTCCAGGCTAGATAGATGGTCGGCTACAAGGTTCTCGCTTTCCTATTTATCCACAACTTACCAATCAAATTCCTGCAGCAATAAAATCCATTGAATTAGTTTTGGTTTTGCATCAACTTTGGAAAACAAAATTTTAGAGCTGCATGGTTATTATGTACAATCACTTTAGAACCAATCAAATAGGATCTAAACTTGTCAAAAGCGAAAACCAGAGCTAGTAACACTTTTTCAGTAGCAATATAATTAATTTAAGCATCATTAAGAGTTCTACTAGCATAATAGATAACATGCAAGATCTTTTCTTTCCTTTGACAAAGAACATCACCTACAGCATAGTCACTAGCATCGCACATAATTTCAAAAGCTAATGACCAATCAGGTCGACTTTATGCTATGACAATGGATGCAAATACTAAGGCCCTTTCAACAAATTAAATACACAAACATTTTCCATCAAAATTAAAGGCCACATCCTTCTGTAACAAATCACGTAATGTTTGGAAATTGAAGAGAAGTTTTTAATGAATCGTTGATAAAACCTAGCATATCCCAAGAAACTCCTTATTCCATTCACATTCGTAGGTAGAGGCAGTTTTTCAATAGCTTCAATTTTTTTCCTATCCACCTTGATACCCTTAGCGGAAATTTTATGACCCAAAAATATTCCTTCCTAACCATGAAGTGGGATTTCTCCCAATTAAGGGTTAGATTTGTCTCTTCACATTGTTCAAGAACCATTGACAAATTGTGTAAGAAATCATGAAATGTAGAACCAAAGACTAAAAAATCACCCATGAAAAATTTTACGCATATTTCAATCATGTCATGTAAAACTGAAAACAATCATCTTTGAAAAATACCAGGTGTATTGTAGAAATAAAAAGGCAACCTTAGGAAGATAAGCAAAGGTGCCATAGGGACATGTAAAGGTAGTTTTCTCTTGGTCCTCCGAAGCTATAGCAATTTAGAAATAACCGGAATAACCATTTAGTAAGTAGTAGAAAGCATGTCCTGCTAGTCTGTCTAGCATCTCATTAATGAAAGAAAGTGGAAAATGGTCCTTTACAGGTGGCCTCATTAAGCTTCTTATAATAAATAGATACCTTCCAACCCGTGACCAACCTAGATGGGATTAGTTCATTATTCTCATTAACAACTACATTCATCCCTTCCTTCTTAGGTACCACTTTAGTAGGGCTAATCCACTCACTATCCCCGATTGCATAAATTATTCCAACATCTAGCTATTTCATAACTTTCTTTTTTACTACCTCTTTCAAGTGGGGTTTAGCCAACATTGTGGTTGCCTGCAAGCCCTATAGTTTTTACTCACCAAAATTTTATGCACGCAAATAGTAGGAATAATTCCCTTTATATCATGAATACTCCATGCAATTGCGCGTTGCATTTCTATGCTTTCCTATGACAAGAAGTAACTCATTTAATTGTTCATCAGGTAATTTTGCACTATGACTACAAGAGTTCCATTCTCACCAAAGAATGCATATTTAAGATGACTAGGAAGTGGTTTCAACTCTCCCTGGGGGGGTTCGTTGGCCAGTGACCTTTCTTACCTATATCCTTGATTGGACCTTCTTCCTTACTTGGTGGGTTTTCTTCTAGCATCCTTAAGCAGGCCCTTGTTGAGTCATCCTACTTCTCAACATTATCTGATTGGGTTAATGCTCTTCCAAAGGGAGCTATAGAGTATTGTTCTTGCAAATGTCATCAACAAGGTCATCCGTTGTATCTACCACCATTAAATGATTATAAATAGTAGAAAGTTTGAGAGAGTTAAACACAGAAAATTTGACACTTTGATCATTAACTCTCAATTGTAACTTCCTCTCTCAGACTTCTATTAATGCCCGTCCTATTTCTAGGGATGGTTTGACAAGAATTAAGGGCATTTATCTTGGATAGGTTTTTAATCTTCTTCCATGTCCAGGATATTGAACTCTGCAAGCAAGTAACATTTCCCACCTTAACTATTACATCCTCTACAATACCCTCGGGGTATTTCACATTTCAATATACTAATTAGAGATAAATATTTGTAAGCTTCATCCCTCTTCCATTCAACTTCTTATAAATGGATAAAGACATCAAATTGATCGACATCCCAAGATCATACAGAGCTCTCTCAAATTCGACACCTCCAATAGTGCATGGAATAGAGAATGAACCAGGATCCTTATGCTTTAGAGGTAGTTTTTTTTGGATGATTGCACTATATCCTCAATCAACCAAAAAATCTCATCTATCAATAGTTTCATCTTGTTATTCAATATTTTCTTCATGAATTTGGCATATTTAGACATGTTCTTTGGTGCTTCCATGAAGGTTGTGTTAATTTCTACCATTTTGAAGATCTCGAGGATTCTCTTGAACTTCTTTTGGTTATCTTTACTTTCGAGTCGACTGGAAATAGTTAGTTGGAATTCGTATTGATGGATTGGTAATTTGGACTTTAAGTTCCCTCTTAGAAGGAATTTTATACTTTGATGCTCCATTGTCCTTTACCTCGACATCTACATTGCTACTCATCTTTTTCACATTGTCCTCACTTTCTTACTCAATCTCATTTTCATTCTCTTTTTTTGCTCCAATAGTTCTATCACTCAATGTGATCAATTTTGCATGCTCTTTAGGGTTAGCCACAAAGTCACTTGGCAAAGCTCCAAGTGGTCTTTCAACCATGCTCCTTGCTAATTACCCCAATTAATTCTCTAGGTTTTTGACTAATGCTGCCAAATTTCTTGACTACAACTTCTAAACCCCTTAATCTATCATCATTAAATTTCATGTATTGAGCAATAGTGTTCTCCACATTATTAGGTTCTTGAAGTGGAGTTGCATGCATTTGTTGTTGTGGTTGTAGATACTGTTGAAATAGAGGTCGAACATTTGAATTTTGATTCTACTGATTACCCCAACATAAGATAGTTCGATGAATTGTCCATCCCAGATTATATGTGTTGCTAAAGGCATTGTTTTGATTCTTGTACTGATTTTGGTTTTGGCCTCCTCGACTTCCCGTGTAGTTCACTTGCTCCTAACCTACCAAAGTAGAATTAGAAAATATTAGTGTACTACATTGGCTATTAAGGTGGTCATCTAAACAAAAGTCGCAGACAAATAGCAACGTCATGGTCACTGTTTTGACTTTCATCTTCTCCAACTGCTTAGTTAATGCCTCAATCAGTCTGTTCATATCTTCTTGCTTAGCCACCATAGCATCCCACTCATTCAAATCTCATGCATTCCTCTTCTTTTCTCACAAGCTTGTTCTACTGAGGACTTAAAATAATTATTGTACATTTTAACCAATAACTCTTGTGCCTCTTCCAAATTCTTATTCAACATTAGGGACCTACTTGCCGAAGCATCTATCGATTCACATGTTTCTTGAAGCATACCATTGTAGAATAACTCCATTTGCATCCATTGCAAAGGGCAACCCATGGTGTGGACACTTATTTAGAAAGCCATTATATCTCTCCCAAGGCTTGCTAAGGTTTTCTCGATATTGTTGATGTAAAGAAGTTATTTCATTCTTTAGCATAGCTGTTTTAGGTAGGGAAAAATTTTTGACATGAAGGCTTGTGCTAATTTGTCAAACGTTGTAAAAGTCCCGTGCTTATAACTTACAAACAATTCAAAATCATCCTGTGACATACCATTCTGCCTAAAAGTATCACAAGCTTCTTCGAAATTGATTAAATGGTGGTTCAGAACCTTAGTATGCAATCTTGAAAGCATCGTATGTTGCTGAAGCATGGATATTAAACTTGGCTTGAACTTGAAGTTATTTACCTGAATTGGAGTTGGTATGATGCTAGACTATATAATCCTCCAAAAGTGGGTTGGGGTAATCTCTCCCAACGGTCTATTATTTTGTGGAGGTAAGTCTTGAGTTGTCCTCAAATTCTCCAATATTCTCTACTTGTTCATGACGTTACCTGGTGGTACCTCTTGCTGTGCATATACTATCTGTTGTTCTTGTAAAGCCTACCTCTTTAGTTGCCTAAAAGTTCTATCGATTTCCAGATCAAACTTGACAAGAGTTCAATCAGATCTACTCATATACTATCAAGCACAAGAAAACCGTTACTAGCACCACTTTAAATAACACTACGACTAATAGAGAATAAATGGAATGATGGCCGCAAAAATGCAATGAAAAGTAAGTAAAAAAAATAAAAAATATATATCTAAATTAGGAAATGTTTTAGTGTCTCAATATTTCCAACTACAATCCTTAGTAATGATGCTACAAACTTGATCTACGCTTCGAGTTAAAATACGTTATCCCACCTTTCCATTAATATCCAAAAGTATAAGGGTCAATCCCATGAGAACTAGTACAAGAATTGAGATTCTAGCACAATTTATATTTAGATGATTAGTTCACAAAGGTTTTGGATTATAAAGCCAAAAACACAAAAATAATTAAAAGACAGTAAAATTTAAAAACAATTAAATTAGATTGAGATTGTAGCAATAGATAAAAGTGGGTTGAATGCAAGGTTAGCAATTATCTAGGGTTAATCAAATCTTGGGTCAATCAATTGGCTAAGTTATAATTAATGGAGATTCTATTCCCATATTTCAACCCAACCTCGAAGCAATCAGTAATTATATCCTAACAAATTACTAAATAGTGTTCAGCAAGGTATAATCTTTAGCCTACCTAACCAATTTGAATTATTAACCTCCTAGAATTTGAGGTTATTTCCGGGAATACTCAGTGAATCAACTGATTAATTTTGTCAACCTAAACTAGAATAATTAGCCTAATAATTTAATACTATCTATGATTGAGGTTTAAAAGCCTTATTCCCTTAGTTGGCAACCTAACCGAAAGTAAGGTTAACCTATTAATATGATTTAATGATTTACCCTAAATTAGTTTTACCAATAATTCATTGCATCACCTATATCCAAATCCTTATTAATTTAACAATTCGAAATCATGTGCGAGAATGAAAACAAACTAATTGAATCGATTACAAACATATTAAATTGATAAACAGAATTTAGAAGTACAGTTGAAATTAAAAATAAACGGAAGACAAAATATTGAAACTGAAATAATTGTAAAAATACTTGAATTGAATGCCTTGAACAGTCCACCAATTGAAGAATTAATCCTAGGAATTGAAAAACTAATTAACCCTAAAAGTAGTCTAAAACCCTAGACAAAAGCTGGAAAAGAAAATCTGAGTATCGCTCTCTATAGCATTACAAAAATAACTTATTTATAAATCACGCCACATGGGCCCAGTCCAAATAGCTTCAACCATTGTTAGCAATTGAATTACTAACGATCATGCGCAATCAGCAGCTCAAACTCTGACAGAACATAAACAACTAACATCAGCGCAATCAGTGGCTAGCTTTCTATTTCGGCCACTAATAGTGGAGCTTTGGTCTGGCCGCTGTCAATGTCTAGCCATTTCCAAGGATTCTTCATATAAACTTTTTATTTTGCTACTTTCAAATCCTTACTCCATAACCAATTTATCATTTTTCACCTAAATCACCTACACAAAACATATGACAGCATAAATAGATAGTAATACCAACAAAATGAACATTTAGCTATAAAAATGACTTAAAACGACATAACTATCATAACATTTAGCATGTATGACATTTTTATTGTAATTTAAAACCAACCAAGTCAAATAACCATATCCAGGTTTTCATAGAAAAAATAATTCTTACATCAAACAATTTTTTCATAAAATGCCTTTGAAATTCATGTGAGTTTATAAAAAAATTTAAGAAATATCAAAGTTCATAGAAAAATTGGGAAATTCAGAGGGTAAGCACCACCTAGCTCGAATGAGTAGGATAATGGTACTTAATCTTGACGCTAATATTCTCCTATAATAAATCATGATATTCTATCATTAATGAACACTTCATAAACTCTTAACCCAACTCACTATAACCCTATTGCAAATTCTTAGGGACCTTAAAGATGGCCAGTTTAATACTTTAAATATTTCAAAATTTGATGGCAATGTGCAAATGTGGAAACCACTTTTAGTTTGATTAAATATATTAATATAATATCTCAAAGTTGCAAAATAACTCAATTGAGTTCTTATTAGGTTTAGTCAACTCAATTTCCATCACAAAATAACTTTTAATTTACTATTAAAAGTTTTTATAAACTCAAGGGTCATTTTTGAAACTTTGAGAAAAACTTTGGGCTTTCATATGGTTATATAAAACAATGAGTGGCTCTATATAACTTTACAAAAATATTTGAGGGCTTTCCTATAATTTGTAAAACATTTTAAGGGCCTTTGTATGATTCTCAAAAATTTTCAGGCTAATGTACAATTTTCTAAAAACTTTTGGGGTTTAAAAAGTAATTTCAGGGAATTCTGGATTTTGTTTGACCACTTAAAACTATTCTGGATAAATATCTAATTTTTAAAAGCTCATAATGACTTAATCTATCCTACTTTAAAACTTCCATTGGGCCTTAGTAAAAATATTGCAAATCTAAAGGACTAAACTGCAAAGATACAAATTATCATCATCTTCGTCATCTTCCTGGGACGCTACTACTGGTTCTTCTTCTTTTTTATTTATTATTTTTTTTAAAACACAAAACAATCTTCTCTTCTTGTTTCTTTGTAGAAAAATACTTTCAAAATTTAAAATTCATTCCATATGAAAATAATTATCAACCCAGAATATTTTCTTAAATTTCAGATTGTTTAAATGCAAAAATACTCCAAAATAAATAGAAATTAAATTAGTAAATAAACATAAATTAGTTTATACATGGTCCCTAATAGTCTACACAATTAATATATAAAATATTTCTAATAAATCTATAATATTTTAGCCAAAAATAATATAAATAATTATTTGCAAAAATTAAAATAAAAAAAGAAAACTTACAAGTTTGTTGAAAAAATTCTTCTTCTCCCATACAAATTTTCTGAAAATATGTCGTAGTTTTTCACCCTTAAAAGTTATCCAATATTTATAGGCAATTTATTCGTAATTTTTTCCTTTAATATAGCTAGGCTAGTCTCCAAAAATCACAAGGATAATTACTCTAGTATTATTTTCCTACTAAGACTCTATTATTTAATATACCTCAAATATTTAATTTCCTATTTACCAAAAAAAATTTTTGGGTATTACAATTACCCACAACCCTAACACAATTTATACTCGTTTATGCCTCATTTGAGACGTAGAAGACCCATTAGAAACCTAGTAGGAGTAAACTAGAGTTATGATAAGTTCATAATTGTTCTACATTTTATGAGTCATTTACCGCGCTTTGTATTGTAAGCAAGATTTGAGTTAATATCGAGGCTAATTTGGTTACTTTTAGTTTTTATAGGGTTGAAGTGAAAAAGGGTTGAAAAAGATGAAAAGAAATTCCAAAGGCAAATTGTGCACGAGTATGGAGATATTCTTGATGCTGTTTCATTAAGCACAACTTTCAAGTCCAAACTCCGATTGATTTCCTAACAGATTCAAGTTTCATTGGAAAGCTAAATACTAGAGCTACAACTATTGTGTTTTACACATTTTCAAATTCCTAGATCATCGAGGTCAAAATCGAAGCCAAAGGTAAAGCATACAATTAGGGCATCGCGTACATGCGCAACCCTCAAGCTGCTCACATGCACGGTTTTCAGAGAGCAAAGTTCCAGAATTTGATGTCGTGCACATGCGTGAGGTATAAGCTGCACACGTGCACGTGAGCTTAAAAGGGTTAATTTTTTTTTTTTTATTTTTGGCAGATTTGTTTATTCAGTTGGACTCCTTTTCAGTCGCTTTCACGTTCTTAACCCAGGATAGGGATTATAACCCTAATATTCACTATAAATACCTTATGTAGGGTGAATAGAAGAGATAACATTCTTTTTCTTTAGTTTAATCGTTACTTTTTTAGTAGTCATTATTGTTTGTTCTTCCATGGCACTTAGTGCCTAAAACCCTCTTCTTGGTTAGGAAAATTGATGCTAGAGATGGTTACTATTAAATTGTGAGACCTCTATACATGAATTTATTCATTTTTACATCAAACATTGATTATTTTTTGCATTAATTTTATGATTGTTCTTTTTAATTTGCTATTGCTGCAGAATAGTGAGTTTTTAGAATTAATCTACATCTAGCATTATTGAATTTAGGAGAAATAATCAACTAATTAACATAACCGTGTGTATTTATGTTCCATTAGCCCAATTGTTCTTGTTGATTTTAATACTTCTATTAATTAATCTTTGGATCGTGTCAAGATTAAATTAATAGTTAGCATTTTTCACGTGTTTGATCTAGAAATCTAGAAAATGCTACGCAAATTAGGGAAGAAATTAAAGGAAAGATAGCAAGGGGAATATCATCTCTTTAACTTCATTTTCACAACAAGAAGAAACGAGCATAGCATAAAGAACTCCTAGAGAATTGTCAGGGTCCAATTTAAATCAACAATCTCTGTTCATTACATATCCTGAGTTACATGCAAATATTACTTTTAGATTGAATAAAAGTCTGGACAAATCCATTAATTGCCTTTTTTCATGGATTACCAAGTAAAAATCTGAATAAGCATCTTAAGGAGTTTCATGTAGTTTGTATGAGTATGAGAACTACTGGGTTTCTGAGGAGCACATTAAGCTAAAGGCATTCCCGTTCTTACTCAAGGACGAGGCAAAGGACTGGCTGTTCAATTTACCATTGGGCAGCATTACAACATGGGAGCAAATGAATAGATTGTTCTTGGCAAAATATTTCCCAGCCTCCCAAACTGCAAATATCCAGAAAGAAATTTTGGGATATGACAATTCAATGAAGAGTCCTTGTATCAGTATTGGGAACGCTTTAAGAAACTTTGTTCAAGTTGTCCTTACTATCACAAAAGTGACCCCTCATTAATTCAATACTTTTACGAAGATTTGTTACCAAATGAGAGGAATATGATCGACCACCCTAGTAGAGGGGTATTAGATAATTTGACTATTGACGCTGCCTATGAGGTCATATCAAAGTATATTGTAGCACGTTCTCAAAAGTTCGGGACATGACTCGAACAACCTCTTAAGGATGTTAATGAGGTAAATGTTTCATCCTTTGAGCAACAAATGGCCAATCTAACTTCTTTGTGCCCAATTGGTTTCATGAATTATGCAAACTGTGAAACCTTGCAGAATTTGTTCAAACAAGGGACATCCGACAAACATGTGTCCCGTGTTACAAGATGAGTCTCAAGAGCAAGTAAAAACTACTGGAGGATTCCCAAGGCAACTAAGAGAAAATCATGATCCATAGTCTAACACGTATAATCCTGGGTGGAGGGATCATCCTACTTTGAAATATGGGACTACAACAAAACAATTGCCTCAACAAAATCAACAGAATTTCCAAACGTATAGGCCTCCATTTGCTCAAAGACAACAAGCTAATCCGACTGCTCAATTGGTAAATCTTTAGAAGAAATGCTAAATGCTTTAACTGTAATACTATGCAATTCTAATAGGACACCAAGGCCAGTACATCCAACAATTACAGTACCAAATGGGGCAAATGGCGACTATAATTAGCCGGCTAGAAGCACAAAATTCTGAAAAGTTACCCTCTCAAACAAATATCAGTCCAAAGGAAAACGTTAGTACAATTATGTTGAGAAGTGGCAAAGAGGTTGAGGTGCTAAGCAAGGTGGTCCTTGAACGTGTTGAGCTCTGAATCGGAAGAAGAGGTTGTCCTTGATAATAACAAAGGCAGCAAAGGTGGAGAAAAAGGTAAGTCATCTGTTTGGCCAGAATATAAACCCAAACCCCCATTTGTCAAAGCATTTCAAGAATTTTACTTAACTACACAAATATCCGTAAATCTTGGTAATTGCCTTCCAACAATCCTTGTGGGACGATAGCCACTCATCCTATACCAATATCAACTCCGTATACTTGCAGAAGTTAGGTAGAGTATAGTGAATTAGTGTGGTTAATTATTGCTTTTTTGTCCTTTCAAAGTTAAAATCTGCCTAACGAAGCAATCTACTAGATTATGAGGTCATCTGGAATAATTATTAGCTCCGGTGATGCTTTGTCTACCAACTTGTCCAAAATTTTATTATATATTGGGTCCAAAGCTTTATCTGCGTCTAAAACTCCTGAGTAATCACCTATGAACTTCACTGATTTTAAGGTATGCAATCCGAATGTATGGCAGCTGGTGAATCTTTTTTAGAACCAATTGCTTTGTTTAAAGGCCTATTTTGGAAGACGTGCTAGGGTTTGTTGTAGAATCCACCAGTTGTGAATTAGGGTTAGGGTTAGATGCAACCAAGGAAGGTTGTGCGTGTGATGCCTAAGCAATCAAATTGGTGTCCTAATTTTCTGTTGCATCTTGCTGTTTGCTATCCTTCATGGAGTGTCCAATTGCCGAGCAATTTTTACCATAGAGGGGAATCTCTTAATAGTCTACGTATTGCCAGTAACCCTTATCTCTATCCCTACCTACACACGCTGCAAGAGAGGCTTCAGCAGATCAAGCTCTACGCAAATCCTAAGAGCCTTGCTTGCTAGGTTGTGTGCCTATGGCCGTAGAAATATCTATCTTTAATGGCTCACCAATCAAGCAACCATTGGAAATAATGCTTCTATGTGAAAATACGAGGAGGCAGCTGCACGAATTTTATCTAAACTAGTGTCAATGAAGTTTCACAATGTACCCGAAAATTTGGAGTTCATTTTAGTATGTGCGTTCCAAACCAAAGGATGGTCTAGAAACCTCGACACCAAACTCAGTGGAAGTCCTCTTCAGTATCAAATTTCATTAAAACATGATGGTAATCTAGAAGCCTTAAAGAGTATGATCTAACAAAGCCAAATTTCTAGAATTCTTTTTGAAGGGCTTCCATTGAGGGCCTTCCTTTGGAAAATTTGCTAACTAATGAAATTTTAAACGGACAACAAACTTTTCAAAAATTTCATGTGGGAATAAAACTGCTAGTTCTCCCTTGTATGTAGAGGGTTCTATCATAAGGATGGAATCACCTGAGGCAGAAACTACAGACAAAGCGAAATAACAAGTTTCGGGCAGATGCCCTTTGGCCAATGACTAAAGGACAGCCATGGACAGATTAATAGAGGAGATAAGCAAGGAAAAGAAGATGGGGAAGGAAACCCAAGAGAGGCGTCTGAGAGAAAGTCTCAATTCTTGTCATGTATTGCGATTGAGAGTAACTAGAAGTAAGTTCTTTATTTATGTTAAAAATCCTTTAGTTAATCTTTAATTTCATGTTTTCTTAGCTTAATTAGTCTAATTGCTTCCTCTACTTGATTTCTTAGTGTAATTGGCAGATAGTTCTTGGGTTTTTGCTTTCCTTACTTGATTTCTTAGTTTAATTGATATATTAGCTTATGGGCTTTCTTTAAAATGCTTTCTTAGTGATAGTTTGTGGTTTATATTAGTTAATTAGAGTAGTCTAGTTTAGTCACTTTCCTTTAATTGCTTTCTTTACTTGCTTCCATAGTAGTAATTGGTAGAATAGCTTGTGGGTTTTCCTTATTTATGCTTGAACTTAGTGTTAATTCGTAGTTTAAGATAGTTAATTGTTTTCTAAAAATGCTTTCCTTTTGCATGCTTTCTTAGATTAGGTTATGAGCTTTCTTTATTTAGGCTTCTTTAGTGACAATTAGTTGTTTAGACTAGTTAATTGCTTGGTTCAGATGCTTTCCCTTTTATTTGCTTTCTCTAATTGCTCTCCAACGATGCTTATATTTTACTTGTTTTCTCAAAAATACTTACCTTAGTGTTAATACTTCCTTTGATGAATTAGATATCCTTTAGATTGCTTTCTTATGTTCTTTAAGTTCTAGGTTTACTAAAATCCTTTTTTAGTCCATCGCTTCAACTAGTAATCTCACCAAATAATCGATAATTATCGAAATCCTTGTGGGTTAGATCCCTACTTTCCTTTATTACTAGTGGACAACTATATACTTATGGGATGCTACCTATTTAGTAGTAGGATTAAGGTGCTTTTAAAATCATATAACTGGGTGTTTTCAAAACGAGGCATACTACAAGCTTTCGGTGCTGTTGCTGGGAATTGGGTTTTGGAGATACTGATATAATTTGGTTGGATTGCTAGATTGAAGTCTTTTGTTTTTCATGTACAATTGTTTCACCTATTTGAAAAACCAAAAAGATTTTCAAATGTAGTTGTATTCTTATTTTGAAAAATCCAAAAAGATTTTCCTGTTGATGAATAGTTTAGACTAGCTTGTAGTTTTTGCCTAATTTTCTTATTGTGTGTTTTAGTTCTTTTTCTTGTTTATATTTGTGTTGTTTATTGGTTCAAGATCATGCAAGGACCAAATTGGTATGATGCATACCAGGGAAATTATCATTATTATGGTAATGGAGGCATGCCTAATGAGCATGATTGTTGTTTTGATTACTCTCCCTACTGCTTAGACTACCAAATGGGATGGTCTAGCCATCCACATCCTTGTGAGAGCTTCTATGAAAATCTCTACTCCTTTCCTCCATCATAAGAACCTTCATATGTGCTAATGGACCCCGTTCAACTCTTTCACCCACCGATCCGAGAATGTGATGAAGCAAGATCAACAGAAATGAGGATGATGCTTCAAGAACTAGCCCACCTCTGAGAAGAACAGGCCTAACTTTGAGAAGAAATGGGCTAACTCCAAGAAGAACTGGCTCAATTTCAAGGAAAAATGATTAGATCCTTTCAATTCAATTGGATTAGGTGCAGGTGATGCAAATTTCCATGAATTGATTCGTATAAACCATTAATCAAGAAGACTACGTACTTGGGAAACAATCAATTGAATAGAATAAGTTAAGAACTTAATCAACTCTTAATTTGATTAGGTTGTCTGAGGTGAAAAAGAAAGTTAATCCTCCATCATAGATCACTTTTGATTGTTAGATCAGGTTCAGTTTGAGATCGTGGTTGACAAGTTGCTTGATTGATTCTTTGTTAGTTTCATGAAATTAAAACTAATTTAGTTGGAATTGGGTAAAAGAGGGATCCACACTTAATTCGACTAAATTGGAAAGGAGGCTTGATTGTAATGAGGGATCGGGATTTTGTTAACTTTTGCATGAAAAACTTTTCTTTTTGAGAATGCTATCCAAAGGAATTTCTTTTTGTAGAAGTTTCCACATGAATATAGAAACCCTAAAAGGAATTCTATAATCTCACATCATGGACCTAGAAAAACAATGTGGGCTTGCTATGTCGGATAAACCGCTAAAGTAAGATTAAATTCCCCAAAAAATGTTAGATTCCAAGCCAAATTACCTTATCCATCTAAAAAAGCAATGTTTATACTAGCTATTTTACAATGATCAAAGGTAGGGCTCATTTGCTATTCTATTAAAATATTCCACTCCATGCTATTCAAAGCTTCTTGAAGATGCAAAGTAGATATACACTTCTTAGTCACCAAAGGCATCACTAGAAAAATAGCAAATAGCAATGAAATTAGTGTCTGTTGCACTTAGTTAGTGACAGATTTTGTAACAAAAATCGTCCATCGAAAAATACCTCGTTAGTAAATTTTCAATGAAATATTTAGCGAAGGATTTTTTTTTTTTTGACGGAATTAGCGATGGATTTTCCATCACAAACGACAAAACTAGAGTGTCCCTTCAAAGATGTTAGCAATGGATTTTTTGGTCGCTAATTAGTGACAGAATTAAAAGTTAGCAACAGAAATTAATTAGGCTTTACGTGAAAAAAAAATGTTTTTCCATCGCAATTCCAAAAGAAAATTTAAAAAACTTACTAAAAATCTACGACCCAGAAAAATATTTTCGCAACAAAATTTATTGTTTCTAACTAGCAAATTTAATTCAAAACCAACCTTTTAGCACTATATTTGTGGATTTTAAATCCAAAATCAGTAATTGGAAAAATGCCAAAATATTTACAATTAAGTGCTAAAAAAATTATATAATAATTATTTCTACTACTATACTACTAGTAAATAATAATAATCTTAATTAAAATACTAACAACACATCTTATTTCTTACTAATACTAGCTTCTCTTTTTTTTTTTTTTATTAGACCCCGTCAATAGAGTAATTTTATTGAAATCACATCAAGTTTTACAAAGCCTTAAGTATGGATAGCTATTGGCATCCAATCTAAGCAACCCCTATATGCTTAGGGATCAAGCTTTGATTGAATTCAACATACATTGAGTGTTTAATGCCTTCATTAGCTAAATAATCAGGAATTTGATTAGCTTCCTTAAATAAATGAGATATTGTATAATTCCTTCCTTGAAGAAGTTGTTTGCTGAATTAGGTGGTCAATACTCTAGGGGTGAGCCTTCTTGTTGTTTAAGATATCTACCAAAACCAAAGAATCCATCTCTACCAGCAAAGCTGAAATGTTCAGTTTATCACAAAGCTTCAATCTATCCAGCAAAGCCATGGATTTAGCATGAAGGTTTGTTAGATGATTGATCATACAAATTGCTAGAACCTTTGATGAGCTGCCCACTACTATCTGTAATAACTCCCACCTCTAGCTGCTGGACCTAGGTTGCCTTTTGAGGCCCCGTCCATGTCCTAAGCTTGAAAAAACCTTGTTGGGGAAGAGTCCATGAAACTGTCGTAGCTCTCCTTGGGTTAATGGTAATCAGCTGCTTGCAGAAGTTATGACTAAGGAGTGAGTCATCAATAGCAGATATTTTTGGAAGAGGATGTAAAGTAGAGATATCCTTTAGATAAGCGCATATCTCAGAGATAATCTGGTGAGCCTAATTTCCACTCCATCAAAAAGTACCTTGTTTCTTGCTTTCCAAATGAACCAGCACTAGGGATTATCTTGTGCATAATCCCCGTAGCTGAGGATGTCGATTGTGCCTACCACCATGTATTAAGTTTGGTTTCCACTTGATAGGCACAGAGAAACCACATTTCCAATAATGACTCGAAGTAGTCCCAGACTTGTTTTTACTAACCAACACGTAACAAAAAAGGTGACCAATGATTTTCTAGTGATCACAGAAACAACATTTAGATGCAAAGGAGATGTTAAATTTAATAATGATATCATCCAAGACAATCTTCTATCCTATAAGCAATCTCCACATAAATAATGAAATCTTTGATTGAAGTCTTTTATCCCAAATCATTTCTCTAGAGAAAAAGGTGCCAAAGTTCCCTTGGTGGAAGATGGAAGAAACTGAAAAAGTTCCTCTTGGGCTTAAAGTCCATACAAGCACATCTTCACAGGTTCAAGCCATATCCATGTCCTTTGTAATTCCTGCTCGATCTTCATGAGGTCCTCCTTAGGGTAGTGGTCATCCAAGGTAGAGAGGTTCCAACCTTGCAATTTCCAAACCAGAGCTACAATAAGATGAGGGTTTAGAACTTGATCCACCTTGTGGAATAAAGGGCCACTTTGAAGCCATGGATCATGCCAAAAGGAAGAAAGTGCATTCCTAGTCAAGGACTTGAAGTGTTGTGCAACATTAGCTCTATCCTTCAACATTCTTTTCCAAGAAGAGGAATCTCCATAAGATTCTTGAACTTGACAAGGGTGCAACAGGTGTTTCAAGTATCCTCCTTTCATGAAAGTCCTAATACCACAGAGAGGTTTCTTTCCTAAATTTCCACCAAAGTTTAATATCAAACCTCTTGCAATTCTACAAAGGAGGAAATCCCAAAACCATTCTATTGAACTAGCTGACATACTATTTTCCAGGATATCCAGTGAAGTTTTTGCCCATTCTCAGATGTTTTCCCAAAAGAAATTAGCCAGCAATCATTCTAATTCTTTAATGATTGCGTTTGGAGGATGCAACACTGCTTGGAGGTAGATTGGGATACTACTGAACACATGTTTAATGAGAATTAATCTTCCTCTTGATGAGAGATGTGCTTAGATTGCCATCTGTGTATCCTTGAGGCCACATTTTCAATCATTAGCTAGAACAATATTTTCCTCTTCCCTACTTTTTGTATTGGACATCCCAAATGGACCATGGGGAAGGATTTTCTCTTAAATCCAGTTCTAACTTGCATCAATCTTGATTTGGTAGTAGGAGCTTTAGGTGATAGTTAGAATGAGCTTTTTGCTCTATTAACTTATCTACTAGCCTGAGGAAGCTTCAAAGGTATCCAAGAAACTCATGAGATTATTTAATGATTTCCCTTCCCCTTTTTTGAAAATCACAATGTCATCAGTAAAAGCAAGATGAGTAATTGTTGGACAAGCCCTAAGTAAGGCATATTCAGCTATTCTCTGAACCTGGAGGTGAAATTTCATTCTTGAAGGAAAAGCTTCCACCATAATGATAAATAGATTGGAGATAAGGAATCACCTTGTTTGACTCCTTTTGTTTATTTAAAAAGGCCTTTAGGGACTCCATTATTTAGAATGGAAAACCAGCAATCTAATCAAGAGTTGTTGAATAGGATGGCATACAACCACTGCCATCACGGACCGACAACTCCACCGGTGGTTCAACGTCAAGTTAATCAAGCCAATGAAAGTAGTGAAGCGTTGAATCTAAACATGCAACATGCCCTTTTGGCTCACCAAAGCATGTTCATGAATGTGATGAATAACATGGCAAAGGCGTTGGAGAATCTAGGGAAACCTAGTAGTGTGAACGCAATGACTTCTTCTCCAACTCAACCAAGCATGACATGTGATTTTTGCGGAGGCGGCCATGCCAATGGGAATTGTGAGATGCCATATGGAGCTAATGAGCAAATCAATTATGTGGCTAATCAATCTTCATTCCCAAGGAACCAATCCGGAGCTTATGGGAACACTTAAAATCCTTCTTGGACGAATCACCCAAATTTCTCATGGAGTAACACCAACAACTAATCCAATCCTCCTTACCAACCAAATCTCCCACCTCAAAATGCCCAACACACTCAAGCCCCGAATTCCTCATTTAGACCTTATCAACCGCCACATCAAAGAAATGTCCAACCCAACTCCTATCAAAATTTCCCTAATCCTTCTTTCCAAAACCAACAACAAAGACCTTCTTTCCATTATGCGAATTCTTCCCAACCCATGTACCATGACCAATATGCTCCTAGAGATAATTTGGGTGAAGAAGGTTGGAGAAGAGAAGCTAACGAGTATTTGAGAAGGGAATTGGATAGGAAAGCGGAAGAGCATAAAAGAGATTATGAGAATTTGAAGGCTTCGACAAGTAATTTGGAAATTCAATTGGGGCAATGGGCAAGATTGAATAATGACAAAAATATTGGGGCATTTCTGAGTGATACTATTCCAAACCCCAAAGAGCAATGCAATGCCATAACCTTAAGGAGTGGAAAAAGAATTGGTTGAATCTAAGGAGAAGAAAAATGTGGAGGAAGGAAGCAAGGAACAAAAGTCCAAGGTAGTTGAAAATGAAAAGGAAGTGGTTGATTATGAAAACAAGAAATCCTTGAATGAGATCAAGGTATCCAAGAAGAAGCTTGTAGAGGAACCTTTGAAGATATTCCATCATAAAAGTGCCATACCCTCAAAGACTCATTGATCCACGAAAGGAGGAACAAGAAAAGTAATTCACCCATTTCTTGGACATGTTGAAAAATATTAATGTCAACATTCCTTTGATTGATGTCTCCTCACCAAGATGCCCAATTATGCTCATTTCATGAAGGATCTTTTGGCAAGGAAGCGAAAGTGATGCGAACCCCGTGCGCAATTGACTTGATGCCACGAAATCCAACAATTCAAGATGGCACCGAAACCCCAAGGATCGACTCCAAAGTTGGTCACAAGAATTTAGAGAGCAAACACGCAAACAAGAACAATAAAGAACACACAAGAATCAAGTAAGAATTCAACCCATTGTCTATAATGAGATAAGAACCAAACTCTTAACAAGATTTAAAGCAAGTATTGACACGTTGCCTCTATGAATCAAGCAAGAACCAAATCCATAAGTCGGTTAGAACAATCACCGTTGCTCAAGCGATGATGCCAACAAAGTCTTAATCCAAAGACTAAAAGAAAGAACTTTTTCCTCACGAAAAAGATGAATATTATTGATAAAAATCTGCTGTAAATTCGTCCATATGATGAGGCCTATTTATAGGCTTATAGAAATCATAAAAACTTGCTTGGATTTTTCCAATTGTTGAAAAACTCCTAAAAAGTAGTGCTAGGGTTCAGCCATAAGTGGCCCCAAGATTTGGGCTAAATGGGCCTTATTAAGGCTAATTAATGAGCTAAAACTAAGAATTAAATCAACAACTAAACCCAACTTAAAACCAGCCCAATTTACACAAACTTAAACTACTATTGGGCTTTACATAATAAAGACCAAACTAAAATAAACTTGAAAGGAAGTCCGGCCTTCTTGCACTCAAAGGATCTCCACTTGTGCTTCACTTTGAAGAATTGGACTTCATGTATTATTGAATTGAGAATAGTCCAATCCAACTTGATCAAAATACCACGAATGTACTCCAATCTTGGCAAGAATGAATCCATGCTTGCTCTATCTTTCATCTCCTCATCTTGACACATATTTGGGCTATTCGTACCCATATCATTCCCTCCCTCCTCGAGAGGATTCGCCCTCGAATCTAAATCTGGATAAGAAAAGCACGGATTAGTCACATGGGACACAAGATTGGTAGACGAATATAGGCCTTGAAGCCCTACATTATTGCGAACACAACAAAGTTTTACAAAGTAATGATCAAAACAGTTAAACAAATGTGCACGCCAAAGTAAAAAATCATTCAGCTTTGACAAGATAAGCACAATTTGAGAAATTGCCAGAAAACACTGATTTTGACACAAATTGGAATTTATTTGACCATAACAAAAATTTTAGTCAAAGTGTTCTGAGGCAAAATTGACACGATTTCATTCTTGCAAAGTATTAGACCTAAATCACACAACTTAGGTTTCTCAAAAACTAAGTAAGACACAAAAATTTGGGTGGCGTGTCAAAGTAAAACAAAATCAAATAAGTTATCACGCCATAACAAAAACTTGACTTGACTTGACTTGCACAAAACTTGAATACCTTGAAGTTAACTTTACTTGAAATTCGAGATTCATAAAGAAGTTAACCAAGCTAACAAAGTTATCCAAGTTAATTTGAACAAAAGTGAAATGTTGAAAATCATGTAGCATGCTAACTCAACAATCCAAATTAGATTTGGTGGCAAGTAAATGATTATCAACTAAAGCTTGGACGGATTTATCCAAATAATGCTCCACAAATTGGAATTGAAGTCCAAGAATTTGCATGCCTTTTCTATTCAAAACAACAACCAAGTCAAAAGCATTAATTTTAAACAAGAAATAAACAAAATGTACACTAAAAATAATTCTGAATTCAGAATTAAATTTGTACAATTTCTTAAGATGCTCAAATCTAAGAATTTTAGCACAAAAGCAAGAAAGTAGTTCATACCTTGGAGATACGGTACTGACTATCATATCTTTCTTACCTCGCTTTGGTTGGAATGATGAGATACTCAATTGGAAGGTTAGTGCATCATGACTTACACCTTTGAAGGGCTGTACAAAAGAAAGAAAACTCGACAAAGATAAATCAAGGTTAGGCATGACAAAATAAATTCTCATGACATCTCCCTTTTTTCTCTTTTTTTCTTGGCCTATTGTCGAAGCCTTTAGAACAATCTTTCTATCTTGACTTTCGGCTGCCATTTGGCTTTTCCCACTTTGCTTTTTACTCTTATTCCATTCAAGAAATTTTCTTTGAATTTCTAATCTTTCTTCATTTATTTGATGTTGTGGCAAAGGAATAAATTTTAACTTTTTACCCTTTTTACACAAGTGATATGCCTTAGTATAGCTATCATAAAAACCATTTTCAGATAATTCCCATAGCTGACCAAGTTGTAAATGACATGTGAGCAAAGGTGCTACATCACAAACTACCTTATCAGAATACTTATGAATAGTGAAGGATATAATAACTTGTTCAGTTACCTCAAACACTTCACTTTCAGTTGACCATTGGAACTTATAAGGTTTTGGATGTGGCAAAGTAGGCAAATTCAACTTTTCAACAAGATATGTACTTGCCATATTAATCCATATGCTACTAGCAATTACAGTACCACAAACCCTTTCATTCACAGGAACCTTAGTGAAGAAAGTTGCTTTCCGCCTGCGATGACATCACAAATAAAACTCACAAAACAAAGTAGTTAGTGTTAGAAAAAAATAATAATCAGAATTTTTCCTTACTACTCAGCCTTACTCTTTTGAGAGCAATTCACACAAGTTGTATCACTCAATCCCTCGTGTATACCCTCAATTGAATGGCTTTTTATCTCTCGAATGATCTCACCACACTGACTTTTTCCGCTCTTTAGTTCGTTCTCAAAGTCTTTGAAAGACTACGAGGATCAAAGTGAGCTCCAATTACATCCTTAACCACTTAATTGGCTGGAAGTCAAAGAAAACAAATAATCACGGGCCAACGACAAATAAGAGACACCAAACTTTCAAAATTAAGTTTCAAAGAAGAAGAGACAACAAAATATCCAAGACTACGTGAAGCAACAAAACGGATAGAAAACAAATAAGAATTTGGTAAGCAAATTTACCAAATAAAAAAAGGAAACTAAGCACACAAAAACAAGCAAGTAGCACTTAAGAATAACAAAGAAATTAAAAGGATGAACCAACAAAAATTAAATGCTTTTGAACAGAATTACAAATTTGGAAAGAAGACTTATTTAGAAAGATTCCAAAAATAGAAAGTTTCCAAAAATAGGAAGTTTCTAAAAATGGAAAGTGCCAAATTTGGTGGAGTTCCTAATTCAATTTGGATTAGGGTAAGTAATCCAAATCCTACTAGGATTAGGATTAGTTCTCTGTGTCCAACAGGGATTAGGATAATTTTCCTAAGTCAACTTGGATTAGGTTTTTTTTTTTTTTTTTTCAAATCCGATTAGGATTAGGATTAGAAACCAATTCCAAATACAATTAGGACATGAAACCAATTCCAAATAGGATTAGAATAAGGAAACCAAGTGCAATTAGAATTGGAATATGGAATACCAAACACAAGTAGGAAAGGGTAAGAAACCTAAACCTTTTTAGATCAAGAAATAAACAAATAATTGCCTATATTTATAAGCAACCAATAGCCGATTCTTCTTCTTCCCTTTTTTATTTTTTTCCTTCATTGCAATGTTTTTTTTTTTTAACTTTTTGACCAAACAAATTTTTTTCTTTTTTCTTTTTTTCAAAATTCGAGCAAGAATACTTCTTTTTTTTTTTTCTTTTGAATTCGGCTAAGAAAAGATTTTTGTTCTTTTATACCATCAACAACATAGAGAACAATGAAGAATAATAACAAAGAAGCAATAATATGGCTGGAAATTTTTTTCGGATGAACAGTATGGTGAACAGTAGCGATGAACAGTACGATTTTTTTTTTTGGGCAGAAACTAAGATATGATTTTCTTTGAAAGGAAATCTGGAAAAAATTAAAGAGAAAAATAAATAGAACTGACCAAAATTGAACCAGCTCTGATACCAATCTGATGCGAACCCCGTGCGCAATCGACTTGATAATAAGAGTAAAAGAAAATTTCCTCACCGCTCAACTTACTGTTGGGAGTATATAAAGAGAAAAATAAACAGAACTGACGAAAATTGAACCAGCTCTGATACCAATCTGATGCGAACCCCGTGCGCAATCGAGCCTTGATGCCACGAAACTCAACAATTTGAGATGGCACCAAAACCCCAAGGATCGACTCCAAAGCTGGTCACAAGAATTTGGACAGCAAACACACAAACAAGAACAATAAAGAACACACAAGAATCAAGCAATAATTCAACCTGTTGTCTATAATGAGACAAGAACCAAACTCTTAACAAGATTTAAAGCACAATTGACCCGTTGCCTATATGAATCATTTCCTCGAGATCCACATAGTGGTGTAGCTCGACTACATCGGCAATTTCCTTGTTAAGTCCACTCAAGAACCGCGCCATTGTAGCCTCCCTATCTTCTTCAATGTCAGCTCTAATCATGACAATCTCTATCTCTTTATGGTACTCTTCCACGGATTTAGTACCCTGTCTTAAGCTTTGTAGCTTTTGATACAATTCCCTGTAATAGTGAGATGGAACAAATCTTTTGCGCAAAATATATTTCATGCCAGCCCAATTATCAATAGTACGTTCTGTATTTCTATGCCTACTGATATATTAATAATTGATCCCACCAAGTCAATGCATAATCAATAAAAGAGACGGCTGCTAACTTTACCTTTTTCTCATTAGAATAGTTGTAACAATCAAAAATAAAATCTATCTTTCGCTCCCATTCGATGTATACGTCAGGATCGGCTTTACCTTGGAACGGAGGTAAGGATAGCTTAATTGTCCCAATATCATTATCTCGAGTCCGATTCTCCCTCCAGCCATGTTGCACATTCCTGTCATTATAAACCTCATCGTCAATATTATCTTGAACAAATTCATACTCGCCTTCTTGATGACGTGGAGGGGTATTAGCTCTACGAGCTTGAAGTCTAACTCCTTGAGGCCTCCCTCTTTGTTGGTCATTCATGCTAGCCTCTATTTGATCTGATGCGAACCCCGTGCGCAATTACTTGATGCCACGAAATCCAACAATTCAAGATGGCACCAAAACCCCAAGGATCGACTCCAAAGTTGGTCACAAGAATTTAGACAGCAAACACACAAATTCAACTATCAAGAACAATAAAGAACACACAAGAATCAAGTAAGAATTCAACCCATTGTCTATAATGAGATAAGAACCAAACTGATACGGGTTGATGCCCAGGGTATGTAGAACTTGGTCACAAACGTAGGGTTTATATGCACAAGCGAAAGGTAGTTGTTAATAGACCTCCTTGATTAGCCACAAGGCAATCTTTTAACTATGAGCAAGGAATTGATCCAAAGCCTAATTGGCAGAAAATCAATACCTGGTGTTGGTTATAACCTCAAGTGCTCAATCTTGAAGCCCCAACTAGATTCCTAGTCTAGACAAGACTAAAGAGAATCTAAAATTCTAATTCACTCGTATGAGAGGAAAAAGAAAAACTGAAATCTTATTGCCAAAATTCATTCTTCAATTGTGTACAAGACCCCTCTATTTATAGTTGAGGGTGGAGGATTCTAGGACTAAATTATTCAATGTGGGATAGCTAGTTTTAATAGTTGGGCTGGATCCTATAGCCCATTAGCTGTTTGATTTAAACCCAATTCTTGTACACTTAACTAATGGCCCAAAAACAAATAATTACGTCTTGAAACCAGCCCAATTAAATACACTAACACTTAAAACAATTGGGCTCAAAATAAAAGACTAGACAACTAAATAAAAGACTATTCCATGGCCGAAATAATGAGGCTAAATTTGGGCCCTTTCAGCTTCTCATCCTAGGCTTGATCTTCAATGACTTGGACGTCCATTACTAAGAACATCTTAGACTCTTTAGTGGACTTCATCTCCAAAAGGTTTGTGAGCTCTTCTTGATCTTCAACAACTTCAACTAAGCCCAACATAGCTTCATTGAGGTTCTTAGCTCTTGATCTCGTAATTAGACCTTGTGGAACTTGAAGTGCGGATTCCGTGAGCCTATATCGAGCCTTTGTGGACAATTGATCACCATCAAGTCCTTGGGATGTATCACAAACTCTTAACAAGATTTAAAGCAAGTATTGACACGTTGCCTCTATGAATCAAGCAAGATACCAAATCCATAAGTCGGTTAGAACAATCACCGTTGCTCAAGCGATGATGCCAACAAAGTCTTAATCCAAAGACTAAAAGAAAGAACTTTTTCCTCACAAAAAAGATGAAAATTATTGATAAAAATCTGCTGTAAATTTGTCCATATGATGAGGCCTATTTATAGGCTTATAGAAATCATAAAACTAGCTTAAAAACTCCTAAAAGTAGTGCTAGGGTTCAGCCATAAGTGGCCCCAAGATTTGGGCTAAATGGGCCTTATTAAGGCTAATTAATGAGCCTAAAACTAAGAATTAAATCAACAACTAAACCAAACTTAAACCAGCCCAATTTACACAAACTTAAACTATTGGGCTTTACATAATAAAGACCAAACTAAAATAAACTTGAAAGGAAGTCCGGCCTTCTTGCACTCAAAGGATCTCCACTTGTGCTTCACTTTAAAGAATTGGACTTCACGTATTATTGAATTGAGAATAGTCCAATCCAACTTGATCGAAATAACCACGAATGTACTCCAATCTTGGCAAGAGTGAATCCATGCTTTCTCTATCTTTCATCTCCTCATCTTGACACTTATTTGGACTATTCGGATCCATATCAGAAAGTGGCATGATGATGAGAAAGTATGCCTTGATAGTGCCATTGTTCAAAGGCGCTTGCCCTCTAAACTCAAGGATCCCAGTAGTTTCATGATACCGGTGAATTTTGGAGGAAAAACGTGGCATCAATCACTTTGTGATTTGGGGGAAAGCATAAATATCATGCCAAAGGCCATATATGACAAGTTAGGGATCAACAATGTTAAGCCAACCAATATCACAATCCAATTGGCGGATTTATCCGAGAGAAAACCATATGGCTTGTTGGAAGATGTGCTTGTACAAGTTGAAAAGTTGGTATTTCCCGTTGATTTCTTTGTGCTAGACATGGGTGAAGTGAGTGAGATTCCATTGATTCTACGGAGGCCTTTCTTGTCAACCGCTCATGCATTAATTGATGTGTACGTTAAAGAGAAGTTGATCTTACGAGTTGAAGATGAATCAATTGAATTTGATGTGTTTGAATATAATGAAAATATTCCCATTGTTGAAGAGAAATGTGCTAATCAATCTCTTAATTCTATACTTGCTAGGTCAAATGAAGAGAAAAACGAAATGAGCCAAGGCAATTCTCTCAAGCAAGTTTTAGAAATAAAGGAAAATCCGAGAAATGAATTAAAAGAAAAACCACCCGATAAGGGATGTGTGTTGAAGAAGAATGAAAAGAGCTTTACAAAAAATAAGCACAATGGTGATATCAAGAAATTGAGAAGGCTTAAAAAGAAAATAAAATGGTTTGACAAACAATTGGAGATGTTAATTGGGGCACTAGCGATGGCTAAGGCTAGAAAGAAATGACTTGTGCATGGAAAACCCGAAAATCAAGCTTTAATCATGAAGAAAAAGGGGATCAAACTTTTTTCGTGGAAACCAAAAGGGAAAGGAGGATCAATCATCCTCAATTACTTGGAATGAGAGGGTCATGCCATCGTCAAGCTAGAGACTATAAAGGAGCGCTTATTGGGAGGCAACCAAAGTCTTTAATTTAAGTTTTCTTGTTTTCTTTTGGTGTGATCTTTAATTGTCTTGATTTTGAGTAAATTGGTTTGCATTAGGTTAGAATTTTTGTTAAAAAAAAATTATTTGGGTATTTGAGTTGAATAAATAGTGCTAAAGAATGAATGAAAATTGTCATCCTAATTTGTGAATTTTTTGTTTGTAGGTTATCCTTGCAAATGGAGAAAAGTGGTCAAGAGTGGATGAATTTCAGCTAAGTGTAAAAATTCACTTTGTAGAAATTGAGCTTGAGACCGCGATCTCAACTTTTGAGATCGCGGTCTCAACCTCAAACTTCTGGAGGGCAGAATGGTCATTTGGTTCGTGACCGCGGTCTCAACTCCAAAGTTTTGCAAAGGCATTTTTCATGCCGAGTTGAGACCACGATCTCAATTTTGAGATCGAGATCTCAACCTCAAAAAAAAAATATTAAAATCACTTCAACCATGAATTTATTTTATTTAGTCTTTTAATTTGGAAGTAAGGTGATTTTCCTTTTTAATAATCTAGCTAATACCTTAAGCTAACGCCAAGTGGCAAATTATTTTGATGCTTCATGGATTGAATCTGTGCAAAATTTATTTCTAGACACTTGGCGTAGCTTTGGTTATGATTATTGCCAAATAAGAGTGGCATTGCTAAGGGCTCTAAGCGGATGCCATCTTTGCATTAGTTGATGAGATGCATGGCATGGTTCCTCTTGACATTTTTACTCAATTTTAATTCTAGGCTTAAAAGTAGGACATAGTTTAAGTAGTTTTCATTATTTTTGGGTTTGTCTTGATGTTTAATTTTGGGTGAGTGGAAGGATGATTTATTCATCAACTTGAATAAAAGAGACAAGTTTGGGGATGTTTATCTTTTTGTGTTGGAAATGGTCATTTTATACATTTTGTTGCCACTTGATGATTAATGGATGGAAAGTTGTAATCAATTAGGAACTCAATGATGATAAATTTCGATGTTCAATGCTTTGTGATTGAAGTATATGATTGATTCATTTCAAGAATTTTTGTGTGAGTGAGTAGTTTATTTGCAATATAAAGAATTCATAAACTTAGCATTGCTATTTTGCAAAAAGAACTGCTGAAATTGTAGAAAAAAATTATTTGAAATGTTGTTTTTTATCAAATCACTTATATTTTGAGGTTGATGAACTATCTTTTGGAAAGAAATGAATTAAATGAAGTAGAAGGAATTTTGGGACATTTCGTGTGTTTGCATAGGGAATGTTCTTCTAACTTGTGAATAATTGATATTTCGAGATTAATTTTTGGTACATTTCACTCCTTTTCCTTGGTTTAGGGCTGAAAAAAAAATTAGGAATAAGGCGAGTACGGGATTCTGACATGTACCCATGTTATTTCTCCAAAATAAGCCATTAGAGTAGTAATAATGCGAGTATGGGACTCCGACATGTACCCATGTTGTTTCTTCCGAATTAAGCCATTAGGAATTGTGTTTTTAGTATACGAATAAGTTAAAGAGTAAATGTTTGTAATAGTTATCATTAATCTCATATTACTTATTCCTTGGTAGAGGTTTATTCCTAAAATGTGTGACAATTGCATTTAAGTTGATTCCTAATTGAACTTCTATTTTCATGATGCTTAGTCGAGAGAATTGATTAACTTTATAATATTTGTGATTTAAGAAGTAATGATGTTTCAAATGAAAAGAACTAAACTTTTGGAAACTCTTTCGAGAATCGTAATGCTTGGTGATGTGAAATCTTGTGTAGTGAATGAATGTGTGCTTCTTTGTAAAACGAAATTTCAATTTTGGATTGATTTACTCATATTCATTACATATCATGTAGTGTTGAACATTTCTTGAGAGATCGCTTAACTATTCTAAGTATATCCATGATTCATCAAGTGTCACGTCAACTTTGGAGGTGTTTAAATGTTTGAATGTTAGTTGGTTTCATTTAATAGTTAATCTTTGTTTTGCTCGGGACTAGCAAAATGCTAAGTTTGGGTGTGATAACTCTAGTAAAATAGAGTTATTTTCCTATAAATTATAGCATTTTGATTGTTTAAATTCTGAAATTGGATAAGTAATTAAGGATTTTAGTTAATTTCTTTCACATGTATTGTATTTTCGTTTTTGAATTAATTATGTTAAGTTTTGTTAAATTATTAGTTTAATTAAGTGCTTAATAGTGTTAATATTATGCAAGTTAAAAATTAAAGGTTAGAAGCTGGAAGAAACAAAGCTCAAGGGATCAAATTCCAAAATGGATTAAATGAAGGATGCTGAAAGGAGAGTAGAGATCGCGGTCTCGACTAATCCAGACCGCGATCTCGACTCGGGAATTGGTTTTAACTATTTTAGATTTGAGATCGCAGTCTCAAATGTTCCAGATCGAGATCTCAACTCGCTGAATGCTAAGTTGTAAGGGTAATTTTGTAAACTTCCAGCCCAAAAAATCCTATAAAATTTTGCCTGTGTAATGCTGTACTATTTAAGCTAAGTAGAATTAGTAAGTAGAGAGTTTTAGGTAGTAGACAGTTTTTAGAGTAAATAGTTTTAGTTAGTTCTAGATAGATTAGGATAGGTTGAACTACAAGTTACTTTTTCTAATAGAAATTTCTCTTCACTTCCATCTTAGATCTTCTTTAAATTTCTTGTCAAGTTCAAATTTATATTAGATAATTGTAGTGGGTTAATCGCAAGCTTCACGCAGATATAATTTTTATTTGCTTTCTTGTCCAATTTAGTAAGAATTTCTTTATTTTCAAATTAGGGTTTTTAGGAAAATTAGGGTTCTTGTTAATTTCTTGCTTTCTATTTAAGAATTTTCAATTTCTAGCTTTAATTTCTAGTTAATTCTTTGTGGGCTTTCTTAATTTCAATCGAAAATCCAAAAATATTTAGATTTCTAGTTTAACTCTTTCTAATTTATAGTTTAGAAATGAATGCTTTTAATATTCAAAGTTTCTGGTCTTTTGTAGTCTTTTTAGTTGAGTGATTTACTTGTTTTAAATTTTAATCTTAATTTGATTAAATTAGGTTAGAATTAAAATTATAGTTTTCATTAGAATAGTTCTATCATCTACCAATTGATTTTGCTTAACTATACAAGCACCCTTAAACCTTGGTAATTGCAATCGACAATCCCTGTGTGAACGATCCCTACTTCCCTTTGCTACTAGTTGACAACTGTATACTTGCGAGATGCCATCTGGTTAGTAATAGAATTTAGGTGTTTCATTGAATTATAACTAGATGTGTTAAAAAGGCATCACTGACTGGGTCACACTTTTCCTTTCTGGAGAAGAATTCTGTTGGCCCCAAGGCAACCTAAGAGGGGAGGTGAATTAGGTTTCTTAAAAATTTCTTTGCAAAGTACGCACTTTTAAAACTTTATCCACTAACAAGTAAATTGATAGAGATAAAAGCAATTAACCTTATGAAGTATAAAAAAGATAAAGAAATAGATTAAACAAATGGCTCTAACACTTCCAAGCTACCAAGCTTGAAGTAATAATTCACTAGAATGCTTCACAACTTTGGTGAGCCAATAATCTTTTAATGTACACAAAGTAGGACAATCCTTGCTCATAGTAATTCTTTTTAGTTGAGCCAAGAATTTTACTCTCAACCTTATTTTTGTACAAGATTATCACTCTACTAAATAATTTTAAAAGCACTCTAAAGTACACACTAATACAATATTGCTCAATAGACAAGTTGCACTCAAATTGCTTTGTTTCTTGCTTGTATTCAATGTGTAAAGTCTAGTTTACAATATCAATAGAGCTGGTATTTATAGGAGCAATAAATTTATTGTAACCACTTCCCAACGGCTCAATAATAAATGTACAAAAACTAGCCATTATAGGTTTTGGAAGTCCGATATTAATATTGTGCGTCTGACACAGCGTCCGATTTCAGATAAATGTGTGGTGGATACCGGTCGGACTTCCGAGCAAGCGTCCGTTCCATCGTCCGATCTGACAGGTATGTGTGAAGTCTTCGTACTTTGGACGATATATCACGTACAAGATGTTTAATGCTTTATCAGGGAATAAGTTATTTCAGACAGTCTTGATCGTCCGAGGTAGAGTTCTTTCGGATGGAAATGTGCGTCCGAGATATATTCATTCGAACGTACCTGTGCGTCTGTTGCAGGCATTCAAAAAATTTGCTCTCTGTCTATCTGTTCGAACAGTGAATTGCATCCGTTGTAATTTCTATCGGACGCTCCTATTCGTCTGAGAAATGTATTATAGTTCAGACAGTGTACTGCGTCCAAAAGCTCTGTCTCCAGCAGACAAAATAGCAGACCTGCACAACTAGGTTAAAATGTTAAAAACATATGTCATCATCAAAATAAAGTTTGTGAATCATCAATCTCCCCTTTTTTGATGATGACAAACTATGGATAGACAAATACAACCAATTCCTATTACAAACAACAAATACCACCAATTCTTGTTTCAAACTGTTAATTGTATGCACATGCATATTAGCTCTCCCCCTTTTGACATCATCAAAATATGCTTCCCCTGAGAGGATGCACCCTTTCATATAAGCAAACCAGAGCAAGATAAACATCAAGATTTTCAACAGGTTCATTAAGCAAAGTAGTTAATAACAATGGCAGCAATTACAAACTAGTTGCAAACATCAAAGCAACCTAATTACATTCAGTCAATAAGCATAAGAGATCTAAGCAAGAAATCTAGGTCGAGTCATTTTTCTTCTTTGAATGTTTTCTTCAAGTCTGTGCTTTTTGGTGGGGACATCTTCATCGGTCACTTCACTATCATTGTCTCCTGTCTCGCGGCTTTGCATGATATAATTAAATGTTTCGTCAATGTCCTTGTCTTCATCATCAGCTCCTTCAATAGCTTTGTCAACATTAGTGGTGCCAGTAGGGTCCTCACGATTATCCTCCTCATTATCATAATCATCACTTTCCAAAGATGATTCAAGAGTGTACTGTGACTGAATATTGGCAAATTGAACTTGAGCAGAAAAACAGACATGCCCAAGCTAAGTGCTTCTTGAAGAATCGTTTGACGAGTTTCAAGACGTTTTAACTTGCAATTGGTACGACACTGAAAGGACCCCATTTGATCTCTCAAAGAGGTAAGAAGGATGCAAATATGTGAAAGGGAAGGTTCGGAAAAAGAAGGACGGGGATTATGGGATGGTGGAGGTGTTTGAGGAGGAGGGGAATGGGAAAGTGCCAATCCTGAGGAAGCGGCTTGAGTTTTGGACCTCTCTATTTCATAGGCTGCTTTAGTGAACTAGAGATCATTAAAGAATCTCAAACCCTTTCATTCAACGTAGGCTTTGTTAAAATAAGGAGGAAATTGTTTCTTTCCAGTGAATAGGATGTCAAAGTGATCAAAAATTTTGGTGACGAATTTTATTGAAGGGAAAATTTCGACGAGACAGTGATCAGGAAAAGCTCCCACAAAGAGCAAAATAGGTAACCAAAATCCAGTGGAATTCCCTTAAAAACACAGTAAAATAAGTAAAGTACTGCATTTTTTCGAGCTCAATGCGATGCCTGTCAGTTGGTAAAAACAAATTTGTGACCAGAGAGTACAAAATGTTTAATTTAAGACTGAGTAAGGTAGTTTTGGCTTCCAAAACCTATTTGAAATTAATATTGAAAATTGCTCGAATCTCCTCAATGTCAAAATGAGTATCCCAAGCAGGCCATTTATCCAGTGAGAAAAAATAGGAAAAATCATTAGGTGAAGGAACCTCACATTCAAAAATTGTAGTTATGACATTGGATGAAATTTCAAGATCTTTGTTACTCACAAAAGATACTAAGGTGCAAATAGTGGGGCCTTTCCTAAGATTTACAGTGAATTGGAGAACCATATCATGATATACAGGCAGATCAATATGTACTAGGTGACCACAATTTTGTTTTTCAAAGCAAGATTTGACAATAGGTAAATTAAACTCATCAAAAAGACCTTGGGAAGGAGGTCTTTGAACAATGATGGATTTACTGAGAAGAGAGGTGTATCTTGTTCAGATGCCTTGGCATCAATAAATTTGGAAAGAAGAGGATTGGTAGAAGTTTGAGGAATGGCGGATGATTTCCCCTGCAGCGGAGCCTTTCCTTTAGATTTTCACCCTCGCGTAGCTATAGAAGAACCGCCACGAGATCGAACCATTGTAATTTTGAAAAAATGAGGAAAAAGAAGGAAAAGTAATTTTAGAGAAACTTGGGGAAATTCGAAGATATGAAATGTTAAAGTGTCTGAAATTGAGTGCAATAGAGGTGATAAGTTGTTTGGCAATGAAGATTCCCTAGTCAATTTTGCAAGAGAAGGAAGAAATTTGGAAAATTTTGAAAGGAGAAAATTTTCGCCAGAGCAAGGGTTCGGATGGTATAAAATGTTGGATAGGAAGAAAATGAAGAGTTTTAAATGAGATAAGTAATCGTTCGGACATCCGAATGGTTGGCATATGTCTGATCGTGCGTCCGAACGTTCTAGACAGAGGGGAGGGTTTCGGACGTGTAAAAGCGTCTGACAGGAGTATGTGGTTCAGACGATCATGTGTGTCCGGACACAGAATTTATATAGATGTGAAATCAATGATGCCAAATCGAGTTCTAAGGGATATAAAATGATCCAAAGCTAAAGGTTTAGTAAAAATATCAGCAAGTTGATCATTTGTGCACATATATTCAACACAAATTTTCTTCTTGCAAACAAGATCTCTAATGAAATGGTGGTTGACATCGATGTGTTTGGTTCTAGAATGCATGACAGGATTGTTTGTGAGATTAATTGCACTAGTGTTGTCACATCTAATGGGCACACAATCAAATATTACACCAAAGTCTTTTAAAGTATGTATCCATCCACAAAAGTTGAGCACAACAGTTGTATTCGGCTTCTGCCGTAGAAAGTGAAATAGAATTTTTTCTTTTTGCTAAACCATGACACTAGATAGTTACCCAAGAAATGACACATACCACTAGTACTTTTTCTATCAATTTTACAACCAGGAAAGTCAGCATCAGAATAATTAATTAAATCAACAGAAGTGGAGGATTTTGGATACCAAAGACCAAAATTCATTGTACCTTTTAGGTATCTGAAAATTCTTTTTACAGCAGTTAAGTGTGACTCTTTAGGACAAGATTGAAATCTAGCACATACACGAACAGCAAGCATAATATCCGGTCTTCTAGCTGTTAAGTAAAGTAGGTCCGATCATACCTCTATAGTGTTTTTCATCAACACTATTACCTCCTTCATCTTTGTCCAGTTTAGTTGAGGTGCATATTGGTGTCCCGACTTGTTTCCAGTCTTCCATTCCAAATCGCTTGAGTAGCTCCTTTGTGTATTTGATTTGAGTGATGAACGTTCCTTCCTTTGTTTTGTGAACTTGGAGTCAGAGAAAAAATTATAATTCTCCCATCATACTCATTTCAAATTCTTTTTGCATCAAGCATGAGAATTTCTTGCACAAGCTTTCATTAGTTGCTCCGAAGATAATATCATCAACATAAATTTGAACAATTATCAAACCATTAAAATCAGTTTTTATGAAGAGAGTAGTATCAACAACACCTCTTTTAAAACCATTTTCAATCAAAAAAACCACTTAGCCTTTCATACCAAGCTCTAGGAGCTTGTTTCAAACCATACAAAGCTTTGGAAAGTTTGAAAACATGATTTGGAAATTTTTGTTTTCAAAACCAGGAGGTTATTCAACGAAAACTTCTTGATCAATAAAGCCATTTAGAAATTCACTTTTAACATCCATTTGGAATAATGTGAATTTGTTAAAACATGCATAAGCAAGAAACATGCGAATAGATTCTAAACGAGCAATGGGTGGAAATGTTTCATCAAAATCAATACCTTCTTCTTGAGCATAACCTTTTGCAACAAGTCTAGCTTTGTTCCTAAGAATTTCACCTTTATCATTTAATTTATTTCTAAAAACCCATTTTGTTTGGATTACGGGTTGAGATAATGGTCTTTTAACCATAGTCCATATATTGTTTTTCTCAAATTGGCTAAGTTCACCTTGCATAGCAAAGCTTAGACACAAGATTCATCATTTAATGCATCATCACATATTTAGGTTCAATATGAGAAAGTAATGCAGAATTACTATTCAAAGGTTTATGAGATCGAGTTTTTACCCCATCGGATGGATCACCTATGATCAAATCTTGAGGCTGACTAGAAACAAATCTCCATGCTTTAGGAAGATCTTTTGGAGTATCTTCATCCTTTTCTCCTTCTTCACCCAAGTGATTTGTATTGCCCACATTGTTTGGAGAGATCCCTTGATGTTCTTCATGAATAGTGAGGTTTTTAAGCTCCTTTTGAATACCTACATCTTCATCTTCACACATTCTTTGAAATAATATCATTAGTTTCATCGAATGTAACATGCACAACTTCTTCAATCAAAAGTGTTCTTCTATTGTATACTCGGTATGCTTTCTTGTCACTAGAATATCCAAGAAAAATTCCTTTACCCGATTTTTTGTCAAATTTTCCAAGATTTTCTTTGATTTTTAAAATAAAACATTTACAACCAAAAACTTAGAAATAGCTCACAACGGGTTTTTTACAAAATAAAAGTTCATAAGGTGTTTTATTTAAAATAGGTCTTAACAAAACTCGATTCATAACGTAACAAGCCGTATAAACGGCTTCGGCCTAAAAATAATTTGGTAAGTCACTTTCACTAATCATAGTTCTAGCGGCCTCCTGAAGTGTTCTATTTTTTCTTTCCACAACACCATTTTGTTGAGGCACTCGAACAACTGAAAATTCATGTGAAATACCGTTGTGATCACAAAACTCGAGAAAACCTCCGAATTTAAATTCGGATTCATTATCACTTCTCAACCGGATGATTTTTAAATTCAACAAACTTTGACTTTTGGAAAACAATTTCACAAAATTTTCAAAAGCTTCATTTTTGTGAACAAGAAATAGTACCCAAATATACCTAGAATAATCATCAACAATCACAAATGCATATTTATTATCACCGAGACTAGCATATTGAGTTGGACCAAACAAGTTTAAATCCATTGCAATAATTCTAGGGGTTTAGAGGTAGACACACAATTTTTTGGTTTAAAAGACACTTAAATTGTTTCCCAAATTGACATGCATCACAAATTTTGTTTTTCAAAAACTTCAATTTTGGTAGGCCTCTTACCAATTCCTTCTTAGCAACATTTTCAATTAGATCCATGTTGAAATGACAAAGCCTTCTATGCCAAAGTCAAGGATTATCTATAGAGGCGGTTAGGCATTTTACATTGCTACTACCAATATTGTCAAGATAGATTACATAAACATCATTATGTCTAGTACCTTTAAATCAGACAACATAATTTTTATCAAGAATTAGACATTCATGTTTGGTAAAAAACACATATAGATTCTTATCACATAGTTGACTCACACTCAATAAATTATAATTCAAATTATCAACAAGAAGCACATTTTTAATCAAGGTCTCACCATTTTACCTACATCACCAATGCTGATTGATTTTTCTTTCATGTTATCCCCAAATGTTACTTTTCCATACTGTTTTTGGATTTGAGGTTTGTGAAGATAGATGCACACCGGTCATATGCCTTGAGCACCCACTATCTACGAACCATTTTGCATCCTTGGTGATATTCATTTTCTACACAAGAAATTAATTGATAACTTTTGGAACCCACATTTCTTGGGTCCATAAGAGTTAGTAAAATGACTACAAATCCATATAGAATTCATACCAAGTTTTTCATTTCTTTTGACATAGCAATTATTTTTCACATGACCGTGTTGTTGACAATAGTTGCAAATAACATTTATATTTCCATATAAGGATGATTTTGAATTTACAAAGCATAAGTCATTCCTTCTAAAGGTGACAAAATTCTTGTTGATCAATACATTTCTATTCCTTTTCAAATCAACAATTTTTCCCTTTTTTTATGCAAAAGAATATTCAACTCATCCAATCTTTTCTTCAAGGAGGCTTGTTCTTCTTTGATCCTTGTTTTCACATGCATTCTTTTCTTCAAATCACTATTTTCTAGCTGTGATAACCTATTATTTTCATTCACAAGTTTAGAGTTAGCATTCAATAAGGCATTTGATTTCTTTACTAACTCCTTATTTCTAGCATATGATTCCTAGCATATGATTCCTTTAAGCTATCATGCAGTTTTAAAATGAAGGCTTCAAGTTCATTGTCATCATTGGAATCATAATTAAAAGTTACCTCATTATCACCAATGGCCATAAATTCCATTTGGGCTGACTCCATTTCTTCTTCAACTTCTCCTTCGGAGTTGCAATCATCCCATGTGATTTGGAAATTGTTGAAGCGGGGCTTTCTACCTTCCTTTTTCTTCTTAGAAGGACACTCATTTGCAAAGTGACTAGGTTGACCGCATTCAAAGCACTTTTCATTTTGCTTTTTTATTTCTAGCTTGGTCTTTCCTTTGAAGTTATTCGAGCTGATTGCTCCACATCTTCTCATTCTCTATTTGCTGATGTAGTGTTTGGGAAATCCTATGGTGATGAGTGCAAGATCTCTAAAGATCTTCATCAAGATCTTCATCTTCTAGGTTGATGGAAGCATTTTCATCTTCTTCTTGAGACGTCTTTAATGCAATGCTCCTTTTTGGTCTTGCTTCTTCGTCATCCACCACTTTAGCCTTTAGCTTCAACTCATAGGATGTAAGAGAGTTAATTAGAGATTCAATAGGCATGGAATTAAAATTCTTGGCTTCCTCTATAGCGATAGTTTTAGCCTCCCATTCTTTGGATATAGCATTCAAGATTTTTCTATTCTTTTCTCCCAAAGAATATTCCTTACCCAAGACTTCAAGATCCTTAATGATGTCATTGAAACTACAATACATTTTGTCAATATTTTCATGTGGTTCCATCTTAAAGGACTCATACTTGGCAACAAGTAAGGATTTCTTTTGCTCTCGAACATCATCGCTCCCTTCATGAATCTCTTTTAATTTGTCCCAAATTTCTTTAGCAGAAGTACATCCTTTGACACGAGTTGATTCATTTGCATCCAAGGCGTTGTAGTAGCACATTCATAGCTTTCGCGTTTAAGGTCAAGTTTGCCTTATCTTGTGGAATGAGCTCATCCCTTGTCTTTTCTCTTCTTCAATTTGTATGATCATCAATGATAGTAGCTTCAAAAGGACCTTCATTTACAACATACCATAAGTAAATATCAATAGATTGCAAAAATATTTTTATTCTATCTCTCCAACTAATAAAATTTACCCCATTAAACATAGGGGATCTTGTTATAGATTGACCCTCAAAAAGTAATGCATTATTGGTTGCCATGATCTTTTCTCAAAAGCTAGTTAAGCTCAAGATAAGAGACCAAGCTCTGATACCAATTGTTGGCCTCAAGGCAACCTAAGAGGAGGGTGAATTAGGTTTCTTAAACATTCTTTGGAAAGTATGCACTTTTAAAACTTTATGCACTAACAAATAAATTGATAGAGATGAAAGCAATTAAACTTATGAAGTATAAAAAGGATAAAGAATATATTAAACAAGTAACACTCTCAAGTATTGAACCTACCAAGCTTGAAGTAATAATTCACTAGAATGCTTCACAACTTTGGTGAGCCAATAATCTTCTAATGTACACAAAGTAGGACAATCCTTGCTCACACTAATTCTTTTTAGTTGAGCCAAGAATTTTAGTCTCAACCTCACTTTTGTACAAGATTATCACTCCACTCAATAATTTTGAAAAGCAATCTAAAGTACACACTAATACAATATTTCTCAATAGACAATTTGCACTCAAATTGCTCAGTTTCTTGCTTGTATTCGATGTGTAAAGTCTATTTTACAATATCAATAGAGCTGGTATTTATAGGAGCAATAAATTTGTTGTAACCACTTTTCAACCGCTCAATAATAAATGCACAAAAACTAGCCGTTATAGGTTTCGGACGTCCAACCCAGTGTCCGATCTCAGATAAATGTGTGATGGATGTCGTTCGGATGTCCGAGCAAGTGTTCATTCCATCATCTGAACTGGGTATGTGTGAAGACTTCATACTTCTGAAGATTATATCACATTCAAGAAGTTTAATTTTTTATCAGCGAATAATTTGTTTCGGACAGTCTTGATCGTCCGAGGTAGAGTTCTTCCGGACGGAAATGTGCATTCGAGATATATTCCCTCGGATGTGCCTGTGCGTCTATTGTAGGCATTCAAATAATTTGCTCTCTGTTTATCCGTTCGGACAGTGAATTGAGTCTATTGTAAAAAAAATAGACCGAACGCGTTCGAGTTATTGGCTCGTCCGACCCGGCAGCATTCATGAGTCGCTCGTTCAACTGTCCCTCGGAAGGTCAGCTGACTGAGCTGAGGGGTTAGTATTGATTCATGTAAAGATGCTCCTCTGAAGCCTTCTACTGCGCCATCTCTTAGCCTTTCTCCCCCTCTATTTCCTGTAAGAAAGGAGACATCCAGCAGATCATGAGCAGGAGGAAAGAGCAAATCAAATGAATGGGAAAGGTAAGATAACGAAACTTATCGGACGCTCTTGTTCGTCTAACAAATGTATTATAGTTCGGACGGTGTACTGTGTCCAAAAGCTCTGTTTCCAGCAGACAATATAGCAGACCTGCACAGCTAGGTTAAAATGTTAAAAATATATGTCATCATCAAAATAAGGTTTGTGAATCATCAAATTCAAACTTTGAAACTCCAGATTTTGTGAAGGCATTTCAGCCTCCATCGTAGGAATTGCAGCGGTCTCTTGCTCCTCCAGTGATGGCGGAGGTAGTGGTGGTAAAGCCTGGCTTGGGACTGAAGTAATTTCAAGAGGTGTAGCTGGTTAGGTATGAGCCTTCTGTTGAGGCGGTTCTGATTCTTTGTCCTTCGATATGCCTGATGGAACTACTTCAGAATTTTTGATTGGAGTCCATCTACCTTGGTTACTAGAATGCAAACTTGGAATCTGTTTAGGATGAGGTTTTGAGGGTTCTTATGTTGCTAGTTTCTTGCCCTTTGCTTTGAAAAGTTCTCAACTTATTTTCACTATTTGAATCCTTTCATTACCAGCCTTACAATCAGCATTCATAAATATGATGACCAATTTTGTTGCAAATGGAGCAATTGAAAGGCAAGTCCTCGTAACAAATTTTCTGCTATTTGCCTCTCTCCCCTACTCCTAACCATAATCTGGTTGGCAATGTTGCTAAAAGATCCACTTCAACATAGACCTTAGCTGTGTTAGGCCTGGTGAAATTCTCAATTGCAAGGTCTAACTTCAGAGGTTTTCCGACAACCTGAGCCAAGCCAAAAACTGAATGTTTATTAAAGAACACAGCTGGTAAACCCTCTAAAGTGATCCAAACTAGCACAATCGAGGGTTCAATGTCCGTGGTAAAAAAAGGGTGCCATTTTAAGACTCGCATATAATAACTATTTATATACCAAGTGTTCTTGAGCTATAATCTTTGGTAATCCTCTTCCAATGTGAATTGAATGAGAACATGCCTATGATCAAGAAAACCAATAGTGAATGATCCTTTGATACCAATAGTGTGGAAGCTTTTCCACACTATCTCCATATTCGGCTTCCCAGTTTAGAAAAAAGCCTACCAAAGTAAATTTGAAAGGGATTGCAAGTTTCTGAATTTCTTCCTTCGTGAAGAAAATAGCAAGCTTGCCTTCGTAGAATTGGAGTTTTTTGACCGGTTGATCAATCTTGGAAGGAGTGGCAAACTGTTTGTTGCCTTTGAGAGCATCTGCAAAAAAAAAAAAAAGTATTTGCCCTCCAGCTGTAGGGTGAAGGGCTTCAAGCTCGGCCAAGCCATGGCCAAGCTCGGCAATGCACATGGCCAAGTTTGAAGCCTTTCAGCCTACGGCTTAGCTTGGCCATGGTAATGGCCACTTAGTAGTACTAGTTAATACTACAAATTCTATTTTATACTACGAGTACTAAAAATTTATCTAATATTTATAATTACTACTATATTGTGTAAAATAAATTCGAAAAAGTAAAATCCCATCCCATATGCACAAAAGTAATGTAAAATAAATCTAAAATATATATATATAATATACACTAATAAATATAAATAAATCCAAAAAATAATAAAAATTAGTCAACAATGTAACTTACCTGGCAAAAATAAATGCTTTTATTGTTGTGGATTGGTAGTGACCAATTGGTGGTGGTGGGTATGGTGAAAAATCTATAATAATGATTTTTGAGGTAGGTGGAGAGAGATGGAAAAAAAGGGATAGGGGAATGGGGAAGAAAAAGGGAGGTAATAGGAAAATGTTGAAGAAAAAGGGAAAAAGGGGAAATGAAGTAGGAGATTAATGGTGGTGGCTTTATTTTAGGGAGGAGGAGAAAGATAGAAAGTGGTGGATGGCAGTTGAATAGAGTAACGGAATATGTAGGTTTTTGAAATGAGTAAGAAAAAAGGTCATTTGTTATCATTCTTGTCATACTGCGATGGAATTTTCGTTGTTAAGTTACGGTTTTTATTTTTTAAAAGAAAATTACAAATTTGAAATACTGATCTACTTAGTGATGGAAAATTTCGTTACCAATTTGAGATACTTGTTCAAATTTTTTTCAATTTTCAATTTGCATTTAATATCGATCTTCTTAAGTTATGGTTTTAAATTTTTTAACAATTACTTAATCCGTCGCTAAATTAAAATACAAATCTATTTAGCAACGGAAAAATTTGTTGCAAAATTTTATAATCCAATTTTTTAAATTTTTTCCTAAAAAATTTGCAACAAAAAAATCCGTTTCTAATATTTTGAATTTTTATTTTTCTTTAAAAAAAAAAAAAACCTTTGCAATGGATTTTACGACGAAAATTTTTCATCCCAAAATCTTTCTGTAAAATAATTTTTCTAAAAAGACTTTATTTTAATTGTGACGGAAAAAAATCAGTTGCAAAAGTCTATCACTAATACGTGTTTTTCTGGTAATGGGTCCATCGCCGAAACAATTATCTTGCCACAATGAAACTTGTCCTTGCCTAATGATGCTTTTTGTATTTGCCTCTACCAACTCTTTAATAATATAAAATCATTATATCTTCTGCAAATATTGGATGTTAATGCTTAGACATATATCTTGATTCATGAAACAAGATCTCTCCAAATTGAATTGTTGGATAGGAAATTCCATCTCAACTTTACGGATAATGCTTGTATAATATCAGTCAAATATCTCACACCTAAGCCATTGTTTTCCAAAGGATATCAAGTTTTCTTCCATCAAATCCAATGAAGTCTTATGCCAAAATCAATCTTTCGCTAGAAGAATTTAGCAAAACATTGCTCTATTTCCATCCCCACTATATTTCGGGAAAGCAATAACAACAAATAAGTAGACAGGAATAGAACTAAAACATGTTTGATCAATAGTAACCTACTTCCAGGAGATTACACCATTGACCTACAACATGAAATATTCTATTTAATCTTTATAATCAATGGCTGAAATATATCCTATCTCCTTTTGCCCTTCTGAATAAGACATTCAAGATAAATCATATAAAAATATTTCTCTATGCAACCTATAATTTTAGCTGTCAACCTTGACCTAGCTATTGGAAATCTTCCAGAAACATAAAAGTTGTACTTACTAGCATTTATCTAAGAATTTGACCCGAAAATGGCTCATAGTCCTAAACAAATGACACAAGAGATGGCACAAATTTATTTTCACTATTGCATGCTAAATACACTAGCGAATACACTAATCGCTCAAGTAATAAACTAGAAAAAAGTAAAAGTACCTTTCTCTCAAGGACTATTACAATTGCAGATTATTACAGATAATGTTCTCGATCAACTAAGATTTCAATGAATAATATTCTAACTATCAATTAATCATTACTAATTGAACCAAAATAAATGGAATTTAACCAGATTAATTAAGCTATTAGGGAAGTTGATTTCACCAACTACTATGATTACACACTCTTAAACTTCATAGGAATTTAGTTTGACCAATTGTAGGTTGACAGAGTTTCCTAAAGCGCACTGGCTTTCTCAAGTTAGAACTGTTTTCACTCTACCCACTATTAACTAAGCTTCTTAGAGTTAATCGACACAGATGTCAAGGGATTATGTTAAACTATGTTTGCTCTCTCTCTCAAGGTTGACTAAACTAGAGCTACTTAAATTATCTAGAATTTCTCTATTCAAGTAATCCTATCCAATTTATGGCGAGAATTGCTATGCTTGTAATTATAGCAAAATTTTGATGTTTAATTCGGTTATGAGGATTAGATCTTTCTTTGAGGCTGATAATTAAAGCAAACTACTTGAAACATACATAAGAAAGCATTAAGTGCACAAATTCACTCACTTACAATTGAAACAAAGGAACTAAATATTACTCAATAAAAAGAAGTGAAAAAGATATAGATGTGGCTACATCTAAGCCCTAACAAATAAAACTACTCCATAGCTATAAGAAAGATCAATGTCAAATCTTTAATAAAGGCCATGAAAAAAAATAATAAAATAAAGAAAACACTTGACAAACTTGAAGCTGTGGCCAAAGAATAGATCCTTCAGTCTCCTTTTGGAATGTTACATTCTTCTTCTCTGAGTCTTGAGAATTCTCTTTAAACTAAAGTACAGTTAATAATTTACAATGATTGATCATACCACTTAATCAACGTTTTAAAAGCTCCTAAGATGTCTTATTTATAGTTTCTAGGCACCCTTTAGGGTTAGGAAGAGTAGTAGCTCAGAATATTGCAAATGGGATTGAAACCCAAGCCCAAAATAGATAAACTCGTTAACTGGCCTGTTATTGAAGTTGTAATACTGCGCCACTACATTTCCTTCTTGCCAGAGAGCCGTAGCACTCTACTCCGGATTCCATTCAAATTGAGTGAAAAATGTTGTGACACTACCGAATACACTGCATAAGAATGCCACGACACTACATCAGATCTTTACTTGATTTTCATAGTTCTACATTATTCTTCCTCTTCAATCTTCAATCATCCATTCTCCTACAAAACAACAAAAAATACATAAAATTAACGAAACGCTTTAGACTCAACAGTTAAGTAAAACATGCACAAAACATCTAAAAGAACATCTAAACGTAGCTAATATTAGATCAAAGTAAGTGAATAAGAACTCTATTCCACAGAGTGATTACACCCTCACTTCAACCTAAACTTTTGCTAATATCGAGCAAATCAGAACAAAACAAAAGCAAACAACCGAACCCCATATGTAAAATGATAGAAACTAATAATGACCAACAAGTGGAACAACAAACCATTTAAGTCCATAAAACAATTTGAACAAAGATCTTACATCAAATGGACAAAACCAATACTCAAACTGAACAAAGAAAATGTTTAACGAAAGCTCCTAAAAAAAAGTCAATCACATCTTATCTATGTAAGACCATTAACTAAAAGGCTTAGAAAGGATAACAATAGCTGTACTAGACACATCATTCCCACCATTGCTAATTGAAACAAACCCAAATGAAGGATCAACTAGGACTTTACTAGCTTGTAAGGCTAAGATAATTGGGTAGGATAAATTTGGATAACCTGACAAAAATACCCTAGATTATAGATCACAATGTCCGATTATAATTATGAATAGAAGGTGCCATACACACATAAATCAACCAAGCACAAAAGAATCCCCAACACATATCTCCCTTGTAGGAAACAACATATTCAATTCTGTTGGAGTTGCATTTGCACTTCGCAAAACTCATCTAACTTTTCTTTTCTTGTCTTTCTTTATTTTTTCTTTTTTTTCATGATTTCTTATATTTTTCTTCCTATTTCCTTTTGCAAAGACAACAGTAAAACTAGGAGGCTCAAAATAATGATACAAAAGTCATAAATCTGTAGTTCTTTACCCAACACAAAGAACAACCACTTCTCCATATCTCATCATGCACATATTACAAATCATGGTATAGATAAACTCAAGAGATCAATTATCTAAGGTGATGGGTAGAAAAGAGATAAAATAATAGAACTGTATTTCGTTAAATTACATGGCTAACAAGAAAATAGGCTCAAAAGCTCAAAATGGGATACTAGGGATAACATAACAATATGTAAGCTTTCTGGCTCAAATGGGCAAAAAGGCCTAAATCTTTCCAACGAAGCTTCGCCCATATTTTGCTAAAGTAAGATTCCGCATCATTCCTCAACTAATTGTCACAAGTTAAAATACATTGCAAATCTGTGCTAGACAGGGACTCATACTCAAAAAGAAAAAAAAATCACACAACTCACAAATTCACTCGACAAGACTTACATAGACACTCATCACAAATAATAGTATTTGTTGTTCTCAACAAGATCAATGATCAAAGCATCCTATGCACTCAAACAATTCATAGTTCAACTCATGGTCATCACAAGAAATATGTTTAAATCATTGAAACAAATAAAAGAAAGCTCAACACAACTAATACCCAAAAACAATCAACATGTAACAATCTAGGAAATAAAACAAAAAAAAAAAGCCAATAAACCCTCTACAACACTTTAGGCAAAGAACGCATAGAAATTTTGAAGACTGTCGTTCTATAGCTATGGAGTCTTTTGAACAATTAGATCCTCAAGATTCATTTAACTAAACAAAATAATAAAAAGAACATAAAAAGGAAAAACTCCCCCCTAACACCCAAAACATCAGCAAGCTACGAAATTTAGTATACATCATATAACCTTTAGCCGCAAAATACTTTGAAAACTATAAAACATAAAGAAACTACAAAAAATTAGAAAGTAAGCAAACTCTAGGCAATAGATAAATTGCCTGCAACTTCTTCTCCTTCAACAACAGCACCATCAACACCAACCCTAGAAGATCTAGTAAAACCAAAGTAATGCCAAGCTAGCAGAATCAACAGTGAAAACCGGCTATGATCCACACACAATGCATCCATAGTGGTCTTAATCATAGCATTTAACTATAGCAAACCCCTCGTATGGAATGCTGCAATCTCACTTTTCTACTCATTTGTGATTGGCACATATTGGTATGAAATCACAATGTCCTTAACACATTTGTTTTTAGTTGTTTCCCTCTTGCTATGATATTTCTTATATTCCTACTATATATACAACAAATCCGATCTAGAAAAGGATGGTAAATGTTTAATTTTCACTTCTTGATTCACATCCTACTACACACCTGCTAAAGCATTTAACTCAGTATATTTTAGTGATGAAAGCACAATCCTAGGCATCGTGAGACTGTAATTCTTATGGATTTTATCACTAATGACTCTACCCATATCAATGTTTCATCCCAACTTCAAACAATGCATCAAGCTGTCTAAGGTAATATCACTAGAATGTGAGATAGGAAAGAATCAAGTACAAACGAAATGCTTCCAACATGCATGCTTAAAGGCAAATAAAAACAATTAAATTGTTTCCTCTTTCCAGTAGCTGTAAATTCCCATTGAACAGGTGTCCACAAATATCTGCTACAATTTTATCCAAAGCTTAAGGCTTATCCAAGTACTGTGAAAATCCATTTATCTCAATGTTAAGAGTTTCAAAGAAAGCATTAATAGTCTCTTGAGAATATGAAAATATTCTACCCCAAACTCTAATCACTATATCACTATCTGTCATGGCATTAGCATAAAATTCTTTAACAATGGATACACGGACAGGATGAGGTCACTTATGAAATTTCTCCCACTTTCTTCTCTTAAGAATCTCATTCTCAAAATAATCTCTTTCCCTTGTAAGATAATGTCGATTATCACCAAAGCTAAAACCCCCTCCAGGTAAAGTTGTTTTCCTATCAAGCAAATTCTTAGATTTATCATGAGAAACTTTAGAAACAAATTTAGTACGATCAAAATTCAATCTAATTGCTCATTTCATTTTACCCTCCATGGTAGAAAAAATAAGTTAATTGGAAACAACAACACCAACACAAATTATTTTATGTATCTCACACATGAGAAAATTCTCTTGATATTACCTCCTTGATTGAAAGTTAATTTCAATCAGACTGACTCCTACTTGACTCACCATCGAGAAAATCCACTTGTTTGAAAAAATTCTTGCATTCCAAGTGAAGTTGAATAATCTAAAAACATGAATTTGAGGTTGATTTTCAGAGATATATAATGGGTAAAGGTATTTGAAGAGTATAGAAGTACTATAAAGAAAGGATTAGGATTTTAGATAGACTAAAAAGGAATGAGTAAGTCTATAGTAGCAGCTCGAAAATTTCTATTTATGTTCGACTCGTAATGTCGCAACATAAGAGTATATCATTCAAGGAAACACTACAACTGTAGCTCCTAGGTTGAATTACTTGCCACGTATCCATTGCGCTACGGTAAGGCACAATTGAAACACCACAGCTTTCGAGTTTTAGAACTTGAATTACCAACCTTGAATTACTAATACATAAATGCCATGGCTATATACTTAAAATAACAACCAAACACAGCAGCGTGAAGCCAGTTTTCTAGTCATTTGATCTCATAGTATCCCATAAGCACACTATTCAACTATATACACTGGAAGGCAATGAACAACCTTCTTCATTCCGCATTTCAACATTTTTTCACTTTATGCTTTCTCATTTTTTTTTTCTTTTTCACTTTGTTCTTGCTCCGTATTTCGAGAATTGGAAGTCATTTGATGATATGAATCTGGAGAGGTTAAAAATATGTCAAGATGAGGAGATGAAACCTAGAACAAGCATGGATTCGTCCAGCTTGCCAAGATTGAAGCATATTCGTGGTGTTTTGATAAAGTTGGATTGTACTATCCTCAATTCATTAATACATAAAGTCCAATTCTTCAAAGTGAAGCACAAGTGGAGATTCTTTAAGTCTAAGAGATGAATATTATCTTACATTTTACTAGACTTTTTATTTATTTCAGTCTATTATTATGTAATGCCCAATAGTAGTTTAAGTTTGTGTAAAGTGGACAAGTTTAAGTTGGGTTTAAGTGTTGGTTTAATTATTAGTTTTAGACTTATTAATTAGGGTTAATAATGCCCATTTAGCCCAAATTTTGGGGCAGCTTTGGCCAACCCCCTCTTGCCTTAAAATTTAGGACTTTGTAGCTAGGTTTTAGGATTTCTGTAAGCCTATAAAAAAGCATCATCATATGGACGATTTTTTAGCATATTTTTATCAATAAATTTTCATCTTTTTCGTGAGGAAAAAGTTCTTTCTTTTAGTCTTTGCTTAAGACTTTTTGGGATCACTGCAAGATTGAGCAATGATGATTGTTCTAACTAACTTATAGATTTGGTTCTTGCCTGATTCATGTAGGTAATGGGTCAATTCTCACTATAAATCTTATTAAGAGTTTGGTTCTCGTCTTGCTATAGACAACGGGTTGAATTTTTTCTGGATTTTTTTTTTTGTTCTCATTTTGTGTGTTTTGTGCCCAAATTCTTGTGATCAACTTTGGAGTCGATCCTTGGGGTTTTGGCGTCATCTTAAATTGTTGGGTTTCATAGCATCCAGTTGATTGCATATAGAGTTCACATCAGATTGGTATCAGAGTTGATCCAATTTTGGTCATTCTTTTTATTTTTCTCATTAATTTTCTTAGATTTCTTCCAAAGAAAATCATAATCTTAGTTTTAGCAAAAAAAAAAAAAAAAATTGTTACTGTTCACGTAGTATTCATCATTACTATTTGTCGTTACTGTTCATCTAAAAAAATTTCCTTATTGATTCTTGTCCTGTTCTTCATCTGGTGCCTTGTTTTTCTTGTTAGTGTCATACATTGATTCTTGACTATTTGTCAATCATGGTTATTTGTTGCTTCCATGTTCTTATTGGGGGGAAGAAAAAAGAAGTGTTCCTGGTCGAATAGAAAAAACAAAAACAAAAAAAAGAGAAAAAAAATTTGGCCAAAAGTGACAAAAAACTGTAAAAAAAAAAAAAGGAAGAAGAAGAATCGGCTATTGAGAGGAGGAAAAAATTTTAGGGTTTTCCTATTTGGTTGCTTACATATGGGCAATTCTTTGTTTATTTCTTGATCTAAAAAAGTTTAGGTTTCTTACCTTTTTTTCTACTTGTGTTTGGTATTCCTTTTTCCTATCCTAATTGCACTTGGTTTCCTTATTCTAATCCTATTTGGAATTAGTTTCTTGTCCTAATCCTATTTAGAATTGGTTTCCATTCCTAATCCTAATCAGATTTGAAAAATCCTAATCTAAGTTGACTTAGGAAACTTATCCTAAACCCAGTTAGACTCAAAAAACTAATCCTCATCCTAGTACGATTCAGAACACTTATTTACCCTAATCCCAATTGAATTAGGAAATCCACCAAATTTGGGCACTTTCCATTTTTACAAACTATTCGGTTTTGGAAACTTTCTAAGTCAAAGTCTACTTTTCAAATTTGTAATTCTATTCAAAAGCACTTTATTTTTTTTGGTTCTTTTAATTTCTTTGCATGTCTTAAGTTCTAATTGTTTGTCCTTGTGTGCTTAGTTTCCTTTTTATTAGATAAATTTGCTTACCAAATTCTTATTTGTATTCTATACCTTTTGTTGCTTCAAGTAGTCTCAGATATTTTTTATGTCTCTTGCTCTTTGAAGCTTAAATCCAAAAATTGGGTGTCTATTATTTGTCATTGGCCTGTGATTATTTGTTTTCTTTGACTTCCAACCAATTAAGTGATTAACATGTAATTGGAGCTCACTTTGGTTCTCGTAGTCTTCCAAAAAGTTTGATAGTAAACTAAAGAGAGGAGAAAGGCAGTATGGTGAGATCATTTGAGTTATAAAAGCCATTCAATTGAGGGTATACACGAGAGATTGAGTGATATAATTTGAGTGCATATACTCCCAAAAGTGAGTTGAGGGGTGAGGAAAATTTTTGATTATTTTTTTTCCTAACACTAACCACTTTATTGTGATGTCTTGCAAGCAGGAACAGATTTTCTTCACTAAAATTCTTGTGAATGAAAGGATTTGTGGTACTATAATTGATAGTAGCATATGGATTAATATGGCAAGTACATATCTTGTTGAAAAGTTGAATTTGCCTACATTGCCTACATCGCCACATCCAAAATCTTATAAGTTCCAATGGTCAACTAAAAGGGAAGCATTTGAGGTAACTAAGCAAGTTATTGTGTCCTTCACTATTGGTAAGTATTCCGATAAGGTAGTTTGTAATAATTGTGGCTGGTTAGGAACACATCGTGCCCGTCGTTGCACGATTATGTCATGGTTGTTGCCATGGTTGGCTCATCTAGACTAGCCATAGAACTACTTGCTTGCCTAAATTCATAGCTTTATGCGACATAACTATGCAAGGTGCTTCTTTCCATGCCACTACATAGATCGTCAAGTAGGTAGGAAAGGAACACTTCGTGCCCAGCGTTGCATTGATTAGGGCTTGCTTATTGCTGTGGTTGGCCCGTTTGGGATGACCATGGTGCAACTTGCTTGCCTAAATTATGTGACATAGGGTGTGTGGGGTTCCCTTCCAAGTCTCGTTAAAGTTGGCCGATGTTTTGGCTTGTAAGGAACACATCCTGCCCATCGTTGCATGATTGTAGTGTGCTTGTTTCCGTGGTTGGCATATCTACAGTAATTATTTTCTAGATGACAAAATTACCCCTTATATGTTGATCTTAAAAGTCTCATCTCTCTCTCAGTCCAACTTCTTTTCCTCAAATTCAATATCAATTTTTTTTCTTAAAGCCATTAAGAGCACCTCCATTGTATTGGGCAGTGAGAGAGTGAAAATGGTTGTTACCTTATGGGTGGTTGATACGTTAAATATCTAATTATAGATAAATTTATAATCACCTAACTCTAATATTAAATAAATAATACACTATTGGTGTACAAGGTCAAATAGTATATAACGGAAGTAGGAGTCGAACCCCTAAGGATCAGTTTAACAAGTACCGGTTACTTGGTTTCAATGCTATTTGAAAGATCGACAATGTAGGAGAGACTAAAATGAACTAGAATTTAAAACTTTAACTAATGAAAACAACAAATTAGGGTTAAGACTGGCCAATTCCCGATTTTGATTAATTCATTCAATTAATTGGTCCAACAATAATGCATGGAAGTTCAATTCCCAATTATCAATTCATCCTTGAAACCTTCGGTAATTGAACCCTTTCAAATTAACAAACTAGGGGTCAAGACTTCTCTATCCTGATTAAATTAATTTGAGTTCTATCTATATGAAATTATTGTGAACTTATTAACTAATCCTGCCACCTTGATCTCAAAATAGATTAATCTAATAATTAACATGGGTCTATGACAGAGGATCAATTAGATGATTAGTTCCATAAGATCTCGGCTAATCTAACCAAATCTAGAGTTGATCAGTCTATAAAATTGTCAATTTGTGTCAATTATTATCCAATTCTTATGATTATTCCAGTTGATGATCAAGTTAATCATGACCCAAATGAATCGGCATTATCCTACCTTAATCAATAACAAATTAGAACACAAACACAAAAGAAAACATTGAAAGCATATATACTAATCTAAACATTAATCTAGAAAGTAAATAAAGAAATTAATAACTAAAAGAGAACAATTAAAGAAAAATAAAACTAGAATTAAAGGTTTAAGAAAGCTTCTTTAATGAAAAATCACAAGTTATTGGTCTAAGGTTGTCAATCTTGAACTTCCTCTTCAACCCTTCTTGAAAAGTAATAAAACCCTGGTCTAATTTGTAACTCCTAGGGGAGACTAAATTAGGACATTATTTTGAGATCCTAAAAACTCTTATTTATAGTTTCTAAGAGTTTCACAATATAAGGCTTTGAATAATCTTCTTGTAAAGCTCAAAATTACGGGCCCAAAATGGATGCTCAGAGCTCTAAAATCATCAAATCGCGTAATAGCTAACCCCAGTCGAACCGACCATAGTCTGTAGTTGATTTGCCTTTTCACCTATCGCAGTCCGTGATAAGCATTCTAATTGACTTGTAGTCTACAAGTGATTTTGCCTTGTCCACTCGTAGACTGCGCGTGGCCTTTGGCACCTTCGAGCTTTTTACCATTTTACCTCTAAAATCCTCGTCTGACGTCTGATTGATACGCCATTTGTTCCTACACGATCATAGAACAATAACACACATTAACACAATAAACAAAAATGGGGTTGGTTTGCTCTATAATTTAACTCTAAAATGATGCTTAAATACTGACTAAAAAAACACACACAAAAAAAAAAAGAACACACGATGAATACTAATTCCAAGAAGAATTAGGTAAACAACCTAAACACAACCCTAAATATATAAATACATAAATATAAGTTAAAAAATCATAAAATAAACACTATAACCACTACAATATACATATATTAACACAGAGAAATGAAAATGCTCGAAAACAAACACATTAACTCTAAAAAATTCCAAAACTAATGTAAAAGTCGTATGAAAAAGAGTAGGAACAACCCTAATTTCTTAGGGTTATCAATACCACCCAACTTAAGGTATTGCTAATCCCAAGCAAAACAAAACGAATAAAGCAAAAGACAAAAGACAAACATGACTACGCACGAACAAAGAAATTGTGACACTAAAATTAGATTGAAGTAATTGGTTCATAAACCCAGTCCAAAATCCAACCAACCACATGAAACTCACTCACAAAAGTACACACACTAAAACAGCCTCACGTATCCACTTCTAGAAGAACATCTAAAAAGACAAATTCAAGAACTCAAATAAATTTATATGGATCACATCACACAAAATACTTTGACTTCCCACCATCTTGAATTTTCGAGATTAAAATCTTATAATCATCATTAGGGCAGATAAAGATTAGTAGAGCCTTATTAATGATAAGCAAGCAAATGTCACACAACAACAAAGCATTAAAGAAGAGTTAAATTTGTTTAACTTAAAAATAGCAACACAACCTTTCATAATTCTTTATAATCACCTTTATTTGGCTCATCTTTTCTTTTCCTTTATTTGGCAAACACAATAAGTATTTTCATATAAGTTATCTTTCCATTTTCATTTTTACTATGCTTACTAATTTTACATAAAGTAAGCTATTTCTTTCTTTTAAACTCATTGGAGCACATAGAACCACAAGAAATCAGCCGCGAAAAAATAGGTTGCAAACACTTTTAGGACTTAACCAATTCTAATAGAACCAAATACATTGCCATGCAGTAACACACATACGAACAAGAGAATGTCAACCTCATATCAAACTCAATCCCTATCGACAAATCATAAGGAAACAATTTCAACTACCTTGAAATAGGTATTATCAATCAAAATAATTTTATGCAACTTCTCTCTAATATCATTGAATTCAAAAATTTATGTTTAATAAATCAAGAAAGTACACCTTGACACAAATCTGAGTTTCCACCCATTTACGGAAAAATAATGAAACATGGAGTTACGTGGTTCAAAAATACCAGGTTAGTATATCATTGATAATAAACACCAAGCCAAATAATAGTATACTATTCTATGAAAATGTCACAAAATAATTGTCACAGACAATAAAAAACAAAAATCTAGAAAATCTTTTTGTTTAACCATCTATAATAGTTCATGCAAATAAGGTATAGAAATCTTAAAAATTTCCATCTGGCAGCTAAGAAGTCTTCCAACATTCAGTTTTTTCAAGACTTGAACTCTCTACTGTGAAGACACTATATAAAAGAAAATCTTTATGAATTTTTAGAATTTTTTTTTTTTTTTTTGTAGATTTTCAAAACACAAACTAACCCTAAAAACAAAACATCACATAAACACATAAATATAGCTAAACATGACATTAATAAACCACTTTTAACATACTTGGACAATCAAAATTCTATGAAATGAGGAAGATAGATATAATATGCATAAAAGATGAATTTGAAAACAACCAAATGATCAAAATTCAACTTAAAACTAGAGTTTCACTTTCAATCAGGGAAATGACTCACAAACTATACTAAGAACTTTACATTGTATAAGAGAAAGTTGATTTAACTTACAGGAACACAAGGTTCAATGAAAATATAAACTATAGGAATTTAATTTTCTTTTTCCAACTAACACAATGAATATAACTGGGAGTCTTTAGGACTTTTATTGGACCGTGGATATTCATTTACACTATGGGGCTCTATTGGTTCATACATAGGCTGTTGAGGTGTCGAAAAAAAGTAAGGATAATCTTGATTAGTTGAAAAAGAATTTGAATGGTCAGACCATCCCATTTGATAATCATAAGGTTTGGGATCGTATTGGTATGCACTTTCATAATTAGTATAGTTACCTGCAAAAGAGTCACAACATAAACTATTATAAGAAATTAAATTAGCACAAAGATCACAATATAAACTATTAAATCTGCTTTTTGATAAAATTGAATTGAAATATTACGATAACTAATCCTGAGTGCATTCAAAACATCATAAGAATTATGCTCATTGGTCATGCCTCCATAATCACAAGGATGATAATATCTTTGACATGTTTGGTTCCAACTCATTCCCAAAAACAAGTACTCACACAAAAAAGAAAAATGGGAGAGTTTAGAGTAATGGCTGGCCTAAACTATACACTAAAAAGAGAATTTTTTTTTGGTTTTTTCACTAAAAGAAACAATAATCACAAAAAAGAAAAATCTTTTTGGTTTAATCTTTGGAATTTTTGAACACACAGTGACACTAAAACAAATAAAATACAAATTAAACTTAAAAATAATATTCTTGCTAAATTATACCGATATTGCCCAAGACCCAATATCCGGCAACGGCGCCAAAAATTTGATACATTAAATATATAGTTAAAAAATTTATAATCATCTAACTCTACTATTAACTAGATAGCGGAACGCAAGTGTACGGGGTCAATTAGTGTATAGCAGAAGTACGAGGGATCGAACACATACGAAATTGTTTAACAAGTACCGGTTATTTGGTATGAATGCTATTTAAAGAATCAACAATGGAGGAGAAAGTTTATTAAACTAGAAGTAAAGATTTTAACTAATGAAAATAATACATTTGGATTAAGACTTGTTAATTCCCTATTTTGATTATTTCATTCAATTAATTAGTCCAATTATAATGCATAAAAATTCAATTCCCGATTGCTAATTCATCCTCATAACCTTTGATGATCAAACCCCATCAAATTAAGTAACTTGGAATCGAGACATCTCCATCCTGATTGAATTAATTTGAGTTCTACCCGTAAGAAATTATTATGAATTAATTAACTAATCCTCCTACATTGTTCTCGAATTAGATTAATCTAACTATTAACACGGGTCAATGATAGAGAATCAGTTACCATATCATCTCGGCCAAGCTAACCAAATCTAGAATTGATCAATCTCTAAAATTACCTATTTGTGTCAATTGTTGCCCAATCATCTTATGATTATTCCAATTGATAATCAAGTTAATCATTACCCAAAAGAATCGGCATCATCCAACCTTAATCCATAACAAATTAGAACATAACTGAGAACACAAACACAAAGAAAACATTGAAAGCATGTAAACTAATCTAAACACTAATCTAGAAAGCAAGGAAAGAAATCAATAATTGAAAGAGAATAATAAAAACAATGAAACTAGAATTAAAGGTTTAAGAAAGTTTCTCTAATGAAGGATCTTGCAAATTCTTGGTCTAGGGTTATCAATCTTGAACCTCTTCTTCAACCCTTCTTGAAAAAGTAATAAAACCATAGTTTAATTTGCAGCCCCCAAAGGGGATACTAAATTAGAACATTATTTTGAGATCCTAAAGATCTTTATTTATAGTTTACAAAAAGTTAGAAAGTGTAAGGTTCTGAATAAGTTTTGAAACACACTATTACGGACCCAAAACGGATACTCGGAACAATAAAAAAGTCAAAATTGCAAAACAGCGAGTCGCCCAGTCAACCCAACCACAATCTATGATTGATTAGCCTTTCATCTATCGCAGTCTACGATAGGTATTCTGATGGACTCGCAGTCTACAAGTGATTTTGCCTTGTCCACTCGCAGACTACGAGTGGCCTTTGGCAAATTCACACGGTTTTGCCGTTTTAACACTTAAATTCTCGTCTAATTGTTGATTGACGCACCATTTATTCCTACACGACCATAGAACAACAACACAATGATATCTGTAATTTAACTTTAAAATAATATTTAAACACGGACTAAAACTATAAACAAAAAATAAATTAGAATGCGCGAAAAACACCCCAGAGGAATTAGGTAAACAATTTAAACACAACTCTAAATACTTACACGTATAAATATAAGTTAATTAATAATAATATAAACACTAAAACACTACATTAAATATATAATAACACATAGGAACAAAAATGTACAAAAACAAACTCATAAACTATAAAAATACAGAAATTAATACAAAAGTTACATATAGAAAAAATAGTTGGAATAACTTTAATTTTTTAAGGTTATCAGCGATGGTTTGCAAGCTGTTGGATGAGAGGAATAGGCTCGCTGCATGGTTCAATAGAGGAAAGTAGGGGGTCTTGGGAAATCAAAGAGGGAAGAATGGTGGAGGTGGATGAGAAGGAAGGATGGAAGAAGGGAAGAATGAGGGGCGCTATACGGGGTGGTGAAAGATGGAAATGGAGGCTGGTCCAACAAAAATAGGGAAGTGATGATGCTCGGAATTAGTGTGTGGTTCACGCCCCAAGAATGTTCTGGAGGTGCCTATGTGGCAGCACCATTAAGGGTAGTTATGTAATTTAGCCCTAGTTGAGCTAGTGGAATGGTAGCCTCATGCTCCTTTATATAAATCTATAAATAGGGGCTTGGGCACCAAAACATGGACTAATCTCTCCACAATTATACCAACCACAAATTCTCCTCAGCTCTTCTACTTTCTCTCTCTAAATTTAGCTTCATCAATTGGTGCCGTCTGTGGTGGAGAAACGATAGATTTCCATCTCCTTTGATAATTCTCAATCATCTCAATTCTCTGTTTTTGCGTCTGGAAGGATGAAGAACTGAGGAACACGCCTAACCGCTAGCAAGGACGCTGAGGCGAGCAACCAACACCTCGTGGTGCATACCGATGAGGAAGAAAATGTCAGTACACTAGCTAAGGTCCAACAGAAGCAGAATGACGTTATGAAATACATGGCCAATCATTTTGAATCTTTTTGAGTGTTTGTGGAGCAACGTGAGAACAAAACTCCATCCGAGTGCTCAAACCGAGAAGCCACTCCACAAGCCAAACAACAACGTGCTCCCGGCCGAAGACCTGAGAAACAGCCAGTTGACGCCATGAGCCCAACCGACCTGCGCCACAAAATAACAAAGTCATGCTCAGATAGGCAATCTGAAGAATCACACTCATCAACGAGCGAATCAAAAAATTACCCCTGCGTGAAAGACTCAGCGCGTATTCCTCAAAAAAATCTGACTCAAGAGGACCCTTAGATCCCCGACTGTTTTAAAATAGCTCGAGGAGCAGAGCCTCGAAAACAAAATTCAAGAGATTTTGAGGAAAAACAACTTAGTTTTGAATATTCCTGCTCTGGCAGAAATTGATAGAAATCCATCCACAATCTCTAGCAAGATCGAACCACCTCGATGTAATTCAAGTTACCGGACCTTGACCGTTACAAAGGAGATTGTGATCCGTCTGATCATCTTCAGCACGTGGTAGCGGTCACAAGCTTTTATGGCTATAGTGACGTCACCAGCTGCAAATTATTTGCCACCACTCTTTGAGGTCAGGCTCAAAAGTGGTTCCAAGTGCTGCCGACGAACTCAATCACCACTTTTAATGACCTAGTAAAGTCCTTCCTCTGCCACTTCCGAAGCAAATCAATACTGCAGAAGAACACGTCGCACCTCATGAACATTCGACAGGGGTCCGACGAATCGTTGAACAAATTTGTAGACTGCTTCAACGAATAAAGTGGTCCAAATTAAAAATGTAGATCGAGAAAGAATTTTGGTTCCTGCTTTCTGTAGTGGCATCTGACCCAGGAGCTTCAATGCTGACCTAGCCAAAAAGATGCCGAGCTCCTAGAGAGAGCATCGAAGTTCATACGTGGCGAGGAGTCAAATAGGACAAAAAGAGAACTTTATGACACATAAAAAGAAAAGATCCTGAAGACTCCGAACCCCTCATCTTCTAAAAAGTTGAAGATTACAAATAGGTTGAGCTATCCCAGAGTCGGACCGTTGGCGAACCGGGTGGTCTACCCAGACAATAACATCGAAAATCGACCCCCGCGGACAAGGAGCCTTCTGGACACTGACTTCACACCACTCAACACATCAAGGAGGGAAATTTTGTTCCAGGTAAAACATTTGGGGTTCTTAGAGCCACCCCCTCCAATGGTGTCGGCCTTGAACCAAAGAGAAAGGTCAAAGTACTGCGCATTTCATGGCCAACATGGCCATGATACCGAGGCCTACAACCACTTGGAGGTTGAAATTGAGATGGCCATTCAAGTCATCAAGGACACCTGCAGTAGTTCATCAGCCGAACTGGTGCAGAGTTCCAAAGAAACGCTGCCAACAGAGGAAACCCAGCGCAACCTCGCCTGCCTCGTCAGCAAAATTGAGGTAGCCAGACAGAAACAATCCCCCAGCAAACCAAGAAGAGAAAATTCATGTAGTCGGGGTGATAAACACAATAGCTAAGGAACCGGCGACCGAGGACTCTAACAATGACAGGAAAAAATATGACCGGAACATCCCTTCGGGCTAAGATTGGGAAAAGTGATTGAAGCCATTCATGAGCCTCGGATACACTTTCGAGGACCCCGTCCTAGCCGAATGCCACACAATGACCTTGTGGTAATTCATGTAAATGTGGCCGGCTATGAAATGCACCGTGTGTTGTTGATACTGGGAGCTCGGCGGACATCATTTTCTTTGATGCTTGGGACAAAATGCACATGGATACCTCCTTGATAAAGCCTTTCAAAACCCCACCGGTTGGCTTCACAGGTGATTCGGTCTTGTACCCAAGGGACAGATAATGCCCCCGTTGTGCCTCAGGACTCCCCGCAGCATAGAATCGAGGTGACCAATTTCGTCATCGTTAATGTTGGTCCCAAAGCAACCTAAGAGGAGGGAATTAGGTTTCTAAAAAATACTTTTAAAATATTAATCTTATTAAGATTGTTCCAATAATAATTGATATGATAAAATCAATGAAACAGTAAAGTCAGAAAGAGATGGAATAAAACAGCCAATACTTCCAAGCTAACAAGCTTGAAATATTAACACACTAGAATGCTTCACACACATGGTGAGCCAATGACCTCTACAAAGTAGGGAGATTCTTGCTCACACTAAAACTCTTTTAGTTGAGCCAAGAATTTTACTCACAACCTCACTTTCGTACAAGATTATTACTTCACTCAAAATTGAATTGCACTCAAAACTGCACACTAATACAACAAAGCACTATAGCCAATTTGTATTAAAATTGCTCTTTTCTAAGGATTGTATTCAATGTATTATATAAGGATTTTACAGAATATCAAAGCAGTTATTTATAAGAGCAATAAATGGTGTTGCAACTACTTCCTAGCGGCTAAATAATAAACGTACAAAAATTAGTCGTTGGGGTTTCAGACGTCTGAGATAGATAGGATGCATCCAACACAGCGTCCGATCTCCATGCAGTTAGTGAAGAACTTCGTTCGGACTTCCGTGCATGCTTCCGTTCCATCATCCGAAAGAAGTTTCAGACGATCATGTTCGTCCGAAGAAGACTTTGTTCGGACAGTTGTGTGCGTCTGTTTGGAGAAGCAGTAAGATCATTCTTTCTGCCTATTGGTTAGGACGGTGGAATGCGTCCGAGAAGCTTGACATAGTTCGGACGATACAGTGCGTCCGAAAACCCTCTCTAGCAAAACACGTAACAGACCTGCAAAAACTTGTTTACAGAGTTAAGTGTTTATGTCATCATCAAAATAAGGTTTGGAAAACATCAATCTACCCTTTTTGATGATGACAAACATTCATGTTTGGAATAATTATGTAAAAATAATCAGATATGAGAGATGACCAATTTTGCAATAGTGATTACTAATGACCAATCATTTTGCAATATAGATTACTACTCCCCCTTTTGATATCATCAAACAAAGCTTCACCTGAGAACGTGCAAATATTCAACAGAAATAGCGTAAAAATGAATAAGAAAGCTCAAATATTCAACAGAAAAAAAAAACTCAAATATGTAACAGGACTAGTTCAAGGGAATACATAGAATGGTAAATCTGAGAGTAGTCCTAACTAGGCAAAAAAAATAGAGAAATGCCAAAACTAAAAACAGATTGTTAAACAAACTAATGCGAGTCATTTTTCTTCTTGGAGCACTTTTCAATCTTTTGGCATTTGGAAGGAGCATCTTCATCAGTGGCCTCACTGTCTTCCTCTTCTCCAGTACGGCGTTGCATGATGAAATTAAACGTGTCATCAATATCCTCATCGTCATCTTCCTCTTCATTGGCAGCACCTTGATTATTTGCTTTCTCTGTTTCGTCGTCCTCACGAACATCCCTATCTTCAGCATTGTCATCACTGTCAGAATATGAGTCGAGTGGATATTGTGATTGAATGTTGGCAAATTGAATCTAAGCCAAAGCAGACATGCCTAGGCTAAGGGTCTCTTAGAGAATCACCTGACGAGTTTCAAGTCGCTTTAACTTGCGATTAGTGCGACGTTGAAATGAACTGACTTGAGTGCTCAAGGAAGTGAGAAGGCCACAGATATAAGAAAGTGAGGGTTCAGAGGTAGATGGATAAGGATCATGGAATGGTGGGGGTGTTTTAGGAGGAGGAGAATGTGGAATAGCCAAACCAGAGGTAGAGGCCTGGGATTTTGAACGTTCAATATCAAAAGCTGCCATAGTTAACCATTGATCATTGAAAAAATGGAGGCCTTTTCGTTCAATATAAGATTTGTTGAAATAAGGGGAAAATTGTTTGTTGCCGCTGAAAGGAACATCAAGAAAATCAAAAACTTTGGTGAGAAATTTTCCAAAGTAAAGGAATGTTTCTTCGGGTATCAGTAAGAAAGAGTTCCCACAGGGAGCAGAAGAGATACCCAAAGTCAAGAGGAATGCCCTTGAAAACACAAAAAAATAAGTAAAGCTGCATTTAGAATGGGCTCAGTGCGATGCCCATCGGTTGGCAATAGCAAATTCATGACAAGAGTGTATAGAATGTTTAGTTCAGGAGTTAGCAATGTGATTTGAGACTTCACATTCAAAAATAGCGTTGATGATGTTGGAGGAAATCTCAAGATTGGTGCTGTTTACACGAGAAATTAATGTTCGAACAGTGGGGCCTTTCCGAAGATTGGCTGTGAATTGAAATACCATGTCATGATACACAGGTAAATCAATATGCACTAGGTGACCCCAATTTTGTTTTTCAAAGCATGATTTGACAATGGGAAGATTATATTCATCAAAAAAACTCTGAGATGCAGGACGTTGAAAAATTATAGATTTGCGCAGAAGAGATGTATACCGTTCAGATGCCATGGCATCGATGAATTTTGGTAAGGTTGGATTTGAGGAGACTTGAGGATTAGTAGACGATTCTCCACGCACTGGAGCTTTCCCTTTTGTTTTTCGTCCACGAGTTGCTGTAGAAGAACCTCTGTGGGATTTAACCATTGTGAAGGAAGGGAAGGGAGAGGAGAAAAAATTTAATTTTTTTGAAAGATTGGTGAGAATTTGATGAAATGAGATGGTAGATGGGGGGAATTAGATACAATATGGTGAGGAATACTTTGGAGATGATAATTTTCCAATCAATTTGTGGAGAGAATGAAGGAATTTGGAGGAGATTTTGAAGGAAAAATTTTGCCAGAGAGGGTTTCGGGGGTTAGGGTGAGTCCGAAATAGGAAAAATGGACGGTTTTAATCGAACAGGGAGACCGTTCGAACGGCCGAACGTTTGGTGTGCGTCCGATGAAGCGTCCAAAAACTAATGAACAAACGGCCAATGGAAGAGCCAGTGCGTCCGATGTTCTTTCGGACGATGGTACGCGTCCAGAAGAATTCCAGAGAGTTAGTGAAGAAAATGAATATCGTTCGGACGATTATGAGCGTCTGAGGCAGAGAGAGAGGTTTTCGGACGATATAAAGCATCCGAAAGATAGTGTTGTTCGCACGATCGAGTGCGTCTGAACGAAGAGATTATGCCAAATTGATCTGTAAAATCCCCAAACATTTTCTGAGAGATTCAAAGCGATCTAGAGCCAAAGGTTTTGTAAAAATATCAACCAGTTGATCTGAAGTAGGCATGAAATCAACACGAATTTCCTTTTTAGAAACAAGATCTCCAATAAAATGATGCTTAACATCAATGTGTTTGGTTCTAGAGTGCATAACAGGATTTTTTGTGAGATTAATTGCAGTAGTGTTGTCACACTTTATAGCACACAATCAAAAACTACACCAAAATCTTTCAGAGTATGTTTCATCCAAAGAAGTTGAGCACAACAAATTCTAGCAGCAATGTATTCAGCTTCAGCCGTAGAAAGAGAAATAGAATTTTGTTTTTTGCTATTCTCTAAACCAAGACACAAGACAATTTCCTAGGAAATGACACATACCACTGTTTTTCTATCAATTTTAGACCCAACAAAGTCAGCGTCAGAATAACTAATTAAATCAAATGTAGAGAACTTTGGATACCACAAACCAAAATTCATTGTACCCTTCAGATATCTAAAAATTCTTTTAACAGCTATCAAGTGCGATTCTTTGGGGCAAGATTGAAATCTAGCACATAAACATACAGCAAACATAATATCTGGTCTACTGGCTGTTAAGTAAAGTAGGCTTCCGATCATACCTCTATAGTGTTTTTCATCAACACCATACCTCCTTCGTCTTTATCAAATTTGGTTGAAATGCACATAGGCGTACCAACTTGTTTGCAATCTTCCATTCCAAAACGTTTGAGTAGCTCCTTTGTATACTTGATTTTTGTAATAAAAGTTCCTTCCCTTGTTTGTTGAACTTGTAGTCCGAGGAAAAATTGTAACTTGCCCATCATACTCATCTCAAACTCTTTTTGCGAAGAATTAAATGTGAAAAGTCCTTGCACAAACTTTCATTAGTTGCTCCAAAAATAATATCATCAACATAACTTTGAACAATTAATAAACCATTTAAATCTATTTTTGTAAAAAGAGTGGTGTCAACTACACCTCTTTTGAATCTATTTTCTATCAAGAAACCACTTAATCTTTCATACCAAGCTCTTGGAGCTTGTTTTAAACCATATAAAGCTTTGGAGAGTTTGGAAACATAATTTGGAAAATTTTATTTTCAAAGCCCGGAGGTTGTTCAACGAACACTTCTTGATCAATAAAACCATTTAAAAATGCACTTTTGACATCCATTTGAAATAATTTGAAATCATTGAAACATGCAAATGCGAGAAACATGTGAATGGATTCTAATCTAGCCACGGGTGCAAAGGTTTCATCAAAGTCAATACCTTCTTCTTGAGCATAACCTTTTGCAACAAGTCTAGCTTTGTTTCTTATGATTTCACCTTTGTCATTTAATTTGTTTCTAAGAGAAACCCATTTTGTTCCAATTACGGGATGAGAAGATGGTCTTTCAACTAAGGTCCATACGTTATTTTTCTCAAATTGACTAAGTTCATCTTGCATGGCATTAACCCAAGATTCATCATTCAAAGCAACATCTATATGTTTAGGTTCAATGTGAGAAAGTAATGCACAATTATTATTCAAAGGTATATGAGAACGAGTAGTTACCCCATCGAATAGATCACCTATGATTAAATCTTAAGGGTGACTAGAGACGAATCTCCAAGCTTTCGGAAGATCTTTTGGAGAGTCCTCGTTCTTTTCTTTTTCATCATCTATTTGATGATTGTTGACATCATTGCTTGATGTGATCTCTTGATGATCTTCATGAATAGTGAGCTTTTAGAGCTCCTTTGGAATACCTACATCTTCATCTTCGCACAAATTCTTTGAGATAACATCATTAACTTCATCAAATGTAACATGCACAACTTCTTCAATCAAAAGCGTTCTTCTATTGTAAACTGCGATATACTTTCTGTCACTAGAATATCCTAGAAAAATTCCTTCATCCAATTTTTTGTCAAATTTTTCAAGATTTTCTTTGATTTTTAAAATAAAACATTTGCACCTTAAAACTTTGAAATAGCTCACAATGGGTTTTTTACAAAAAAGGAGTTCATAGGGAGTTTTGTTTAAAAAGGATCTTAATAAAACTCGATTCATGACATAACAAGCCGTGTTAACAGCTTCGGCCCAAAAGTATTGAGGTAAGTCACATTCACTAATCATAGTTCTAGCGGTTTCTTGAAGAGTCCTATTTTTCCTTTCAACAACACCATTTTGTTGAGGGACTCTAACAACCGAAAATTTATGAAAAATACCGTTGTGGTCACAAAAATCGAAAAAACTTCCAAATTTAAATTCGGCACCATTGTCACTTCTTAAATGAATGATTTTTAAATTCAATAAATTTTGAATTTTGGAAAACAATTTTACAAATTTTTCAAAAGCCTCATTTTTGTGAACAAGGTAAGAAATAATATCCAACTGTACCTAGACAAGTCATCTACGATAACAAAGGCATATTTGCAACCACCAAGACTAGCATATTGAGTAGGTCCAAATAAGTCTAAATACAACAATTCTAAAGTTTTATGAGTGGACACAAAATTATTTAGTTTAAAAGAAACTTTGACTTGTTTACCAAATTGGCATGCATCGCAAATTTTATTTTACAAAACTTTTAGTTTTGGCAAACCTCTTACCAAATCCTTCTTAACAAGTTTTTCAATCAAATCCATGTTAAAATGACAAAGTCTTCTATGCCAAAGCCAAGGATCATCTATGGAAGCGGTAAGACATTTTACATTGCTATTGCTAATTTTATCAAGATGAATCACATAAACACCATTGTGCCTAGTGCCCTTGAATAAAACAACATTATTTTTATCAAGGATAAGACATTCATGCTTGGTAAAAAATACATATAAATTTTTATCACAAAGTTGACTTACACTTAATAAATTATAGTTTAAAGACGCGTACCATTATCAACAAGAAGCACATTCTTAATGAAGGTTTCACCATTTTTACCTACATCACCAATGCCGATTGATTTTGCTTTATTGTTATCTCCAAATGTGACTTTTCCACTGTTTTTGGATATGAGATTTGTGAAGAGAGAAGCATCACTCGTCATGTGCCTTGAACATCCACTATCTATGAACCACTTATCATTGTTGATGATGTTAAGTTCCTACACAATAAATCAATTGATAACTTTTGGTATCCACATTTTCTTGGGTCCATTTGAGTTAGTGAAATTGCAATCAATCCATGCGACTTTCATTCCAAGTTTTTCATTCTTCTTGACACAACACATATTCTTAACATGTCCATGTTGTTGGCAATATCTACAAATAGTATTTTTATTTCCATATAAAGAGAATTTTGATTTTACAAAACATAAGTCATCCCTTCTAAACATGGTAAAATTTTTGTTGATTAATACATTTCTATTCCTTTTCAAATCAACAACATTTTCTTTGCTTTCTAGTCAAGAGAGCATTCAAATCATCAAATCTTTTCTTCAAGAAGGCTTGTTCTTCCTTGACCTTTGATCTCACAAGCATTCTTTTCTTCAAGTCACAATTTTCTTGTGATAGCCTATTATTTTCATTCACAAGTTTAGAGTTAGCATTCAATAGAGCATTTGATTTCTTCACTAACTCCTTATTTCTAGCATATGATTCCTTTAAACTATCATGCAATTTCAAAATGAAAGCTTCAAGATCACTTTCATCATTTTCATCATTAGAGTCATAGTTAGAATTTACCTCATCATCTCCAATGGCCATAAAGGCCATTTGTGCCGACTCCATTTCTTCTTCGACTTCTCCTTCGGAGTTGCAATCATCCCATGTGATTTGAAAGTTATTGAATCTAGGTTTTCTTCCTTTCTTCTTTTTCTTTGAAGGGCACTCATTTGCAAAATGTCCGAGTTGACCACATTCAAAATATTTTTCGTTTTGCTTCTTCATTTCAAGCCTTGTCTTTCCTTTGAAATTATTTGAATTTGTAGCTTCACCTCTTCTCATTCTTCGTTTGTTGATTTAATGTTTAAGAAATCCTTTGGTGATGAGTGCAAGATCTCCTTCATCAAGATCTCATCTTCTAGATTGATGGAGCTATTTTTATCCTCTTCTTGAGAGGTCTTTAGAGCAATGCTCCTTCTTGGCCTTGCTTCTTCATAATCCACCACTTTGGCCTTCAACTTCAATTCATAAGATGTAAGAGAATTGATTAGTAATTCAATAGACATTGAATTTAAATTCTTGGCTTCCTCTATAGCAATTGTTTTGGCATCCCATTCTTTGGATAGAGCATTTAGGATTTTTGTATTTTTTTCACCCAAAGAATACTCCTTACCCAAGGCTTCAAGATCGTTAATGATGTCATTGAACCTACAATACATTTTGTCAATATTTTCATGTGGTTCCATCTTAAAGGACTCATACTTGGCAACAAGTAAGGATTTCTTTTGCTCACGCCTAACATCGTCGCTCCCTTCATGAATTTTCTTCAATTTATCCTAGATTTTTTTAGCGGAAATGCATCCCTTCACGCAAGTTGATTCATTTGCATCCAAGACATTATATAGCACATTCATGGCTTTTGCATTTAATGTCAAGTTTGCCTTGTCTTGTGGAGTGAGCTCATCCCTCGTCTTTTCTCTTCTTCTATTTGTGTGATCATCAATGATAGTAGCTTCAAAAGGACCTTCATTAACAACATACCACAAGTCAATGTCAATAGATTACAAAAAGATTTTCATCCTATCTCTCCAACTAATAAAATTTGCCCCATTAAACATAGAAGGCCTAGTAACGGATTGACCCTCAAAAAATAGAGCATTGTTGGTTTCCATAATAGTTCTTTTCTCAAAAACAATTTAAGCAATAAAATGAGACCAAGCTCTCATACCAGTTGTTGGTCCCAAAGCAACCTACGAGGGGGGATGAATTAGGTTTCTAAAAAATACTTTTAGAAATATTAATCTCTTATTAAGATTGTTCCAATAATAATTGATATGATAAAATCAATGAAACAGTAAAGTCAGAAAGAGATGGAATAAAACAGCCAATACTTCCAAGCTAACAAGCTTGAAATATTAACACACTAGAATGCTTCACACACATGGTGAGCCAATGACCTCTACAAAGTAGGGAGATTCTTGCTCACACTAAAACTCTTTTAGTTGAGCCAAGAATTTTACTCACAACCTCACTTTCGTACAAGATTATTACTTCACTCAAAATTGAATTGCACTCAAAACTGCACACTAATACAACAAAGCACTATAGCTAATTTGTATTAAAATTGCTCTTTTCTAAGGATTGTATTCAATGTATTAGATGGATTTTACAGAATATCAAAGCAGTTATTTATAAGAGCAATAAATGGTGTTGCAACTACTTCCTAACGGCTAAATAATAAATGCACAAAAAGTAGCCGTTGGGGTTTCGGACGTCCGAGATAGATAGGATGCGTCCGACATAGCGCACCGATCTCCATGCAGTTGGTGAAGAACTTCGTTCGGACTTTCATGCATGCGTCCGTTCCATCGTCCGAAAGAAGTTTCGAACGGTCATGTTCGTCCGAAGAAGACTTTGTTCGGACAGTTGTGTGTGCCCGTTTGGAGAAACAGTAAGATCCTTCTTTCTGTCTGTTGGTTCAGACGGTGGAATGCGTTTGAGAAGCTTGACATAGTTCAGACGGACCAGTGCGTCCGAAAATCCTGTCTCTAGCAAAACAAGTAACAAACCTGTAAAAACTTATTTACAGAGTTAAGTGTTTATGTCATCATCAAAATAATGTTTGGAAAATATTAGCTAAAAGGGACAGTTCCTACAACATGATCTTAGGCCGACCTACACAATACACCTACAGGATCCTCCTTTCCGTGTTTCATATCGGAATAAAATCCATGCTGAGGGAGGGATTTGAAAGAACAGTAATTGAAAGCCAATTGGAGGCCCGAGCCTGATACATGATGTCCCTGCGATTCCAGTCGCAAACTATATCCATCGCAGACAAGACCTTCCTGTAAATTTTTGACGCCCTACCCATCGGAATGGCCTAGAAGAGCCTTCGACATGTCAAAGAAAGGAGCAGAAAAACATGGGGTCTTGAAAAAATGCTGTTGAGATCCGCAAGTCTCCTGAACCCAAGGGGAAGGGCAAAGCAAAAATTGAGCCCCAAGATGAGGTCCCCATCGAGGAGGTACCACTGGATTCGAGCTTCCCAGATAGAAAAATAAAGATCTGTGCTACCCTCCCTATAGAATTCAAAGCTCTCCTCTTCAGACTTCTGACTGAATACAAAGACATGTTTGCCTGGACCGTCGAAGACATGCCATGCGTCCCTCGAGAAATAATTGAGCACAAACTCATAATAGACCCGGCATAGAGACCGGTCAAGCAGAAAAAGTGCCTCTTTGGTCCGAAGCGCAGTTTAGTAATTAAAGCTGAGGTCGATAAACTTTTAGTGGCTAAGCTAATTAGAGAAATATTGTACCTGATTAGAACTTGGCTTTGTAATCCAGTCATTGTAACTAAGCAAGATTCTTCTTGGCGAATGTGCTAAAATTTTACCAACCTTAATAAAGCCTATCCAAAGGACAGTTACTCGTATCTCCGGATTGATACGGTAGTAGATTCATTTGTTGAATTTTATATTTTACACTTTTTAGATACATTCAAGGACTATCACCAGATATACATGGCCAAGAAAGATGAAGAGAAAACCTTTTTCATCACCGATCGAGGCACGTATTGCTACACTACGATGCCTTTCGGACTCAAAAATGCTAGAGCCACATATCAACGCCTCGTCAACAAAATGTTCAAGTCTGAAATAGGGAAAAAACATGGAGGTATACATTGATGACATGGTGGTCAAGAGCTGAACCTATGAGAAAATCCTGGAAGATCTCAGGGAAACATTTGAGACATTAAGATCTATCTGAATGAGGCTGAACCCCAAAAAATATACATTCGAGGTCCCCTCAGAAAAATTCTTAGGATTCACATATTGTCTCTCATCGGGAAATTGAGGCGAACCCTGAAAAGATGCAAGCCATAATTGATATGAAAACCCCTACCTCGGTCAAGGAAGTTCAGAGACTCGCTTGTAGAATGGCAGCCTTGAATCGGTTTCTGTCCAAATCGACAGAAAGAGACTTACCGTTCTTCCATCCCACAAAGAAGATTGAGAGTTTTCGATGGACCGAAGAAGCTCAGAAAGCCTTTAAAGAGCTTAAAGAATACTTGGGCAATTTACCGAGGCTCGCGTCTCCTCAAAAAAGGGAACCGCTATACCTATACATCTCAATCACCGAATTGGCAGTCAGCTCAGTTCTACTGAATCAAGATGAGCACGGCAAACAATTCCCCATCTATTTTGTAAGTAAAGTGCTTCAAGGTCTGGAAAGAAACTACACCCCTATCGAGAAGGCACCTTTCTCATTGGTGGTGTCGGCCTGGAAGCTAAGACCTTACTTTCATGGCCACAAGATAATCATTCTAACTAACCTCCCTTCCTTGAAGAATATATTGAGCAAGCCCAACGCCTCGGGAAGAATGCTAAAGTGGTCTGTAGAACTGTTCGAGTTTGACATAGAATTCAAGCCTCGGACAGTAATCAAAGCACAGGCTTTTGCAGATTTCATTGTAGAAATCTGTGACACCAAGAAGGTTGACCTCGTCATGGTAGTTGATCAAGCAAAAGAGCAGCAAACAAGAGAAGAGCTCACATGGAAGCTTCATGTCGACGGAGTTTCGTGTGAATTCAGAGCCGGAGCAGGAATAATAATCCGATCCCCAGAATGAGACTATCTCACGTATGCCCTGAGATTCGGATTCCCAGCAGCAACCAACAACGAAACTAAATAAGAGGCCCTCATCTGTAGGATGGGAATGGCCCACCAGATGGGAGCCCGAACCTTAAAAATATATTTTGATTCTCAGCTAGTTGTGAATCAAAACCTAGGAAACTACGAGGCTCGAGGCGTAATCTTAAAAAGGTACCTGACCGAAGTCAAAAGCTGTCAAGATAGCAAAATTCAAAAAGGTGGATATCATTAAGATCACCCGAACAAGAAACACGCATGCCGATACTCTGTCAAAACTAGCCTCGGCAATATACTCACATTTGACAAAAGAGATTTTTGTAGAAGTGCGAGAGCGCAGGTCTGTTGACTTTTTGGAAAGAATCTCTTTTATCCACTCAGATCTCGGTTGGATGGAGCCCATAATAAGTTATCTCAACTACGAGAAACTTCTCGAGGACCTAATCTAGGCCAGAAGGATCAAATACAGAGCTGCTAAATATACGCTTATTGACGGAGTCCTGTATAAAAAAATATACTTGTGCCCCCTGTTGAGGTGCCTCACGCCTTCTGAAGCTAACTATGCGCTACGAGAGGTGCACGAGGGCATATACAGAAGTCACATCGGTCCTCTGAACTTGGCTCGCAAGGTCCTGCTAGCCGGGTATTATTGGCCGACCTTACACTCGGACGCTGACACCTTGGTGCGGGAGTGCCACCAATGTCAAATAGGAAAGGTCACACATCGATCCACCGAAAGCCCGGTTTGGACATGGTCCCTATGTAGAGCCCATGGCCATTTGGTTAGTAGGGAATAGACATATTGGGCTCACTTCCCAGAGGGTAGGCAAACTTGAGTTCCTGGTAGTAGCGGTTGACTACTTCACCAAGTGGATCGAGGCCGAGCCCCTGGCCATAATTTCGGGACAAGTAATAGAAAAGTTCTTTCGGAAAAACATTGCTCACCGTTTTGGTATCCCTACTGTACTCGTTTCTAACAATGGAAAATAATTCGAAGGGGAGCCTTTCAAGAGCTTCTGCACTAATCTCGACATCAAACAACACTTCATCTTCGTTGCTCATCCACAAGCGAATGGGCAGACCAAAGTATGCAACCGAACCCTATTGATGGGGCTCAAGACTCGACTCGAATGAGCTAAATGCGCGTGGGTCGAGGAATTGTCTAGCGTCCTATGGGCGTACAGGAGCACACCCCGAACGGCCAATGGAAACACTCCGTTCAACTGTTGACTTACGGGTCCAAGGCTGTTATCCCTGCAGAAATCGGGCTACCCTCGGCTCGAGTATCCTTGTGTACCTTAGAACACAATAACGAGGCCCTACAAGCTAATTTAGACCTGCTCGAGAAAAAGAGGTTGGATGCCTCCATCTGAGAGGCCAAGTACAAGCAGGTCATTGCCAAACACTACAACGCTAGGGTCAAACATCAGTACCTGCGATCCGGAGACTTGGTGATTTGGAAAAACGAAGCAAGCCGTGTAGAAGGGTCTAGAAAGTTAGACCCAAACTAGGAGGGCCCCTATCGTGTAATAGAAGCTCACACTTCAGGCTACTACAAGTTAGTTGACATGAAAGGAGACCCTGTTCCCAGAATGTGAAACATTGTAAATTTGAAGAAATATTGTCAAGAAATGTAATAAAAGTCCCTTCTCAAAAGAAGAAAAATTACTTCATCAAACAACCGCGTCAAGAAAAATTGAGTTGTCCCGACCCCAAGAGACCCGAATCCAGTTCAACTCGAGGGTTACATAAATGCAAACATTGAGGGATTGAAACCTAGTACTCCCCCCTCAAGGGCAGAGGCTTAGTAGTCCCCCAAGAGAAATTGAGCTGTTCCAACCCTCAGAGGTTGGGTTCAGGTTCAACATGAAAACAAAATCGAGCTACTCCAACCCTCAGAGATCCGAATTCAGTTCAATACAAAAATGAAGTTCGAGGGCTGAGGCTTAGTAGTCCCCCCTCAAATAAATTTGAGCAATTCTGACGCTCAGAGGTCTGGTCCTAGCTCAACAGAAAACAAAATCGAGCTGCTCCAACCCTCAAAGGTCCGGATTCAATTCAACGTAAAAATGAAGTTTGAGGGCTGAGACTTAGTAGCCCCTCCTCAAATAAATTCGAGTAGTTTCGACCCTCAGAGGTCTGGTCTTAGCTCAACAAAAAATAAAATCGAGTTGCTCCAACCCTCAGAGATCCGGATTCAGTTCAACTGAAAAAGAAGTTCGAGGGCTGAGGCTTAGTAGCCTCTCCTCTAATAAATTTGACTAGGCAATTTTGACCCTCAGAGGTCTGGTCCTAGCTCAACAAAAAATAAAATCGAGCTACTCCAACCCTCAGAGGTTCGGTTCAAGTTCAACATGAAAATAAAATCGAGCTGCTCCAACCCTCAGAGGTCCAGATCCAGTTCAACATGAAAATAAAGTTCGAGGGCTGAGGCTTAGTAGCCCCCCCTTAAATAAATTCGAGAAGATCCGACCCTCAGAGGTCAGGTCCTAACTCCTCAGAAAAGTAAAATTGAGCTGCTCCAATCTCAAAAGGTCCGGTTCCTGTGCAACATGAATACAAACATTGAGGGTTGAGATCCAGTGCTTTTCCCTTGAAGCCAGAGGCTCGATAGCCCTCTTCAAACAAAGCAATACTTCTCCAACCCTGAGAAGTCTGATTCGAGTTAATGACTAAGCGAGCATAAGGAACTAAGCTTAGTTCTTTTGCTTCAACTCGGAATGGTCCAAATAAGGCCTAAGTTCAAAACAAAAAGGGGACTTAGACAATTTCCTATGCATGCTGCCAGCTCACTGTTATTCTTAAGTGTTACAAATTTATTATCTCCTTATATTATAATTTTTTGCCTTGTATGCAGGAAACATAGAAAATGAAAAGCAAGTAAAGGAAAGAAGTAAGGAAAAGGCAAGGTTGTCAAAAAACTTTAGAATTTTATTAAATGACCCTAACTGTTACAGAGAGGTGTCTAACTATTACAGAAGTATCACGTTAGTCTGCGGAGCAGAAGTGGAAGGTTCGGCCGAAGAGGTGGAGGCTTGGTTCACAGGTTCAGACTCATCTTCAGGACCTGCAGTTGATGGCCCACCCTGATTCAAGGCAGTTGCTTCAGGAGCTCCAGGGATCGGTACTGGGGCCTTGAATTGAGCTTGCAAGCCATTGATGACCTTCTCAGTAACAGAGGCGTCATATGGCAACCCCCCCGTACAAATCAAGATTCTTCACAAAGTGGTCACACTCTAGTGTGAACCCCATTGAGAAGACCTTTTTGGTGAACTCCTTCAGTATCCCGTCTGCCTTATCCGAAGTCAGCCACGAACTTATTTCTTCCCTTGATCCGCAGCTCCATCTCCCATGAAGCAAACTTCGCCTCTGCCATCTGGGCCTCCTCCTGAAATTGAAGGACCTTCTTCTCAAAGTCCGCGATCCTCTTGTCTCGATCACTAACATCAACCTGAAGGGTCTTCTTTTCCAGCTCGGCTTGACGAAGCTTATCTCTCACTTCGGCCAGCTCGACCTTCCACTCATCATACTTCTTGAAGCGCTTCAATGTTATATTTCAGTTCGTTGGACTTAACGGCCACCTTCACTTTCTGATCTACACTGGACTTGGCATGAGCCAATTCCTGCTTCAGGGAATTGATAGCAGAATTGAAGGAGGCCTCCACTCGGTGATGGCGGGCAAGATAGTAATAGCCTTCAAAGGAGCAAAGGTGTAAACTAAAATACTAACTGTAAAAAGTTGAAATTTTAAGAAAGGTCAGACATACTTACGTTCATCAAACTGACATGAAGTTCGTCCAGCCTCTATTGGAGGGTAAGCCTTTTTACGCAGGCTACGCCCCGAGGCAAAACGACCAGCTTCGCCTGTTCGTGAGCCACCCTCGTAAATTACGCTCGATTGTTTATATCGATCGGCAGGATGGGTCAGAACTTGGTACTCCCCGAGGTGATGGAAACCGAAAGAGGATCAATGGTCAGTCGACCCTATGACAAATCTTGCAACCCCGCAGATTTTCTCTCCTCCTCGGGACTGTATTTCTTATCACCTGAAAAGAAAAAGAGGTTAGCACTCAACTGAGAAGAAAGACAAAAAGCGAGAAAGAAAAAGGCATGGTAGATCTTACCATAGGAGGTGATGAGTTACTTTGATAGCGAGGCGTTCCCAGAGTCCTCCCCGGGAGTCCTCACCGCAGTCACCGGACCGGAGGACCTCGAGGGTGAGGACCATTACCGAGGAAGGACCCTCCCTGAGGCTAGCAGTCTTCCTTGACCTCTTCCTGGTAACCCAAACCGGCTCAGAATCGGGATGAGCAACAGAACTCAAAGCCCAGTGTGACCAGGGTGCTCACCACCCAAATTCTCCGGGGTTCTTCCGATCTCAATTTGGTCTGGGGATACTGAAGCTGATGGGGTAGCCCCAGCACTTCCCGAGGACACGTTGGTGGCGGCAGATGAAGATCCGCTTGCAGTTGATGATGAGGGCTGGCTGGAAGAGCCCGCACCAGTAGCAGGTGCAGCAGACACTAGCCCCCCTTAGAAATGCTCTGAGCTCTGCAAAAATACAAGAGGTCAGTATTCCGACGAGGCAACGTTTTAAAAAAAAAAAAAGGGTCGTAGCTCAGAGGGATGTTATGGGCAGGGAACAGCCCCGCCCAGGCTAGAATGTTGTTGGACAAGATGGCAGGCTGGTTGTTGAAATTTATTTTAAGGTTAGACTCAACGAGCCTCCTGGCGTGTATGGAGTCCCGGGGAGAGGCATTTTTGGTTTTAAGATTTTCTTTTACAAGATTCCAAGGGCCCCGAGGCATTGGAGTGTCAAGGTATCGGATAAAGAAAAATGACTTTTTCCAGTCATCGGATGTATGAAGGGTTACTCGAAGTGAGCTGTTTGCGCACGATTCGGGGAGAAATGTTAAAGAATCCCTTCACAGGGAATAGCTTCAACATCATCCTAAAAGTATCTAAGGATGGGGTGATGTCGTATAATTTACATAGGAAGGAGAATTCGGCAATAAGTCGAAGAGCGTTTGGGATCAGCTAGAATATACTAATATCCCAGTGGTTAGACAGATGGACAAGAAGCGGTGCTATCGGGAGTCTCAGCCCCGCCTCAAGCTGCTCCTGGTAAACTGTTAAGTAAGGTAGGTGACTCGATCCTCGGGAGTGGAGAGTTTGATGTGCACATTTCAAGGGAAACGGTTTCTATCCCTAAATTTTTTGATGTCATTGGGGTCCAGAGTGTTTGATATATCTAATATTTGGAGGTTGAGGTGATCATTCTGTGGAGGTTCGGCAAGGGCAGGTTCAGGGGGAAAGTTCGGTGGGACTGCTGTCAGGAGAGCCTCATCTGAAGGGTTAAGCAGTCTAGTTCAACAACGTTTACTGGAGAAGAAGGATACGGCGTGCTAATGAGAGAGGAGGGAGTGAACGTACCGGCCATGGTCTTCTACTTGAAGGACAAGTGAGGTTTGGGGAAGCAGAGATCTTGGAGGACTTCTTGTGGTATCCGGCTGGGACGATGAACGGCGGTCGACGGTCGACAACTGAGAAAATCAAATACAAGGGAGATAGAAGTGCGGTAATAAGAAAAGGGGAGGATGTGAATGATAAGGGAAAAGTGAGAAGTGAGAAGGAAAAATAAGAGAGCAAGGAGAGTGGAGGAAAAGGCGAGGGAGGAAAGTAAGAACGGATAAGGGAAAAAGTCAGAGTTGGGAGAAATGAGAGTATAAATAGGGGGACCTTCAAGAGTATTCTATGAATCCGGAGAGAAAACCATCAAGTTTGAAATAATTGGGGGAGTCTTAGCGGGAAAAATGAGACGTTTTAGTGAGAAAAATGAGGCGTTTTTCGACGAGAAAAATGAGGCGTTTCGGCTAGAAAAATGCCAGGCGTTTTGCAGTAATATCATAGCAAGCAATGCAACACAATAAATGAAATCCAGCGCATGGAGACTCAGCAAACACGTCAATACAGCCATGTCTTGTCAAGGGGCTCACGGGTTACCTCAGTCTCAGATCGGTATGGCAAGCACAGGAGCGCTTCAAGATTTATGCACCTCGGCTCGGTGTAAGAGTGTCGGTCACAGGCATTTGGGGACTGCGGACAGTAATTTTCGGCTCGGTCCCTACCGCGAGGATAGGCACCAAGCTGAGCGGACTATTGATGATGCTCGAAATTAGCGTGTGGTTCACATCCCAAGAATATTCTGGAGAAACCTATGTGGCAAACTCATTAAGGGTAGTTATGTAATTTAGCCTCAGTTGAGCTAGTGGAATGGTAGCCTCATGCCTCTTTATGTAAATTTATAAATAGACACAAAAAATATAGACTAATCTCTCCACAATTATACCAACCATAAATTCTTCTCAACTCTTCTACTTTATCTCTCTAAATTTAGCTTCATCAGTAAGGATAGATATATTGACTTGGGAGGGTAGTTTTGTTATTCAGAGAAAGTTGTGACAATAAGATTTTTGTTGGCGTAATACCATTTGCCTTTGCGCTAACACGTATTCGGCTCTAGTCGGCCAATAAAACTTTCAAGAGGTACAATGCATTGTGTGGCTACAATTAGTGCCCCAAGAACACTAAGCAACAGCTTTCAAGAACCCAACTACTCATCAACGTCTCAATTTCCTTGACAGAACAATGGCTCTGCTGCAACCCTTTTACTCAGACACTTTTCTCTCGACAACCCTCCATTTTTCTCACGCGATTCCAGCTCCAAAAAGGGCCGTAACCATTTATAGTTCAGAAAGAACAGGAGCAGTTGCATATCTTCATCAACAACCACAGAAATCTTATCAGAACTACACTGCAAAAGCAAAGAGAAAAAGGATAAAGTTTCATGCAATTGCAGAACAAGTTGGGGGTGGTTTAGCTGGTGGAACTGACAAGAACAAATCAAGGCTCAGAGTGGAGTGGTTCCCTATGATTGGACTGAAGAATGGTACCCTTTATATCTTACAAAAAATGTCCCAGATGATGCTCCTCTGGGTCTTTCTGTTTTTGATAGGCAGCTTGTGCTTTACCGGGATGGCACTGGAGAGTTCAGGTGTTTTGAGGATCGTTGTCCTCATAGGTAATTTCGTTTCAGGCCTTCAACCTTTTGAGTTTTGACTTTGTCTCGTCTGTTTTTTTTTTTTTTTCAATTTTTGAGGGCATCGATCTGTTTATTGGTTCCAGTAGACTACATGTTGAAATTTAGGAGGTGTTGGTTTATGGATATGAGTGAAAGTAATGGGAATTGAAGTTAATAATAATCATAGTTGTTATTTGATGGAACACAATCAGAATCATTCTGGGAAATGAAAGTGTTTGAAAATGCCAACTTTCTTCCTGTGACTTGAATTTCATATTAATTAGCTTATTAGCATAATCAAGATCATTCCTGTTACGATGAAGAAGCCAAACCAAACAAGTGAGGGTAAATGGTATTATGATTCTCATTATGTTTCCAATTGCTGAATGCCTAACCAAACATCTCCTTAGTATATAATGTGTTGTCATTCAGTTTATTGTGTTACTTTCTTTTTGATTTTTTTTAATCACAATTGAGGATATCATCACTGAGTCTTGCTTCTGGTTTGGTATTTATCTGTTGTGCATAGAACAGTCAATGCGACAAATATTTTGTGGTTTGGTATTTATCTGTTGTGCATAGAACAGTCAATGCGACAAATATTTTGTGGTTTGGTATTTATCTGTTGTGTGTAGATTATAGTTTTCTGATGTAGAAACTCTTGAAATTAAATGAATTAAGCAATATATTTGTCCCATTGACATTTTTATGTGCGAATATTAACAATCTTATGAGTGAAAACTTCTTTGAACCTTTGCCTCAACACGCTGAATTCTCACCTCACCAACACTATATCTGATACCACATAAACCAAGCTAATTTTCCTGATACTCTTGTCTAAGGGATTGCTAGGCATTCAGCGCCTACAGATATGGCTAATTCCTGTTCTAAGATGCCAAAGTAGCTGATGTGCAAGATGATTTATTATGGAGCTTGAGTTACAGTACTCACATAGATCAAGATGATTTATTATGGAGCTTGAGTTACAGTACTCACAGGGATAAATTTATTAATTGTTCTTTTCATCTAAACTTGAGAGCTGGCCTAGAGAATGCTAATCAATTTGATTGGATGAAATACGTTCAAACTTTAAACCTTACCAAACTGAACATCCTTTTTACTCAATCAGATGGGGTGGCAGAGTGGGCCTCTCATTTCAATAATTCTATCTTATATCTTTCTGCTTTAACGAACATCATCATGTTTTAACATCATTATAAGGATTGATTTGGAGCACATGATAAATATTTTTGTGTTCTTTTCGTTTTCTAGCTCTTTGCAAGCAAAAACTTACCTTCAGAACTGCATCTTTTAGCTAATATAATAAAGTTGTGACAGTTCAGTCGTGTATTTAGACTGTAATTGCACAAATGGGGCTTGATCTCCTTTTTTCTTCTGTTTCTGAACACGATATCTTCTGCATCTTGACTTTAGTAGTAGCTACACAAGAAGTCTTTGAGCTTTGGCTGAAGTGGAAGTAATGAACTTCAAATTAGTCTGTCAAACAGATTACTGTACCCTTTCAGCCGTTAAGGATCATCTTCCTTAGCAGAGGATTCATCACTTAAAAAAGATACAATTTAGTAAGAAGAAATGTAAATGTTATATTTTGAGATAAAATTACTATGTAGTCTTGATAAAAGTTAATATTCTCTTTCTGTCTTCTTCCTGTGATTCTCCAATTCTTCAAGGATCGAACTGAACGTGTTGTATTCTTGCTGTACCTTTTCAGCCGTTAAGTATCATCTTCCTTAGCAGAGGATTCATCACTTAAAAAAGATACAATTTAGTAAGAAGAAATGTTAAATGTTATATTTTGAGATAAAAATTACTATGTAGTCTTGTTTGATCTCAAAATATAAAAGTTAAATATTCTCTTTCTGTCTTCTTCCTGTGATTCTCCAATTCTTCAAGGATCGAACTGGGCGTGTTGTATTCTTGTAAAAATAAAAAAATGAAGGCAAGTAAATCTGACTGAAATTAAAAAGTTAAATGGATGATTTAGGTGTCTTGAGTCAGGGATATAATAATAACTCTGCCGCTACAGTACCTAGCAAATTACTGATAGGTGGCCTGTCACTTCAGCTTTTATAGGAAATGATCATCTTCAGATTTCCTGGATTTTAAAACATATCTGTTGTATATGAAGCCTTTTGCTTTCTGGTCATTTATCTACCTTTTATCCTTTATTGAATACGAGTGTAATTAAACTAAACACCAAAACCACAGCATGCTTAATTATCTGGTGTAGAATGCAGAAATGCTAAATGAGAAGTGTGACGGAAAGTTTTGAATACTGCTGTAGTTAGTCCCAGAATAGGTAAACTCTATCCGGAAGATACACTTTCTTTTGTTGTTCCCTATGATGAAATTTAGCTTGCTGAGAATGTCATTATGTTTGAATCATATATGACACCTTCTGGTTTACTGAAACTTTTCCTTAGCTTTTAAATTGCTATAAAATCAGAACTCTTAGCATTGGCTGAACAATTTTAAGTTTAGGTTGGCAAAACTTTCTGAAGGTCAACTATTTGATGGGCGATTAGAATGTTTATACCATGGTTGGCAATTTGACGGTGATGGCAAATGTGTGAAGATACCTCAGGTTTGGTTTTCATGTCTCCTATTGTATATTTTGTTTGTCTTGTTGGACATATCTTCATGTTATTCTTCACAGTGAATACTAAATTCAACCTGTGGTTTTCTAACTTATTTTTTGGACAGCTCCCTGCTGATGCAAGCATCCCACGATCAGCTTGTGCCAAGGCCTACGAGATAAGGGAATCCCAAGGAGTTGTGTGGGTATGGATGTCTCATAAGACACCAGCAAAACCTGAAAAAATTCCTTGGTTTGAGAACTTCTCCAGACCTGGATTCATAGATATTTCGACAATCCATGAACTTCCATATGATCATTCTATTCTTCTAGAAAACCTTATGGATCCAGCCCATGTCCCCATCTCACATGACAGAACTGATTTTACTGCAAAAAGGGAAGATGCTACAGCATTGTTTTTTCAGGTGACTGAAAGAACAGATAGAGGCTTTGCAGGATGGTGGGGAAGGGAAAAGGATCAGTCCACACCAAACTACGTTCCAAATTTCTTGCGTTTTGAAGCACCTTGTGTTCTTCAGAACAACCGAGAAATCATTGACAATAATAGGGAGAAGCACTATTTTACCGGGCTCTTCTTATGTCGACCATCTGGACAAGGGAAATCAATGCTCATTGTGAGGTTTGGGAACACGAGAAAACCATCTGGTCTAATGAAAATAATTCCTCAGTGGTTCATGCATCAGAACGCAAGTAAGGTTTTTGAGCAAGATATGGGATTTCTTTCCTCCCAGAATGAATTTCTAATGAAAGCACCAAGGTCCCAACAAAGCAACTCTATATCAATTTAAGGTCTTCAGATGTCTGGGTAGCTGAGTACAGGAGGTGGATGGACAGCGTTGGGCATGGTATGCCTTACTATATTGGGCACAGCACTATTTCGCTGCCCAAAGTGCCTGCAGTTATCGAGCAAGCTCCAGCGGGTTTTGTTGCTAGCGTTTCAGCTTCTCAGCCAGCCAAGGGAGGAATTGGAACAATGCATGCCCCCAATTTTTCCAATCGATATTTTCGCCACATAATCCATTGCAAGGACTGCAGAACTGTTGTAAAAGCTTTTGATAAATGGAAAAATGCACTTTCTGGTGTCGCTCTTGTATCAACTGCATTGGCAATTCTTGTGTCTGGCAGACAGTGGAAGGCCCTCCTTTTGTTATCTACATCCCTATGCCTAGTTGGAATCTATGCCTGCTCAACAGCAATTGCAATGAATACAACAAACTTTATAAGGATACACAGAAGAGCGTGAAGTTGCTCGTTCCGTAGTTGATCTAGTTAATTATTTTGTTTGCTGGATTTGCATTTTCTTCAAGAGAAAGTCATAGTTTATGGGTGCTAGTACTGGATAAGAATGCAGCCCATGTCAGTCAATACATACATTCAGTTTCAAAAAAAAAAAAAGATACATTCAATTTCAAATTCTTATTGTATATAATATGTAGAGTTGGGAGGTTGTCATGTTACAATCAGTAAAATTCTAGTGCTGGACTCCTCTCTCTGGGATAGACTAATTCCAAATATTCCGTTCAGTTAAAGGATTTCGTTACTAGTCCACCTTTCATAAAGTTAAAATGTATAGCTTCAAGCGCTATGCGAAAATTCAATATAAAGGACATCCATTGACTGAAGATGTTTCAAGTCAATCATCCACCAAAATGACAATAATGTCAATCAGATTAGAGTAGGATTCCCTACTTATATTAGCGTGTTTGAATACCAATACTTGTACTTCGACCCCATTGTATAGAGACCTTCCTGTATAAAACAGTGGTGATTTAGAATTTTCTAAAGTTGCGTTTGGACGGAAGAATTTGGTAAAACATTCAAAAAATTCTTCTATTTGTTGGAGTAAATTTTAGTATTAAAACTAATTAATTTTTAAATTCAACCAAATTAAAAAGGTTGAAATTTATTTAAATTTAACCAAATTATTTTTTAAAAAAAATTGAAGGAAGGATTTCAAATTTTTTTTAATTTGAATGAATTTAAAAATTCATCATTTTAGCCCAACAAATCTCTCCGACAAAAGAATAATTTTCAAATCTTTCCCACATTCATCTATTCTAAAGGCAACCTAAAAGAAGTCATCGTATTTCTGGTTGGAAAGGTTCACAGTACATGCGCTACAAAAATTTGTGTGGGTTAAAACATAAACAAATTTTAATTTTAAATTCTTGCCAAAATTGAATTGATATTCATAAATTCAAACTCATCCAAGTTTGACGACGTTACAAATTATGATTTATTTATTAAATGAGAGACCCACTCCTCTTAATATCTGTTAAACTTTCTATTTTATCCTTAACATTAATAATGTCATTTTATACCGCACTAATAACTTATTCATATAACTATCTTCCTTTTTTGACTTTTCTAATTTTAGAAAAATTAAGTACATAATGTGTGCCTTCTCCACTAGTTGTTTGTAACGTATAAAGTGCCTTAATCAAATTAGACAATTCCGTTTTTTCCTTAAAAAAGTATCATCCAATGTGAAAAGAAGACTACCTGGCCAATATATCCCTCATTTATGATTACCTAATATTTTAAATCATTTCAGAACATCAAATGTTTTTTGGATTTTTTTTCCAAAATAACTTTGTTGTCAAAAATATTTCTCAAACTAATAGACTTTTAAAGAATATTCCCTTTATGGTGTATTTATGCCACGCAAGACCTTTTTTCTTAAGAAAAGCTCAATCTTCCTCGAGTTTAATTAAGACTAGCAATTTTCCACATGAAAATACACCACGTAAGACCTTTTTTCTTAAGAAAACTCGAGAACTCAATCTTCCTCGAGTTTAATTAAGACTAGCAATTTTCCACATGAGCCCATAACAACTACACAGATACAATACAAAATTAATAGGCTATGATACCATTCAAAATTTATCAAGTCATTATTGGGTCAACCCGTTAATGATATGAAATCAAACGGGTTGAGCTAGGTCAACCATAGTTGATAAGATAACTAGTTAATTTACTAAATGAACAGACTTTATCGAAATGTTATTTTAATTATATTTTAATATAGTATACTTTAAAACTGTTATAATAAATTTAATGTATGATTATTAAATGAAACATAAATTATTATAAATATTATTTAAAAATTTTCAATAATTTTAATTATGTATTTTAAATTTCTATGAGAACAAAGTTAGTATTAATAACTATTTGAGTTATTAAATAATTAAGATTTGAAATTTTAATGCAAATGGGTCACAAGTGATTTAATTTGGCAAATAGGCAGATACTCTTTATTAGGAGTAAATGCATCAGATACAATATACATGACATGAACACGAATGCGTTAAATACGAATCCAACACGATAAGAAATGGGCTGCACATGACAGGATATGAACACGATAAGATAAAAAATGGGTCACACCTAATATTCCTGATAACACTAGTAAATTAGAGTTATTTTACTCCAAATTATGACATTTTGATAGTTTAAATTCTGAACTTTGGTTAATTAATTGTCGATTTTAGTTAATTTCTTTATTATGTGTTTTTATTTTTGCTATTGTTAAATATGATAAGTTTTTATTAGAATTTTAGATAAATCAATTACTTAATTAGTTTAATATTATGCAGGTTTAAATTAGAGGTCGAAAGTTGGAATAAACGAAGTGCAAGGACCAAAATGCAATTACAGAAGAATTGAAAAAATACTGGAAGGAGAGTCCATATCACAATCTAGATTATTCTAAATCGCGACCTGGACACAGAAATGTGTCAATGTAATTTGAGGTCCATGTCGCGATCTCAGTTATTCCAAATCGCAACATGGAAACTCGCGTCCAGTACAAGCAGTAATGGCAATTCTGTAATATTCTAACAGCTAATTTATGATTTTGCCTTGTGTAATACTCCACTATTTAAGCTACTTTAAAGAGGTAATAGAGAGTAAGTAGGTAATAGAGTAAATAGTGTAGTTAGTAATTTTAGTTAGTTTAGAGTAGAATATAATAGATTGACTCTTAAGTTATATTTGAATACAAACCTTCTTTAATTATCCTTTAGATCTAGTTTTTAATTCCTTGCAAGTTTAAATTTTGATTATATAGTTGTAGTAGGTTAATCATTAGGTTCAAGTAGATATAATTTTTACTTCCTTTGCTAGTTTAAATTGGTGAAAATCTCTTTACTTTCATTTCAATATTTCTTAGAGAAATTAGGGTTCCTGTGATTTAATCCTTTCTAGTTGAGAAGGTTCAATTCCTTGCATTAATTTCTAGTTAATTTTTAGTGGGCTTTCTTTTTTATTGTCGAAAATCCAAAAATATTTAGATTTTAAGTTTAGATCTTTACAAATTCTAGTTTAGAAATGGCAATTTCTAGCTTTATAACCTTTTTTATAGTCTCTTTAGTTGGTTTAACTACTTGCTCTTTAATTCTAATCCTATTTTAGTTAAATTAGAGTAGAATTAAGTGCTTTTATTTACTTGCTTCTATTAGAGTAGATTAAATAGTTTCTCAATTTCATAGTTGCTTATTTCCATTTACTTGTTTTAGTTGATAATTCAGTTTAATTTAGATTTCAATTGCTTAAGTTTAATTATGATATTAATTAGTGTAGTTTCATCTCTTCTTATTTGAATTTGTTTAGCTATACAAAGATTCGTAAATCTCGGTACTTGCTTGCCAAACGATCTTCGTGCAATGATACCCACTCATCCTGTATTACTACTAACTCCATGTACTTGTGGAAGTGAGGTAGAGTGTAGTGATTTTGTGAGGTTTATTATTATTTGTTTGTTTTAATTTGATCTCTACCTAAGGGTTAGACATATTTTTTACTGCGTCGTGCTGGGGATTGTCCCTGGTATTTGGCAATATTGAGCACTTTACGGATTATGTAGATTAAGTACTTTATTTTAATTTAGTTGTTAATTTTTGTTTATTCGGTTATGTTCTTTACACATCTTGTTCAATTGTCTTGGCACTTGAATTGACTACTTTCTTTGGCTTTTGTAGTGCATGGTAAGAAGAGATAAAGGGTCGTTTATTTGCTTGAACGAAGAAAGAGAAAAAAAAAGTTAAGGAGAAAACTGGAAGTTTAGAAGAGTACAACAAGATCAAGAGAGAATTGAAATGGCAAATGCTAATAAAATCAAAGGAATTTGAACATTGGGAATGACGAAGAAGAGATTGCCGGAAATAATAGAATGGGTGGTTATGGAAATGGGAATGGCATGAATGTGAATGGAAGACTATTGAAAGAATATGCCATACCAAACTTCGATGGAGCAAATTCTAGCATTGCATGGATGCCCGTGCAAGCAAACAATTTTGAGATTAACGCACAATTCTTGTTTACTTTGATACAAATGCTACAAGCTCATGCAATGTTTGGGGGTGGTCCCAATGAAGATCTATACACACACCTAATGAACTTTGAAGAGGTTTTGGACATGTTTAAATTCAATGGTGTGTACTCGGATTGTTTAAGAATGAGAGTATTTCCATTCTCTCTAAGGGATAGGGCGAAATCTTGGCTTCATTCTCATGTCCAAGGGATGTTTACCACTTGGAATCAACTTGCTCAAGAATTCTTGATAAAACATTTTCCACCTTCAAGGACTGCCAAATTGGGGAATGAAATTACCTCCTTTAAGCAAGAGGTTGGTAAGACTTAGGAGAGGCTTGGGAGCGGTTTAAGGATTTGCTAAGAAAATGTCCTCATCATGCGATTCCATTATGGCTTTAAATTCAAACCTTCTACAATAAGTTGACACAAGAGACAAAATCAATAGTGAATGCCTCCGCCGATGGTTCCATCTCTTATAAGACACAGAAGGAAGGTCAAGAATGGCTCAATAGGATGGCTGTATGGGGAGAATGACAAGATATTGGAACATCAATTTAGAAGAGATGATGGAGGCAGGGGTTCATTTTGGCCATGGTACTAGGAAATGGAATCCTAAAATGGCACCTTATATCTCTGCAAAGCGTAAGGGTATCATATTACAAATCTTACTAGAACTGCTCGTTTTTTATCAAAAGCTTGTGATTTGATTTCTAATGCAGCAAGTAGAGGAAAACAATTCTTAGTTGTTGATACAAAAAATAAAGCAGCTAATTTAGTAGCATGGGCTGGTGTCATTATGTTAATAAAAAATGGTTCAACAGTATGTTAACGAATTGGTCCACTACAGAAACGAGACTTCATAAGTTCAAGGACTGTAGAATGGAACAAAAAATAGGGAGACCTAATCGTCTTCCAAAAAGAGATGCAAATATGTTGAAGACAATTATCTTGTTTGCAAACATATAAATTGATCTTCTTTGTAAGTTCAATATTTGTTGGAATTGATACAGATATCAATCCTATCTTGTAAATTTTTATTTTTTTTGGGTCAATTGAAGTTTCTTTTTCTTCTTCCTTTTGTGTTCCCTAATGACCAATACTAGCTCTTCCAGAGTGGCATCTCACTGATGGCTCGGGCCTCCCCAGAAGGAAGCTTTCTTCGCCTTCCACCTAAGCTGTGAGAAAAGGACAAAAGCCAATCCCAGGGAAGTCAGCAATTGTAGCATCTATAGGCTTTCTTATAATTTGGATTTGCTATTTTGGGATCAATAAATCATGGCATATATTTTTGGAATAGATTCCATTTTGAGAGAATTGAAAAGCACTATCTCGTTGAAAAGTTCTATACATCTGCCATTTCAAGAAATGCATTTCTCTCGGATCTTTTTTTCTACAATAGGAAATCGAAAGGGGTATGGATATTTATCCAATTCATCTCATTCTTCTTTTATAGTACACAAGTATGCTCCTTCAATAAACTTTGCTTCATTTAGTTCATTTTTAATTTATGTTTAAAAACTATGTAAGCTAAAATTTTATAAATAAAAAATAAAATAAAAATAAAAATCAAATTCATTCTAAATAAGAATAAGGAGTCTTTACGTCGCATTAACTAGGGTTTCGTTTCAAAAAAATACGCCACCTAGGAGCTTTACTAGGGCTAACTTATAAGAAGCCTATAGCCAGAAATGATCTTAGAAACCAATCACGTTTGGGGAAAAAATCTCAACATCGTATTCAGGGGTTTTCTAAAGAAAACTCCTTTCTTTATTTTTTCTTTATTTGGTGTACCTACTTGACCCGGATGAAAGGAAATTTTTACGTCCAATTTCCAAGGGGGGAGATCCTATAGGATCCTATCCCAATTCAATCTTTTTAAATGTGTATAAGAAACTAGATTTTCTTAGACAGATTACGAGGTGTATTTGATTATGAAATCCTAGATCTGTGGAAATACAACATTCCACTTTTTTTTTACTACCCAAGGCTTTGATACATTACGCAATTGAGAAATATCTACTGGTGCGGTTGCTATCCGAGAACAATTAGCATCTAGATCTAGATTTACGAATTATTCTAGAAAATTCGTTAGTAGAATGGAAAGAATTAGGGGAAGAAGGCCCTACGGGGAATGAATGGGAAGATCGAAAAGTTGGAAGAAGAAAGGATTTTTTGGTTAGACTTATGGAATTAACTCTTCCTCCTGAATTAAGACCGATCATTCAAATAGATGAGGGTAAACTAATGAGCTCGGATATTAATGAACTCTATAGTTACAATTATTATTATCATGAACCAATGACTCCGCCGGTAGCTCAACACCAATCCAATCAAGCTAATGCACAAAATAGAGTAATGAATTTGAATATCCAAGATGCTCTTTTGGCACAACACATATGTTCATGAATGTGATGAACAATGTTGCAAAAGTGTTGGAGAACTTAGAAAAATTGAATAGTGTGAATGCAATGTCTTCTTCTTCAAATCAACCAAGCATGGTGTGTGATTTTTGTGGGGGCGGACATGCAAATGGACACTGTGAAATGCCTTATAGGTCTAAAATTACAGATAATGAGCAACTCAACTATATGTCTAATCAATCATATTTTCCAAGGATCCCATCCGGAGTTGAAATTTTCAAACCAACTCATATCAATCTTCCCCCACTCCTTCATTTAAAGCCAACAACCAAAACCTTCCTTCAAATATGCAAATTCTTCCCAACCTATGTATAATGACCAATTTGTTTCGAGAGAGAATGTATGTGAAGATGGTTGGAAAAGAGAAGCGGAATATTTGAGAAGAGAGTTGCAAAGGAAAAAGGAAGAACATAGGAGAGAATTTGAGAATTTGAAAGCTTCGACAAGAAATTTGAAAATTCAATTGGAGCAATTGGCCAGGTTTAATAATGAAAAACCTATTGGGGCACTTTCGAGTAATACGATTCCAAATCCAAAGGAACAATGCCATGCCATCACCCTGATGAGTGGAAAAGAGTTGATGGAACCTAATGAGAAGAAAAATGTGGAACAAGGAAGTAAGGAACAAAAGTCTAAGGTAATTGAGAAGGACAAAGGAAGTTGTTGGTGATGACAAGAAGGAACAAAAGGATGAGATCAAGGTATCCAAGAAGAAGCACGTGGAAGAACCTTTGAAGATGGATTCATTGATAAAAGTGTCATTCCCTCAAAGGCTCCTTGATCCAAGAAAGGAGGAAAAAGAGAAGCAATTCAACCACTTCTTGGATATGTTGAAAAGGATTAATGTCAATATTCCTTTAATTGATATCCTCACGAAGATGCCTAGCTATGCTCTTTCATGAAAGATCTTTTGGCAAGAAAGCAAAAGTGGGATAATGATGAGAAAGGATGCCTTGATGCCAAATGTAATGCCGTTGTTCAAACGAGACCACCTCCTAAACTCAAAGATCTCGGTAGTTTTATAATACCAGTGAATATTGGAGAAAAAAATGTTACATCGATCACTTTCTGATTTTGGGGCAAGCATAAATATTATGCCAAAGTCCATCTATGACAAATTAGGGATCAACAATATCAAGCCAACTAATATCACATGTCCATAGACTCTAATTGGCGGACTTATTCGAGAGGAAACTATATGGCTTGTTGGAGGATGTGCTTGTATAAGTTGAGAAGTTGGTATTTCTTGTTGATTTCTTGGTGTTAGATACAGGTGAAGATAGTAAGATTTCATTGATTCTAGGGGGTCCATTCTTGTCAACCGCTCATGCATTAATTGATGTGAACAAAAGGAACTTGTTTTACAAGTTGAAAATGAATCAATTGAATTTGATGTGTTTGAATATAATGGTAATATTCCCATTGTTGAAGAAAAATGTGCTAACCAATGCTAGGTCAAGTGAGGTGCAAAATGAAGTTAACCAAGGAAATTTATTCAAGCAAGTGTTGGAAATAAAAGAAGATCCGATAAATGAATTTAAGGAAAAACCACCAGATAAAGGATGTGATTTGACGAAGGATCAAGAGATTTTTGCTAAGGATCGGCAAAATGGTGATGTCAAGAAGTTGAAAATTTGCAAAAAAAAGAAAAGAAAATGGTTTGAAAACTACAATTAGAGATGCTAACTGGTGCACTAGTGATGGCTAAGGCTTGGAAGAAAGGACTTGCGCATGGGAGAACTGAGAATCAAGCTTTATTCATAAAGAAAAAGGGCATCAAGCTTTTCCGTGGAGACCAAAAGGAAAAGAATGGCCGACCTTCCTCAAGAGCTTGGCATGAACGCCCATGGCATAGTCAAGCTAGTGACTATAAAAGAGCGCTTCTTGGAAGGATATCAAAGTTTTTAATTTAGTTATTATTGTTTTCTTTTGGTGTGATTTTTAATTAGTTTGATTTTGAGTAATTTGGTTTGAATTAGGTTAGAATTTTAGTTTTAAAATATAATTTTTTGAATTGAATAAATTGTGCTAAAAAATGAGGGAAATTGTCATCTTAACTTGTTAATTTTGTGTTTGTAAATTGTGCATGGACTTGGAGAAAAGTGATGAAGAGTGGAGAAATGTTGGCTAAGTGTCGAAAATACACTTTGTAGAAGTTCAACTCCAAATCACAGATCTGGAATCTCAAATCGCGATTTGGAACTCAAACTTCTGGAAAGTATTTTGGTCATTTGGTCTAAATTGGGATTTCAAAATCTAGATAGCGACATCAAACTCAAACTTCTGCAAAGGAAAAAAAAAATTCATCCGAGTTGAGATCGCGATCTCGAAACCAGCCAACTTGCGATCTCAAAATCCAGATTGTGATCTTGATATCAAACCAGATCGCAATTTGGAAAACCCAAATCGTGATTTCGACCAGGTAGAATTAAAAATTTATGCGAGTCTTCTTCTTTTCACATTTTTTTTCCAACCTTTTCTTCTTACAAGTGAGAAATCCCTTCCCTAACCCCTCAAATTCTTCCATTCTCTTCCATTAAAAATCACTCCAAACATTATAATCCACCACTAATATATTCCTACATCATCCTAGGAGCATCAAAGAGAGGATATCTTGCAGTCTACTTGGAGAAGATTCAACATCAAGGAGGGGTTTGCACACAAATTTGTGGGAAATATTTACTCCCGTCAACAATCGGATACTATACTTCCTTAATTTCGTGGTTGCAATTTTTTCCAATTGTTGAAGACAATTTTTGAGTGTTTTTGAATTAGTTTATTGTGGAATTGTTGATAACAATTGTCTAATTATGGAGCAATAATTTGGTGCTAATTTCTTAAGCAATATTGTGTTATTGAATTCATTAATTCATTGCATTGTTGGACTGTGAATTGAATTGATTGAATTATCATTGAGAAAATTGTGAACTTTTGTTGAGAATTTGGTGAAATTTTTCTTGGCTGTGAATTTGGAATTCCTTAGTACTGCTATAAAAAATGACAAGGGATGTATCTGGGAGTGCGGAGAGAAGAGCAAGAGTTAGGGATAGAGGAACAGGGTCAAGTAAAAGAAAAGCCAGTGAGGGGACAAGTAGAGAAAGAGGTATAGACCAACCTATTGGGGGTGGTGAACACATAGAACCTCAATTCTCTAGTGATAGAGTGCAGCAACTGTACAAAAATAATGTGAAGCCCTGAATACAGATCTGCATGAGGTGATTAAGGAGAGAAATTTTTACCTATTTATGCATTGGGGACCTATGAAGATGCTAGGAAGGCAATAGAAGAATAGATTAGGTCAAGGCATTGGGAAAGGTTCAATACTTCGATTGACTCTAGGGCTTCTCAGTTGGTGAAGGAATTTCGTTGTAATTTGTGTGAGTTGGAGGATGGAAAAGTAAGAGTGCAGGGGGTATTGGTTGATTTTAGTTCAGAACTGATTAATGCTTATTTTAACATAACCTGTGTATCTTCCAATCGATATTTGGCATTTTTGAATGATAAAGAGAAAGATATGAATAGGATTAAAAATGCCATTTGTGATGTCAATGTTGATTGGATTCAGAGCAATATAGGTAATGCTGAGTTGAGATTCGCTCATCATGGCCTCTCACTGCTGGCAAAATTATGGTTTTATTTCATTAACTGCCGAATTTGGGGATTAAATTCTTTAAGTTTCATTCGAAGGGATAAAGTGCTCTTGGTGTATGCTTTATCATGACAGGAATAACAGTAAATATTGGTAATCTTATTAGATAGGGATTTTTGGATAGTGGAAGGTCCTAGCAATCTATCCAGTTTAATTCACCATTTGTGCATATTGGTAGGTTGTCCCATTGATCTTGTGGAGACTATGACATATCCCAGAGGCAAGATTAATCAGGAATATGTCTATAGAATGGTGCGAGAATATGAGAAGCATCATCAAGAAGAAAACCATATCCCAACAACACTACCACCACCACCGCCTCAAAGTGCATCTTATATGCCTATGCCCTCTGGATATGTATTGAGTGCCCCGGTCAATGAAAAAGAAAGAAATGAGTTGCAAGGGTAATGGACTTATAGTCAGCTGGTAATGCACAATAATCTGATAGGAGAAGACCTTAAGACTGCCATGCTGGGTGCATGCGTTCGTCTGCCACCACCTTCCGTTTGGCATTTTGGTCCACCTCATGGATAATATTATACACCACCTACAGCTTCGGTACATCAAGAGCGGAAGCCCACCAAGAAGGTGAGATGGGAGGAGCTCAGGATGATGATCATGAAAAAGCTTAGCCCAGTGATGTTGAGGATGGTCAAGAGGAGATGGAACAGGAAAATTGATGCAACCGGCTGCAATAGATTTTGATAATTTAGAACTCGAGCATTTGAAGAAATCTGATGAAGATGAACAATTTCTTTTATTTCTCATTATTTAGCACCTTTGTTTTTAATTACTCTTATCTTTAGCATTTTATTTTGGGATATTTTAGTTTTTAAGTAGATTGTTAATGGCCTTAAGCTAATGCCAAGTAGATATCTTTTTGGTATTTCATGGGGTAGATCATTTTGAGAATTGCTTTGTTGAATACTTGGTGTAGTTTTTGGTCATTTTCATTGACTAATAATAGTAGAATGGCTAAAGGAGTTAAGCTGATGCTATGTTTGCAATTGCTGATGACTTGATTTGGAGATTGACTTTTATAGAGCTTTATTGATTAGATATGTGACTTAGTTATAGTAATCTTAGTACTTTCACTTAGTATTAATTACTAGATTAAAATTTTGCCATAGTTTATGTAGTCTTTGTTTAATTGTTGCTATGTCTTTATGTTAGAATTTGTGTAAGTGTAAGGATGATTTATTCATCAATTTGAATAAAAGAGACAAGTTTGGGGGTGCTTATTTCTTGTGTTGGGAATGGTTATTTTATGTGTATTGATGGGACTTGGTGACTAGTGGATGGAAAAGTGATCAAATGAGTACTCGATGATGATGGGTTTTGATGTACAATATTATATGATTGAAGTATTTGACTGGGTCATTTCATGAATTTAAGTGTGAGTTAGTAGTTCTTTTACAACACAAATATTTCAAAAACTTGGCGTTACTATTTTTCAAAAAGAAATACTAAAATTTTGGAAAATTTTATTTGAAATGTTGTTTTTGATCAAATCAATTATTATTTTGTTAGCCGATTTATCTTTTGGAAAAAGTGGGTTAAATGAAATAGAAGGAATGCAAATATGGGACATTTTGTGTGTTTGCATAGGAAATGTTTTTCTAATTTGTGAATAATTGGTGATTGAAATTAATTTTAAGTACATTTCACTCCTTTTCCTTGGTTTATGGTCACATAAAAAAAAAGAAAAGAACTTTACTTTTAGGAACACGGCAAGTATGGGATTCCGGCATATACCCATGTTGTTCTTCGAAACAAGCCATTAGAATAGTAATAAGGCGAGTACGGGATTTCGACATGTACCCATGTAGTTTCTCCGAATTAAGCCATTAGGAATTGCGTTTTAGTATACTAATAAGTTAAGGAGTAAATTTTTGTAATATTTATCATTGATCTCATATTACTTATTCCTTCTTAAAGGTCAAATCCCAAATTGCATTTAAGTAGATTCCTAAATGAACTTATATTTTCATGCAACCTACTCAGGATAATTGACTAACTCTATAATATTTGTGAATTGAGTAGAAATGATGTTTCAAATTAATAGAACAAAAATGTTTGGTAATTCTTTTTGAGAATAGTAATTCTTGGTGACTGAAATCTTGTGTAGCAAATGAACGTGTGCTTATTTGTAGAAAATTTGCAAACTTGGATTTACTCATTTAAACACTTCACTTATCATATAGTATTGAAAGTTGCTTGAGATATTTCTTAATTGTTTCAAGTACATCCACAGCTCATCAAGTGTTTTGTCGATTTTGGTGGTGTTTTTGTGTTGAAGTGTAAATAGGTTCTTTTTAATTTTAATTTTTCTTGGGACTAGCTAAATGCTAAGTTTGGGGGTGTGATAACTCTAGTAAACAAGAGTTACTTTACTCTAAATTATGGCATTTTGATAATTTAAATTCTGAAATTTGGTTAATTAATTGAAGATTTCAGTTAATTTCTTTACTATGTGTTTATATTTTTGTTATTGTTAAATATGATAAGTTTTGATTAGAATTTTAGTTAATTTAATTGCTTAATTGGTTTAATATTATGCAAGTTTAAATTAGAGGATGGAAGCTCCTCTGTCTAGAATGAACGAAGTGCAAGGACTAAAATGTAATTATAGAAGAATTGAAGAAATACTAGAAGGAGAGCCTAGATTGCGATCTGGACACAAAAACGTGTCAATGTAATTTGAGTTCCATGTCGCGATCTCAATTATTCCAGATACTTGTGTTGACATGGACTCGCTTCCAACACAAAATAGTAATGGCAATTCTATAATATTCTAACAGCCAATTTCTGATTTTGCATTGTGTAATACTCCATTATTTAAGCTACTTTAAAGAGGTAATAGAGAGTAAGTTGTGTAGTTAGTAATTTTGGTTAGTTTAGAGTAGAATAGAATGGATTGACTCTTAATTTATATTTGAATATAAGCCTTCTTTAATTATCCTTTAGATCTAGTTTTTAATTCCTTGCAAGTTTAAATTTTGATTATATAGTTGTAGTAGGTTAATCATTAGGTTCAAGTAGATATAATTTTTACTTGCTTTTCTAGTTTAAATTACTGAAAATCTCTTTGCTTTCATTTCAAGATTTCTTAGAGAAATTAGGGTTCCTGTGATTTAATGCTTTCTAGTTAAGAAGGTTCAATTCCCTTGCTTTAATTTTTAGTTAATTTTTAGTGGACTTTCTTTTTTATTGTCAAAAATGCAAAAATATTTAGATTTTAAGTTTAGCTCTTTACAAATTCTAGTTTAGAAATGGTAATTCTAGCTTTATAACCTCTTTTATAGTCTCTTTAGTTGGGTTAACTACATGCTCTTTAATTCTAATCCTATTTTGGTTAAATTAGAGTAGAATTAAGTGTTTTTATTTACTTGCTTCTATTAGAGTAGATTAAATAGTTTCTCAATTTCATAGTTGCTTATTTCTATTTACTTTCTTTAGTAGATATTTTGGTTTAATTTAGATTTCAATTGCTTAAGTTTAATTATGGTTTTGATTGGTATAGTTTCATCTCTTCTTTTTTGAATTTGCTTAACCATACAAAGATTCGTAAATCTCGACACTTGCTTGCCAAACAATCTTCATACAGGAACGATACTCACTCATCCTATACTACTACCAACTCTATGTACTTACGGAAGTGAGGTAAAGTGTAGTGATTTTTTGAGGTTTATTATTACTTGTTTGTTTTAATTTGATCTCTACCTAAGGGCTAGAAAATGGCACGATAATGACATAACACGACCCATCCCTAAATTTAATTATTCTTACTAAATTACTATTTCACGATTAAATGTCCCTTTTTAGTATTCAGGTATCATAGCCAATAGTTTGAGCAGTATCCTTGCTACATTATATCCTATCTTCTTTCTTGCAAAAGCTATTAAATATTATGCCTTGCAATTATTCAAAAGTTAATTGTTGCCTATTGGTAATATCAAAATAAATAATTATTTATAAAAAACAAAACAGTAATGTTTGGATAGTGAATACTATCCATTATTTGTAAAATAATATTTTACAATCATTTCATAAAATCACCTTTTTATCTCACGCGTATATCTCACAAAAAAGTAGCTACAATAATTAAACCCAATAATATTCCAAATATAATAGTTGTCAAATGGCATCATTACCAGTTTCAAATCTAGATCCGGGTACGTGATGAGATTTATATTCGTATCCTTCATATCTTTCCAAATTCGGATATAGGTTTTGATGTAATTTATAAAAAATATATCATATAAGAAGAGATGCAAGAGAAAATAATGAATTGACTAACTCAAAGCAGAATATAAAATATACATCTAAAGACACATACTTATAAAAGGAAGAAAATAACAAAAAAGCCAAAATAATTATTTTTAGTGTAACCAAAATGCTAATCCTATGATATAGTGCTACGTGCCTACATAATTAAAAAAAATAAAAAAATAATGTCTGAAGTAAAAAATTAAAGACTTTCTTTTGCTTGACATTTTATCTATACTATATTAAAAGAGTGAGTTTGTTTAGATGTTTTAAATTTTCTTTCCGAAATTACCCTTACTATATAATATAATGACTATATCAGTTATTTAAATTGAATATCTTTTTCTAATGAGTGCTAAGGCTATGTATGTAAATGCACCTTAAGAAAGAAAAAGGAAATAAAGCTAAATTTTAAGGTTTATAGTATGAAATTAAATTAATTGAAACAAATTTCCTTTTACAATAGAATCACTTGGTTAGAAAAGATTGTTTATTATATGGGTTAATTTACCATTATTTTATGACTCAACAAATACAGTAATCCATTGCTCTCTTTTACTTATAATTGTTAAAATTAAAATAAAATGGACATTTTATATTAGAAAAAAAATATAGTACAATCATTCACTTGAATATCTTTTTTTTATTATTATTTATAATTGCTTAGGTTATTTATGTAAAATGCACCTAAAGAAAGAAAAAGGAAATATAACTAAATTTTAGGGTTCATAATAGGAATTAAATTTGATTAAAATAAATTTTCTTTTATAATAGAATCACTTAGTTGAAAAATATTCTTTTTTGGATGGGCTAATTTACTCTTATTTTATGACTCACCATAATCCATGCTCTCTTTTCTACTTATTATTATTACAATTAAAATAAAATAGACATTTGATATTAAAAGAGAATGTAGTCCAATCATTCTCAAAAAATTAAGTATATGCTCACGATTGTCACACAAATAAAATAGTCCATGCACATAAAAATTACTACACTAATAATAGTGAAATAGTCCGTGTAAAATTTTCTGATGATTTGGACAATATGACCTCATACAATATTGATTTCAACAGAAATAAATTAGTAAAAAGTGAGCTATTATACTTGAAAAGAAAGTAGCCATTATTAAAATAAGAAATGCTATCTTAAATTTCACTCATAAAAAAAATATTCATCATTGTAATATAAAAGAAGTGGCATCAGTACAAGGCAAAACATGTATAAGTCTCATAAGCTCTGTTCATTAAACTAGAAAAAAAAGTAAAATCAATATAAATTGCATATAATACTTTCGAACTCTTTTTCAAAAGTGCAAGATTCGCATAAAAAATAATAATTTTAAGTTGATCAAATTTTTTAATTTATCTTGAGAACGAATGGTGGAAAGAGTAAATATTTAATAGTTTAGCAGATGTAACGAGTCTGCGGGATATGAAATAAGGGTAAATTAGGCATAAAAAATATGATAGTGTAAATGATGGTCTTTGGTCTTTTCAGTTATTAAAAAAGGATAGGAATGTGTAAGAAGTTTTTAGGGGTTTGAAGATATCATTTGCATTTTAATAACAATAGTAAAGAACAATTTTTAGATGAATTTAGCAATTAAATAATAATTGTTCCACTGTAACTCTTCCGAATCAAAAAGAGACTAATCATTTAAAAGTTTGGCTCCCAATGAACTATGTAGGAAAATATTATTCACATCTATAATAAAATAAAAGTATTTGAGAAAGAATTCTTAGGTTGAAATTATTTAGACTGTACAGTATAAAATAATGGAATGAATGAGATGCCATGAAGAAAAATCAAGAAAAAAGGAGCAAAAAAAAAAAAAACAACAACAGTTGTAGCTTTCTCTCAAAACAAAAAGAAAATCATCAAAGGAAAAAAGAAGAGATTTAGCTACCGATATTAAAAGAATTTGAAATATTTTTTTATAAGTTGAGGTAATTTCATGCACTCTAACATTTTTAATTTGGTTAAGTTATTTTTCAATTTCTATGTATGATAACTTGACTTTCCATTTGTGATGTGAAATTTGATTTAGTTAAAAAATTCAACTTAACGGCGCATATTGTTCACGCGTTCTAAAATCATTAGTTTTGTTAATGTAATTAGATTTTTGACTGAAGTGGGGAGAATTAGACAGTTCGGGATACAAAGTGTCTAAAAAAAAGTATATGGTGCAAAGTGAGAATCGTGTATAAGTTTGGGGGTGCAAAGTGGAGTTAGGCCTTGAAAAAAAAAACACAATGAAATACCTAAAGTTAATTTAATCTAATTTTTAGATTATTAGATTAATTATTATTATCATTGTCAAAAAGATTTTGAATTGTCATCCGACTAATTATCATTATCATTATGATTAGATGTCTATGGAAAGATAATTCATGCAGATTTCATATTTGAATTGAATTTAATTTTTATGCTTAAGAGATATTACCCTTACACAAGTTTCAACTTATAGTTTAGACATAGTACAATGTATTCTCCTAGATAGTATTGAAATATCTAACACCTTTTTAAAACTTGCATGAGATAATCAATTAAGTTTTTTTATGGGAATCCGTTGAACTATGAATTAACAAAATCACAATTTCTAGTTTTATTAATATAGTTTAGTATGCTAAGGGGTTACTATTTTCTTACTTAGATTTGGACCTAGTAAATTATATCATTTTGTAGAAAAAATACTTTCTATTAGAAGAAATATTGTTTGAAATTTAATATAATTGTGTGAAAAGATAGCTACGGCATTTGACCAACCTATGATATATCTCAAGTTTTTAAGACACAGTTCTTTAAAAAAAATCGATTCGATAGCTATTTGTCCAATTTTAATGTATAGTTGGTTGTGTCTCAACTTCAAATGATCATGAAACAAAATTTCTCTAGTCTCTTTGAATTAATAATTATAGTGGTCACAGTTAGTTGATTTAAAAGAAGACAAAGGCAAATGGATGAAGGAAAAAAAAAATCAAAACAAAATATGCAATTAGGGAAAATTTAACGCAATTAAACAATTTTTAACTGATATTAGTCACCAAAAAATACCTTAATAATAGTTGAGCAAACATAGGTGATTGTACATGTGAAAAAATTTGGAGAGAAATACAAACTCATATTGCCTAGGTTTTATTGAAACTATATTTTCAAAGTTATATTTTATATTAGAAAAAAAAAAAAAAAAATTACATTGGAGGTACTACTTGAAAAACCACAAATTATACAACTTTTGGAAATAGCTTTTTATAGTACTTGAAAAATGAAATCTATATTAGATTAAATACAATTATTTTGGAGATAAAATTTATACTGCCTCCATTATCCTTATGCTGTTAATTTAATTGCCGAAACAAAGCTTTTCCTTTAATTAATCTTAATAAAAATATATAAATAATTTTCGTAAGTATCCGAAATAACCTCTAACGTGCAAGGCTTGTACTCTTAGACTAATCATACATGCTATACTAAAACTTTCGTATTACAATCAGTCTATTGTCAAGAGTAAAGTAATAAAATGTTTTGTACCCCTTCAAAATGCTCCTCATATGGAAAAAGATCGCTCTACCATCAAGTGTAGACTAGCAAAACTGTTTTGTACATATTCAAAATGCTCCTCAGATGAAAAAAGATATAGAACAGAGATGGGGAAGAGAACGCATAGTATAGCACTACATATAAGACACAGATCCTCTGTCCAAGTTTGGTGTCCAATTCCCCATCCAAATTCAAAGTGACGTCGTTTTACTTATACGAATGCAGATGTGGCATTGTGTTTTGTTCGGTGGGGTCCATCCATTCTTTCCATTCTCCTTTCCTTTTTCATCAGTTCTTTTTCCTCTCTCCTTCTTTTGTTTTTTTAGAAATCAGTTTTATTTTGAGAAATTCTCTCTCCTCCTTTCTCTCTGGCTTACGCTGTTCTTTGTCGACCCTTAACTGCTCAATTGGTTACTAGTGCTGACTACTGACAAGGCTTGGCCTAGGTAACTTAAGCCTAGTTGAATCCCATGCCAGGAGACTGAAGTCTACACTTTTTTCAGTAGCCACCACCAACCGGCATGTTTCGTAATAATCCATCTTTAGTACAATATCTTCTTCAGCTATTACCAACTAGCATGAAATTTATTTAGTAGCAAGATGCATAGGGAGAAGTAAAAGGGATGAGAAGGGGTAGGGGTGCATGAAGAGGAAAAGAGAACGGGGCAATATTCTCTATTATTTTGTTTAAAGAATAGATGGACCCCATCTAACAAAACAAACGCTACATCTACATTTTTACAAGTAAAATGACGTCACCTTGAATTTGAGCAGGGAGTTGGACACCAAATTTGGACAGAGGATCTGAAGCTATATATATATGGGGCTAAAAAGTGTACATGACACTATTTACATTAGAAGGGTATATGATTTAAAATTGTGTTCCTTTGAGCATTATTTTTTCAAAGCAAACTTATTCTGACAAAAAAACTCTGTGTTGTCGCATGATATACCATAATCCTTGGTGCTTAAAAGTAGGATTAAAAATCAAGGATCCAGACCAATGCACAATTAATAATGTCGGGAAAAAGATTTGATGATAAATAACTACTTAGTATAATCTGTCCAAGTATTCTAAATTAAATTCACGACAATGGCCTATAAATATGATTCAACGATCATAGAAACCGCAAAGTAGGTAAAGGGAACGCCAAAAATTTAATGTTCTTCAAACAACATCATATTCTTTAGAATTTAGGTCACGTTTGGGATTGCGGTACTTTTAGACTGTAAAAGTATTTTTTTCAAATGTTTGATAAAAATTATCCCTAAATTTAACTATAGAACTTAATATCAAAATCACTTTTTGCATAAGCTAAGAATTGGTGCTTTTGCTTTATCTTTTTTTTTTTAAATCATTAAAGATAAATTTTATCTATTTTACTATAAATTTATAATTGAATAAAGATAGAATACTTTTAAATTCAAAATCCAATATTACCAAATATTAAAAAGTAATTTTGTAAATTTACACCTAAACAACAAAAAATAAGTACTTAATAAGTACTTTCTTCAAAATTCTACCAAATAAAATGATTTGTGATAATTTTACCACAACCCCAAATGTACCTTAGTCAATTTCAAAGACTGCCTTAATCATGCAGATTATTCCCACATGTCTTTCGATTTGTTATGCAGACCTTCAGGTAGGTAGACGAATTATGAAATCATTAACTGACGTCTTTTTGTGGAAAAATGTAACAAAATCTAATTCTTAAAGTTAATATGACTCTGAAATACATGGCTTAGAGTTACAAAAGAAGTCGAGCCTGAGGTCTAAGGGACTGCTACCAGCACCAGACAGCCAATCCTGGAAGAAAATTTGGAGTTATATAATGGAAAATTTTAAGAATGTTTGAAGCCTTTCTCAAGTCACAAACTGCTATTAAGAGGAAGGAAAAGATGGATAGGCTCCATACCAACTTGACTCACCTCCCTATTATGAAGAAATAATGGGAGGACCTCAAATATATATATATATATGAACGACAAACGAAAGGTGAGGGTGATCGATTGCCGGGTCTAGATTGTAAGATCCAGCTGCAACTTGAAAAGGCTTTAACCTAAGCATTGGGGTACCATCTGATAGCGGTTCACAGAACCCCTACTCCAAAAGAGGTAAAACTCCCAACCTTTGAGGCATATAACAGGACTACGCATCCAAAGGATCATCTAGGACATGCTCGGTGCTATCAGCAAATTTCAGGGGAGAAGCACATGACTATTAACGTTAGTTGCCTTGACTAGTTCAGCAAGATGGTCTTGACTAACTACCTTAGCATTTGGACTCTTCTTAAATATACGGTTGACTTGACATGTGTCATGCCACGCAATGACGTGACAAATACCTACATGACTATATAAGCCATTTCAGTAAGTTCTTCTGGTTCAGGACAAAATGTGGGCTTTAAATATAGCTTAATCTTAACTTGATTAAGGGCCCCACATCTTGATCTCGATTGGATTTTGAAATTACTTGATTGAGGGTTTCATGGCTTAATCTCGGTGTTGTGTTAGAATTGGTTCAGTAAAGATGTGGAAGAGTGAAGAAAGTAGGCGTGGTTTTCTTTTGAAGCCAGTGTTGCAGAAGGTGTGGATTAAAGAAAACTGAAGGTGTGTTGTAGCCAATAAATGCTTGTTGTGTGTTAGGATTTTTTTTTTTTTTAGTTGCTTACGTATAATCTTCATGTAACCACAGTTAGTGAATCTTAATCAATGTTTGGTTGAGTTAGTAATGCAATTAGGTGGTCAGCATAACTGAATTGGCAAGTCAGAATGGAAATTAGTTTTGGAGGGAAAATGAGAATTGTAGTTGTTTTATATGCAAGCTAGATAGGTAGAAGAAAAGGGTATTGTATTTTTTCTCTGGAAATCTTCTCTGCAAACATCATCATTCGCCTATCTAAACTCAGTACAATTGACTTCAGTCTAGCTTCTACTTTCCCTCGAATTTTTTTTCTCCATTTTTATCAACAATTCCTAGAAATAGTTTAGATCTTCTACTTTTCTCATCAATGGTATCAAAGCTTCGTAGATCAAGTTCAAGAATGGCTGAAAGTACTAGGTCCCAAGATATCAGAAGTTTGAAATTCTGATAAAGGAACAAGGAGAAAGATTTGAACGAGAAATGGCAGCACTCAAAGCTTTAGTTCTTGAGGTTCATTCTCAGAATAATCAAAATCATTAGATGGAAGAAAATCATCAAGCTTCAAGTGCTAGAAATTAAGAATGTCAAGGGAAATATCAGTGTTCTACTTGATTTTTCAGGTAGGAATTTCCCAGGTTTTCTAGAGATGTTTTTAGGGAATGGTTATGTAGATGTGATTAGTTTTTTGATGTGGATGCCATCCCAAGTAACATGAAGGTGAAATTGGCAGCCATGTATTTGGAAGGAAAAGCACTTCAATGGCACCAAATTTTTATGAAGGCTAGGCTGTACCAGAGACATTCCTACTTAGGAAGATTATGATAAAAGAAATGTCCACCAAATTTGGGAACTATATGTATGATGATCCGATGGCAAAGTTGATGAACTTGAGACAAAAAAGGAACTATACAAGACTATCAAGAGCAATTTGAGGAACTGCTCAATAGGTTTGATCTTTCTGAAGATTATGCCATTTGATAGAACTGTACAAGATTATGCCATTTCATAGAATGTTCATGCCTAAGTCCTTAAAACATGCAAGAACTCTAGCTAAAATGGAGGAAGCCAAGGCTAGTTATCTGATGGATAAACCAAAACCATTCTTAAAAACCTCAACCTAACTTTCTGAATCCAAAACTTTCTTAAAAGCTTCAACCCTATTCTTTGAACCTAAAGATTCTGTTCCTTATTGGGATGAAATTGTTAAACGATCCAATTCCAATTCTGCTCGAATTCTTGCCTTGCCAGGAAAACCAATAACCAAGAAACCCTTCAAGAAGTTATCTTCTGATGAAATGAGATGAGAGAAAAGAGCCAAGGGGCTATGTTTGTAGTGTGATGAGAAATTTGGTTTTGGCCTTAAATACATAAATAAGCAACTATTCAAGTTGGAAATCCATGATAGAGAGGAAGATCATGAGCCTAAAGAAAATGAACTGGTGGAAGGGATTGAAGAAGAAATTTGTAATGAAGGGAATCTGGCCCACATTTTAGCCAATGCAATGATATTGACTGCAGTTCCAAGATTCAGAACCATGAAAGTTGTTGGACATGTTGATAGGAAGTCTGTAAGTACTTTCATAGATTGTGAAAGTTTTCCTTATATTGTACATCCTGAAACTATAAAGAAATTTGGGCTTAAAACTCAGAAAACAACTACTATGATTGTTGAAGTAGCTAACGGTAATAAGATTACAACCAATGAAATGTGCTCCAATTTCAAATGGAAATTGCATGGTCATGATTTTGTTGCTAATTTGTAGGTGCTACTTGTGGGATGTTTTGAGGTAGTGTTGGGAGTTCAATGAAGCTATCTACTTCGGAGGATATAAAGTATAACTTTAATGAATTGAGAATGGAATTTTGGAAATAGGGGAAGAAAGTTGTTTTAAGGGGAATTAAACAACAAGCTATTCAATTGCTTCAAAAGAAACAAATGTAGAAATTGTTGCATAAACCTGAACAAATTGCCTCTGCACAACTTTCCATTATCAAGTGTATGGATTTCCATGGAAAAAAAAAAAAGATATGTGAGTTGAAATCCCAAGAAGTGAATGCAATAGGGGAGCTACAGGAAAACACATCAGAACTAGATGATTTGTTGGATAGTTTTTATGTTCTATTCCGAGAACTAACGGAATAAACTTCTTCAAGAATTCATTATTACAGGATCATTTTGAAAGAGGGAATATAGATGTATTACCTTTCAAAAAGGTGAAATAGAAAGGTTAGTGAAAAAAATGTTGGAGTGTGGAATCATCAAGCACAATAATAGTCATTTTTCATCTTTTGTGGTCTTGGTAAAGAAAAATGATGGCAGTTGAACTATGTGTGTTGATTACAGACATCTTAATTCAACAACAGTAAAAGATAAATTTCCCATTCCATTTATTGGAAAATTACTAGATGAATTGTTTGGTGCCAGGTACTTCACAAAATTGAATTTAATATCTGGTTATCTCCAAATTAGGATGAGAGAAGAAGATACTTACAAGACAGCATTTCGGACTCATGATGGCCGTTATGAATTCTTAGTCACGCCATGCAAATTCATAACATGTTTAGTTGATGTCTTGAGGAAGTTCATAGATGATATATTGGTATATAGCCAGTCTTGGGAGCAACATTTGAGTCATTTGCAAATTTTGTTTCATTAAAGATTAGAGCATATTCGAGGTGTTATGATCAAGTTGGATTGCATTGTCCTCAATTCACTAATACATTAAATCCAATTCTTCAAAGTGCATCCATATTAACCCTAACTATTAATCTATTCGACCAAGATTTATAAAGCTAAAAAATAAATTGTAGGATTTTTTTTTACAAATTTGGGGTGAAAATATCAACCTATATCAATGTTAGTTTGGCGCAAAATTTTATGTGCCAAAAACTTGATTAATTAATAGAAGCCATCCTCTTGTTACGTTCAAGATCAACAAAAAACTTTGTGAGAAATTCTCCACAATTAGACTAATTAACACTATCGTTCTTAACATACCTCAAATTCTTGATTTCTTACACATCGCGGTTTGCATCAGTGGTATGGTGCCTAAACACATTTGTTTTCCATATCTTGAGTAGTTTTGTTAGTTTATTCAAAAAAAAAGCAAAATTGTTACCGCTCATCCAAAAAAAAAATTTAGCTTGTTCGTATATTGTTCGTTCTTGTTGTGTTCTTTTTACCCAAAAAAAAGATTTGATTCAAAAAGAAAAATCCCTAAACTATTTTTTTAGGGATTCGTTGGTTGACGGTTTGTACTTGATTCTTCCCAATATTCAATAATCACAATAATTAACGTAGTAATTACAGAACGGAGTCAAATGGAAAAAGGGGTTTTGAATGCTCTAAAACTAAAACAAGTAATTGCTTGGTTTTGGTCATATCCACCATGGCAATTTCACTAGTCGATCCTTGATTTCAAGCACGAATATCAATTCAAAGTTGATTCTTATTTCTTTCTAAAGTTGGTTAATTTTCAACACCTATAAACCCTAACTATTAATCTAACCAAGACATGTGCCAAAGATTAATTAATAGAAGCTTCAAGATCAACAAGAACAATTAGACTAATTAAACATAAACACACGCGGTTATGCCAATTAGATGATTAATTTCCATAAATTCAATAACACTAATCGAGTAATTATCAAATTCCTTCACGATTGAATTAAGCACACGCGTTAAAACAATCTAGCAGTAGATTCATTCTAATAACTTAGTATTCTGCAGCAATAATAAGTTAAAAAGAACAATCATAAAATTAATTGCAGAAAAATAATCAGTACTTGAGACAAAATTGAATAATTCAATCTCAAGAAGTCTCACAACTTTGTAGAATTGACCATGGCTTCAAATCCCTCTACCAAGAAAAGGGTTTAGGCATAAAGTGCCATTTTTACACAAAGAAAAATTTCTACTGCTAAAAATTCTAGCCAAAAGAAAATAAAAGTGTCGATCTCTCTTTCTCTCACCCTAAATGGGATATTTATAATGAGTACTTAGGGTTACAATTAATGCCTACGGATAAGAATGTGAAATCGGGTGAAAAAGAGTCCAACCGGGCGAAGAAATCTGTCAAAAACTCAACTTCACGCCTTCTCACAGCCTTCCGTGCACATGCGCTGGGGTCTTTGCGCACATGTCCAGGGACATTAGCGCGCATGTGCGCGTGACCACTTCTGGGAATCTGCTTCTAGACGCAGCGCACATTCGCTGTTTAGCTCCAGCACATGTGCGCTGGCTTCCTCAACTGTGCTCTACCTTCATCTTCAATTTTCACCTTGATGCTTGCGTAATTTGAGAAAGTGCAAAGCACAAAAGTTGTATCTCTTTTCCTTGGTTTCCAATGCATCTTAAATCACCTCAATTGGATCTTGGGATCAAAAGTTATGCTTGAAATACGAAACACCATCCGAAATGACTTCATACTCGTGCATGTTCTGCCCTTAGCATTTTCTTTCATCTTTTCCCTTCTTTTTCAGCCCTTTTTGACTTTAACCCTACAAAAACTAAGAATAACCAAATTAAGCTCAATAATAACTCAAATCTTGCTAACAACATATAAAAGCGTGGTAATTGACATATAAAATATAGCACGATTATGGACTTATCAATATTTTTATGCAAATTTTGTTGAGATTGGCTTCTAATTTTGTGCATATTTTTTCTATGAGAAAATCCAAAAAAATCCCAAAAAAAAAGATTCAACCCTAGCAGTTCCTCGAGTTTCCTTGTTTGCAATTTTCTTGTGCTTCAAATTTTGTAGAAGACATTTTGCGCCAAGTTGTGTTGAACCCTAGTTATGTAAATCATGTTTTGATGATGACCAAATCGCACTAATGGTTTGAAAACAAGTGTGCAGAAAAATAGGGAGATACAAACGTTGATGATCGTCCGGAAACCATAAGGACCCTTCGGACGAAAATGATCGTTCAGAAGAAAGACAATTCAAACGATGATAATCGTCTGACATAGATAACCTGAAGCAGCCTCAGACGAAGAATAGTGTCTGATCAGTTGAGGTAAAATTCCAGTAGTCACTGACCATCGACCGGACGCAGCCTCGGGCGTCTGAACGATTGGATGACAAAATACCTCTAGAGAACGGATGCAGCATCGGACGCTAAGCTATGCATCAGACGTCTGAACGGTCCAACGGTTAGTTCGTTCGGACGCGTCGATACACTGACTACATCGGCTGCCCAAAAGATCTAACAACTAGTTTTCCAGTTAACAGAAAATAGCCGTTAGAGAATTATTGAGGGCAATTTTTGGGCATCTATAAATACCCCGAAGTTTGTAAAATGAAAAAGAGAGAGAATAGAACTACAACATTCAATACAAACACTTGTAAGAGCTATTTGGGAAGAAATAGGCTAAAATATTGTGTGTTGTTTTTGTTTTGGTAGTGTAGTTCTCTTGGCTCAGCTAGAGGGAATTAGTGTGAGCAAGAGTAGACTAGTGAGTGATCTTCAAGTGTAAGAGTGGAGGGATAACAAGTGTGCAAAAGTGAGGTTGTATTGTAAAACTCTTTGGCTCAACTAGAGTAACTTATTTGGTGCAAGGGTGAGCCTACTTTGTGTACAAGAAGGTTATTATCTCACCTTATTTGAAAAGGCACTACTAGTGGCTGTACTCCAAGCTTGAGAAGTTTGAGAGTTTGGTTTGATACTCTCTATCTCAATCATCATCTTATATTTGTTCTTTGAACTTCAATTATTGAATATCTTTTGTATTCATTTGTGCTTAAGTGTTTATTTTGTTGCATAAAGTTTGCATTCTCATTAAGCACATTAAAAGGTTTGTTTTTTGAAACAACCTAATTCACCTCCTCTTAGGTTGCTTTTTGGGCCAACAATTGGTATCAGAGCTTGGTATCTTCTTGTTTTGGTTTAATCACCTTTGAATAAAGATCATTATGGCAACCAATAATACTTTGTTTTTAGAGGGGCAGACCTCCCATGTTTAGTGGCATTAATTTTGTTTCTTGGAGGGAAAGAATGAAAATTTTCATACATTCCATTGATAATGATTTGTGGTACATTGTTGATGAAGGTCATTTGGAGGCCAATATTCTTGATGAAAATACTCATAGATTAAGGCCTAAGACTATATATGAGTTAAATGCACAAGATAGAATAAATTTATCTTTAAATACTAAAGCCATGAATATTTTGTATAATGCATTGGATCGCAGATGAGTCTTCTAAAGTGAAAGGTTGCAAATCGGCTAAGGAGATATGGGACAAATTGAAAGAAATTCATGAAGGAAATGAAGATATTAAAGAGCAAAAGAAGTCACTTCTTATGGCTAAATATGAATCCTTCAAAAAAACCTCATGAGAATATTGACAAGATGTATTGTTGGTTCAATGATACTATAAAGGATTTGGAAGGTTTAGGTAAAAAATATTCCTTGGGTGAAAAGAATAGAAAGATTTTGAATGCTTTACCTAAGGAATGGGAACCTAAATCCATTGCCACAGAACAATCTAAAAATTTAAATTCTATGCCTATTGAGTCCTTGATTAATTCACTAACCTCCTTTGAATTGAAGGTGAAATATAAGGTACAAGATGATGAGGAGGCAAGTGCAAAAAAAGGCATAGCATTGAAGGCTTCACAAAAAGATACAAGCAAGAAGCCAAGTGAAAAAGTCTATAAATATGGCCAATTGGGACACTTTGCAAATGAGTGATTCCATCCAAGAAGAATAAAGAAGGAAGGAAGCCTCACTTCAACAACTTCCAAATCACACGGGATGATTGCAATTCAGATGAAGAAGTTGAAGAAGAACATGAGGTGACTCAAATGGCTTTCATGGCCTTTGGAGATAATAAGGTATCCTCTAGTTATGATTCTTGTAATGATTCTTGTAATGATTCATGTGATGATGATGATAATGATGTTGAATCATTTATTTTTAAAATGCATGAATGTTTGAAAGAATCATATGCTAGGAACAAAGAGTTAAAAATTAAGATTAATGCTTTATTGAGTGCTAAACTTGTGCATCAAAATAATTTGTTGACAAAAGAAAGGGATTCTTTAAAAAAGGAATTTGATGTGAAAACGAAGATCAAGGAAGAACAAGCTTCATTAAAGAAGAGATTAGATGATCTCGATGTATTTTTGCAAAAGAAAAAGGAAAATGTTTTTGAGAAGAAAAGAACTAGAATTATGCATATCAACAAAAATTTTCGGTCACCTTCAGAAAGGATGGTTTATTCTTTGTAAAATCAAAATCTTCTTTTTAAGGCAACAAAAATATAGTATGCAATTATTGTTGTCAACATGGTCATATAAAAAGGGATTGTTATGTCAAAAGAAATGAAAATTTGGGAATAAATTCTTCATATAAAAAGGGATTGTTATGTCAAAAGAAATGAAAAATTGGGAATAAATTCTATTTGGGTGCTTAAGCATTTTACTAATCCAATTGGATCCAAGAAAGTTTGGGTACCAAAAGTTGTTTCTTAACTTTGCGTATAGGTATGCTTGGAGAGCACCAAGGGATTCAAGATGGTTCATCAATGGAGGGTGTTCAAAGCATATGGGTAAAGATGACATGGAAACAAAATCATTTGAATTGGGTAACAATTTTTTAATTAAGTCTCTACTTACAAAAGAAAGGGGGAGCATTTTCTTGTGTTCTATGGTAGCTCTATTTCAGGGAGACATTAAACTTAGGGGGTGCCTAAAATGTTTTTTACGTTTGTTTTGATGATGTCAAAAGGGGGAGAAAAAAATGGACAAAATTCTCTTGTCTTGTACTTCATATTTTATGGTTGTTTTTAGAATTGTCCAATTGATTTATCATCTTCAAAAAAGGGGAGATTATTGAACCCCTGTTATGTTAATCATGTTTTGATGATGACCAAATCGCACTAATGATTTGAAAACAAGTGTGCAGAAAAATAGGGAGGTATAGACGTTGATGATCTTCCGAAAACCATAAGAACTCTTCGAACAAAAGTGATCATCCGAAAGGAAGACAATTCGGACAATCATAATCGTCCGACATAGAGAACTTGAAGCAACCTTGGAATAAGAATAGCGTCTGATCAGTTGAGGTAAAATTCCAGTAGTCACTGACCATCGGCCGGAAGCAGCCTCGGACGTCCGAACGATTGAATGACAAAACACCTCTAGAGAACGGATGCAGTATCGGACGCTAAGCTATGCATTGGACGTCCGAACGGTCCAACAGCTAGTTCGTTTACAGGCTGCGGACGCACACTTACGGCATCGGCTATCCAAAATATCTAACGGCTAGTTTTCCAGTTAACAGAAAATAGCCGTTAGAGAATTATTGGGGGCAATTTTTGGGCATCTATAAATACCCCCAAGTCTGTAAAATGAAAAAAACAGAGAGTAGAACTACTTCATTCAATACAAACACTTGTAAGAGCTATTTGGGAAGAAATAGGCTAAAATATTATGTGTTGTTTTGGTTTGGGTAGTGTATTTCTCTTGGCTCAACTAGAGGGAATTAGTGTGAGCAAGAGTAGACTAGTGAGTGATCTTCAAGTGTAAGAATGGAGGGATAACAAGTGTGAAAAAGTGAGGTTGTATTGTGAAACCCTTTGGCTCAACTAGAGTGACTTAGTTGGTGCAAGGGTGAGTCTACTTTGTGTACAAGAAGGTTATTGCCTCACCTTATTTGAAAAGGCACTACTAGTGGATATACTCCGAGCTTGAGAAGCTTGGGAGTTTGGTTTGATACTCTCTATTTCTCAATCATCTTATATTTATTCTTTGAGCTTCAATTATTGAATATCTTTTGTGTTCATTTGTGCTTAAGTGTTTATTTTGTTGCATAAAGTTTGCATTCTCATTAAGCACATTTAAAGGTTTGTTTTTTGAAACAATCTAATTCACCCCCTGTTAGGTTGCTTTTTGGGCCATCATTTTGGAGGTATTTTGTTGCTAGAAATTCGTGCCTTAGGCTAAAAAACACCGAGGAAAAATAAAGGAGAAAAGAGGCAGAATTCTGACCCTAATCGAATTAGGGTCTCCAAGTTCTTCTTGCATTAGAAATTTTGTGCTAATTCCTTATTCCATATTCTTGCATATTTTCAATGCTTGTCTTAGTTGGAATAAAACATTCACTTGAATCCTTGTTTCACTTGGATTACATTAATTCCTATTGTCAATTAGGAATAGTTCTAGTCCATTTCCTATTGGGGTTTGAAGTCAAGTGTTGCAATTTTACTATTTTCCTAAGGCATAATTCTCCCGACTGAAATTTTTTTATATTCTTTTCAATTTTTTTCTATATTTTGCTCTCAGATTACATAAAAAAAATTTGGTGAAATACCATAAATACCCTTGTTCCCCCAGGTTAATTCTTTCTAGCCCGAAACCTTAGTTTGTTTGACCTTCTTATTGTTTGACTTTCTAAAGTGCATAGTGTGTATTCTTTGTTAAATTGATCCGCCATTACTTTGTTATTTCTTTGCTTCATTAGTCTATAACTACTGATTGTGTTTTAAGTGTTGCTAATTGTGTTCAAGTTTGTGAAAGGCTTTGTGGAGAATTTAAACAAGAGGAAAAAAGCAAGAGTGGCCAGTTCATTAGAGGGTAAAAGCCTTGAATTTGAGTGAAACACAAGTGAATTTTTGTGACCTCTTCAAATTTGAGTGTAAACACGAAAAGAGTGGCTTGAGGTCCTTTTTTATTTTTTTACTAACTGTAACTATCAAGAATCTCTTGTTTCTTTTTTGTTTTTTGTTCTTCGGCAGGTTCCACTATTTCAATTACTTTTCCGACGCGGTCTGGCCGGCACCTTTGGGACCGGCACCGTCGCCATGTGTGGTGCTCGTGAAATAGGTGATTAAATGCAAAAGTCTTATTTACTATTACAAACATAAATTACCTACTTACTATTACCAATTTAAATGAATCACCTATTTACTATTACATAACGGGCTTTAAATGCGACTATGATTTGTACAAAAATAATTTTGGCTAGGGAACACAGGATTCTAAGTCGTTCTTACCCTGTCTCTGGTGCGCCAGGACACAAAAATACATCAAAATTTATTTGAAAAAATAAACCCTAGTCTAGATTCACTCCTGGTCCACGTAATTAAAAAACATGAGTTCGGGAATCCTGTTGTAAAATGGGAAGGTTTGGGATAGATTTGAATTTCTCTCGGCACCCACTTTACCCGTCCGTTGGACCGGTTGCATGATTTTATCGCGTTTCCCTTTTCAATTTTAGTATTCATTATTGCCGACTTTGTAGCGTACGTGTGCTTAAGATAGTTTAAAAGTAATAAAATATATACATATTAATGAGGAAATGAAAATAAATGGTAAATAAAAACATTGAAAGGTAAATTTAGCCCGGGGTCCAATTTAAAATTACACACATTTAGCTTGTAGTGCCCTTTAACTCCCAAGGGGCAACACAGTCGTTTGTCATGCACGCCAGAGTTTACTTCTAGCCTGATTTTATATTATTGATACAATTATTAAGTCATGGACTAAATTGAGTTTGATTCAAATATTTAATATCTAGTCGTGCAACTAAACAATTTGAGGACAGAAGAAGTAAATTCACATCATTTAACAAGTAAGAAAAAGCATAAATATTATATCGAGACCAACAAACATAAAAAATAAAGCACAAATCATCACAAAAGAAACTAATCAAAAAATATGTGCAAAATCAGAGCCTATTGCAATTTAATACTAATAAGGGCAAAACGGTAATTTCATAATCAAAGAGTAATTAAACATATTAAAATGTCAAAAAAAAATCAAATTAAAGTTTGGTGGTTATTTTCATTAAAAATTGTAACTTAGAAGAAATTTAAAAAATAAAAAAAATAAAAAAAATGAAAATTAAGTCATAAATAATGTAAAAATAGTAAGATAAGCATTTTGTCACCAAAACAATCGATTCAAAAGCTCATTTAACTCACCTAAACCTCAGGAATGTGGTGGACATTAGTTATGCTTGGCTTGGAGTGCGTTTGACATCGAAGAGGAATTCACCCTTGCTTCAACTAAGTCTTCGGCCTTTTTCCACGTGTTTCACCCACCAGATGAACGATCCAATTTTGCTTGATCTTTACAAAGAGAAGTTGTACTCCCAGGTACCCTCTACAACTTTTTGTTTTTTAAGTTTAGTCTAATTCCTCTTCGATCGCTTGGAATCTTGGCTCAATAAGAGGCTATCTGGAAAATTTTCCAGACTTGGAAAAATTTCTCTTTTTTATCTGCAGATTTTCTTGGCCACCAGCCTGATTATATCACTTTTTTGACCCTCCAAATGAATGATTTTGCTTGAGCTTTACAAAGAAAAATTGTAGTTCCAGGTACTCTCTACAACTTTTCTTCTTTGAGTTTAGTCTAATTACTTTTCGATCGTTTGAAATTTTCGCTCAAAGTTGGCGTATGGAAAATTTTCCAGACTTAGAAAAATTTCTCTTTTCTTTTCTGCAGAAATTTCGTCCGCCTCTCTTTAGACTGATTTTTTTGCTCTTTAAAGAGGTGGATTGAGTGTAAAAATGGTCAAAGACCATTCCTTGTCATGTTGGGAGTATGGGGCATCTGAAATTTGGTAAGAGAATGGGTGAAAAAACGTAGAGAAAAACGTGGCCAAAATAGCTTTGTTGAGCTGATTTCAAGGAGAATTACTAAATTTTTTTTTTTTTTTTGAGAAATCTAAAAACTTAATAATATTAAAACTCATTCTTTGTATTTCAAAAATGCATAAAACACATAATAATTAAACACCATAAGACAAATTAAGAGGGAATTAAAGGATAAATTAAGAGGAAATCAAATAGCAGGTTAAAAAGAAATTAAAAGGGAAATTAAAAAGAAAATTGAGAGTCAAATTAAAAGGAAAATAGGGGAGAACTTAAGGGACAAAAATAGGTGTCTACAAATATGAATGTAATGACAAATTGTATGAAGTAGGTACAAGGTCAAGGAATCTCCAACATGCTCGGAATGACGAGCAGGAGGTAGATTTTCCTAAAAACCCCTCCTTGGTGATTTTGCAAGCACTTCATGCTCAACCTAACAATGACCAAAATGAGGTACAACATTCTAATATTTTCTTTACTAAGTGTACGTGGTTCAAAATCGTGCATGTGGTTTGATCATTGATATGTAGCTAGCCAAATCATGGTAGATAAATTGATTTTGCCAACCGCTAGACATCCACATCCTTAAAGGTTATCATGGTTGAATGAAGGTGATGAATTAAAAGTCACTAAGCAAAGATTAATTTCTTTAACCCTTGGAAAATATAAGGATGAGGTTTTATGTGACGTAGTGCCTATGCATGCTAGCCATATTTTGTTAGGTAGGCCATGGCAGTATGGTTTGAAAGCTACACATGATGACTTTGCAAATAAATATAATTTTGAGAAATATGGTAAAAAGATTATTCTTAAGCCATTAATTCTTGATCAAGTCCAGAAAGAGCAACTTTACATTAAAAGATCACATGAAGAACGTGCTAATTTGTTGGCTAAAAATTGAAAGAAAGGTAAGGAGAAATCCGTCTCTAATCCTAAGGAAAAATCAGCTTTGATGGTAATTCCAATGAAAGAGAACTTTTTCGTCAAGGAACCAAAAGTTTTTAAGAGCCTTTATCTTTTATTGCCTAACAATTTTCTTCCAAGTTCTTTAGTGCAGCCATTCAAAGAAGCAAGTGGAGATAATGAAAATTTTGAATTTGCACCTTCCACATGCAAAGTTCTAGTGACTTCTATACATCATTCAAACTTAAGTACCAATGGTTTGCTGAAGGAAGTAATTAGATTTTTTGATTTTTCAAAATCTTATAATTTTAGTTTTTAAGTACTCATAGTGTGTCCCTTTCCTTGTTAATATTTCCAATTCTTCTTGTAAATTTATTTTTCTTAAGCTAATTTGTATGCCTCATGATTTCCATTCTTTTTGTGTTAAGTTCGATAACATTTTTGGTAACAATTGTGTGTTTCTACACGTTAGTTTGAATAAGTTCTTTTGTTTTTTCGATATGCAACAATTTATAAAGTGGTATGACAATCTTTTTGAGCATGATTGGTTCAATCCTTCAAAAATATTTTATGGTTTCTGTTTATTTGCTGTTCAGCCGAAGCAAAATGCTCCATGACTTAGGGTTTGTGTACTCCATGATGTCTTTATTTCACAAGACATTTTCCCAACATCCGTTTTCAATATTGGTGTTTGATACTTTTGCATTTGAGCTGCCTATATTGCATCTTTTCTTACTTTGGCAAGATCATTTGTTTAAATTTTTGTCTCCTTTGTTTAATGTTTGTCCTTCCTATCCAAGATGGGATTCGAGGATGAATCCTTTTGAGGAAGAAAGGAATGATACAAGTATTAATGGACTAAGGATGTACTAACTTTAGGAGATGAAAACTGGAGAAAGCTTGGACTCAAGCTCACCAAGATTAGAGCATATTTGAGGTGTTATGATCAAGTTCGATTGGACTATAGATCAATTCATTAATACATAAAGTCTAATTCTTCAAAGTAAAGCACAAGTGGCTAGATAAAGTCCAAGTCCAAGAGGTGAAGTGCTCCAAGAAGGGTTCGAGAAAGTCCCTAATTTGGACCAAGGCCCTTTCATTTGGCCATCCATTCCTAGCTAAATTTGGATTTATTTTTTTATCATTTGTTCATAGGATTTTTGTTTTATTTGTGGTGAAAATATCATCCTATATCAATGTTAGTTTAGCCAGTTTTATGTCTAGTATTCCATCCTAAGCCTACTGGGATTTGGCTAGGCTGTTTCTTATTAGTATTAGGCCTATTTTGTAGGGTTTGGTCAGCCACTTGTTATGTTTAAAACACCCTTAGCTAATTATTCATTCATCAATATTTAGAAAAAACTTTGTGAGAAATTCTCCTACTTGTCTTCCAAAGACTTGGGTATTTTGCAAGATTGATTCTTTCGACTACCTATCTTGAACACTTTCGGTTCTTGTCTCGTTATAGACAACTGCGTCGATAACTCATACGATCAAGAACAGATACTTCAAATTCTTGATTTCTTAATCAAAAGGTTTAAATTTGTCAAGTCATATTTGTATAGGCATTCTTGGGTTCTGCATCGATTTTGGGTTTCTTCAGTCGTTTTATTTTCGGGGTTGACATCAAATAGACCTTTGGCATATTTTAGTACGACCTTAGGAGTCAGAAACCAGGCTTTATCAGCGTATGAAAAAGAAATGATGGCTATTGTATTTGCTGTGCCAAAATGGAGAGGTTACCTACTTGGCTGACATTTAATTATCAAAACAGACCATCAAAACTTAAAATATTTGACGGAACAGAGGATATCTACCCCTATGCAAAAAAAGTGGATAGCCAAGTTGTTGGGATTTGATTATGAGCTTCAATATAGGAAGGGAGTTAAAAATGTTGTAGCTGATGCATTATCCAGAAAACCACGTGGGGAAGTTGCTGTTTATGCCATCCCAATTATAAAAAGTCATATTTTGATTGAGGTTCAGAATAGTTGGGAAGCAGTTCTTGTTTACAACAATTCATTATGAACTTGCAAAATCCTAAATTTGCAAGAAAATGCAACTACTCTTGGAAGGACCAGCAGCTAAGGAAGAAAGATATGCTCGTGCTAGTAGGGGATAATGCTGATCTCAAAACCAAGTTAATTGCAATGTGTCATGATAGTGTAGTTGGAGGCCATTCTAAAATGTAGGTTACTTACAAAAAGTTGAAATCTGTAGTCAATTGGACACATATGTTAAAGAATGTATAGGCATATATAGCATTTTGTGATTTTTGTGCAAGGCATAAGGCAGATAATGTTGCATATCCAGGTCTTTCACAACTACTGCCCATTCCACAAAGGACTTGGACTGACATCTTAGTGGAATTTGTTGAGGGACTACCTAAATCCCAAGGCAAATATGTAATTCTTGTAGTGGTGGATAGGTTGAGCCAATATGCTCATTTCATGGCATTAAATCATGCTTACTCAGCTTTGACTGTGGCTCAGCTTTTCATGGATCAAGTCTGTAAATTACTTGGATTACCCCAGTCCATTATGAGTGATAGAGATCCTACATTCCTCACTACATTATGATAGGAGTTGTTTTAATTACAGAAGGTGGAACTGCAATCATCTCTTTAGCTTATCACCCATAAACTGATGGGTAGACAGAAGCAGTTAATAGATGTTTGGATGACTACCTTAGGTGCATGACTAGTGATATCCAAAACTTTGATCTCCTTGGCTTCCCCTGGTAGAATATTAGTACAATACCAATTACCATACTTCCATCCAACGGACTCCCTATGAGGTGGTCTATCGTCAACCTTCCCTTTTACATGTTCCCTATCTACCAAGTTCTTGCCTAGTGGAAACTATTTACAGGAGTTACATGCTAGAGAAAACGCTTCGCATTTGCTGAAACACAACTTTCAAAGGGCCCAAAATGGGATGAAATAGATGGTTGATAAGCATAGAACTGATAGACAATTTTTGGTAGGAGATTAGGTGCTTGACAAGCTAAAGCCCTATATACAACACTCCCTGAAAGATCGTAGCTGTCAAAAGCTTTCTCCTAGATATTTTGATCCTTATCAAATCATTCAAAACATTGGCTCTGTGGCATATAAGCTCAACACTTCCAGGTTCAGCAAAGATTCATTCCACTTTGCACGTTTCTTTATTGAAAAAAAAAAGGATGGAAACCATCGAGTCAGCAACGTCCCTTCTGGCCTTTCTTTTGAAGAACATCTGATGATAGAATCTGTGGCTATTCTGGATCAAAGAATGGTCATGTTGTAGCTACACAAGTGTTAGTTTAGTGGAGCAATGGGTTTGAGGAGGATGCTACTTGGGAATATTGGTATGACTTAACGCAGCAGTTTCCCAACTTTGGTTCTCGAGGACTTGTAAAGGAGAGGCATTGTTACGTTAGAATTGGTTCAGTAAAGACATGGAAGAGTGAAGAAGATAGACGTGGTTTTCTTTTGAAGCTAGTGCTGTAGAAGGCATGGATTAAAGAAAATTGAAAGTATGCTGTAGCCAGTAAATGCTTGTCGTTTGTTAGGAATTTTTTTTAGTTGTTTTCTTATAATCCTCACGTAACCACAATTAGTGAATCTTAATCAATATTTGGTTGAGTTAGATAATTCAGTTAGATGGTCAGTATAGCTAAATTGCCAAGTCAGCTTGGTAGTTAGTTTTGGAGGAAAAATGAGAGTTGTAGTTTCTTTATACTCAAGCAAGATAGGGAGAAGAAAAGGGTATTGTGTTTTTTCTCTAGAAATCTTCTATGCAAATATCATCATTTGCCCATCTAAACTCTCAATACAATTGCTTTTTTTCTTCCCAAATTTTTTTCTCTATTTTTATCAACAATTCCTAGAGAAAGTATAGGGATCTTCTACTTCTGCCATCAGTGGTATTAGAGCTTGCTAGATAGGCTCAACAATGGCTGAAAGTACTAGGTCCCAAGATATCAAGAAGTTCAAAATTTTGATAAAGGAACAAGGAGAAAGATTTGAACGAGAAATGGCAGCACTCAAAGCTTTAGCTGTTGAGCTTCATTCTCAGAATAATCAAAATCATTAGATGGAAGAAAATCATCAAGCTTCAAGTGCTGGAAATTAAGAATGTCAAGGGAAATATCAGTAAGTTCTACTTGATTTTTCAGGTAGGAATTTCCCAAGATGGTTATATAGATGTGATTAGTTTTTTTATGTGGATGCCACCCGAAGTAACATAAAGATGAAATTTGCAGCCATGTATTTGGAAGCAAAAGCTCTTTATTGGCACCAAATTTTTATGAAGGCTAGGTTGACCAGAGAGATTCCTACTTGGGAAGAATATGTTAAAGAAATGTCCCCCAGATTTGGGAACTATACGTATGATGATCCCATGGGAGAGTTGATGAACTTGAGACAAAAAGGAACTATACAAGACTATTAAGAGCAATTTGAGGAAGTGCTCAACATGGTTGATCTTTCTAAAGATTATGCCATTCGACAAAACTGTGCAAGATTATACCATTTGATAGAATGTTCATGCCTAATTCCCTACAACATGCAAGAACTTAAGCTAAAATGGAGAAAGCCTAGGCCATTCATCTGATGGACAAACCAAAACTTTCTTAAAAACCTCAACCCAACATTCTGAATCCACAAAATTTCTTAAAAAATTCAAACCAATTCTTTGATCCCAAAGATTCTATCCCTCATTGGGATAGAATTGTTAAACCATCCAATTTTAATTCTGTTCCAATTCTTGCCTTTCTTGAAAAACCAATAACCAAGAAACCTTTCAAGAAGTTGTCTGCTACTGAAATGGATGAGAAAATAGCCAATTGGGATATATTTTTGGTGTGATGAGAAATATGGTTTTGGCCATAAATGAAGAAATATTCAACTATTCAGGTTGGAAATCCATGATAGAAAGGAAGAAGATAAGCCTAAAGAAAATGAACTAGTGGAAGAGATTGAAGAAGAAATTTGTAATGAAGGGAATCAAACCCACATTTTAGCCAATGCAATGATATCGACTGTAGTTCCAAGACTCAGAACCATGAAAGTTGCAGGACATGTTGACAGGATGTCTGTAAGTGTTTTCATAGATTGTGACAGTTCTCCTAATTTTATACATCTTGAAACTGTCAAGAAATTGGATACTAGATTAAAACTCAGAAAACAACTACTATGATTGTTGAAGTAGCTAATGGTAATAAGATTACAACCAATGAATTGTGTTCCAATTTCAAATGGAAATTATCATGGTCATGATTTTGTTGCTGATTTGTAGGCGCTACCTATGAGAGGTTTTGAGCAAGTGTTGGGAGTTCAGTGGCTATCTACTTTGGACGATATAAAGTGGAACTTTAATGAATTGAGAATGGAATTTTGGAAATAGGGAAAGAAAGTTGTTTTAGGGGAACTAAACAATAAGCTATTCAATTGCTTCAAAAGAAACAAATGAAGAAATTGTTGCATAAACCTGAACAAATTGCCTCTGAACAACTTTGCATTATCAAGTGTATGGATTTTCATGGAAAAAAAAATTAGATATATGAGTTGAAATCCCAAGAAGTGGATGCAAGAGGGGAGCTGGAGGAAAACACATCATAACTAGATGATTTGTTGGATAGTTTTGATTATATATTCCGGGAACCAACAGAGCTACCAATCCTCCTTGGCCATGTTTGGGATTTTGTTGATTTCCTCCTTGAGTGTAGGGCAACTAAGAATAGATGTGTCTTAAGGATAAAGTGCAAGGCCAATAGATCTATCGATTAATATAGGCATGAATTGTAGTCAAAGTCTTCATTCAAAAACAAATACACACTATGAAGAGACATTTTGTCTTGAGGTGAGATTTACGTTAATCAAACTCATCCCAGAAATTGTCGCACATATAGATTTGGAATTATTCAAATGGATATGTTGATTGTTGGCCCCAAAGAGCAACCTAAGAGGGGGGGTGAATTAGGTTGTATCTAAAACAATCATTTTTATATGCTTAATAGAAATTCAAACTTTATGCACCAAATAAAAACTTAAGCACAAATGAATACAATAGATATTCAACTATTTAAGCTTAAAGAACAAATAAGAATATTGAGATTAAGAAAATCAAACCAAACTCCCAAGCTTCTCAAGCTTGGAGCTTACAACTGCAAAGAGCTTCTTACAAGGCAACTACCAAGTTCACAACTTGAAGTTTAGCCACTAAAAGTCTCTTCAAAGTAGGTGAGACAATAACCTCTTGTACACAAATGAGGATCACTCTTGCTCACACTAATTTCCTTTAGTTGAGCCAAGAGTTTTACAATCACAACCTCCCTTTGTTACAATTGTTATCTCTCCACTATTACACTTGAAGAACTCTTACACTTTTAAGCTCTTTTCACAAAACTACCTACACTTATCATCTTAAATACTTGTACCCACTATTTCTCCCATATAGCTCAAGTATTATTTGTAATCAATGTAAAAGTCTCTTGTTATTTAATTCAGGCTTAGGGGTATTTATAGTTGCCCAAAATTTGCTTCCAACAACTTTCCAACTGCTATTTTCTGTTTACTGGAAAACTCCTGCGTCCGACGCTGCGTCCGTTCTCTGAGGATATTCGTTCGAACGTCCGAGGATGCGTCCTAACATGCGTCCGATCGAAGTTCGGATCTTCTGGAAATATGATCAGACGATGTTCTGATCGTTCGAGACTTGCTTCATATTCTTTGTGTCGGACAATTACCATCTTCCGAAGCTCTGTCTTTCAAGCAGTCATTTGTGTCCATGGAGTCTTCTGGTTGTTTTGTTCGGACGATCATTTGCGTCCGAACCTACCTATTTTCTGCACACTTGTTTTCAAACCATTAATGTGATTTGGTCATCATCAAAACATGATTAACATAACTGGGGTTCAACATTGACAACTTTTCTTAATGGAGAATTAAGTGAAGAGATCTATATAGAACAACTTGTTGGGTATTAGGACAAACGACAAGAGCATAAACTACACCGCTTAAAACATTGTATTATAGTCTAATACTATAATGATTGAAGAGAACCATTGTGTTTGCATTAAAAAAATTTGAGAATTAGTGCCTCATTATCTCATTGTATATTGATGATATTCTTCTAGTTGTTATTGACAAGGACTTAAATGCCACTACAGGGAAATGGTTTTCAACCATTTTTGAGATGAAAGACATGGCTGTGTGAAACAGAATATATATTTGGTGAGAATATCGAGAATTGTTCTAAAAGGTTTTTGAGTTTTTATCAATAAAATTTTCAAAATAGTGTTAGTACATTTTTGCATGCAAGATTTTAAGTCCATCGATACCATATCGAAATGCCTATACCTCGAACACTGAGTAGTGCCCTAGAGTGGAAAAAGAGCAAAATATTATGGCAAAAGTATCATGTGTAAGCATATTTCATAGTTTCGTGTATGCTACAAAATGTATTCGACCAAACATCTAATTTGCAATTGGCGTGCTTAGCAGATATTAGAATAATCTTGGTATTGTATACTGGGATGCAGTTAAAATGATACTTAGATATTTGCAAGAAACCACCAAAATGATTTTGTGCTACCAATGGGGGTCTCGAATTTGTTAGATATGATGATACAGATGGATCACCATATAGGGATGAGTGTAACTCCAGTTCGGTTTATGCATTCATCTTGGAAGGTTGAGTCATTTCATGGTATACCAAAAACTAACAGTGTGTAACACTATCCATGATCAAGTATGAATAAGTTGCATGTAATGTAGCAATTCAAGAAGGAATTTAACTTAAGAGATTTTTGCAAAGGTTAAATTTTACGATGATCCTTCATGAAGCTGTTGTTATTCATTGTGATAACACATCAACCATAGCTTATGCAAAAGATCCCAAGTTTCATGGAAAGACTAAATGCATGAACACACGCTACCATTTAATACTTAGAATTATTGTACATGGTCAAGTGGTGTTGAAATATGTCTCCCTTACCAATATGTTAACAAACCCATTTAGTATACTATCCCAAGGTATGCTTTCCAAAAGCATATTAAAACTTTAGATTTATTCAAAATTAGATTTATGTGTTCATCATTCATGAAGCAAAGTGCTTTTCTATCGGGTCTTTACATAACTATTTTTGAATGAATATGTATCAGAATCTTTGTCACCAAACAACTCAAAAGTTATTCGTCTCACATGGAATATCATTCTTAGGCTGAGATGGCGAGTAAAATGAAATTAAAATGATTTCTAGCTACCACCTATAGTGATCTCCTTATCCCTTAATATAAATATAAGGATCATGAATTATAATTAAATTCGCCTTAGTTTTATACTAAGATGAGACTCAAAATATAAAGATATCCATACTTCATAAAGCTTATTGGTTACTGGATTTGTACTTTAGATTGAAGACAAACATGGTGAGAGATATCTGAATCAAATATGTAAATTATAGCATGATAACCTGAGGAAGCTCCACAATTACGCTATATCATGCTAAAAGATGACTACTATAAAAGTAATTGAATGGATCCCTATGTCATCAATGCTTGAGCCCTGTAAAATTCTGTTTATATTATTATATCATTTGAGACTTGATTCTATATTTAGAAATTAAGGATTGCTATTGATTAGAATGAATATGATATACATGATCAATCAACATGAGTATTCAAGGAAAAGTTATCCGAACTTACACGTAAACTTATATATGTAACTCATAATCCAGGAAACTATGAAAACATTAGTTGTTAGATATAACCATGAGTATGAATACATGGCAAAAGAAATCTTGCATTGATATATTTTAGAGGGATTCGAGATTCAAAATTCTCTATAATTAATATTAATTAAGGTGTTTTGAAATAATTTAACAGGATTATGTTACTAAAATGGTAACTTAATATTACTTCTCTCACAGGTACCTTTTTTCTTGTTTGTTCACATGTTTTATTTCATAAATGATAGTTAGAACAAGTTCTTGGGATTGAAGATAAAACACGTTGAATTTAACTTATACAAGTGGGAGATATTTTGTGTAAACATGGATTAAGTCCACATGTATCCGACGTACATTATTAATTAAGAATAATTATTTATTTATGCTAGATATGCTCTAATAATTTAAAAATAATTCTATTATTGATCGACAATCAAATAATTATCAAGAGATAATTACTTAAGAGATAATTCATTAGTCAAATAATTATCTAATCAGTGATAATTGTTATTAGTTTGTCAAATTACCACTAGAACTCATCTAGTATGGGTTAGAACCTCATCGGAGAGGTTAATTCAATTATAAGTATTCGGGACTCCCTCATACGGAAATCAATCAATTAGAGAAACATATAATACTATATTTTTCCCTACTCCCATCTCTTTACTACCAAAAAAATCTCTAGACTTAGTCCTTTCAGAGATGCCATAACTAGATCTCTAGGAATTGAATTATGAAATTCGTGAGTGACTCTAGTAGTTGCACTCAACTCATAGGAAAATGTGATTGTTGTGAGGACATGGCGTTAGATCGAATACATAAACTCATCCAAAAATTATTGTATTGCTCAAGTTGCATATTCCTTGATTAATTTCTATCGACAACCTAATATCAGCAATACTTCGATTTCAGTAGACGACATTCCCAGCCCTCTAGTTCTCAATCCCTCAACACTTAAACACTGGTGGTCTAGTCAAACTTTTGTCAATTTAATGTGTAGTGAAAATTCATCAACAGTTTCCCTCTTCATCATTTTCTTCATCAATCCAATGGATAATGCATGACTGGGATAGATGCAAATTGTGTGATGATGAGAGTTAAAGTAGAGAGAGAATGAGCTTGTATGAATAAGGATTGAATGTATCACACGGTAGTGGTGGGCACTCATTTATACATTTTGGCTAGGTGTGACCATGGCCTATATTCGAAACCCTAGGCCGACCTACCTATGGCCGACTAGGCCTACGTTATGAACTAGTCTTACAAGGTAGATTTATATTAATGCCCTTAATGGACCTTTTGTTACATGACAAATATCTAGACACTAGTAGACGACTACTCTATGAATTATCAACAGTCTCGTCGGCTGGGTTTGCATCAACATCGTCGGACTCGACCGATCTGGCTTTCTGTATTTGGTAGTTTCAAGCTGCCCTACTAGACTTACTTTGATAAAGCTACCCTTGAGCCGTTGGACTAATTTTGTCTAGCCATTGGATCAAGCCTTGAACCTATCTCAATATGTTTTCTTGAATCTAGAGTCTTAAAACTTTTATCAAAGTCCCAAAACCAAAGAACCTCTATAGTCACCTTGATATCTGGCTCCACATGGAGCGCGGCCCTTTCATTAATGTCACACATATTCCCATTTTCCAAACTGTTTTAATGATAGCCTGTTTTTTATGTTTTGAACTTTTCCCTCTAAAAGAGAATTTTTAAATGATATGATCCGACCCAGAACCAAGTTATGACTAGATATAAAAACCCTAGAATCCTTCATCCTCCACAGTATGAATACCCTCCTTTCCTTAAAAACACTTTTCCATCCTTTGCATTATATTTAGTGATTTGTGCACCCATTCCCTTTCTTTACATCATCTTTAGAGTAGTAAGCACCAACTCATACAAGTTCACACAAATTACTAGTTTCTCATTGCTTTCTTGCTAGTTCAAGGACATTTTCCTGCGTTGCTCATCTGCTACTCACATTCCTTGCTCAATTTCTACAGAAATTTCCAGTCAAAGAACCATCAATGGCCTTTAACTCCAGCTACTCTAGCATATCGGCTAACAACTCTGATAAAGGGAAAGGAACTCTAATATACTTCCCTATGTTTCTATTTTTGTTTTGAACAAACCCTAAGCAGCTCCCAACAATTCCTTCCCTTTTCTTTCATTGCTAGGGAGGCTTCCTGAACTTCCTTTTGTAGGACCAAATGAAACCCTTCAGTTACCCCTATTGCTTGTAGTATGCTTAATCAGGTAGATAGTCCTAAACTATTTAGAAATTAAAAGACTACAAGAGTCCTAGGGGATATGGTAGTAGCTGTAATAGTAGAAGTCTAATCTAAGTGTAAGTGTACATATCCTGCAAATAATTAGCTTGGTATAGGTGTATAAGTATATGTACAACAAATACTAAATTTTTTTCTTATGTTACACAAACTTTCATTAAGGGAAAAACATAATTTCTACATGCACATTAGTTTCATCTAGTCTTAATGTTTAAAATATTTATTTTTCTTTTATTAATTTAACTAAAATATATAGCTCTGCACATTGTGTTATTTTTGTTTTACTAATTTGACAAATATATATATATATATGTGTGTGTGTGTGTGTATTGTGTTGTAATTAGGTAGTTTAATGATTTATGAGTTTGGGTTAATTGTTATATAAAATCCATGGTTAGAGTGTATAATTTGGGTTTAATTTTATTTTAAGAGAGAGCTAAGAACAATTTACGTATTCTAGAAATTCATATTTCTATAAAGGTAAAAGAAATAAATTTCTATTTTTGAAATTATTATTTCTAGCATATAATAAAGTAATAATTTATTTTAAAAAAGGAAAAGAAAAGAAAAGCAAAGCGATAAGAAGGCAGGTGGACAGGCAGTGTAGGAAGGCCGGAGACGACTTAACTGAACATTGGTCGACCATGTTGGAAAAAAATATAATCAAAGAAAGGAAAATAATCCTAAAATAAACCACAAATAATAATAATAATAATAATAAGGGTAATAATAATAATAATAATAATAATTCAAGGATTAGAGTAAACTAATTATGGTCGAGGCACGTTAATTAACGCTCTCCTTATGAGTGATATGTCCCCTACTGTACTGGATTGTTGTGGCGTTGTTTTCTCAAGATAAAATGACCTTCAAGTAGGTTTTGATGCAGCAAAACAATATTCACAAACTGAAAATGCCCTTATCTCAATTTATTCAGGGATACAATCTATTACTGTAATTGTATGTGATTGTAGGAGTAATAAGAATATGGATATGAGTAGAGAGAACTAAGTAACGCAATATGATTTGTAGTAGTGTAATGTTTATAAGATGTTTCCCTAGTAAAGAAAGACCACTATTTATAGTAGTTTTAGGACATAGGAAATAGTTTTTGGAAGAGAGAGATTTTTAACGTTACTTCCCTGATTTTATGACATACGTTAGTAGTGTAACATTAAAGTAGTAAGAGAGTTCTACTCTCCTAATTTTGTGTGAGGAACGTTTGCCCTTAAGAAAGGAGTTGGAAGACTCCTTCCAAGTTGTGTAAAAGGGAGGGATCCACAGGAGACCCACTTTCACTTAAATTTTTAATTAAAATTAACAATCCTTACATAATTAAAATTTATGATTTGAATACTTTTAACTGTGTAGTAAGAGCAACTGTCTTCTAAAATTGAAACTACACTTAGCGAAAGTAAGTCTCAGTTTGAAGGAACATAGTGAAATATAAATTCTTGAAATAGATTCTTTTAACCAAACTTTATCTCATCACACATACAATAAGGGCAATAAATTCAGTTCTAGCATTGTTAGGTGCATTAAATGGTCATGCGCACGTATCTCGTTTTGATAAGTATTTTTAGGGAATTACCTTAACTTCCTATAGCAGTGCCCTTATTGCTACACTTATATAGATATATCCTCCAAAGGCAATCTATGATCATTGCCTCACAGATATCTACTTTCGTCCTATTCAAAGATTAACTCTTCCTTCTAATACCATGATAGTATATGAGCACCACATCTTAGGAATTGGATTAGGGATGCCCCTTATAAAAAAATAATAATGTACTCATTCAAGTCACTTTGTAGTTTCATTTTTACCTATTGAATTTCATTCATGGGATCTCTAACCATAGAAGTTAGGTGTCCAATACAATAACTACTTATAGGCTTCAGTCTCACTCCCTTCTATGTTCCAATGATTAGCTTTGAGTTAACCCTTCTATAAACGGATCTACTAAAATATTTTATGACTTCAAAAATTCAAGTTTGATTACAACTTGAGACAACAACTGTTTTATAGAGTTGTGCCTCAATCTGATATGTCTCCTCGTTTCTTTGAAATTGGCATTCTTGGTTTTGGATATTGCAGCCTGTTTATCACAATGAATATGCACAGCAAAAATAGGCTTTGTTAGTAAAGGTAAATCGGAAAATTGATTTTTTAACCATTTAACATCAGTACATGCAAAATCTAAAGCAATAAATTTAACTTCCATTGTTGATATAGAAATGAATAAGGATTAAAGAATATTTTTTAGATTTCCAAAAAATTGCATTACCACCTAATGCAATAATATGACCACTAGTAGTTTTAGTTTCATTAGAATCGATGATCCAATTAGCATCACAATATCCTTCTAATACATATGAAAATAGTACCTTAAAGATATATGAATATGAATATTTTTTCTGTGGCTTGCCAATGATACACTAGGATTACTAGTGTATCTACTCAATCTAGAGACAACCAAAAAAAAAAATTAGATCTTGTACAATTACAAAGATACATTAATGACCCAATTAGTTGTGAGTATTTTTGTTATCAAACACGTTCACCATTACTTTTCCACAAAGAAATATTATTATCATATGGAAGGAAAACTAATTTCACATTATAGTAGTTGAATTTTTTCAATCAATATTCAATATAATGTGATTGTGTTAACACAATTTCATTCTCATTTTCATTAATTTACTGCCTAAAATGACATTATTTTGTCTATCTTTCATATCAAAATTGATTGATATGAATTAGAAATCTTTGTTTCTTTAATCACATTTAAATTTGTTCCAAAAATTAAAATGCCATCTACATATAAGCAAAGAATTACACAAGCACTATTAAACAAATTCACATACACAAATTTATCAGGATCATTAATTCTAAAACCAATAGAAAGTATAACATTATCAAATTTTTCATGCTATTATTTAGGAGATTGTTTTAATCCATATAGTGATTTAACAAGTTTATAAACTTTATTTTCTTACCCAAGAACAATAAAACCTTCAGGTTGATCCATATATATTTCCTCATTTAGATCACCATTTAAAAATATTGTTTTAACGTCCATTTGGTGTAATTCTGGTTTATAGAAACTAATAATCCAATAGTGGTAATACGAGTTAAAGTAGAATAAGTGTTGAAGAAATCTTCGCCTTCTTTTTGAGCAAAACCTTTTGCTACTAGTCTTGATTTAAAATTTTCACTTGAACCATCACATCTAAGTTTTTCATAAAAATCCATTTACATTATTTCCTATAGTTTTATTTCTAGGCAGAAGATTAGTTAAAAACCAAGTATGATTAGACATGATAGAATCCATTTCACTATCCATGGCCTTTTTCCAAAAAGGAGCATCAGAAGATGTCATAGCTTCGTTATTTTTTAGGATCACTTTTTACCAAAAAAAGTATAAAATTTATTTTCAAATTATTTTTCTACATCATTTTCATATTATTTTTCTATTTATACATTTTTACTCTTTCTTCATTCCATTTGAGAATCATTTTTCTCTTTATTGTTTGTATTAGAAGATTCACCAATTGACCTATTAACTTTTTCCTTCATTTGAAAAATACTTTCATAAAATACTACAACTTTTGACTCCATAATAATATTGTTAGAAATTTCTAAATGTTCAGAACTAATTACCAAAAATCTATAACCAATACTATCTAAATAATATCCTATAACACAATCAACAATTTTGGGATGTAATTTTCTTTTCTTAGTGTTAGACACCATCACCTTTCTATACACTCCCACACTTTAAGGTAATTTAAATTGGGTTTTTTTATTTTTCTAATATTCATGAGGTGTTTTATTTGAATTTTTGTAAGGAATAAAGTTAAGGATATGACAAGCAAAAAATAAAGCTTTACCCCAAAAATTTTTAGACAAACTAGAACTAGCTAACATTACATTTACCATATCCATTAAAGTACTATTTCTTCTTTTTGCTATCCCATTAGACTGAAGTGAATATATTAATGTTTTCTTATGTATTACGCCATTTTATTCAAAAAATTCTTCCATTTCAATAGAAGCATATTCTCCACCTCCATCAGATCTTAGTATCTTTATCTTCTTTTCTACTTTATTTTTTTACAAGGGTTTTATAAATTATAAACTTGTCAAATAATTCACTTTTTGAGATACCAAATATACAACAAAATATATTGAAAAATCACCAAGAAATGTTATAAATATCTTTTTTCCACTCGTAGTCAAAATATTATTTAAATCACATACATCACTATGTATTAGTCTCTAATAGTATAGTATTTCTCTTGGCAGATTTAAATGGTTTTTTTAGGTAGTTTTGCTTGAACAAAAATTTGACATTTTTCTATAAGTTGCATGGTCATCATTCTCTTAATTGTATAAAAATTTACATGCCCAAGTCTACCATGTCAATTTTCATAATATTCCACAATTGCAACATAAGAAGTAGATGAACAAATATTTGTATCATCTAATACATTAATATTGTGTTCGGATGGAAGGATCATATTTAAAGGAAGTATTTGAAATGAATGAATTTGAATTAGATGGATATGAAATGACATAAAATTTGGGTGAATTTCAAATTCACTCATTTAACCATTAAAATTACACTCCTACTTGTTGGTAGATTTTAAATCCACAACTAAATCAATTAACTTGTTTGTATAACTTAATATAGATTAGAATTTCAAATCAAATCCACCCAAATCCCTGCATCCAGACACAATATAAGTTTAATCAAACCATCACATACACAACCATTTCCACAATAAGTTATAAAATAACCTTTAAAAGAAATTACAACCTTATTTGATTCCATAACAAGTCTAAAGTCTTGTTGCATTATTAAGGTATTACTAATAAAATTTCTTCGAATTTTAGGAACATGAAAGACTCTATCTAGTGTAAAAATCTTGCTAGAAGTGAACTTTAAAACTACTCATCCTTCTCCAAGTACCCTGGCCAATCTCCCATTTTCCATGGTTACAAATTTTATGACTGATTTATAATAAATAGAATTTTGATTTTTGTCATCACACACATGAACATTAACCCCAAAACCGAAAAACTATTTTTTTGAATTTTCAAGAAAATAATTTCGAGGCTGCTAACAAATACCTGCCATCTGGTTTGGATGAGCTGGCCCTACAGTCACAACATTAATTTGCGGGTTTTAGAATACTGGAGGACAATACACTTTATTATTTTGAGCCTTGTTGAAGAAACATTCCTTACCTTTATGATTTATCTTTCCACAAATACAACAACTGGCAGGCTTCTTTAGAGAATGAATTGAAATTATTATTATTATTATTATTATTATTATTCTTGGTGGTATTATTAATGTAATTATTATTGAATTTTGACTTGTCATTCCTTTTCTTAAAATTTACAAGTTTGGGTTTATGATCATTTTCAAAAACAAGAGCTTTGGGTTGAACTTTAGGAACTTTTTTTTTTTTTTCTCTATACTTTTCTTCTATTATTAGAGATACTAATAACTCATTGAAAGAAAAACTATCAAGTTTTTATTTCACATCTCTAGCAAACTCAAACCAGGAAGGTGGTAATTTTTTAATTAAAGATGCAACAAGAAAATAATCAAATAATTGCATACCATTCTAGTTCATATGAAATATAATATTTTGAATTCATGAGTTTGTTCTCTAATAGTTTTTCAATAAACCATTTGAAAATCCAAAAATTGCTCAACATAGTATCTTTCCGGACCAGTATTTTCAATACTATATTTATATTCTTAGGTATCCTGCAATTCAATAGCAGTTTTGGTAGTGGCAAAAAATACTATAAATTGATGTAGACAAGGCACATAAAATTCTTCTATGACATAAAAAATCATTATTAGTATCATCAGAAGACTTTTTGGTAGAATTAAAAGAATCCAATGTCTTGTCAATTCCCACAATTTTGACTGAAAAATTAGTCTTTTTTACTGATTGTTCTTTCTTTCATGCAATTAAAGTATCATGAATAATAGAATACAAGTCTAAACTAGTGAGCCAAAATTTTATTTATTGTTTCCAACATCTAAAATTCACTGATCCATCAAATTTTTCAGGCTTGCAAGAATTAAAGTAATTTGAACTCATAATTTTTTTAAATAAAAATTCTAATAAATTAATTATATCACTCCTAAGACTGTTGGAAAAAAAATAATCAAAGAAAGGAAAATAATTGTAGAATAAACCAAGAAAAATTAAAATAACAATAATAATAATAATAATTCAAGGATTAGAGTAGCCTGAGTATAGTAGAGACACACTAACTAGCCCTCTTCTTGAAGAGTGATACACCTTCTACCATATTAGGTTGATGTGGCGTACCTTCATAAGATACAACGGCCTTCAAGTATGTTTTGATACAACAAAATAGTACTCATAGGCTGAAAATACCCTTGTACTCAATTTATTTCGAGATATAATTTATTACTATAATTGTATGTGATTGTAAGAGTAATAAGAATGTGAACATGGATAGAAAGAACTAAGTAATGTAATATGATTTGTAGTAGTATAATGTTTGTCAGATGTCTTCCTAGTAGAGAAAGACCTCTATTTATAGTAGTTTTAGGAAATAGGAAATAGATGTTAGAAGAGAGATTTTTAACATGACTTCCCTAATTTTGTGACATGTTAATTGTACAACATTAGAGTAGTTAGAGAGTTCTACTCTCCTAATTTTTTATGACGAACATTTCTTAAGGAGGGTGTTGGAAGACTCCTTCCAAGTTGTGTAAAAGTGTAGGAACCACAAGAGTCCCAATCTCACTTCAATTTTTAATTATAGAAAAATTAATAGAGCAGTGTGTAAGGATCTGGCTAGACCTAGGAAGATCTATGGCCATATCTTCGCTGACATCAACAATAGTAGGCTGAGGCTCTCCATCGACAGAGTCGAAAGCTATGGCTTGTATGTGGCTAATGAAGGAAAATGGACAATCAGAACTGTCCGGTAAAGAAAGAAGGAAAAGGTCGTGATTCATGCAGCTACTGTTTGAAAGTTTGGTTAATTGGTGAATATGGGAAAATGGTTGGAAGTTGGACAAAAAAAGTGTTGAATCGGGAAAGATAATGAAGATTTTCTAAATGAATTTTCAAAAAACACAAGTTAACCCCTCTATTTATGTGGTGCTACAGTAATGCCTAAAACATTTTTAAAAAGAATCAGATTTAGGGCTTTTCAGTTTCTTGGAAATCATGATTGAACCCAAAAATATTTAAAAAGACATTAGTAGTCCCTAAATGATGCGAACCACACAGACAAACTGACAAGACCCTAAACTAATGCCGAACCCAATGCATCCTAACAAATCCGACTTGATAGATTCAAATCCTTTGATTCAGAAATCAAGAATTCAAAGTATCTGTTATTGACTGCACAAGATATTGATCCGTTATCTAAAATGATACAAGAACCAAAAGTATTCAGAGTACGTAATCACAAGAATTAGTCTTGCAAAATATCACAAGTCATTGAAAGACAAGTTGGAGAATTTTCGCATGAAATTTTTATTGAATAATCTAAATCATAGGTTCAGCCAATGGGGGGTATTTAATGGGAAAGAATCAACCCCAAAACCCTAGAAAATAGTCCTACTAACACTAGGAAACTAGCATGTCAAATCCAAACAAGTTTAGGATTAGCACAAAAGACTAAAACTAGCTAAACTAAATTAATGTGGATTGATATTTTTTTATCCAAATTAAAAGAAAATTCCTAGAATATGAGTGCTAAACTAAATAGTAATACAAGTAGGAATTGAATGGCCAAGTAAGGACTATGGCTGAATTAGGGTTTTAAATACCTAGAGTTTCTGAAGCTCTCCAATTTTTATTCAAGATGGCACGCAACAAAGTTCTTAATGTTCTGTTGACCACTTCGATTTGGCTGTCAGTTTGAAGGTCTACTGGGCAACTTGTCGTTCACCCCATGTATTCTATATTTTTGTATCGAAAACAAATACGAGTATGTTTTAGTGAAAGATGAGGACTAAGAATACAAGAATGGAAAAAGAACTTAAGGTTCTAGTTATGTTAGGAATTTCCATAGAAGTACTTTAATAATTGTGTGTACGTGCTCCACACAATGGTAATCTATTTTTGGATTTTAGTTGGTCATATTAGCATGCCGCACTTTATTTTTTTATTTTAGAAAGATGTATACTACAACAGTTGAATAAAGTTAACAACTCGTTAGTAATGCATGTGAGCCTTGTATTTATGGGGTTACTCGTAGGAATAGTGAATGTCACATGGCCTACAGATACGGGTCAGGGGTGTGACATGACCCCTATGCCTTAAACATTCCTAGCATCATAGTTTAATCTCCTCAAACATTCAGAGAACAATGAACAGCTACAACCTATCAGACATTGAACCCCATGACCAAGCCCATAATCCTGCTGATGGTTTTATAACCATCTCTGAGAACCAACTTAAAGTCGATCTTAGCTTTTCTCTTTGTGTTATTTTACCAACCTAACCACTTGGTACAATATCTATGTTTCCCAATTAGCCACAAATGCGATCAGATTTGTAGTCAGTTACTATCTGATTTGCAAGCATCTAGGTATTCAAGCCATTCAAAGTGGTTTTTGATATTTCTATAAATTAACCAATACCCGAGAGTTCGGCTTCTATTACTTAATCAAGAATCCAGGCTTAGCAAGCTTGATTGCCAACTTTCTCTTATCCATCAAAGGATAGAAAAAGCCTTTCATCTTGGTCAAGCAAAAAAAAAATGAAACTTCTCTGATGTTATTCATCATTCAATGACCATATCCCAAACTAAACAATGAACCTCTACTCGGTTTGCATGACAACGTCTATGATATCATGCAGTTAAGAAAATAAGATCCTCCAAGTGGTTTTAAGTTTTGAAGGAAAGAATTCATTAATCAGCCATCCTAGGGCTAATCTTGCTCAGGGCTTCCATCTGATCCCATTCTATGACCATAGTAAATACTTGCATATTTGTTTGTTTTTTCCTTTTATATTATTGTTTTTCATGTCAAGTGCTTATGAATTCTTATTTTCTCAAGCCACGAGATCGGTGATAAAATAATGGTTCGCCGAACAAGAAGAAGGCCACCACTCAGCCAATCGCCAATGTTAGCATAACTAGCCCGTTTGCTTCTACTTCTACCACTCCTGATATTATTGAAAGGCCAATATCGGTTGCTAAACCCCTACACCAATCCAGGCGGCAATGAGGAAGGCCGAATTGGTGAGTACTAGCCCAAAAAAGCAATCCAAAACAACTACTACTTCACTGCCTACAACAGCCACTTCGATTCCCAAAGTGCAAGTCATTCTCCCACTTCAGGGAGAGTAGGGTAAGAACTTATGAAAAGAAAACCATCCATTTCATCTCAACCTCCTTTTTACCTTTAATTTGATCTCTTACTTTTATTCTTCTAGCCCCATGTGGGTCCTTTTGCCCATGGTCATACAAATCAAGAGCTTTTTGTATGCCTAAAAATAACTAAGTTGTTGAATGACATGCAGTAGCGGAGCTCGAGCTTGGACCATCGAGAAAGAGCAGCAATCGAGTGGTTCGTTGGTCCATCCTTCGATTCGCCAAACTATTCAAATCATTAGGACTCTTAATGGAAGCATCTCTCATGGAAAATTGTTCCCCATTGGTCATTGACAATCAACGAGTGATCGTAACATGCTTGCGTATCAAACAATTGGATGGAGCATGCCTTTTTGCCACATGATATGGCTTATACAAAGCAAAGCTCAGATAGAAAGTTCAAGATGAGATGAACTAGAAATTCAAATTTTTAGGTACTTATTCTATTTTCTTCAAATGTCTTTGACTTGTCATGGTGTTTCTTTGTGCTAATAATTGGTGTCTTTCCTTTATATTTTTGTTCAACTAGGTGCCCATATTTTCAAAATGAAGCACTGAATGTTTGTAGCTCAACACAATTTTTAAGAGGCCCTAGCTGCTCTGAATAGGCAGGAAGCTACTTACAAGGAGGCATTCTCCATTTTGACCAAGAAAATGGAAAAAGAAAGAAAGATGGCCTTGGCCGAACTCCAGGGCAAGCTTGAACAAGAGTCTAAGCAACTAGCCAAATTAGAAAGCTAGAATTAGCTGAGCTTGATCAGGTCAAGCAAGAATCCAAGCAAATTGTGTTCAACTTGGGGGCCAAGAAGGTTGAACTGAAGATCGTTTGTGCTAAACTGGAGCAATTAATGAGCTCGCATCCCCTATAATCAATAAATAAGTTCCTGGCTTCCCAAGCTATTGAGGCAAACCTAGGCATATTCTATGACACTGCTAGTCGAGTGGCGTATTGGTAAGCTTTGGTGGATGTGGCTGGTCGTGTTTCCCTAGATCAAAAATCCCTAACTTTTACTCGTTCGATATGTTTGACGACGAGGCCATCCCTAATTACATGACCAACATGAGAGACCTCTTCAAGGAGCCCCGAATGTCCCAAAACCTTGAGCGAGGGATTCTTCAGGAAGCCTAGAATGGCTCGAGACATTGAGCTAGGGATTCTATCTAAAGGAGAAAAGGGAAACCTCGAGTTGAAGTTACCTCTTGAATTTGGTGAGTCAATAAGCCCAAATGTACACAAAGTAGGATCACCCTTGTCCACACTAATTTTCTTTAGTTGAGCCAAGGATTTTACACTCAACCTCACTTTTGTAAAAGATTATCACTCCACTCAATGCATTTGAATGGCACTCTTAAGTACACACTAATACAATATCACTAAAGAGCTAATTTGCACTCAAACCCTTTTTACTTATTTGTATTCAATGTGTAAGATAATTTTTCAAAATACAAATGGGTTGGCATTTATAGATGCAACCACTTCCTAACGGCTAAGTAAAAAATGCTGTTACTGAGAAACTAACGATATAGGTTTTGGACGTCCGAGATCTTTATTAATCTTCCGAACAAGCGTCCGATCAGTGATATCATGGAGTTGAAATTTTCGTTCAAATGGTCAGGTTGCGTCCGTTCCTTCATCCGAAATAGGTAGATTGACGAGTCTGATCCTTGGACAGTATAGTGTGTCCGAAAGGTTTAGTGCTTGTCCAAGGTTGCTCTTCCTTCAAACAGTCAGGCGCGTCCGATAAATTTTCCTTCGGATAGTCAGGCGCGTCCGTTGTAAGTGCCTCTGAATCTTGCTATCTACCTGACCTTTTGGATGGTGTGTCGCATCTGAGATAATTTCGTTCGAACGAGTTTTTACGTCCAAGCAACTTTGTTCTGTTTGAACAATGTGCATCGTCCGGAAACCCTAGTATAAGAAGATAAAATCGAATTCCGGCATAGTTTAAGCTCAGATTGTTAGATTGCATTTGTCATCATCAAAACCAAGATTGTAGGTCAACAATCTCACCCTTTTTGATATGATGACAAATCATAGGGCAAAGTAAACCAATTATACGCAGTCATAGCTCAAATAGTTAATCCAACAAGCATCAATCAAAACACACAATCATGAGCAATCAACTATATTTCTCCCCCTTTTGGCACTATCAAAACAAAACACGCTTCCACAAGATGGGATAAAATAAAGGTAAAAAGACTACCATTAAATAGAAGAAACTGTCAAGAAGATACATCCAAGTTCAGCAAATGTAATTTACGTGCAAACACATGAATCCAAGGATAAACAAAGCAAAACATAAACACATGAATCCAAGGATAAACTAAGGGGTAGAATCTAAATCATTTTTCTTGTTGGAGCGCTCCTCACATTTGCGCTTTTTGGTAGGCAAATCATCATCCGTAGCCTCACTGTTATGTTCACTTATGTCTTGAGGATCACAGCGATGCATGATGTAATTGAATGTGTCATCATCGTCTTCGTCATCATTAGCATCAACGCTGGGAACAGTGGATTTTTCACTGATTGGTTTCACCAACTGGATCTTCACGGGCTTCGGGCTCAGGATTGGAATGGTCAACATCTTCAATGTCATCGCCATCGCTGTCTTCCAGAGAATTTGGTGAATAAGGGAAGCAGTTCGGATGGAGGGAAACTTTCGAGACAAAAAGTAAGAAAATTAGGAGGTTCGAATGGACATTTTTGTCAGAGAGAACAGAGGACTTAGGATGCACATTTGCATCCGAAAACATAACTCATACATTTTTTAAATCAATAATGCCCAAGCAAGTTCTGGGAAATTCAAAACAATCCAACGGTAAAGGTTTAGTAAAAATATCAACCAATTGATCTTTTGTGCACACAAATTCAACACAAATTTCGTTTTTGCACACAAGATCCCTTATAAAGTGATGCTTGACATCAATGTGTTTGGCTCTAGAATGCAAGACAGTATTTTTAGTGAGATTGATTGCACTAGTATTATCGTATCTTATAGGCAAACAATAAAAAATAACACCAAAATCTTTTCAAGGTATGTTTCATCCAAAGAAGTTGAGCACAACAATTTCTAGCAGCAATATATTCGGCTTCTGCCGTAGATAGAGAAATAGAATTTTGCTTCTTGCTAAATGAGGACACCAAACAATTATCCAAAAAATGACACATACCACTAGTGCTTTTCCTATCAATTTTACAACCCGCAAAGTCGGCATCGGAATAACTAATTAAATCAAAACTAGTGGATTTAGGATACCAAATACCAAAATTCAACGTCCCTTTCAAGTATCTAAAAATTCTTTTGCCAGCAATTAAATGTGATTCATTAGGACATGATTGAAATCTAGCACAAAGACAAACGGCAAACATAATATCTGGTCTACTAGCTATTAAATAAAGTAGGCTTCCGATCATACCTCTATAGTATTTTTCATCAACACTATTACCTTCTTCATCTTTGTCAAGCTTAGTTGAGGTGCACATTGGCATTTCAACTTGTTTGCAATCCTCCTTTCCAAAGCACTTGAGTAGCTCCTTTGTGTATTTGATTTGTGTGATGAAGGTTCCTTCTTTTGTTTGGTAAATTTGAAGTCATTGTAATTCTCCCATCACACTCATTTCAAATTCCTTTTACATTAAACAAGAAAATTTCTTGCACAAACTTTCATTAGTAGCTCCAAAAATAAAATCATCAATGTAAATTTGAACAACCAACTCTTAATTAAGATCTAGTTTTGGTGAAAAGAGTAGTATCAACAATATCCCTTTTAAAACCATTTTCAATCAAAAAACACTTAATCTTTCATACCAAGCTCTAGAAGCTTGTTTCAACCCATATAAAGCATTTGATAGTTTGAAAACATGATTTGGAAAATCTTTATTCTCAAAACCGGAGGGTTGTTCAACAAAAACTTCTTGATCAATAAAACCATTTAAAAAGGACCTTTTGACATCAATTTGAAATAATTTGAAATTATTAAAGCATGCATATGCAAGAAACATATGAGTAGATTCTAAACGAGAAACGGGTGCAAAGGTCGACTCATCAAAATCAATTCCTTCTTCTTGAGCATAACCCTTTGCAACAAGTCTAGCTTTATTTATAATTATCTCACCTTTATCATTTAATTTGTTTCTACAAACCCATTTTGTTCCAATGACGAGATGAGTTGAGGGCCTTTCAACTAAAGTCCCCACATTATTTTTCTCGAATTGACTAAGTTTTTCTTGCATAGCAAGAACCCAAGATTCGTCATTCAAAGCATCATCCACATGTTTAGGTTCAATGTGAGAAAGTAAGGCACAATTATTATTCAAAGGATTATGAGAACGAGTTTCTACCCTATCAGATGGATCACCAATGATTAATTCTTGAGGGTAGCTTGAGACAGATCTCCAAGCTTTTGGAAGATCTTTTGGAGAATTTTCGTTCTTTTCTCCTTCTTCATCCAAGTGATGTCCTAATTGCTTGCCTTGGTTTCTTGATGTTCTTCATTTATAGTGAGCTTTTCAAGTTTCTTTTGCACACATAAATCTTCATCTTAACACAAACATTTATTGAAATAACATCATTAGCCTCATCAAATGTAACATGTACAACTTCTTCAATTAAAAGAGTTCTTCTATTGTATACTCCGTATGCTTTCTTGTCATTAGAGTATCCTAAGAAAATTCCTTCATTCGATTTTTTGTCAAAATTTTCAAGATTCTCTTTAATTTTTAAAATAAAACATTTACAATCAAAAACTTTAAAATATCTCATAATTGCTTTTTTACAAAATAAGAATTCATAAGACATTTTTTTTAAAATAGGCCTCAAAAGAACTCGATTCATAACAAACAAGCCATGTTAACGGCTTCAGCCCAAAAATACTTTGGTAAGTCACACTCACTAATCATGGTTCTAGCAGTTTCTTGAAGTGTTCTATTTTTCCTTTCAACGACACCATTTTGTTAAGGCAGTCTAACAACCGAAAATTTATGCGAAATACCATTGTGATCACAAAACTTGGGAAAATGTCCAAATTTAAACTCAGTTCCATTATCACTTCTCAAATGAACAATTTTCAAATTCAGTAAATTTTGTATTTTGGAAAAAATTTTACGAAATTTTCAAAGGTTTCATTTTTGTGAACAAGAAATAGTACCCAAGTATACCTAGAATAGTCAAAAACAATCTCAAAAATATATTTACTACTACCAAGACTAGCATGTTGAGTTGGACCAAACAAGTCCATATGCAATAATTCCAAAGGTTTAGAAGTAGACACACAAATTTTTGGTTTGAAAGAAACTTTAAGTTGTTTACCAAATTGGCATGCATCACAAATTTTGTTTTTCACAAACTTTTATTTTGTCAAACCTCTTACCAATTCTTTCTTAGAAAAATTTTCAATTAAATCCATGTTAAAATGACAAAGCCTTCTATGCCAAAGCTAAGGATTATCTATAGAGCGGTTAAACACTTTACATTGCCACCACCAATATTATCAAGATAAATCACATAAACATCATTTTGTCTAGTACCTTTAAATAAAATATCAAAATTGAACAAATTATCAAGAATTAAACATTCATACTTGGTAAAGAATATCTATTATCACATAATTGGCTCACACTAAAGATATTGTAATTCAAATATATCAACTAGAAGCACCTTTTAATCAAAGTCTCACCATTTTTACCTTCATCACCGATGCCAATTTTGCTTTCATGTTATTCCCAAAAGTCACTTTTTCACTATTTTTGGACTGAGTTTGGTGAAAAGAAATGCATCACCAGTCATATGTGTTGAGCACCGATTATCTATGAACCATTTGGCATTTTTGGTAATGTTCATTACCTACACAAGAAATTAAATGATAACTTTTGGTACCCATATTTTCTTGAGACCATAAGAGTTAGTAAGTTTACTACAAATCCATACGGTATTTATTCCAAATTTTTCATTTCTCTTGACATAACAATTATTTTTTACATATCCATGTTGTTGGCAATAATTGCAAATAATATTCCTATTTCCATATAGGGAAGATTTCTATTTTACAAAACATAAGTGTCATTCCTTCTAAAAGTGACAAAGTTCTTGTTGATCAACATATTTCTATTCTTTTTCATATCAACAATATTATCTCTTTTTCTATGCAAGAGAACGTCAAAATCATCCAATCTTTTCTTCAAGGAGGCTTGTTCTTCCTTGATCTTTGTTTTCACATGCATTGTTTTCTTCAAATCAACATTTTCTTATGATAACCTATTATTTTCATTCACAAGTTTGGAGTTAGCATTCAATAAAGTATTTGTTTTTTTGACTAACTCCTTATTTCTAGCATATGATTCATTTAAACTATCATGCAATTTTAAAATGAAAGTTTCAAGATCATCATCATCATTATTTTCATCATTAGAATCATAAGTAGATGTTACCAATGGCCATAAAGGCCATTTGTGCTGATTCCATCTCTTCTTCAACTTCTCCTTCAGAGTTGCAATCATCCCATGTGATTTGAAAATTGTTGAAGCGGGGCTTCCTTCCTTTCTTCCTCTTCTTGGAAGGACACTGTTTTTCATTTGCAAAGTCTCTGGGTTGACAACATTCAAAGCATTTTTCATTTTGCTTCTTAATTTCAAACTTGGTCTTCCCTTTGAAATTATTTGAGTTGCTTGCTCCTCCTTTTCTCATTCTTCGTTTGTTGATGTAGTGTTTGAGGAATCCTTTGGTGATGAGTGCAAGATCACCTTCATCAAGATCTTCATCTTCTAAATTGATGGAGCCATTTTCATCTTCTTCTTGAGAGATCTTCAAGGCAATGCTTCTCTTTGGTCTTGCTTCTTCATCATCCACCACTTTAGCTTTGAGGTTCAATTCATGTGAAGTAAGAGAGAGTATCAATGACTCAATAGGTATGGAATTTAAGTTCTTTGCTATCTCTATAGCAATAGTTTTTGCCTCCCATTCTTTGGATAGAGCATTCAAGATTTTTCTATTCTTATCACCCAAAGAATATTCCTTACCCAAGGGTTCCAGATCCTTAATAATATCATTGAATCTACAATACATTTTATCAATGAGAATTTTCATGTGGTTCCATCTTGAAGGACTCATACTTGACAACAAGTAAGGATTTCTTTTGTTCTCTAACATCATCGCTTCCTTCATGAATTTCTTTCAATTTGCCCCAAATTTCCTTAGCTGAAACACATCTTTCGACACGAGTTGACTCGTTAGCATCCAAGGCATTGTATAGCACATTCATGGCTTTAGCATTTAAGGTCAATTTTGCTTTATCTTGTGGAGTGAGCTTATCCCTTGATTTGTTCTTCTTCTATTTGTGTGATCATCAACAATGGTGGCTTCGAAAGGACTTTCATTGACAACATACCACAAGTATCAATAGATTGCAAAATGATTTTCATTCTAAATTTCCAACTAATAAACCCCATTAAACATAGGAGGTCTAGTGAAAGATTGACCTTCAAAAAATAAATCATTATTGTTTGCTATAAAGGATCTTTACTCAAATGCAATTTAAGCAAAATAAAGAGATCAATGCTCTGATACCAATAGTTGGCCCCAAAAAGCAACCTAAGAGGGGGTGAATTAGATTTCTTAAAAATTAATTTGCAAATGATGCACAATTAAAATCTTTTACATTAACAAGTAAGTTAATAGCAATATAATCAATTAAGCACAAAATATATAGAATGAGTAAAGAGAGAGAGAGATTAAACAAACAATACTCCCAAGCTAGCTAGTTTGGAGTAGTAATCCACTAAGATGTTCCTTCAAATTTGGTAAGTCCATAATCTCAAATGTGTATAAAGTAGGATCACCCTTGCTCACACTAATTCTCTTTAGTTGAGTCAAGGATTTTACACTCAATCTCACTTTTGTAAAAGATTATCATTCCACTCAATACTTTTGAATTGCACTTTTAAGTACATACTAATACAATATCACTAAAGAGCTAATTTGCACTCAATTTTCCTTTTTACTTGCTTGTATTAAATGTGTAAGATAATTTTCCAAAATATAGATAGGTTGGCATTTATAGATGCAATAAATCAACTCCCAACTGCTTCCTAACGGTTAAGTAATAAATACTGAGAAACTAGCCGTTATAGGTTTCCAATGTCCGAAATTTTTATTAAGCGTCCGATTAGTGATATCATGGAATTGAAATTTTCGTTCAGACGGCCAAGATTGCGTCCGTTCCTTAGTCTGAAATAGGTAGATTGATGAGTCCGATCCTCGGACTCACAGTGAATTTCCAGGGTTACTCTTTCTTCGGATAGTCAGGCACATCTGATAAATTTTCCTTTGGAAAGTCAGGCGCGTCCATTGTAAGTGCCTCAGAATCTTGCTCTCTATTGACCTTTTGGACGGTGTGTTGCGTCCGAGATAATTTTGTTCGAACAAGTTTCTACGTTAAAGCAACTTTGTTTTGTTGATGTGCATCGTCCGAAAACTATGAGCAGATAAAATAGAATTCTTGCACAGCTTAAGTTTAGATTGTCAGATTATATTTGTCATCATCAAAATTAAGATTGTAGGTTAACATGTGCTATATGATTAGTTGGGTCTTAGGGGTCTATTATCCTCTTGTAATGATCAAGGTCAGACTGTTGACAATTCGGCAGAATCTATTCCAGCTAAACAGTTGTGAAAGGATCTCTATCCACATCAATTATTCTAGCTAGGCTCAAAACAATCTTAACGAGCAGCTGCTGAACCCTCAGTTCCACCTTGGCCATTAGCTTTTCTTCAGACGCCATAGGAAATTTTTCCACTTTTTTCTCTAGTTTCTTAACAATTCTAGGATTTGGTCCCATCAGATCAAAGAATGATCTATATGCTGTGATCGTGGGACTGAAGCAGAACGAGTAGTTTATGGACCTCGACGTTGAGTACTACTAGAAGTGTCCATATGGTCAAGATTTCACCGAGTTCGTGGAGTTTGCTCAGTAGCATTTGTTTACTTTTTTGAGCCTTCACGAACTATTTGAAGGCTTGAAAATTGTCAGAGAAAAATTGAAATATCTCATCTCTCTATTGCTGTTTTTTGACTTGCGATGTTTTAGCATTTTGTTGAACTTTGATTTCATGAGTAGTAGGCACATGAACCATTTCAATATCACGACTATTTTCTCTCCTTATGTTGTTGTAGTTCTTCATGATTTATAGTAAAATTTGAGTAGTAAATGTTTGGGAGAAAAGTCAAAAAATCACAAAAACAAAATGTACAAAAGAAATCAAGCAACAATTTGTTCAATTCCCGCATACTGCACCACTTGATGAGAGCTAAAGTAGAATGAGAAAGTAGAGAAAAATGAGTTTGCATTAATGAAGATTCGGCCAGGTGTGACTAGGACCTATGTTGAAACCCCTTGACCAACTTGCCTATGGTCGATCGGGCCTATGTTATGAACTAGCCTTACTAGACAAATTTACGTTAATGACCTTAATGAGCCTTTTGTTATATGCCACGTGTCTAGACACTAATGAATGACTATTTTATGTATCATCATATGAAAAAATAGAAAAATTGTGTGATAGAGCAAAAAAAAAAAAAAAGGATAGAGAGGGGCTATTTGACAGCTCTAGACATTGGGATGATATCTAATCTATTAACGGAGTAAGTTTTGACTACTTATTCTGCAATGTAGAGTGAGGATGACAATTGTTGAGATTACTAAAAAAAAGTAGTGGGATTCCCTATTTTTCAATTATTCAACAGCATGTAAAACTCATCCAGTAATGCAATGCAAAGTGAGTAAAAAAAAAAAATTCCTATTTATAATGATGCTCACAGCTCCGGCGGTAAGGAGATAACTGAACGAGTGAACTTGAATGAAAATAACTTTTAGAGAAAGGAGGCTTCCCATGCTACAATTACTAAAATTCCAGCTTATTTTTCCATAAAAGAGGCCTATGCAGGATATAATTATGGGTTTTGTATTTCGATCTCTTCTAATTTTAAGTACTAGATATATGTACGCCTCAGGCAACTTGTATTTGTTTGATCAATCTCGACGTATCTTGTTTTTCAAGTTTTCTGTGATATTTTTCTTGTTTAAAGATTTAAAGGTTGTCAATCTTTGTGGAAAATATTTAAGTAATAGAATCTAAGTAGAATCTATCTTTTATCCCATTTGTAAACTTTGTGTTGTAAATTAAATCATACAAAATAAATGTCATGATAGTGTAAGCATCATTTCATAAGATTTAATCACAATTATAAAATTTACAAGTGAGACCCAATATCGATTCTATCTAAATATTTTCTGTAAAATAATTTTTGAGAAAGATGTGAGAAATCAAAATGCATTTCCGATATGTTTGGCTCGAAGAGAAAAAAATTAAAATTAAAACACCACGCATTGAAAAATTCTGGAAAAAGTTGCCTGAAGCAGCTGCTCGAGACATGGCGCATAATTTGAAGGAAACTTGTGATGAGCTGCATTTAAAGTAATCTGAAACTGGATAAGAGGGCCTACAGAAACGTGCAACAATTAGAAACCTTCAAACACAACAAAAGACCAAAAACGACATTTTTTTTTTTTTTTTTTTTGGAGGAAGCATGACTGCATTTTATGCTATAGCATGATGCAAGTTTTACTTGTTGAATGTTCAGAAAGACAAAACAAAATGACAGGAATCCCTTCATAAATTGTCGTCAACTTGAGGAATGGGAGTTTCTAAATGGGAGCTGTGTATAGAATCATCATTACATATGTACAACAGGGCAGAAAGATTTAAAATTTCTCCTAAAACTTCAGCCATTTTTTCTCTTTTTCTTTGCTGAAGACAACATGTGAAGCGGATGCATGTGCTGCCTCGGCCTCTGCCAGAAGTTTGCGAGTCTCTATTAGCTTCCTCATAGCAGCCTCATAAACTACCTTTTCTTTTTTATTTCGAATCACCATTTCTTCCAGTTTCTCGACTCTCACCCGCAAGTCCTTTATCTCTTCATCATAGGCAACAAGAAGTCTCCTGTCTTCTTTCTTTCCCTCAGCATTTGCCTTGTTCTGCTGTTTCTTTGACGATCCACCATTCAGAGTCTCACCATGCTTTGCAAGTTGGGTATTTATGAGGCTGAAGACGTCTGCATTAGATTCCTCCTTTGCTGTCTTTGGCAGCCCTAGCAGCTGCTGCAAATTTCTTCTCGCGTTTCCTCTTTCCACCCCTACTTCGCTTCTTTTCTTGGTTCTCTTTATCCTTCTCATTTTCCTGATTTTCAACAGCATGATCAAGAGATTGCTTCGGTGGAAGAACTCTAACAGAAATAGGGTCCACCACTCCTTGTCCAGATGCACCTAAACCCATTCCCTCACGATATCCCATGGTTGCCATCATTTTGGAGGCTATACCCCTAGTGTGACTTTCCCACTTGGCAAAAATGGCAGTTTCAGTCTGGATGCCTTTTTGCAATATAGTTGTTCCCAGAAATCCCAAACCCTGGAAGTCATCTTCCTCATAGTAACTAGAACAAGTTTCTTCTGAGCCTGCATCACTATCTGCTTCATCGCTCACTTCAGCAAATTCTGATAATGAAAGAGCTTCAATACCGAGCTTTGCAGAACTTCCATCATCTCGAAAGACAACATGCCCCATATTGAGCTTCTCATCTGCCACGATTCTAGTTCAGCTTCTCTCCAGATTCCAGACTTAGAATCTTGCAGTGCCCAAATACTCGACCCTGCGAGTGATTGTTCCCATACCGTCGGTATATACTTCTTCAGGGAAGATACTGGCACATCAACACCTGACAACAACGCAGTTGAGGTTGAAGTGATGCAAATCCAAAAGAAACATATATAATAAATTAAAAACAGTACAAGTATCATTAACACATACAGGATGGTCAACTACACAGAATCAGCCTTCTCAACAACCATTATGATAGATTACATGCTAGACCGCAGCAATCAAGTTTCCGCCTACTCCCTCCCCTCCCACTCCCCAAAAAGATAAGGGGGAAAAAAAAAAGAATAATAGGAGGACAATATGAGTTTAAAGCATGAAAGGAAGAAGAGGAGAAATATATTTGAATGAAAATAGATTGATCTAACAAATCACAGATCCCCAATAGAAAAAAAGAGAATTCCAACCAAATAGTATTTTTCTTTCAGCAGGTTGACCATAGCAAAAGATAGGTCTCTCCCATTTCACAAACAAATTGTTGTCAGCTCATTTTAGATGGACAAATTTGCTATTCCAACTTAATAATGTAGACCTCTTTCCTAGTTGCGCAATGACACATCTATTTCTTGGGACTATTCTGTTGCAACATACCATGTGATAGGCGGCAATTACTACCAAATCGACATCGTTGCTGTAGAAAGAACTTGCACATCTGCACTTGGGTGGTATTAGTTAAATGATGCAACCAAAGCCAGCATATGCTATGAGAAAATAATATGAAAATAGAAAAGAATGTTAAAAACATGCTTTAACAAAGCCATTAAAGTCAACAAGTTTTCCTTGTTCTGGACAAGAAAACCTAAAAATCTTGAATTAAATTTACCAGCAAAGCAAATGGGAGAAGAACAACTTCAAAGAGCAGGTATTCTTGCGCCACAAGTAACTTCTTAGGCGTTTTCTATTTTGAAATTCCTGTCATTTTTTTTTTTACTTGAGATCTTTTGTGGGTCAAATTTGAAGTTCATAAAAATAGCAAATAATTTAATAAATAGTGATGCAAAAACAAATTTACAAATATATACACAAGACTAGTCCTTAAGAAACCTTATGTTCATCTTTCATTTATCTGAATTTCAGTAGAAGTGAGCACCACTATAACATTAAGCATCCAAAAGTAAAATTGTAGAGAATATGTCATACAAATGAAGGATAATTTGCTAAGTGTTGTAAATCTAAATTATTATATGAGGCCTAATTTGTAAGGAAAGATATTAATATAGACTACAGATTGTCTTGAAATTTATTATAGTACGAGAGCAATTAAAAATCTATATATATATGTGTGTGTGTGTCAAAAGTCAGCAAGGGGAAATGCTACTGTTGTTTAATTTATGTTCATATAATCTTTTAAATCATGAGAAGTACAGAAGAGGGCAACAGAAAGATCAATAAGCAGCTTAAAAATTAAAAACAAAGTTCAAGACAAATTACTCAAGACATCAGTACTGCTCAAACAGTTCAACGTCTAGAAACTGACTTCCCATGTGCTCTTTCTCTCTATTCCTAGGAATGTGAAAATATGTGCATTATGAGGTACAAAACGGGGAATACTTACAAAAAAAAAAAAGTTGTGCTTTGGTGAGTATTAAATTGTTTGCCTTATTTGAAGGCACATTTAAAGACATGATAGATGGATAATACTTTCCAGTGTAATACCAACACAGAATAGAAGGAACAGCATCAAGTTAGGTCTTCAAAACAACTTGGAATCAAGGATAACAATAATGAATACAACTACAGTCAACTAATTCTCTTGGTTTGATTCGTAAGCTGTCTGGTTTGAATTACATTCAGTCCAACCTGAAATTTCAAATTTGTTTAATACTCCACTCCCCACTCTCCCACCCCCCCAAAAAAAAAAAAAAAAAAAAAAGGACCCTTTCTTTAGTGCCAGAAACATGTCTCTTGAGGGCCATTATGCTTGAATTGTTGAAAGCAGACTTTCTAGACCATATATGTATACAGATATACGAGTTATTCTTTATCCTTGTTAATTCAAAACAAGCTTCTGTAAGCTAAGATGAATATATGAACCCCTAGAACCTCAGTAATGGAATTTTACCTTACATCTTATCCCAACGATTGCATTAAGCCGATCTTATTCTCAAACCCGTCTCAATGGAACTTGATATCCTATTACTGTTGCATCATCATTGCATGAGTCATTTAGCTTTCAACTACGTGTGATAGATCATGTGACCATTCACGCTACACACAATTACAATCGTTCAACGAAGCACACATGCCAAGGAACCTGGCCACATCTAATTCAGGAAAAACTTTACCATTCTGATAGCAAGATATTACCAACTAGTAATTCCAAGCAAGAGTTGACCTATCTAAGTTTACCATATACATAAGATACCTGATTCGATTACAAACAAATATGAGGCTATGTATGAGATGACATTTTCAATGCATTGTTAATCAAATATCCCAGCCCTTGTTGCATCCATCCAAAGGAATAATAGTGGGAACATCATTGAAAACATAATCTAAAAGAACATTAGGAATCACGACATATAACAAAAGGAAGGACTTGTACTGACCAACATGCTCTCAGATGTTGGGGTGAGGAAAGAAATCTTTGCAGAATCAGAACCTTCCAACCCAAGAATGAGACCGTTATACCACCTTCCATTAGTATGTCGAAATCTGCACTTCGATCCAATTGAATAACTTTGATCCGCCAGTGGTTCTACTACAACTTCAGTTGGATCAAGAAATTCCACTTTGACATCCTCCACACAACCCTTGGATCCTTGTAGAACAGAATCAGCCTCTCGCAATAACCGTGCCCGTTTCAGGTGGAGGAGACCTTCCTCAGCATCTGTGATTGCCTGTATAAGCTCTTTGTGGACCTAACCCAATGCGAATTACAAAATGCACTCAGCAACCAGCGAAGAAATAGCTCGAAATGTATATTTGTATTGACTTGTCAATAAGTAGTACGATTACAAACAAACAAACAAACAAACCAAACCTTATTTCTACTAAGTAGGGTCGGCTGCATGAATCCTGCTATGCCATTGCAACCTGTTATGGACCATATCCTCCTCAATTCCTAGATGAGCTATATCATTCTTACAAATTACCCACCAAGTCTTTTTCGGTCTTCCCCTACCCCTCTTATGTTGACTGCTCTCTCTAAAATCTACTCCCCTGACAGGAACTTCTACTGGTCGTCTTAACAAATGACCTAACCACCTTAAGCGTATTTCTCTCATCTTCTCACCAATAGGTGCTACTCCAATCTTCTCACGAACATGCTCATTGCATATCTTGTCCATCTTAGTGTACCCACACATCTATCTTAACATTCGTATTTCTGCTACTCTTATCTTTTGCTCATATGTTTAATTCACAGCCCAACATTCAGACCCATAAAGCCTCGCTGGCCTAATTATCGTTCTATAAAATTTACCCTTAAGTCGTAAAGGAATTTTGTGATCGCATAATATTTAAGTTATTTCCGATGCCATTCTCCATTTTGTCTAACCCTCTTGCATCCGATGTGTACATCTCGATCTATACCACAATCACTCTGAAAAATCGATCCTAAATACTTAAAATTGTCACTTATGGGTATCCTTGATCTCCGATACTAACATCTATTCTATTCCTACGTACACTCTTGCTAAATTTAAACTCCATGTATTCTGTTTTTGATCTACTAATTTTAAACCCTTTTGCCTCAAGTGTATCTCTCCAAACCTCGAGTTTAGCATTAAACCCGTGTTTTGTTTCATCTACTAAAACAATGTCATCTGCAAATAACATATACCATGGTATTTCCTCCTGTATGTGTCTTATAAGTTCATCTATGATGAACCTTGGTGTAAACCTATGTTTATAGGGAACTCTTGTGTCAACGTTCCTGATATTCTCACACTTGTAACCACATCCCTATACATCTCCTTTATTGATTCTATATATGCTACTCTAAACCCTCTTTTTTCTAAAACTCTCCACTCATTATAATTTATAACTTCTCTAGGAAATCTGTCATATGCCTTAAGTAGTAATGATACATGTATACTTTTTCATCATTTTACGGAGCTATCAAGGTTCATGTAGAAAAATTAAATCACAGGGAGATAAATTCATCTCCAAGTCTAGTAGGATTCTCTTATATAGGAACACTAACTAGGATAAACTAGAATGAAAATTCAACTGCTAAACTAGATATTTTTCTCAGTACGAAGTAGTTAATTGGCATAACACGTAACATCAACCAGCAGTTGATGATTCAACTAGCTCAGCACTCATATATGAAAAAAAAAAATTCAAATGTAGACCTCACAATCAAGAGTCAAAATCAGCTTAAGGCCAAGATACTTAACCAATAACACGTCATATTACCTATGCCCAAGGCTCTAAACTCTAAAGCAAGTTAAATAAGGACAAGAAAGAGATTGCTGTAACTCATCAGCTCAAGTATAAAATGTACATAACCAGATAAAAAACAATATGAAAGAATAAATTAAGTGGAGTAAGAAGCAATAACAAGAATGAATTACAACTAAAACCTAGTTTTTTTTTTTTTTTTTTTCTGCACAACTAAACTATACTTGCAACTATTATGGTGTCAAATATGTATTCAAACTTTCTCTTTGGACGTACTACTATTCGCATAATCAATTACCAATGAAGCAAGTTTTATAATTAAAAATCTTGACGTTTTCAGTCATTAATTAATCCAAACCTAACTTGTAAATGACAAACCAAACAACAGATTCAATCAACAAACTAAAGACACCCCTGTCAAAATTTCAATTTACTGTATAAATTCATGGAATAGAGATTGAGAACTAGTTGTTGAGAAGAATAAAATAACGGAAAGGACTAACGGCGAGGAGCTCGGCGTTAGAAGGATCAGAAGCGAGAGCGTCCTTGAGTGTATCGAGAGAATCTCTTTGGTCCTGTAATTGGAGCTCCAGCTGCTCTTCTAGGGCCTTCTCTTCGTCATCGTCCGCCATTCCCTAACTTTGCCTTGTGAATGAGAGAAAAAGGCAAAAAAAAATGAGACAGACAGGGAGAAGCAAAATGATTTAAAATCTACCACCTCCCAAACTCACAACATATAATAGGGTTGATTACATTTACATTTACATCCCTTCAAATTTAGTTAAACTACCCATCAAACTCTCAAGTTTGACAAAATTACAATCACCCCTTAAACGACAATTCCCTTAAATCTCTATGACGGAATAAACGAAAAAACTAATTAACCAAAAAAAAAACTGGTGAAAAAGACCAAATACCCCATTATTCCAAATCAGAAAATCCTACCCCTTTCTCGTCCAAACTTCAAAGTCCCCCAAAATCACAACCCATTTCCCATCGCTGCACACCTCCAGCACCTCCCCTTCAGGTCCCCACAACACACCCACTACCCCTCTCCCTCTCGCAACCTATTTGAAACCCACAACAGATCTAACACCGCCTTCCCATATGCACCTCCACCCTCCCCTCCATTTCTAGCCAAAATGGAACTGACAGATAAACGAGCTGCATGAACAAAGTCCACAGCAAAGAGCATCGTGAATATACCAAAAAGGAAATGGAACATTAGCAAAAGTTGCAGACTTGATGATTATTTAAATTTTCATACTTCAAACCAGTGGATGGCATCGTTTCGTTAAATGATTCGCGGCGGACAAGGTGGATTTTGTTGTCTTTTATTCGGTGCTGAAGGCATTGGAGCAAATGTGGATGAAGATTTGGATGAATTTTATTTGGTTTTTATCTCGAACTTATATATTGGTATGATGATTTTGGGAGTTGGATTTAAACTATCAACATTGATCGAAGAAAAAAAGTGAGGTTTTTTTTAAAAAAAAAAAAAAAAAAAATTGAGAAATTATATGATAATATATTAAATCCCTTAAGGTTTTTGTTGTTTTAAACTAAATCTCTCAACGTTATTTGTTTTTCACTTTATTCCTTTTAACTAATGGTCAAATATAATTCTATCATTAATTTTTTTTAAAAGATAAATTTACTACTTAAGATTTAAGTAAAATTTTACATTCTATCCTCTCAGGTAATTTTAAAACATTTAATACATTAAGATAAAAATAAAATCTAATAATGTTATTAGTATTATTAAAAATATGAATATGTTCCAAATTAATTACTGATATTTTAATTCTCGAATTATAATTTTTTTAATATTTAAAATTTAAAAATATAATAAAATAATTAATTTTAAAATTTTTGATAATTATTAAAAGTATTTCATCTAAATTATTTTAATTTTATTTTTTATTTATATCATAAAGTTTCTTCATATAATTTAGATATTTGTTAAATTATATTAACAAAGGAAAAAAATAAGAATAAAACTATTTTAAATAAACATAAAGAAAAGTAAAAGGAAAAATATATTGATATAACTTTAATAGATGATTATAAGTCTTATATATTTAAAAATTTATTTTTACATGAAAATAAAATATAATAAAAATACCAAAAAATACCGAAAGTGCTAAGGAATTTTTATATTTAATTTTTTTTCATAAGAATTTTTAAAGAATCACTGGTGTTTGTGGATATCGTTATATTTTTAGTTGTTTTAATAATATTTTTTATTGATTAATGATTAAAGTAAGTTAATTGATACAAAACTTAAATTAAGGAATAAAATGACCAATATAATAACTTTAAGAGATTAATTTTATATATTCTAGAAGTATCTATGGGTAAAAATATCTTTTTCATATTTTAATAGTCAAATTGTTGACGAAAGGGGTAAAATGAGAAGAAAAAAATAACGTTAAGGAATTTAGTACAAAAATGTCCAAATTTTAAGGGAGTTTAATGTATTTAACCCTTTAGACATTTATATTTTGGACAAATTACGGTAAACTCTCATGTGGTTTGAGTTTCAAACCTCTAACCCTTATGTGTTTCAAAAATATATCTTAAACTCCCATGTCCTTTGGATTAAAGGGTAAAATAGATAAAAAAATATCCAAACTAACAGCGTTTGCAGAACATGCACCTTAAATACACGTTGTTGACTGAAAAAAATGATTTTGCGACACCTCCAAAAATGTTACTTTTTTTGCCCAATATAACCTTATTCTTACTTATACAACCATACACTCTCTTCTCCTACGCATACAACATTTTCCACCAAGAAACACAAACACAAAGCTGATAAGGTAATTCTCTAACCTTTTTTGTATTTTTTTTTAATAAACTTACTTCATATATTTTAAAATTTCTTACTCTTTTACATTCCTTCATTTTTAATTTGTTTATGTTATATTAATTTGAAGATAAAATGTCACATTCAACAAGGAATAGATGGGGCACCTCGTGATTTGCAATATGAATAACAACTGTGTCATTGCGGAAAGGAAGCACTAATGAAAATAGTAGATTCAGAAAAACCAACAGAAGGCATGTTGTACTTTGTTTGTGAGAAGGAGGAACACAGCTTTTGGGCATGTTGCAACCCAATTAATAAGGTTACGTATAAAATCGAAGAGGTTGATCAAACTAACTTCTTTTTTTATGCAAAAAATAAAGCTAATATGGGTTTAAAAAAGAAGGTTTAAGAACTTAAAAGAGATGATTGGAATGACGAAGGTGTTGGTGCTTGGGTGCATATTGTTGTCATGTCTTTCTATTATTGTCAATATAATGAAATAAGAATTGTAAAATCAATATTCTATATTGAATTTCTCTAACTTTGTGTAATGAACATACTTATTTTAGTCATGTAGAAACAACTTGTGTAAAAAAAAACATTATGTTAGTTTTAAAACACCAACTTGGCATCAACATCAGCAAAGTACACTAAACTGGAAATTGTTAAACTAGCAAATACTTAACTGAACTGGAAATAAACCAGTTCAGCACCCATACAAAAATCAGTTCATTGCCTCAACCAGAAATTTGTTCAAAAACACAGTCAACACCAGCAAAGAAACTTAATTAACTGCATAATACTTCAACATGCTAAACAAAAGTAATTGGTAAAATAAAACAGAGTACTAAGTAGCAGAAAATTGATTTATTTCTTGCTATGCACTTTCTTGTTGATAGTTTAGGCATGGACCTACAAGTGGTTTTCCAATACCTTGTTGAGGTGAACCAACAGGTGCAGTAGATGAACCTGTATCAACACCAAATGTAGAACTCGTACCAGCTGAACCTTTGCCAACTATCCCTGCAACAGCACCTCTACCCATACTATATCAACCAGCAGCTTTAACCGTACCAATTCCATTATCTTTGTTACGTGCACTACCTACACCTACACCTCTTTCTCTGAGAGTCTTTTTTCTGCTACTACTAGCCCTTCCAACAGAATTTGCACCTCTTGTATTAGAACTGGCAACATTGAAACAACTTCTATTATGACCTCCTCTATCAACATTTCTAATTCTAGCAACGGCAGCAGAAGTACCAAAAGAAGCAGTAGCAAGAGAATCACTAGAAGAAGCAATAGCAGAACCACCAGGAGAAGTACCAACAACAAAACCACCAATGGAAAGAAGCAAAAAAACCACTATCAAAAGCCTCAGCAGCTATAGTAGGAACAGAACCATCAGAGAAGAACCATCAATAAAAAGCTGCAGCAATTGCTGAACCATTTTCAGGAGCCTAAGACTACTGTAAACACACACTTAGTATATAAAACCCTTACTTTTAGTTATTGAGTATTCAATATTCAACACAAAAATTAACTTGAAGTACTTTGTTTAGGGTGAGGCTGATCTTTAGAAGATCTTAGGTTATGGTTTTTTCTAAAACACTTTATGCATGTGACAGTCAATTCTTTGCTCGAGGCCTTATAAGGATTCCTCGACTCTTCAGGGTTCTTTTTTCTCAGTTTTTTTGGTCTACCAAGTTGCTTTCTCACATGAGGTAGGTTGAAAGAGTCATCAGTAGTAGGTTCCCAAAAGTGCATTGAGCAATAAGGTATGTTTCTTTACTATAACACCTATCCAAATAAAATTCAACCAGTCTCTCTCGACCAATGTGAATGGCTGAAATTGCATGTCCATATGGAATGCCATAGAGTTGAAATGACCCACATGTGCAGGTTCTCTCTATGAGGTCCACAACATAATTTTTTACTTCCAGAATCCACTTCAAATTTTTTTTCTCCACATAGAAGGGGAAAGCAATACCTATTGTTCATTTTATTTTATTTTTCAACTTTTCTTGTATTTTTGGACATATTGGACCACCATATTTCTTCATACCCTCTCTTTTCACATTTACCCTTTGCACAATTCTCCTTCTTATCCACTCAAAAATTGTTATAATACTCTGGTCCCTAACTTGAAGAATGTATACATTGAAAGATTCATTCAAGTTGTTAACTAGAATATCAAATCTACAACTATTACTAAAGTAAGACCTTGACCACAAATGAGGAGAAATCTTTCTTAACCAACTTGTTGCATTCACTATATTTCCCACCTTAAGATCAACCTTTTCAAGCTCTTCCGTTGCTTTGTTGAAATCTTGGGGGTTAGTAGATGAAGTTGTCTTCTAAAAAAGATCTTTAAGTTCTTTACCCTTGAACTTCTGGTTAAAATTCTGGTACAAGCGTCTTAGACAGTACCTATTTTTAGCATCCTTATTAGGACTTCTTCCACGGCACGGACAAGTCTTTTTGCCTAACTAATATAAAAGTCCATCTCTATCATCTATCCTTATATCAGTCCTGAACTCATTCAAGAACCACTTCTATGAATCATACATCTCAACCTCAACTACTGCAAGAGCAATTGGATACACGTTATGATTTCCATCTCTGCCAATTACACTTAGCAGTTGACCACCAAATGGACCCTTCAAAAAGCACCCATCAAGACCAATAATAGGTCTACAATCTGCCAAAAAACCATCCTTCCAAGTGCTAAATCTGTAGTGTAGTCTCTGAAATATCCCTTTCTCCTCAATTTTGGACCTATCCCATTTAATCTTCAAACAACTCCTAGGATTTTTCTTTCTTAATGCATTATAGTACTCCCACAACTTTTTATACTCTTCCCTATCACAGCCCTGTAACATTTCCTTAGCTTTTCTTTTAGATTTGTATGCTTGAACCAGATTTATTTCAACCATTAAATTCCTTTTAACATCCCTTGACAACTGATATATTTCCAATATCAGGTTCATTTCTAAGCTTATTAGGGAACGTTTTGGTTAAGTACTTTGAGGTGGCATGCTTGTTGTTGTATTCCCTTCCACAAGTGTGTGTCCTGCTAAGGGTTTTTATCTAAAAAGTAGTCTTCCCTTCTATTTCAGATGCATGGATTCTGTAGTTATTAGCACACTTAGCAATTATGATCTTGCTCTCATTTTTTGAAGGCTTCACAGCATAGCCTTCTCTTAAGTTCCATTCATAAAGACCTCTCTAAAAACTCTGAAATTCTTGAACTTCTGTCCAACGACCAAGTCAAACTTTGGTTTCCTAAATTTCAATTCAGGATTGAACTCCATAGGGTCTTCCCATGACATTTCACTATCAGCCCCTCCTTGAATTAGTGGGTTTTCCTTATTTCGTTCTACTCTTTAGTAGGCACTACATCAGGTATTGTAAATCTAGCATTATTCTCTTGTGATGTTTCAGTTGCATGATTGTCATCTTCTAGTGATGTTGCTTTTTTGGTTGTTTATTTTTTGGTTGCTTTTCTGATGTGGTACCCCTTTATTGTTCTATTTTCCATTTCAGAAAATGTCTTCATCTTCCATGGCTTCAAGTCCTTCTTTCAGCCATTCAAGTATTTCCACTTCAGCCTACTTCTTAAAATTGTTTGTTGCTTCATCATTATTACTCTTCTTTGTTGCTGCTTCATCACTATCACTCTTTTCTTCTATTTTTGCTTCATCATTTTCCCTCTTTGCTTTTGTTGTTGTTCTCTTGCTTTTCTTTCCCTTAGTTATTGTCTGCTGTTGATTTGGTGTCTGCTCTACAGCTACTAGTTGCTCCTCATTCCCTTGTTGCTCCTTTGAAGTCAATCTAGATGTCTAGTCTATTTTTTCAACAAACACCTCCAGATGAGGCAAGTGATCCCAAATTGTTGTGCAAAGCTTTACGTCTTCATCACACTTTAGGTAAGCAGTTGTGATATAAAGGGTACAATCTGGATGCCTAAATGTGGTAGAAGTTGACTTTAGATCCTAGGTCTACTTTATTGTACTTGGCCACTAGTTTATCAAATATAATCTCACTTGTTCTCCTATGTTCGATGATGGCCTTTTCTTCACCAATATATCTAACCTTGGGCTCACTCAATATAGCCACCAAACCATATGTGCACATCTTGGACTTTCTGATTATCTATTCCCATTAACTTATTAGGTAAAGTTGCCCTTAACTCCTAATGAACAGCTCTTATTATCTGATTAGCATTCCCCATTGTTTCACCTGAAAAGAAATGCAACATTATTATAGTTGACCACACAAAACATGGCAAAAAATACACTTAACAAATGACATACATGGTGGTCCATCACCATAAAATACAGTAGGGTTTAATTACATTTACCTTCCTTGAGGTTTGGCTAAACTACGAAATCAACTCCTGGATTTGACAAAATAACAAATACCCACTTAAATGTTAGATCCGTTAAACCCTTCTAACAGAATAAGTGAAAATACAAAATAGATTGTCCATTAATTTGTATTGCCTTGACCAAATTGCCCACAAAACCACCCCCAACGTCATCTTTCTTAGCCTGCAGGCTCTCCACCAATATCAAAGCTAGAAGAATCACTATCCATCCCTTCTCATCCTCCACTACCAGCACAAGCCTTAGTCTTCTCCACCATCTCAAGCAGCCGCAAACCCCAACCCTCTCCTAAAATTTCTCTACTCTGAACCCACTAGGTTGCTAACATTCCCCTTCCCCCTCTCGGTCAAATGAGATTGACATAGAGAAAGAGAGATGCTGTCTATCCATGGGAATTCAATCTGCTAAAGTTTTCCCCAAAAAGCACACACACTGGTGGTGTCCCATATATAAATGTAATGGAAAAAAAAAGAAGGAATCAGCGTACCACCAAGGCAAACCAACAACAACAAACTCCTGTTTGTTGTTTCAAGTTGGAATCCAGAAATTTTGAATTTTATTTTGTTGGTTCTTGCATCCTTTGGAGATGCCCAATTTCTGCAAAGTCAAACTGAGTGGTAGTTCATCCAAGAGTACTTTTTCTAAGCCATACAAAAGAGTACTTAATTTTATTTTCAGTAAAAACCCAATAAATAATCATCTTAATATTAGTTTTTGTAGTTTCAATTACAGTAGAAGTATTGGAAAAAGAAAAGAACTTTAATTAATAGTGCTTACTTTAGGTGATATAGTCAAAGAAAAGATCTTTGATATGGTTGTGTTGGTTCTGATGATATTTTTTTCCTTTTTAACTTTTTTTGAATTAGAATTTTTTCTTGACTGACTTAATTAGTTTCAAGAAAAAAAATGTAAAAAATTGGTTTTTTTTTCTACCAAGGAAATAACGAGCGGATTTGGTCTTCACATATTTTACATATATAGTTGATCTTTCAAGTTTTGAGATTGTTGATAGCTACTTGGTGGATTGAAGTTTATATGTTGGATTTTTTTTGAGGGAGAGAGTGGGGCTTAAAATTGCTCTTTGTTGGTGTTAAATCCAAGTGGCATGTGGATTTGCAGTTAGAAGTATTGAAAATGTTTCTGCACTACTTCTGATGGGTGGTAATTAGAGATAGAAGAGATCAATTTGGTGGGAAAAAGGGTGTTTTTGGAGTAAAAATGCTAGACTTGGTTCTAGAAAGGTCATTTTTAGAACTATACATTGAATTTGTACTAATGTCAGCATTATTTTTAACGTATGATAATGGTAGGGATTATTTGTTAAACGTTTGGGTATTTAAGAGGGTTGATTGTTATTTTGCCAAACCTTTGGGTTAGTTTTATAGTTTGGCCAAACCTCAGGGAAGGAAAATGTAATTATTCCAATACAATAACCAGTCACATACATGGTGGTCCGTTACCATAAAATACAATAAGCACAAAACACAAAAGGACCTCTAATAGAAACTAACAGTAAACAAGTCCGTCCATTACCATCAAAATACAATAAATGAAAAACACCTTTTTTTTTTATCTAAATCAATGCTATCCAACCCATAAAAGACCTTTTTTTTTTTTTTTTTTTTCCAGCGACCTACTTTTTTCAATACAATAAACAAGGTTTTTTTGGTCTAGTCATAGATTCACAGTCTAATTCCCCAACGAAAAGACCTATTTTCTTCTCCAAATCAATACTTCCCAACCCCTACAATAAATTTAATCAGAAGTCCTAATTGTATACAAAAGCCCTAAATGTATACTAGCCCTAGAAAAAAATTCACAATCCAATAACCCTACAATCGCGTTTGTAAAATACAAATTTCTTGTACTCTAGTGTGGTTCAGCGCCATAAACAAGTTTAAAACATTCATACATAAACCCTACGTAAAAATTGAAAATTAGGACATACAATATTCCCTTTGAATCCACGCTTTGCAACCACAACTTTTGGTCTTGCCCTTGATTTCGCGCTTTGAACTCTTTAAATGGGTTTGATTTGTGATTAATGCGATTTGATTATTGAGATTTGTTGAAAAGATTTGGTTTTTGAAATTTTGGACATAAGGGTTTTAAAGGTTCTGGCTTCTAGAGGTTTCTCTCCCTCGTCAACTCGGCAAATAGGGAAAATGATTGATCTGAAAACGTTGGTGTTAGTTTAAATATAAGGGTAATAAGGTAATTTCAGCAAGAACCATCAGTTTGGATATTTTTCGTCAATTTAACCCTTTAGTCCAGAGCACATAAGGGTTTAAGGTATATTTTTGAAACACATAGGGTTTAAAGGTCTGAATGCCAAAGCACATGGGGGTTTACGATAATTTAGCCTTATATTTTTTTGTTCATGTTGAAGTAAAAAGGGTTAATAGCACTAAACCCCCTTGAACTATACCATTATATACACTTTACCATCCTCATCTCATTTTATCGGCACTTAATTCCTCTTTTTTGTATGATTGGACAAAAATACCCTTACTAAATAATTGTTTTTCTTTTTCTTTTTCATTTTCCAACTATTCTTTCCACCTTTTTTTCCTTATCCCTTCCTTCCTTTTTCTTCTTTTGTTTTTTCTTTTTCTCCCCACTCGTTTCTCGTTAGCTACGTAATTCATTCTGCTTGTATAAATATTTGTACACCTAAAATGATTAATTTTATTTTCTTTAACTAATTATTTATTTTTTTTCTTTGTTTATTTTTTAATTCTTACTATAAGAGCATATATTTGTTATATTGATAAAGTATTTTTTATCTAAATTAAATTACAAATTATAAAAAAACATACACAAACAACACGGATTTATAATTAATCAACTATATAAAAAAAAATAAACAAATTTATCAACTAGTAATATTTTTATTTGCTATTTTTTTACATTGATAAATTATTAACCCTTATTTTTATTTTTATCTATTTATTTAAATTTTTAAACTAATATTTGATTTATTGAGATTCAAATTTTTATTTATTGAAATTTTAATTTTCTTATATATATTTAAATAATTTAATTAATAGTTTAAATACACTTTTATGTAACTAACATATATTCCATTATAAAGGAGATCGTAATGAATTTAAAATGATAGAATTTATGAAACAAACGATATAAAAATAATTAGTTAAATCTAAATTTGAAAAAATTATATGTCCTAATTATAAAATTAAGAATAGCATAGGAAACAAACTAGCTATTGGTATGAGAAAAAGGGAGAAAATTCATCTAATTCTTTTTTTTTTTTTTTTAACTCATTTGTTTCTTAAATTTTATTGTTCTATATTTGTTACAATTTCCTATATAATAGAATAGGTATTAGGTACATCAAAGTGCATTTAAAATGTTAATTAAAATATTTAAATACATATAAAGAAATTAGAGTTTCAATAATTCAAAATTTTGTGTCTCAATAAATTAAATATTAGTTTAAAAATTCAAATAAATAGATAAAAATAAAATTAAGGGTTAATAATTTATTAATGTAAAGAAAATAAAAATATTACTTGTTGATTAGCTTGCTTATTTGTTTTTACTATAGTTGACTAATTATAAATCTAACTTGTTTATATATGTTTTTATAATTTAATTTTAGATAAAAATACTTTATTAATAACATACACACACATATATATTGACTTATAATAATAAGAATTAAAAATAAACAAAGACAACAAAATAAATAATTAGTTAAAAAATTAAAAATTATAATTTAAATGCACAAATATTTATTGTAGAACGAAGAAAATAGCATTGACAAGCGAGAAAGGAGAAAAAGAAAAATAAAAGAAGAAAAAGACAGAAGGGGAAAAGGAAAAAAAAAAGTGACAAAGAAGAGTTGGAAAAACAAAAAGAAAAACAATTACTTAGCAAGGATGTTTTTGTCCAATCATATAGAAATGATGGGTTAAGTACCTATAAAATAAGTTGGATGGGGCAAATTATAACTAGAGGTATAATTCAGGGAGTTTAGTTCTATTAACTCTAATATATATATATATATATATATAAAAAATGTTATCTGTAATTTTTTTTTGATCAGTAGTTTTATAGATTTTGATGTGATTTATAGTATGGATTGATGTTTGGGGATATGGTGGATTGAAGTAGTCGAATTTTCAGCAAAGACGGATTGAAGAAGAAGAAGGCTGTGAAGTATTTTTTTTCCAATTTCATCTTTGACCCCAAAAGTCTCTAGATATATGAATATTATCTGCCAACTTTGGTGTGAAAGGATACTTTTCGAAGAAAAATATTAGTACCGACCTCTTGGGGGCATATTTGACTTACTAGCTTAATTTTTTGCTGACATCAACGATATCTCTAATAGCAAGGGTGTATTTATTAAACGTTTGGATACATAAGGGAGTTGACTGTTATTTCAGCAAATCTCACGGTTTAATTGGTAGTTCGGCTAAAATTCAGGAGAGGTAAATGTAATTAACCCTATAATAAAATCATATTAAATTATCAATTCTTAAATACTATGTTATTTTGCCATCTCGCATAAGACATATCGAGAAATGTACTATTTTAAGACTTACTAAAAAATAAGTACTATCTCATGCCTTAGGAAAAATGTAATTTTGGTCACAATATATTGATGGTAGAGTTAAACTAGTTTCGAAAGTTAACTTCCTAATATTTTTAATTATTTAGCCAGAAAAGGACAATTAACAGAAATACAATTGTAACTAACTATTAAAATCAATTTGTCCTTTTGACTTTGTACTTTTAGTCTGTAATATTTAAATGTTGGATTAGTATGATCTTTTGATTTTCAAATAATTATAGTAAGGATTTGATGATGAAATAAGTTGAGAATTGAATTCAATATGTGTACTAAACATCCTAATAAACCAAAACATGGAAAAAACTAATTAAATATTCTTTTTCATAATTTTCTTTTTCTTTTCTATTTATATTTTAATGCTAGTATGTATCTTAGATGTTTCTTCTCTTTTACGTACTTGGAATCAATTTTTTTATTTATTTAATCTCATCTCTCAATTTTGATATAAAATTTGTATTATTTGTTATTTCGTATTATGTACAATCAATTGATTACATATTGTAGCATATTTTCACTTATTATGATAATTAAATAATCTACTAAGTATTCTGCTAGAATGTAAGTGATATATATTTCATATGTTGCTATAAGTTGATCCTCTAATAAAATTTTAGTATTGCAATAGATTATTGTTTAACTCCCAAATGAAATCAATTTTGCTAAAATTGTTTAGTTTATTTATTAGAATTATCAATGTACATGTACATTAAAGCAAATGCTCTAAATTTTATTATTAGAATATTTTTAATAAGAAGGAAAGAGAATAAAAACAAAAGAAATTCTTTTTTCAAAAATCCCTAAAAAATGCTTCATATTGTTAAAATTATTTGAAACTTATCCTTAATAGATATTGCAAATGCGAACTCTAGTACAACCATTTCAAAATGTGTCCACTAGTCATATAGGAATTTGTGTATGACAGGTGTTACAATTAAAGTTACACTATTGCAAAAATAATTATCTTCTATTTTACTTTTTTGTTTGTTTGTTTATGTGTATTATTAATCAATTGGAGCTAAATTAATAAAATAAGGCATTCTTTAGGTAAAGATAATTATATTGATGTGAAGTGGTTTAAGATATTTTGTAGGAGAGAATTAAAATAAAAAATTTCACTTAAATTTCATTGCAATAATAAGTATTTTATCATTAAAAAAATTTATTATCTTACATTTTCAGGTAAATGACACTGAACCACCTTGTGATTTGGTTAATGTTTGCATTACCCCATTATGATTTTCAAACCTACAATCTGACTCTTTGTGGTTTGGGTTTTTTATAAAGATATATATAGAAAGTTAAAAAACTAATGGTTTTGTGCACAATATCCAAAGTATTCTGCAGCCTAATACCTCTATATCACCCAAAAAAGCCCTCTATTAGAAGCAAGGGATTGTATTTTATATTAAAATATATAACTAAAATTAATTAGAGGCTTTAAATGACTAAAATAACCCTTACAACTAAATTTTTTTAATATTCTAATGGTCACTCAACTGAATATTTAACCGTTTCACTTTACCTCCAAACTACAAGGAGTCAGATTGTAAGTTTGAGAACTGTAAGGAGGTAACATGAACACTAGCCAAACTATCAGGGGGTTCCTTGTTAATTGATCCTAAATTTTTATCTATGAGGTGGTATATACGATCAAAATAATAGTTGAATAATTTTCCACATTATTGTTTGTTTGGGATTGTAGTAAATCTCTAGGATATATTTAGCTTAACTTTCAAACCATTTCATCTTAAAATCCTAATAAATTATTAAAAAATTAGATGATCATATTAATCCAAAATCCAAACATTAAGGACCAAAAATGCAAAGTTAAAACTTTTGATGGATGGAAATTTGATTTTGACTATTAATAACTATTGGATTTCTATTAACTGTTCTTTTTTGGCCAAAATTAGAAATATTAGAGACTAAATTTATTTTTAATGAACTTGCAAGGATTAATTTGGTTCCTCTCCCAAACATTAGGGATTGAAATCTAACAACAATAAAAATGTTAAAGTCTGTCCCCTGTTTCACTTAGCTTGGGTGTGCTTGGTTCTAGGAAATTGGAATTGGAGTGAATTCCAATTATATTGGATACTACCTTTCTCAAATGGATTAAATTGGAATTAAGTTCCATATCTAATCCAATTTCACAAGGTGAAAACTTTTGTTGGATTGAAATTCTCAATTCTAATTCGTCATCAGTTAGATTTTAGAGTAGTCATTGTTGGAGAATTTTCAAATAAGAAGAGTTGCAACTTTACATAATTGATAGTTGTGATGTCTATACAATTTAACATATGTGTCTATTCACTAAGTCATGTTGGATGAATAGGCATGTCTCTTAATGAAGAGACATTTATGTTGGTATGTAATGTAGATTAGATACATTTTTCTTCTTCTTCTAATTTCTCCTACAAAATAAGATAAATTTGTCAAAGGTTCAAGTGCTTAGTGAATTAATTTCTTTAGTGCAAAATGCAGTTAATCGCTAGATTTTATTGTATCGTAAAGGTTATTTTTAAAACTCTTTTGTACACCAATTATGGTAGTGGTAAATTAAACCTTAAGTAAAGTGACAATGTAACACATCTTGAAGTCATCTCTTGTTCCAACTTATGCAGTTTTACAGTACCCTTTTATATTTTGGTTTAATTTTGTTCTAACAATCTTAAGGTTTAATTTTTGTATATGAAAGTTGGTTTTCTTGAGAAAATTATAAGAGGTGGCATTGGCACATTGATGGAAGAAAGTAGACAGGAATATTTCGAAATGAACATTTCCTACTTGCAATAATTGTGGAATTTATATGCATTCATGGTGATATTCATTTCCTAAAAGCTATGTCTAATGCATTTTAAGACATGTTAAAATGATAATATTGGAAAGAGTATTCAAATAACCATTTCCTAATAATTATAGGATAACAGTGTATACTTGAAATTTAGAAAAATATGTCTTGTTGAATCATAATCCTGCTCTTATTGATGATCAAATCAGTCTAATAGTTGAAATCTAGTTGCAGGAAGTTTTCAGTATATTAGATCAACGAACGCTATTGATTGTCCGAAAGTCAAACATTCGGATGTTGGGGAACATCTGGAACAAGACCAGTAGGCTAACTAGAATCGACACACCTCCATCGGACGTAGTTGATTGTCTAAAAGGTAGAGCTTTGTACGCAGATGATCGTTCGAGTAAGAGAATTCAAAATCCAATAGGAGGTGCAAGCATTAGAGAATGGACGCAAGACAACGTTCGAAGGAGCACAAGTATTTTTAGTGGCATTTTCTTTGAATGAAGAATAACGTCCAATTAGTCATGTGGCAAAATCCAGAAGCCACTGAACTTTTATAGGATGCAGGATCGGATGAAGTCTCGGAGGTCCGATTGAAGACAAAGTAGAACTCCTTCGAGGGATCGGATGGATAATCAGACACAAAGGCTATGCATTGGCCAACCGAACCGTCTAACATCTAGTTTTTCAACATTTAATGCATAGTCATTGGAGGCTAGTTGGATGCCAATTTTGAGCACCTATAAATACCCCTTTGTCTAACATAAATGGAGATAACTGTCACAATTAATACAAGCATTTACTCAAGCTATTTTAGTGAAAATAGCGTTTGGCTCTCTATGGTGTTGTATTAGTGGAAACAAAATTGATCAAGTGAATGATCTTCAAGTGTAAGAGTGAAGAGATAACAATTGTACAAAAGTGACGTTGTGTGTAAAACTCTTAGCTCAACTAGAGGTACTTAGTATGAGAAAAAGCGATCCTACTTAGTGTACAAGAAGGTTATCGTCTTACCTACATTGAAGAGGCACAAATTAATGGATATACACTCCAAGCTTATGAAGCTTGGAAATTTGGTTTGAACCTTTCATTTAATTATCCTTGTGCACTTATTGTTTTGATCTTTAAATTACTTCATTTATTACTTGTGCCTTATCTAAGTTTTTATTGTGCAAAGTTTCAAATTATTTTAAGAAACCTAATTCACCCCCCTCTGGGGTTGCTTTGGGCCAACAATTAGTATCAGAGCATTGGTCTTTGATATTTAGCTTAACTAGCGTAAGAGAAAAGATCATAATGCCAACCAACAATGCTTTGTTTTTAGAGGTCAATCCATGTCACTAGACCACCTATGTTTAATGGAGTGAATTTTATTTGTTGGAAAGAGAGAATGGAAATATTCTTGCAATCCATAGACATTGAGTTCTGGTATATAGTAAATGACTGTCCTTTTGAAACCACCATCATAGATAAAGGGACTCATAGACTTAGATTCAAGACTAGGAATGAGTTAACTCCTCAAAATAAGGCAAACTTGACCTTGAATGCTAAAGCTATGAATGTGTTGTATAATGCCTTAGATGTAAATGAGTCTACTAGAGTGAAAAGTTGCAAATCGGCCAAGGAAATATGAGATAAGTTGAGAGAAATTCGTGAGGGTAGTGATGATGTGAGAGAATAAAACAAGTCCTTGCTTGTAGCTAAACACGAATCTTTCAACATGGAACCTCATGAAAGCATTGATAGGATGTAGTGCAGATTTAACGACATTATAAAGGATTTGGAGGTATGAGGTAAAGAGTATTCATTGGGTAAAAAGAATAGAAAGAATTTGAATATAAGACATTGTCTAAAGAATGGAAAACTAAATCTACTGGTATAGAATAAGCTAAAGTTTGAATTCTATGCCTATTGAATCATTGATTAATTTCTTACTTCTTATAAATTAAAGGTTAAATCAAGGGTTCAAGATTAGCAAGATGCAAGGGTCAAGAAAAGCATTGCTTTGAAGACTTCTCAAGAAGAAGAAGAAAATGCCCCTCTCAACTTTGTTATGAAGACGTTGTATATGAAGGTGACCTTGCACTCATAACTAAAGGATTTTTGAAATTCTTACATAAACAAAAGAAGGATGGAGATGGGCGGAGCAATCAAAAAAGAATATATGATTTTAGTGTACTCTTGCAAAAGGAAAAAGAAAATGTTGTTGAACTAAAAAGAAAAAAGAATGTATTAATCACTAAGAATTTTACCACCTTTAGGAAGGATGGTCTATGTTATGTAAAGTCTAAATCTTCTTTATATGGAAATAAAAATATTATGTGTAACTATTGTCATCAACATGGACATGAATGAGGAATGATTGTTATGTTAAAAGAAATAAAAAATTGGGTATGAAATCTATGTGGATTTTAAGTCAATTTACAAACTCATATGGAGCCTAAAAAATATGGACACCAAAAATCATTTCTTAAATTCTTTGTATGTAGGTATGCTTGAGGAATACCACTACGGATGCAAAGTGGTTTATCGATAGTGGATGATCAAGGTACATGAACAGTAATCCATTATTCTTCACTATTCTCAAATCAAGGAATAGTGGAAAAGTAACATCTGGAGATAACATGAAGGCAAAATCAATAGGGATTTGTGATATAGGTAAAAATGGTGAGACTTTTGTTTAAAATGTACTATTAGTTGATAATTTGAATTATAATCTTCTAAGTGTGAGTCAATTATGTGATAGAGATCTATATGTCTTCTTTAATAAGCATGAATGTTTGATTCTTGATAAGAATTTGATGTTTTGTTTAGAGGAAAAAGACATAATGATGTTGATATGGTTTATCTTGACATTATAAATATTGACAACAGTAAAATCAAATGTTTAGCCGTGACTAAAAATGATCCTTGGCTTTGGCATAGGAGATTGTGTCACTTTAATATGGATTTGTTGTATAATCTTGCTAAGAAAGAGTTGGTTTGAGGCTTGCCAAAATTGAGATTTGTGAAAGACAAAAATTGTGATGCATGTCAATTTAGTAAACAAGTTAAAGTTTCTTTTAAACATAAAAATAGTGTGTCTACTTCTAAACCATTAGAGCTTTTGCATATGGATTTCTTTGGTCTTGCTCAACATGCTAGTCTATGTGGTAGTAAATATACTTTTGTAATTGTTAATGATTATTCTAGATATACTTGGGTGTTATTTCTTGCTCATAAATAAAGCTCTTGAAAATTTTGTGAAATTGTTTGCTAAGGTGTAAAATTTGTTGAATTTGAAAGTTGTTAGTGATACGTAAAATATCTAGTTATAAAATTTATAATTTCCTAATCCAACTATTAACTAAATAACACATCCTCAGGCAAGTGTATGGTATCAATAGTATATAGCGGAAGTAAAAGTCGAACCCACTAGGATTGGTTTAACAATTACCAATTATTTGACTCAAATGCTATTTGAAAAAATCATTATTGTAGAGATTTGACTAAAATTAATTTAAGAATTAAAATTATAATTAATCTATGAAAACAAATAAACTACTCTACCCATTAATCTATGAAAAGCAATTAAATAAAACATAAAATTGAAGGCAAGAAAAAATACTTCTAAACTCTAGAAAGCAATTAAAAGGACAATGAAACTAAAATTAAATGGCATAACAAAATTTTTTAAAAAAGATTCAAGAATGCTTATTTACTAAAGAATAGCTAATTTATTGTCCAAGGTTATGAATGTTGAACCTTATCTTCAACTCTTCTACAAAAAATGATGAAAACCCTAGTCTAATCTTGCTGTTGCCAAAGGGAAGCTAGAAGAAAAACAATGATTTTGATGTCCTAAATCCACTTATTTATAGTTTTTAAAGGAGTTTATTACATTGGGTAGGGCTTTGAATAAATTTCGAAACTCATATTTATGGGCCCAAAATAGACACCGGAGCCCTAGTAAACACCAAATAGCAAAGCAGCCCCATATAGGCGAGCACAGCACGCGCAAATGTGCATCAGGAACTCGCGCATATGCATCATCCTGGAATTTGATTCAGGAACTTGCACACATGAGCAAGGATTCTCACGCACGTGCGCGGTTTCTACTGCACATGTACTAATTTCCACCTAGATTTTGAATTTAATGCCGGAAGAATTTGGGAAAATGCAAAACATAAAAGTTGTAGTTATTTCTCTTAGATTTCCAAAGCATCTTAAATTACTTGAATCGGAGCTCAGACAAGAAAGTTATTCTCAAAATACCAAACAATGTCCAAACATGAGCATGATTTCTAGCACTTGCGCTGCTTCACCGTTTTGCTTCTAAAATCTTCGTCCGCAATCCGATTGATGAGCTATTTTTTTCCTGTGTGACCCCAAAAAATATTACATTGTTCTCTATAATATAACTCCAAAATAACACTTAAACACATCCTAAAACTAAACACAAATGACGAACAAAAACGCACAAAGAACTCTAATTCTGGAAAGAATTAGGTAAACAATCTAAACACATAGAGACATAAATATAAGTTAAATAACATCAAATAAATACTAAAACACTGTAATTAACATATAATAACACATATAAATAGAAATTCTTGAAAGCAAACACATAAAACCTAAAAGCAACGAAACTAGTGCAAAAACCAAACGAAAAAGAATAAGAATAACCCTAATTTTTTAAGGCTATCAACACCTCCCAACTTAAGGTTTTGATAGTCTCGAGCAAAAAAAAATAAACGAAGACACAAAACACATTAACTCTTTTCAATGTATCAACAATTGTAACAAGGAAAATCATACTAGTAGAGAAATGAAGCAAACTTGTATATAAGAGAACTTTGAAATTCAACCCCAATTTACCATGAAGTCATAATCTCTACACTCATGTCTAGATGTTTAAGCAGACATCTCTTGGTCACTAATCGATGAAAAATCCATTGGACAAAAGTTTAGCAAGTGATAAACATGTTGGAAGAAATTAACACACACAATACTCACAAATACAAATGAACTCAAACCAAAGATCAAATAGGTCTTTAAAACTTATAACGTAGGTTAACGGTTAAAGGTAGGATATATATTTGGATAAAAGTAGTTCATATTACCTTAGATACATTAGTGAATCACTTTGGATCATAATCCTTTAGAAAATTCATCGAACAACCGTAGTATTTAACCAACGATTACTTGAGAAGGCAAAAATGTACCTTCTTTATTACAACTAGGAAGGAATTGCCTTCTTTATTAATAAAAACTTGAACTATTTTTTTTTTCTTTTTCTCTTTTTTTCTTTGTTTTCTTTTTTTTAACAAAACATTACCTAACATAGGGGATTATTACAAATATTAAAGTCATAGAATAAAATTTTTCCCAAACAAATACAATACATCTTCTTCCCAACCATCTCATAGCACGTTACACGTAGTATTGATGTTGCAGACCACCCATACTAACTACTAAGGTGATGGGTAGAAAAAAGGATAAAATAAAGAATTAAGTCAGCTAAATAACATGGTTAAATAAAGAAATATGGCTTTTAAGGCTCAAAAGTGGACATTAAGGATAAAATGACATTTAGGTTAGCTTTTTGACTCAACGGTCCAAAGAATGTGCATAAATCATTTCCTTTTTCTAATATTTGCTCATACTTTGCAAGTATAAAAATCACTCACAATTCCATCGAATGTCACAAGCAAAACAGATACTGCAAGTCAATCATGATTAACAATCTATGAAAAATTATCTCAAGTATAAACTCGAACATAAAGGAATATAGATGTGCATAGCGATAACACTTTTATAATTCAAAGAGATCAAATAGCAAAGAAACTTATGTACACTTTCAATCCAAATCATATAGCACATAGTGTCCTTGAAGCAGTTTTAAATTGTTGAAATGTGTCACATCTAAGTTAATGAACACAAAACTACTAATAGCAGAAAATCTTTTTTTAAACGCTATAGAATACTTCAGGCAAAGAAGGTATAGAAATCCTGAAGGCTACCATCCGGTAGTTAGGGAGTCCTTTAAAAGTCAGGTCCTCAAGATTGATACTCTATTACTAACACACTAAATAAAGATAAGAAAATATTTTTGGATTTTTTTGGAAAATTTTTCTATTTTTTTAATAGATAACCCTAGTAAACCGCTTATAACTATACTTGAATTATCTACCAACACCATCATCAGTTACACAAGTATAACTAAAAGCAATTCACAATATAAAACACATAAAATTAAGTAATTACAAGACTTAAAACTTTTATTATCCCACCGGGTTCTTAGACTAAAGCACATAATAAATTAAAGCATAAATGGAAAAACAGAATTAAAAGAAATACTCCTATAGCAAAGCCGAAGAGGCTTACCGAGGATGATATAATCCTTATTAAATGTGCTCTACTGCCTAGCACAATCAGTCTGAAGTTCACAAGGATTGCTGAAGCTTTGGCATATGTATTCATCATCTTCTCCCTAACTCTTTCTACAAGGTATGCTTCTTCTTCTTCTACCCTATAAGCTGGTTCTTCGTCCATGGACACACCAAAAGGAACCTTCTTTGATGTAATCGGGACAATTTCACACTCATGCGAAGGGAAAGTTGGTGATTCCTCTACAGGAATGCTGGATGATTTGTTGGCTAAAAAGTTAATTAAATTACCCCTATGTGAGCATCTTGAACAAGCCGAACATGTCAATGATCCAAACTATTGCAAGTATCATCGCATTGTTAGCCAACCTATAGAAATATATTTTGTCTTAAAAGGCAAAATTTTATAATTGGCTCATGATGAAAGAGTAGTTTTTGATTTTGAGGATGTTGCTGAGGCAAACTTGGCCTCCATTAAATCGATTAAAAGTAATTTTCGCACTTCCACCAAAACTTATCATAAAAGGACACAGTTGGGGATAGGTGATAGGTGTTATCCAATTAGAATCTTTTCAACCCATTGCTCTTCCCCTAGATATCCCATACGTGGATGCTAAAATTACTCCTAAAGAGAAACAAGTGAAGGACGATGATGATGATGGTTGGACGTTGGTCATAAGGAGAAAATCTAAAAAGCAACATACCATTCATATTTTGCACCCACAACAAAAGAGATAGAGAAGGAAGAGAACTTGTAATCATTGTACAAGAAGAAACAACCCGCAAAAAAATGACATCCAAAATGAAACATGATGAAGAGGTTTATTTTACAAAATCCTTGTTCACCTATCACATTAAAAGAACACTTTCCAAAGAATTACTTTTACAAGGATGAACAAGATGACACAATAGTTACATGTAACAATGTGACTAAAAAAGATGACAACAAAAATGAAGCTTGTCCTGTGCCATCTACAACTGAAACAACTCAAAATAGACTTAAAAATTTATTTTCTAAATTTGACTTGCTCCCAGTGACGCAAATATCAAAGAAAGCATAATGAGCTGCTTTGATACATGTCTTGTAAGATCCTAACAAGTACTCGACTGACTTAAAAGACTTAGATTTGTGTTCTAATCCTCATTCTATATATTGTGTTAGCATTCATTTTCTAATGTAGATTTATTGCTAGGTTCTAAATTACACAACTGCCCTCTTTTTGTTTCTGGATTTATCAATGAACAAAAGATAAATCAAATCCTTATTGATGGAGGATCTGGTGTCAATATTATGCCTAAGTTAACATTGAAAAAGTTAGGCATGTCATTTGATGACCTAACTTGAAACAACCTTGTAATTCAAGGGTTCAACCAAGAGGGCAACGAGCTTTAGTGATTGGCCTTGATCCAATCATCGATGAGTTGAAAGCAACTACATTGTTTCATGTGACTGACGCAAAAACATCAAACAATCTCCTATTAAGAAGACCTTGGACACATGAAAATGGAGTTATACCCTCAATATTGCATCAATGCTTCAAATTCTATAAAAATAGCATTATTATCTACAAAATGGATGTAGATATTAAGCCATTTAATGGACCGGAGACACATTTTGCCGATGCAAGATTTTACAAGGGTTTAGATCAGTTGAAATAAAATGATGAATTAAATGAAAGGAAACAATCGACTCATTTAGAACAAGTAGACACACAAAGGGATAAACTCCCAAAAGAAACCCATACATTGCCTCTGGTAGAAACAAGCCAAAAAGGAAGGATAAAACCTCCTATAAAAGGATTTGTCAAAGCAATCGGAGATAGACTCCTTGACAAACGAACTAAAGATTCTATCCAAATGCACACAAACTGATGGCTAAGTGTGGTTTTGATTTCTCCATGGCAACGATAGAAAGTGGGGAAAAACAAGAAATAAGTTTTGATGAAAATCATGGCCTCAATGTAACAAAAAAGAAGTTGGGCAAAAAGGTTACTATGTTGCTGTATCAAAATTAGGAATTGGATTCTCACCTCCTGAACCCGTGCAAAATTTGGGAAAATAAAAATATCCACTACTAAAATTTTTCAATATATCTCCGTAGAGGAAATCAATGATAAGGAGAGAAAATATAAACCCCCATGTGGCTTGGTCTTTGATTGCTTACACATGCCAAATTCTCATACCTCTATTTTTAGTAGATTAGGTGCTAAAGGGTCAATATAATCTCGAAAGATCTGGCCAAAGCGCAAGTCCATAGTTAGTAGATTGAGAAAAGATTACAATTCATTTGATCAATTTTTGCAAAGTTTGGTCGATAACACAAAGGTTTGTGGTAAGGTTCCTCCACAAATGACGAAAGAACAAGAATGGCAAATTAGAAAACAAGAACCTTTGACAGTTAAGCGACATGTTGTCTTATGAACATTATAAAATGAAATAGTTGACTTGAAAGATGAGATCTTTGCATCTTATCATATAACTATTGAAGAATATTTGAGATCTAAAACTCAAGATGAGATACAAGATGCTCCTTCACAACTTGAGGACGACGGACAAGCTACTATAGATGAGTTTGACTAAGGAAATCAATTTGGGAACTGATCAAGAACCAAGACCAATATTTGTCAGTAAAAACTTAAGTCCTAATGAAAAAAGAGAGTATGTCTAACTCTTAAAGGAGTATAAAGATGTTTTTGAATAGACATACAAGGAAATGCCTGGACTTGATCCAAAAGTAGCGGCCCATCTCTTAACTATCAAATATGGGATATGCCCAATAAAGCAATCCCAACATTTGTTGCGATCGGATCTTATTCTTAAGATGGAAATGGAGATTAATAAACCCATCAAGGCGAGATTCATTAGAGAAGTGAAATATCCAACATCTATTTCAAGTAATGTCCCTGTGAAAAAGAAAAATTGACAAATTCGTATCTGTGGCTATTTTTGCGACTTGAATAAGGCATGTCCAAAGGATGACTTTCCTTTGCCATTGGCCAAAATAATGGTTAATGCTACTATTGGACATGAAATCCTATCCTTTATGGATGAGTCATTTGGTCGCAATCAAATTTGAATGTACACCAAAAGATGCGGGATGCACAAAATTTTGTGCACCTAAAGGTATATACTGTTACAAAGTAATGCCTTTTGGGTTAAAGAATGCCGGTGCTACCTATCAACGTGCCATGCAAAAGAATTTTGATGATATGTTACACAAAAACATAGAATGTTATGTTGATGATCTGTTCATGGAATCAAAATTGGGAAAAGATCATTTGCATGATCTTCGCATGGCCTTTGATTGGTTCAGAAGAAATAAACTAAAATTGAATCGTCTCAAATATGCCTTTGGAGTTTTATCAAGAAAGTTCCTAGATTTCATTGAGGCATCATGGCATTGAAATAGATCAATCCAAGATAAATGCAATTTAGGAAATGCCATCGCCCAGGAATTTACATGAATTACTAAGTTTTCAAGGTAGTCTTGCATTTATTAAAAAATCATTTCAAATCTTCTTGGGCAATATCAACCATTCAATCAACTTATGAAAAAGGGACTTTGAATGGGACCAACTTATCAAAACTTGCATTTAATAGTATCAAAAGCTATTTTTCAAATCCACCATTTCCAGGAGCTCCAATACCTGGAAAATCATTAATTCTCTACATAGCTGTACAACAAAAGTCATTACTTGCTTAAGAAAATGAGGAAAGTAGAGAAAGAGCTTTGTATACCTAAGTAAAAATCTCACACAAAATGAGCTGAATATTCACCCATTGAGAAGATGTGTTTAACGCTATTTTATGCGATAAAGAAATTGAGACACTACTTTGAAGCATACACTGTGTGCCTCATATTGCGTGCTGACCCGGTGAAATTTGTAATGTCAACACCTGTTCTGATTGGAAGGTTGGCAAGATGGTCAATTATTTTTAGTTAACAAGAAATCATCTATGTGCCATGAAAAGCTGTCAAAGGACAAACCTTGCAGACTTCTTAGCAGATCACCCAACAGCTGCTAATTAGAAGATTCCGATGATTTTCTTGATGAAGAAATATTTTTTGCTAAAATACTTCTACCATGGATGATGTTGGCTTTGATGGAGCGGCAAGACGTGATGGAGTGAGGGCAGGGATTGTGTTTGTCTCTCCTGAAAGATAAATCCTGTCATATTCAATTGTACTCAGTGAGTTATACTCTAATAATGTTACTAAGTATCAAGCTCTGATGATGGGACTTGAGATGGTAGTCGAAATGAAAATAACAAATTTAGAAATTTGTGGAGATTCTAAGTTGGTTATTAACCAACTTTTACTAGAATATGATATCAAACACACAGATCGCGTGCCATATTTCTATTATGCCATATAATTATTGTCTAAATTTTATAGTTTTCTTTTAATTCATGTCCCAAGAAAAGAAAATCAAATGGCTGACGCACTTGCCAATCTAGTAGCAACTTTAGCCATGTTTAAAGATGAAACAACTGAAGTTCCAATGTGTTTCCACATGGGTAATACCTTCTTTTTGAAGTAATCAGATAGAGCATACAAATATTATATCTATACTTGAAATTGAAGCAAAAGATGATTGGCGCCAATAGCGCTAATTGATTACTTGGAATATAGAAACCTACCTAAAGATTCTCGACATAGAAATGAGGTAAAAATATGAGCTCCACACTTTGTTTTATACAAAAGAACACTTTATTGCCAATCTTTTGAAAGCATATTCCTTCGTTGCTCAGCGAACAAAGAATCCATTCAAGCAATGAAAGAAGCACATTTTAGAATTTGTGAAGCTCACCAATCTGGCCCAAAATTGCACTTTTGCATTAAAAGAATGGGCTATTATTGGTTAACGATGTCAAAAGATTGCATGGAATATGAAAAATGATGCAAATCATATCAATTTCATGCAAACTTTATTCATCTACCACCTGTACCTTTACATCCAACGGTAGTACATGGCCATTTGATGCATGGGGTTAGATTCAGTTGGTCCATTGTCTAAGTCGTCTTGTGGGCATTTCTATATTCTTGCTGCCATAGATTATTTTTTAAAGTGGGCTGAGGCTATTCCATTAGTCAAAATGACAATGGAAAATAAGTGATGAACTTCGTAAAAACACATATAATTTGTAGATTTAGAGTGCCATGATACATTATTATTTACAATGGAAAGCCCTTTGAGAATAAATTGATGAATTAGTTTTGTGAACAATTTGGCTTCAACCAGTACAAATCTTCAATGTATAATGCCCCGCCAATGGACTTGCTGAAGCATTTAACAAGACACTTTGCAACTTACTTAAAAAAGTAGTTACTAAGTCAAAAAAAGACTAGCATGAAAGAGTTTGCAACTTACTTAAAAAAGTAGTTACTAAGTCAAAAAAAGACTAGCATGAAAGAGTCGAAGAGACTCTTTGGGCAAATTGAACAACTTATCGTACACCCACACAAGAAATTCCATATTCCTTGGTTTATGGGGTCAAGGCAGTTTTGCCAATTAAGAAACAAATTCCTTCTATATGGATAGTGATCCAAAATGGTCTTTCAACTAAGGAAAATGTGCATATGCATCTAGCAAAATTGGCATTGATGAGAAAAGACTTGACAATTAAGTTCAACAACAGTTAGAATATTATCAAGCAAGTCTGTATAAAAGTTTCAATAAGAAAGCAAAACATTGCTCATTTCAAATTGGAGATACTGTTTTTGTTGTTCGTAAACCTATCATAACTTCTCACAAAATAAAAAACAAGTTTATATCAAAATGGGATGGACCTTATGTTATACAAGAGGTCTACACAAGTGGTGCATATAAGATAGTTCAGAAGATGGAATTCGAATTGGCCCCATTAATGGCAAATTTCTAAAATGTTATTTTCCACAAATAGAAAATGAAACAACCACCAATGGTGTAGCACGTGAATAAACTGCTAAATACTCCACTAAGTCCAAAGTGGTTAACAAATAGATGCTCCTAACCCCCATGAGCTAAAACTGTAGACGGCAATCACCATTAGTCTAGCATGTGGATAAACTGCTAAAACACTTCACAAGTCTAAAGTGGTTAACAAATGGATGCTCTTGGTCCACATGAGCTAAAACTATGGATGACAGGACCCACCAATGGTATAGCATGTGGATAAACTGCTAAAACACTTTACTAAGTCCAAAGTGGTTAATAAGTAGATACTCTTGACCCACATAAGCTAAAACTGTGGATGACAACTACCAATAGTGTACTATGTGGCTAAACTACTGAAATACTCCACCAAGTCTAAGGTGGTAAACAAATAGAAGCTCCTACCCTACGTGAGCTAAAACTGTGAACAGTGCCTACCATCCATTAAAAAAAAATTGAACTATGTTATGACTTGATCCCTTTTCAATGGGTACATAGGGATCGAATTTCCAAGTTTAGTAAAAACAAACAATGACAAACTCTTAGCCCACAAGAGTATAAACTGTGAACAACTAAAAAAAAATCATGATCATTCTTTTTAAGGTTGATAAAAAAAATTCCTAATTCACCTTTTAAGGTCAATTAGGTTGAAAGAAAAGACCATTCTTTCTAAGGTTGATTTCAGAAAAAGATGATGATCATCTGATTAAAAAAAAGAAAAGAAAAAAAGATCTTAAGTTTGCTAAAAAAAAATGATATAACTTTTTAAGGTTGATCCATAAAAAAAAAAATTCCAAGTTCTCCTTTTAAGGTCAATAGGTTGAGAAAAAAAAAAAAAAGTTCTTCCTTTCATATTGATAAAAAAAAAATGATCTTCCTTTTTAAGGTTGATAAAAAAAAATTCCTAATTCACCTTTTCAAGTCAATTAGGTTGAAAAAAAATAATAATCTTCCTTTCTAAGGTTGATAAAAAAAAAAAAAACATCCTTATTAACCTTTTAAGGTCAATTAGGTTGAAAAAATAAATGCTCTAATTTCTAATGTTGATATAAACAAATTTCTTAACCAACCTTTTTAAGATTGATTAGGTTGAAAAAAAAAGATGATCTTCCTTTTCTAAGGTTGATAAAAAAAAAAAAAAAAAGACCATCCTGAAAAATTTTGCGAAAGACAATTGAAACAAGAGATTTGGTCACAAAAAAAAAAAAATAATAATAATGTGGCTAATTTGTGTTGTAAAGGCCTATATTTTTAGATCTTTTACAATAAATCCAAATCGTTTTGGTATTTCACTAAGTCATTGCATGTATTCCATATTCTTAGGATTTCTCAATCTATAACTCTAATCCAAAAAGAATTAGTATTTTGGAGATTCAATTGGCAAAACACTTCCAGTCTAACCTCTTCGTACTACAATACAACTAGTTAAGATTTGAAGTACGGGCAATTCTAAACACTAAAATTTTGCTAATAAAAATTTAAATTGTTAAATAGCCCACAAAAATTGGTTATTTTATTAATTATAATTTATTTTCCAATTTAATTTACTATTAAATAACTAGTAGCTAATTTTAATGATAATTATTATAAATAAATCTCATTGATTTAGTTTTTGACTACAACACTCAATTGTTGTTATTATCTTTCACACATGGCAAAATTCTTATTGGCTAAAAGAATTACAGTTTTTTTTATTAACTAACCACCAGAACCATGATGGGAGCACTAACCCCAAATTTTATTAAAATTGTTGAAACAAGTAGTACGAAAGAGAGACGAGGCCAAAACCTCTTGGAAATGACACATAAAAATGAAAAGAAAATACAAATAATTTCATTTTATGAATGCTAGGATAGCTTATTTCATCTAATTGAAGTATTCCTGACAATTCAATAGGAGTATCAGAAGATGAGAAGGTACATTCTGTATCAGCCAACCCATTACCCATCTTGGATAATTTGTCAGCTACTCCATTTGCTCCCCTATAGATATGAGATAGATGAAATTTTTCGTGACTAGAAGCTGTTGAAATTTTTCGTAAAATAAAAAAATTACAGTTCACATATAATTACAAAGACAAATCTCACAGGAAATTAAAGAATTATCTTACAACTAAGATAAGTATGCTGTCTTTATAGTTAAATCAAACACTTAACAATTGTAGTCATTCTTGACACGTAGTAAATTCTTGTTCGTCAAAAGGAGTGTGAACTCATCCAATAGGACCCATGATTTGCCTATAAATAGAAGCATTTACCCATCAAAAATATCACACACAAAAATGCAAAAGCTGAAGAGATCCTATAAAAAGCTCTCTAAGCATCCTCCTAAAAAAATGCATTAATTGTGTTTTTCCTTCTTTTAAAAGATCTAAAATCTTTTAATTGAAGAACAACATTCAAAAATACATTAAATTGTGTTTTTCCTTCTTTTAAAAGATCAAAAATCTTTTAATTGAAGAACATCCTTTCAAAAACAGATTAAATTGTGTTTTTTTTCCTTTTAAAAGATAAAAATTCTTTTATTTGAAGAACAGACTTTCAAGTCACAAATAAATTATTTTTAATACTCAAACTAACTAGAGGATTGAAATCATGTTAGTCCAATATCAAAACTTTTTAGCCCTTGGATTAAATTCTTTAAGAAATAGAATCAGAGGATAGGTTTCCCTTCTATAAGGAAACTATAAATAGAGATTGTACTCATTTTTTCTAATTATCAATAAATTTCAACTTGTTCTCAATTCTTGGTAGTTATTAGTTTAACTCAACATTGCTTGTGCTTACAAGCGGCATTCAAGAATGGATAATGATATCAAACCATTCTCTTCTACTTATATTTTTATCTAATTATGGAATTTACTGGTAGATTGGTTTACTGTGGCTTTTTAATGAAAAATTAGGGTAATTTTTATGTTGTTCATATGTAATAATTCTCAAAAAATTCAGCAAGGAAGGTAGACATATGAAGGTCTTGATTACCCCTGACTTGAACAAGCCCTTAGTGAGAGGACTTATGATTACTTATCTTGGTAAGTCTCTGTGGATTTCATTTAGGTATGAAAATTTGTTTATATTTTGTTTTTATTATGGTCTTCTTGATCAATAATGAAAAAGAGTGTTCTATGAAGCAAGGGATTTGAGGAATAATTTCCTACTTGATAACTCTAACTCTAGAAAACTAGAGTTATTTTGCTTGTTTAACAATAGCATTTTGGTAGTACTATCCCGGTTTTAGTGTTTAATTATGTGTGTTTGTCTAGTTGTCTTGCATTTAGTGTGTTGCATACGCATTTTGTAAATATTAAGATATTAGTACTAGCTTAGAGATATTTTAGTATAATTATGTTACTTAATGTATTTTAGTTGCTTTACAAGGATTAATTAAAAGGCCCAAAGCTAGAAGAATGGAGAAGGCCAAGGACCAAAGTACAAAAAGAAAGAATTCAAGACTTGTGCAGAAAATTGCTCCAAACAATAGTATCAAATGTTCACAAAGGAAATGAAACTATGGTATCAAAGCAGAATTTTGAAGGCATTTTTGCAAGTTCAAACCACACTTCCAAACCAAGAGGAATTATTTGAACGGCAGTTTGCATTCCAAAATCAGAATTTTTAATGGGCGAAAATATACTTCTTGTAGTGAAAGTTTCCTTTTAACAACTCTTTTATAGTACACACAAATTACATAGTTAGAATTGTTGTTAGTAGATTAGTTTAGAGTTCTTGTCTTTCTTTCTTTACAAGCTTTCTCAGTTTAAAATTTGAAGATTCTTAATTTTAGCTTAATCCAAGTTCAAGTTTAAATCTTTTTTATCTTAAATTAGTAGGCTTTTCTTTAGCTTCTAGGAGATATAAAAACCATTAATTTTTAATTTATTTTTCATGTTTTTCATGTAGACTAAAATATTAGTTTAGCTACCATTTTCTTGTGTTCTTGTTAATTTGTGTTTCCTTGGCTAAAATCTTGTTTTCTTGTTCTTCTGTCTAGCTATATTTAGTGCATTTTCATTACCTTTCATTTGATTTAAAAATTATTAGCTTTTAATTTACATTTCTTTTCATCATAGTAGGTAAAATCCTTGTTTAATTAATAAGTTTATATGTTTGTGAAAATTTGAATCTTCTTAGCTTAATCTTTATTTTGCTGTCTTAATCGTAGTTTAATCTAGTAGGTTTCTTTTGCTTTCATTTTGAACAAAAAATTTCTAATTTTAAGATACCCTTTCTTGTCATTCCAAGCAAACTCAATCTTAGTTGGAAAATGATATTTTCTAATTTTTCATGAATGCTTTGTTATTGCTTTCTTAGTTCAAATTAGAATTAATTGCTTTCATGCCTTAAACATGTTTCTTAGATTAGTAAATTAATCATAATTGTTAATTGGTTTTAATAGACTAGATTAATTAGTTCTTAGTTTCTATTTGTTTACTTATTTTACTTGCTTTCTTTAGTAGTAGTTGGGTATTTCATAGTGGTTTCATAGTGGTTAATTACTTTAATTAGTCCAGTGGCTTAGAAGTTAAATTAAAATCCTTTTATTCCTTATCTAAATAGGACTTATACCCTTTAAGTCTTGTAATTTTTGACAATGAAACCTTATGGAAATGATATTGCTCACCACTAGCTATCTATCTAATAATATTCTTGTGGGTGTGATGATAATAGTTCGTTGATTTAAAGAGTTTTTATTACTTGTATTGAATTTTAAATCACCTTATTCTAACCACAAATCAAGTTTTTAGTGCCGTTGTCAGGAATTTTTCTTATTTTATGGCAATATTAGGAGGTGCTGTAAGAGTTGTGCTAGATAAGACGTTTCTTAGTTTAGTTATTTAATTTTTGTTTTATAATAACAAGTCATTTCTTATTAATACCTGACTTCTGTTATTGGTATTTTGTCATTTGGATTTGACTTATTTTTTATTGTTGATTGTAGTGCCTGAATCTTGAAGAAGAGTCATTATTGCCTCTAAGTTTGAAACAAGAAGAGATATTAAGAAGGATTTGAAAAGAGAATAGATTGCAAAGCAATAAAGGTTTACAATGGCAGATGCTAACAACATTAGAAGAGTAGGTAATGAGAACTTCCGAAATAATTGTAATGAAGAGAAGATTATGGTAATAGTGCTAATGGAGGCAATGGTAATGGTGATCATGGGTTAAATGGAAATGAGAGGCGATTAAGAGACTATGCAATGAAAAATTTTGATGGGGCTACTTCAAGAACCAGCTTTGATTCAAATGCTATAACCTCATGCTATGCTTGGTGGTGGTCCTTCACACGTTCAAGTATCAATGGATTACATCCCAATTGTGTGAGAATGAGAGCTTTTCCATTCTCTTTGAGAGATAAAGTCAAGTTGTGGCTACAAAGCCATGATCAAGGTACTTTCACTACATGGAATGGCTTAGCTCAAGAGTTTCTTGCAAAATGCTTTGTGCCTTCAAGAACGGCGAGGTTAAGGAACAAAATTGTTTCTTTCAAACAAGATCCTGAGTGAGGCATGGGATAGATTCAAAAGGTTACTTAGCAAATGTCCCCATCATGCATTTTAGCTTCAAATCCAAACCTTTTACAATAGATTTTATGAAGAGACAAAGTCTATGGTCGATCCATCGACGGGTGGCTTTCTTTCATTTAAGACTCACCGAAGAAGCTCAAAGATTGTTATGGAAGAAGCTTTGTCACTTTTTCTAAAAAAATTCTCTCTAGAATCGATTCCAGACCACAATGCTAGTAGATAGTAGGCCCTCTACGCAACATTGCTCCATCAATATTTCACTAACTTCGGGAAAAATATAGAAAACATTTGAAACCTATCTCTAGGATGCGTCCTCCTATAATAGTTAAAAATATCATGGCATCACCAATTGTGCAACAACAACTTCAAATCCGCCTCAAGGCCAAAGAGGAGTCTTTCACTTGGATCATAATGATGCATTGATAGCCTAAACTAGTTTGATGACTAACATGATGGCTAACCTTACTAAGGTAATGGAAAAAATTGGGAAACTAAATGCTGTGTTAACACACCCTTAAATGCTAATGGCGTGACTTTTGCTTGCTTAATCGCCCGAGTGGACAATGTTCAAATGAAGGACCATTCATGGGAAATGAACAATTGAACTATGTGGGTAATTAAGATTCTTCTTCTTCTGAACCTCCACAGGATATTTTTGGAAACACTTATAACACATTATGGAGGAACCATCCCAATTTCTCAAAGGACGGTCAATCATCCTAAAATGCCCCTGAACAAATTTTACCAACCAGGCCTCCTTATCTAGAGCTTATTTACCACAATTGAACCTCATTAAAGAAACTTCCCATCGAATTTTCAAAATTCTCAACCCAGTACTTTCCACCAAAACAACCAACCAAGCTCTTCCTATCAACCCCATAACCAACCACAACAAATTCACAATGGCCAAGGTTCTCAAAGGGAAAAGGATGATGTTTATATCCAACTAGTCGAATTGAGAAGAGAGCTTGAAGCCACAAGGAGGAAAAGTGAAAATGCAAGAAGAGATACTGAAATGGTGTGCAGACAAAATGAAGCCCACAGACAAGATCATGAAGCATTTACAAGAAACCAAGGTGCTTCAACTATAAACTTGAAAACTCAATTTAGACAAGCGGCTAGGCAAGTTAATGAGAGACCAAGTGGAACATTTCCAAGTGACACTTTCCCAAATCCAAGAGATCAACATCCAAGGAAACGTTGCAATGCTATCTTTTTGAGAAGTGGAAGGGAACTATTTGAGGAAAATGGTAAGCATAAGATGGAAGATCAAGTGGGGAAGTCACAAGTTCTAAAAAATTGACGGTATCCAAGTTGAAGAGAAAAATGATGAAAAAGTTGGGAATGAAAAGGATGAAGTCAAGTCTCCAAGGAGAAAGAAGAACAAAAGTGAAAAATAGAAATAACCTTTGGAATTACACCCTTGGATAAAACTTCCTTTTCCCCAAAGGTTATTGATCCTAAGAAAGAAGAGAAGGACCACTAATTCACCAAATTTCTTGAGATGTTAAAGAAGCTTCAAGTCAACACACCTTGGGTTGATGAACTCATCAAAATGCCTTATTATGCCCGATTCATGAGAAAAATCTTGGCTAAAAACAAAATGGAATGAGGAAGAAATAGTATGCATTAGTGCGAAATTTAGTGCTATTATGCAACAAAAGTTGCCACTCAAACTCAAGGATCCCTGTAGTTTCTCAATTCTAGTAATTATTGGGGATTACACTCTAAGTCGTTATTGTATGATTTGGGAAAAGTATCAATACGATGTCAAAGGCAATATATGATAAATTGACCAATTAGAAAGAATCACAAACTCCACATCTACACAAATCACTCTTCAATTGGTGAATATGACAGAGAGAAACCTTATGGCATATTGGATGATGTGTTAGTGCAAGTAGATAGGTTGGTTTTTCCAGTGGATTTCTTAGTGCTTGAGATGGGGCATGATATTAAAATTCTATTGATCTTGGGGAGACCCTTTTTGTCTACTGCTCATGCCATGATTGTTGTTAACCAAGGAAAGTTGAAACTTCAAGCTAAAAATGAATTTGTTGAATTCAATGTATTTGAATCATATGAAAATTTTCAAATTTGAAAGAATGTACGTTACTCATTTGATCATTTTATTGATAATTTGAATGAAAAGGCATTGAAGGTTAATAAAGACAAGTTTCTAAAAGTTGATGACAAAGGGAAGGATGTTTGCAAAGAAAAACTACCGAATATTGACATTAGAATGAAAAGCTAAAAGTCTTATGCTTTAAGCACTAGAAATTTGATTTTGGTGATAAAGTGATGATTTCAATACTTGAAGAAAGAGCATTGGAACCAGAAGTATAAAGTTGGTTGGTTTTGCCTTTGACTATTGTGAATAGTTTGTCAAAGGGGTACATCCATTTAGAGGAAGGAGATCAGGAACTTATAGGGAAAAAAAGACGGTGAAGCTCTATCCAAGGAAACCAAGAAGATAAGAATGGTCATCTGTCCTCCGTGTCACCACATGATCATTCCATTGCCATAGTCAAGATAATGACTATAAAGAAGCAATCTTGGGATGCACCCCAAGCTGTATTTTCTTGTTTTGTGTTAATTTTTATGTTGCTTAGGTTTATGTTTAAGTAGGTTAAATTAGGGTTGACTTGGTTTAAAGTTAATTATGCTTGCTACAAGTTTTGGAAGCGAAACGAGTGAAAATGTACACTAATTTGATCATTTTAACATTTGTAGGTGTTTGATGAAGTTTTGGTTTCAAGCTAAAAACATGATAAATATGGCTAAGTATTGAAATCATTAATTCCAAAAGAGTAGCAATTGAAACTGCAGTATCAAATTTTGATGCCACAATATTGAGCCAAACATCCGGGAGCAAATGTTGTAGAATATCAGGTGAAACCGTAGTTTTGAATTTTGAAACCGCAGTATCAACCCAAGTCTGTCAGATGAAATCACAACGTAAAAAATCCAAACTACTGTTTCAAGCCAAACTTCCAGAACCCAAAATTTTCATCTCGATCCCAGACCATGGTGTAAAAACTCTAGTTCTAAAATTCAATACCATGGTATTGTCATCTTTCTAGGAAAAAATCAGCCTCAAACCGTAGTGTCAAAAAATTATTACTACACTTGATACCGCGATATCAAACATCGAACAAAATCTTTTTAAAGGCTTTTTAGCCACTTTTTGCTAAAAATCCCAAATCCCAAAACCCTTATCTTCTGTTCCTCTCTTCTCTTCTCTACAAATCCACCCACCCACTTCAAAACCTCCCAAAAATCCACAAAACCCAACATCTTACAACGTCTTTCCATCAATCTTAACATGTCTCTTGAAATTTACATCAAGAAAGGGTTTTCAAGCATCGAGAAAGGTTTTGAAGGTTTAGAGTTGTCAAAATTCACTTTTCTTGGATAAAATTATTCTAATTTTGCTCAAAGTGCTTAAGTTTTCTTGGTTAAAATCCTTATTTGGTTGTTTCTACAATTTTGACAAAAATTGTAAATATTACATGGGCTTCCTTTGAATTGAGGATTGTGATTGTGGTAATTTTGCATTTGTTTGATTTGATTTCTTTGGGTTGTTGAATTGTTGAATTTACTTGTTATTTACATCAATTTTGTGTTGAAATCATACCAAGAGAAAAGGGTAGAGGTAGGGGTGTTGTTATAACCTCCGGGACCAAAGAGAGAAAGATAGAAGAAGGGACTACTAGAGCTAGTGAGGCTAATGAACCTACTGTTGATCCTATTTTTGCTAGTGATCAAGCTAAAGAACTTTTTGAAAAGAACAAAAAAACATGAAATCATTCAGAAAAGGGGTTTGATTTGTCAATACCAGCTAATTGGGGGCAATATGAGGGTGTTGGGATGGAATTGGAAGCCCAATTGAGAGCTCATAATTAGAAATGTTTTGATAGAGCCGAGGGACCAAGTTTCACAAACTTAGCCAAAGAATTCCATAGGAATTTGTGTGAACTTGAGGATGGGAATGTTCAAGTATAAGGTCAATTGGTTGGTTTCAGTGTTGAGAAGATTAATGCATAATTTAATTTTCCAAATGTTTCCAATAAAGATTAAAGGGATTTATTGTGGAAATAAAAATTTGGTTGCAACCAAGAACCATTTGTGCTTTGATGATGTTTCTTGGGTTATGAATACTACTAGGGATCAATATTTGAGATTTCCTCGTTGGGGTCTCTAGTTGTTGCCCAAAATTTGGTTATATTTTATTAGGTGCAAGATTTGGGGGTCAACTACAGTGAGTTTTGTGCAAAGGGATAAAGTGTGTCTTGTATACAATATTCTTGCAGGGAAGATTATCAATATTGGGAGGATAATTTGGCCAAGACTTTTTAAGCAATGGGAGATCTAGGCGGCCATCATTCTATTTACCGAGTTTGGTTACTTTTTTATGTATTGATGCAGGTTGCCAAATAGTTCCTAGTGAACCTCAAACCTTTGAAAAAGGCCGTATTAGCAAGGAGTATGTGCACAACATGGTGCGGGAATTTGACTAGCATCACCAAGCCCTTTAACCACAATGCAACCACCTCATCCTCCACAAGCTCCTTACATAAACATCAGGATTGGGTATTTATACAATGCACTAGGGACCGATGAGGAGAAGAATGAGCTTCAAGGATATTAGACCTACAATCATATAGTCCTTCAAATTAACTTGGAACTTATTGAAAAAGCCCTTCAAACCATCACACTTAACACATGGATCCATCCTAGGTCACCTCTAGCTTGGCACTATAGAGCATCTCGTGTGCAATTATTCTACATACCACTTGAAGGGTCGGCACAAGACCAACAACAAGAAGACAAACAACAAGAACCAGTAATTTGGAGAAACAAAGCCACATCAAAGTTCAGTTTGTGGAACCAAATGAGCTCAAGAGGAAGACTTTGAAGAAAGTCAACAAAGTAGTCTAGAAGAAGGAAATTATAGAGCAAATGAGGACAACAATAGAGCCGATTTTGAAGCTTGATGCCTGCTTAATTTGGAAAATACCCTTTATCCTTAGTTTACACTTCCCCCATTCACTTTAGTCGTGATCTTGAGTTTAGGGATGAAACTTTTTCACCAACATTCCCGCTTTGATTTATTTAGTTTTTTCGTACTTCAATATTTTATCACTTTGACTTGATAGATTGATGGTTTTAGTTTATTTTGGATAATTAGCTGAAGCCAAGTAGTTTATATTTCTATGATTGGATTGTTGAGTTTGATTTGTGATGTCTTTGTTTGAGATAATTACTTGGTTTTAGTTGGTTGTGCCTTAGTTCCTTTAGTTTATAATTTTTAGTTGTTTGGTTTTGAGTAAGACCTTGGGACGGTTAGGCAGTGGACTTTACTATTTAATTATGTCTTTTCATGCTTTAATTTTGTCATATTAATATTTGTTTTGTTCTATTTTAGATGAGCGATAGGACGAGTTGTGCTCATTATTCGGTTAAATTTTTATGATTTGTGGTGTTCTTTTTGAGTCAATGTTTGTCTTGGAGTTGTTTTTGTGATTGTATATATGTGTTGGTGATTTTTGGATAGAAAAAGAGTGATAATGCACTCAATTATGATAATTGATTTGCAATAGCATATTGCTATATTCAAATTGGACATTACAAATTTCTGGTGTGAGCTGTATTGGTTCTCTTGTTAGCAAAGATTGAAAACATTATTAATTGCTAATTTTAAAAAGAGAAGGTATTATGGTTTTTTAAAAGAATTCATTTGAATCATCTTTTATTTGATTTCAGAAAAGCTCTTCATTATCAAGTTTTTCTTTTGAAAAAATGTCTAAATGATTGAAATTGAGTTAAGCCATTTATATAGTTATTGTACAGAGTGTTGAAGGAATTCTACCCGGTGAATGTTTGAATCTTGCTATGATTTTGGGTGTATTTTGTTCCCTTCCTTGGTTTAGGATGAGCAAAAAACATATTTTGCTCTTAGGAATAAGGCGAGTAGAGGAATCAGTATCACCAATATCGTCCCTTTGAATTGTGTCCTTAGAATAGAAATAAGGATAGTATGGGATTCTAGTATCACATATGTTGTTTCTCCAAAATGGCCATTAGGATTGCTGTAAAAAATGGAGCAAGTAGAAGCAAAGTCTTCGAAATGAGCCTTTCCGCTTAGAATACCAACAAGGTGGTGATAAGATGTTTTGTACTACTCATCATTGATATCGATTTAATATTCCTTGCTAGATTCATAATTTGAATTATATGGCATGTTCATTCTAGGTAGAGCTAATGATCCTTTCACTTCCAAGTAGTCTCCTTTCAAGTTGAATAAAATAGGTTTTGCTTGAATTAGAATACATGTGAAAGGTGTTTTGATTGAGGACAATGCTTAGCTCAAAGTATTTTGAAAGTTATGTTGATGAGTGAACTATTCTTTTTTGGAGAAGATGAAAAATTAGAATGATTGATTTGAATATCTCAATTGTCGTATTCTATTTAAGGTCATTGAGAGGTCGCCTAATCATTCAAAGTACACCAATTGTTACCTTTCATGTGTTAACTTTTGTGGTATTGGTAGTGTTTCGTGCTTTCTCTCTTTTTCTTACTTGTTTTGCTCAGAATTAGCAAAAATGCTAGATTTGGAAGTGTGATAACTCTAGAAAATTAGAGTTATTTTACTTCTTTAACTAAGCATTTTGGTAGTATTATCCCGATTTTAGTGTTTAATTTGGTAACTTTGTCTAGTTGTCTTGCATTTAGTATTTGCATGTGCATTTTGTAAATATTAAAGCATTAGTACTAGCGTAGAGTTATTTTAGCATAATTATGTTACTTAGTGTATTTTGTGGTGGCTTTACAGGGATTAACTAAAAGCACCAATGCAAGAAGAATGGAGAAGGCTTTGAAGACTTTTAAGGACAAAAATGCAAAAAAGAAGAATTCAAGACTTGTGCAGAAAGTTGGTCCAATTTGCGATATCAAATATTTACAAAGGAAATGAAACTGCGGTATCGAAGGAGAATTTTGAAGGCATTTTTACAAGTCCAAAAGTGCAGTTTCAAACTAAGAGTAATTACTTGAACCGAAGTCCAAGTTCCCAAATCTGAATTTTTAATGGGCGAAAATATAATTCTTGTAGTGGAAGTTTCCTTTTAACTACTCTTCTATAGTACACATAAAACACATAGTTTGTAGTGTAGTTAGTAGATTAGTTTAGAGCTCTTGTCTTTCTTTCTTTACAACCTTTCTTAGTTTAAACTTTGTAAATTTTAATTTTAGTTTAATTCAAGGTCAAGTTTAAATCTTTCTTAGCTTAAATTAGTTAGGTTTTCATTAACTTCTGGTAGATATAAAAAATCATTAGTTTTTATTTTACTTTTCTTATTTTCAAGTAGAGTAAAATCTTAGTTTAACTACAGCATTTTCTTGTGTTCTTGTTAATTTGAGTTTTCTTATCTTAAATTTTGTTTTCTTGTTCTTTTCTCTAGCTATATTTAGTGGGTTTTTCATTAACTTTCATTTGATATAAAAATTATTAGTTTCTAAATTACATTTATTGTCATCTTAGTAGGAAAAAAATCTTAATTTAATTAGTAAGTTTTTACGTTCTTGAAAATTTAAATATTCTTAGCTTAATCTTTATGTTCTTGTTTTAATCTTAGTTTAATCTAGTGGGGTTTCTTTTATTTCCATTTTGAACTAAAATTCCTTGTTTTTAAATACTATTTAAATTCTTTCCAAGCAAGCTTAGTCGGAAAATGGTGTTTTATAATTTTTCATGCTTTGTTATTGTTTTCTTAGTTCAAATTAGAATTAATAGCTTTCATGCCTCAAACATGTTTTCTTAAATTAGTAAATCAGTGATAATTGTGAATTGCTTTTAGTAGACTAGGTTAATAGTTCTTAGTTTCTATTTATATCATCTTGTTTTACTTTCTTTCTTTAGATGTAGTTGGGTATTTTACAGTGGTTAATTACTTTAATTAGTCCAGTTTTTGAGTGGCCAAATTAAAAAATCCTTTTATTGCTTATAAGCTCATAAAAAATAGTATATTTTATGTATATTTTACCTCGTTTTTAGTGATGTATAAGCAAAAATTGAGTAATTATAAGTTAAAATAGTTTATTTTGAGTTTTGTAAGGTTTGAGTGAAGAAAAATTTGAAATTGATTACAAAATTGAAATTTACGCGCACTTACGAGGAGCGATTTGGACATAGTTTGTTAGATTGAGTATAACTTTCTTGTCCGATCTCCAATTGAGGTGATTCAAGATATTTTAGAAAGCTAATACATAGAGTTACAACTTTCAAGTTTTGAGATGTTTTCAAATTTCAGCCTGTATCATGGTCAAAATCAAGGAGCAAGTTGTAGCAGGTGTTACCAAGCATGCCCAGGTGTGACAAAAATGCAGCATCGAAGCGCATACACGAAACCAATAGCTTCAATCTTTGCTTCTGCCAAGCGCACCTAGGTGTGACAAATTTACAGCATCCAAGCGGGCCTCGTCGGATAAGTCTCATAAGTTTGCTTATTTTGCAAGAAAAGTCCTCCCATTGGCTTGTTTGCTTGGAAAATTGTGTACTTATCATCCCAGAGCCCCAAAATCTTAATTTTACCTATAAATACACCAAGAGAAGGTAAGGAAACAAGAAACCATCATCAACCATCATTAGGTTTTTAGTTTTCAATTGTTAGAACAATAATTTAGATGTAGGGTAGATTTTCTGAAGTGTTCAAACTAGAATTTTGTTCTTTTGTCAAGCATTCAAGATTCGACGATAACCAACATTGATTTTTGTTGCAATAACTGAGTTTGATTCATTTTTATGCAATTTAATTTTTGTTTTCATTGCGTTCTTATTCTTTAATTATCATTTTTATTTTATTGCCTTTAAATTCTTAATTGTTCCTGTAGTTTAGTAATTAGGGTTTTACTATTTAATCGCTTTTAATTGCTTTTATAGAGTAGACTAAGTTAAATTCTAGTTCTTGATTAAATTCTTGCAGGTAGGGTAGATTGAATTAGAGTTTTAGTTAATTATATTCAATTGCTTTCCGTAGGGTTAGTATTTTACATTCTTTTCTTTATTTTAATTTCTCGTGATTAAATTTAGTTTTAGTCAAAAAATCTGATTATTTCGTCTAACTAATAAATAGACTTGTGAAACTAGTAATTTAGTCGAATAGTTCTCGTAGAAATGATCCTTACTCATCCAGTATACAAACTCACCTCGCATACTTGCGAGTGTGTGGGAATTGATTAGGATAATAAATCAAACTTAGTAATTGAAAACAATGAACAATTGCTTGTCCAAATGGTAATTATTCCCTTCAAGTCTAGTAGTTGCCAATAACAACTCTTGTGGGAACGATACTTGTTGGCCCAAAAGCAACCTAAGAGGGAGGGTGAATTAGGTTTCTAAATAATTACTTTGCAGAAATATACACTTATAAAATCTTTTGTCCTAACAAGTAATTTGATAGAGATAAAATCAATTAAACTTAAGAAGTAAAGGAAAAAGAAAAAAAGAGAGATTAAGCAAACATCACCTCCGAGCTACCAATCTTGAAGTGTTTGTCCACCAAAATGCTTCTTCAAATTTGGTGAGCCAATAATCTCAATTATACACAAAGTAGGACAATCCTTGCTCACACTAATTCTTTTTAGTTGAGCCAACGATTTTACTCTCAACCTTACTTTTGTACAAGATTATCACTCAACTCAATATTTTTGAATGGCAATATAAAGTACACACTAATACAACATTGCTCAATAGCTAATTTGCACTCAAATTGCTTTTCTTCTTGCTTGTATTCAATGTGTAAGATACATTTAACAATATCACCAGAGTTGGTATTTATACGACCAATAAATTGGGTAGTAACCACCTCCCAACGGCTCAATAATAAATGCTCAAAAACTAGCCATTATGGGTTTCGGACCGTCGAATGTTATTGTTGTGCATCCAACCCAGCGTCCGATCTCAAATAAGTGAGTAGTGGATGCCATTCGGATGGCCGAGCTTGCGTCCGTTCCATCGTCCGAACCAGGCGTATGTGGAAGTTTCATACCTTTGGATGGTATATCTCGTCCGAGAGGTTTAATGCTTTATTAGGGAATTTTTCCTTTCAGACAATCTTCTTTGTCCGATATAAACTTCTTTCAGACGGTTGGATGCGTCCATTGTAGAGCTTTAAATTCTTGATTCTGCCTCACTCTTTCGGACAGAGAAATATGTCTGAGGGATATTCTTTCGGACGCGCCTGTGCGTCCGTTGTAGGTGCTTGAAAAACTTGTTCTCTGTCTATCCATTCGGATAGTGTCTGTTGTAAACTTTATCGGACGACCCTGTTCGTCCGAGAAATGTAGTAATGTTCGGACGGTGTACTGCTTCCGGAAGCTCTGTTTCCAACAAACAAAATAGCAAACCTGCATAGCTTGGTTTAAGAGGTAGGGAATGCATATGTCATCATCAAAATAAGGTTTGTGGATCATCAATACTCTTCACCACTAACTAACTATCTACAATGTATTCTTGCGGGTGTGAGGATAATAGCTAAGTAATTGACAGAGTTTTTATTACACTAACTAATTGTGTACTCTGTATTCTTACAGGTATAGGGATAATAGTTGAGTAATTGATAGAATTTTTATTACTTATATTGTTGAATTTTAAAACACATTATCCTAATAATTGGCTTTGGAACCATCGCTTAGTCTGAAAGATGGTCTTCCTAGTCGAGACACTAATAACGTATCTGGACATGTTATGCAGGATCAATATGATAAACAGAATGGTGCTCAGCAATTTTCTAATAAAGAATGGAATAATGTTGTTCGAGCTATCACAGAAAAAGATTATTGTGGGGGGAATGTTGTTAGTTCAAATTTCAAAATTTCCCTTTCCCAACTGTTCTTGCATTGGTATCCAAACATTGTCATTTGAAAACTCTTGTGTCAATTCCACATTACAGCCATCTGTTTCAACATACCAAGTCTAAAAATAGCTCTAGCCCCTTCGACTTTACCAACTTGGTCGTATTATCCCTCCAAACCAACTCCAAACCTTAACCCTAAATTTCGTACCCATAAGGATCTTGTCTTCTGTTCTGCTTCAAGAGATTCCAATTGAACAATACCTTGCAAAAATTGGCTTGTTAAATACCAAAATTCCAATTTGTGTTGAACTGCTTCCTACTAGGGAATATATTTTGAGTCTACAAGATGAAGAGAGAGTCATGCACTAATTTGGTGCATGTAAATCGTAAAAGAGCTAATTGCAGGTGATGAAGTAGAGTTTGATATTGTGACTAAGAAGTCTAAAATTGTAAGTTAATTCTTCTTCTATAAATTTTGATATAGTGGTGGCCAGGTTGAAATGGACCCACCTAAATAAATGGAAGTTTTGGCTTGGAATTGTCAAGGAATATGAGGTTCCGTGATAATTTTGATGCTAAAGGAACGTGAATTTGAATTGCTATCCTGAATTGTTTTTTCTGTCAAAAACTATGAATTATACGATTTCTTACAGAAAGTTAATAAGAAATTGAATTTTTTAAATTGTTGTACTATTGATCTTGCAGGAAATTTTGGTGGTGTTTTTGTTCTAAAATAGCAGTGATTTTTGTTATAATTGTACTATTGAAGTTAAGGTTCAAAATTAATTTATGTTCGACGGTTGTTTTATGTTAGTTGTGATGATAATATTAGAGAGAAGCAATTTTCTTAGTTATCTAGTAGGATGGCAGGTTGGGGTCAGGATGTAGTATATATTGGAGGGAAAATATTATCATAAATTCAGTTTTGGGTTTCACCATTAGATTTCACGCTCAAAATTAAATTTTATAAAATTTTACTTACATCTGCTAATGTCATAAATTCTATAATATTTAATCTACACAATAAGGTCTACAAGTAGGGTCATAAACCAGATCTACCTAAATATTTTCCTATATTGGAGATTTTCTTGTGTCACGTATCTCAAATAGCATTTTACGTTCAAGTGTTTATTCAATGTGCATCTTAACCTCTTGTGCCTCAACTTTTTTGACAAAATTGACGAAAACCATCAAAACTAACTAGTTTTTGTTGACACGCACTTGCACCTCATGTGAAATTCTTTTAAAATAATTTTAACATTAAAATAATAACTAAATTGACCTTTTAACACCAGAAAAACCTAACACTTCCCATCCATTCCCCATGCCACCCTTTCCATCTCTCCTCCCTTAGTCACCACAAATCGTGCCACTTCTTGATCGATCAACCCATCACTACTACCGCACCAATATCCTGAATCAGTTAACCCACTACTACTCCCACATCCCAGATCAGTCAACCCACTATTATTCCCAAATCCACAACTCTCTTTCCTTCCCCATCCCAATTCGGCAAACAATCCCCTTCCCATTCGCCACCTTCTGAATCAGATAACCTAGATCTATTACCCTTACCCTTTCCTACCTCAGCCCGTCCATCCTACCCCTTCCCTACTACCATCCCCGCTCCCCACCCACAATCTCCCCAATCTCCTACCTAATTTTGCCACTGAATTCTCCCTTTCTCCTTTCCTAACCTCTCTTAATCTTCCTCGCTTGGTGGTAGAGGTTGGGTGTACTGGGGTGTTGACAAATCTGGCAGGTGGGTGGGGCGATACTATGTGGGAAAAGGAAGAAAAAAGTTTAGGATTTTTCTTTATTTTCCAATTTATCCTACTTCATTTTAATTGGACTCCACAACTTTGTAAGCCTTTTTTTTCTTCAATTTAACCCCGAACTTTGTTAAACAATTCAATTAGTTGGGGTATGTATGATATTTTGCGAGTTGATATTATTTTTGTAGTTTCTATTCATTTATTAAAAAAAAAATTGAAACACAAGAGAGGTCAAACACACATTCAATAACTACAGGGAAGTAAAGTATCTATTTGAGATACTACAAAGGGGTTATTTACAAGTTACCCTAAAAAAATATTCTGTGTCATGCTAAAAAATAATAGCATGGCAAAAGGAGATATGAAAGATCTTTTCTATCATTAGGAATTTTGTGCAAAATATTGATTTAGTAGATTTAAGTTTCATTAATTCTCTATGGACTTGGACTAATCTTTGGGAAGATCAAGGGCTTGTAGAGGAAAGATTAGATAAATGTTCATCTTTTACATCGTGGAGATTGAAGTTTGATTTGGCTACTGTTTCTCACATTACAAATGAGTCTTTTGATTGTGTAATGTTATTTTGGATACTCGGCCTTTTTACTCATAATAATAAGAGGTTTATGTAGAGGTGGTTGAATCATGATGGAATCAATGACAGTATGGAAAAGGCTTGGAATGCATATGTTCAGGCTTCTAAGTTTTCCAAGTTTGTCAAAAGTTTAAAAGTTTCAGGATAGCTTCAGAAAGCCAGATTCGTAATGTTTCAGAATCATAATGGAGGTTCAAATTATGATGAAATTCTATTAGGTATTTTCTCTACCATCACTGTTGAAATGATTAAACAACATGTTAAGGCTATTGCAAAATTTGAGGTTAAAATGGTTGTTTTTTCAATGTCTCTTAATAATGTATCTGGTTCTGATGGTTTTAATCCTTTTTTTTTTTTTTCAAAAATTCTGAAGTATATATTATTGTTCATAATATTACAATTACTATTTTCAGTTTCTTCCCCTCAGGCTATTTACTTTCATCCATAAATCATATTTTTCTCTCTTTGATCCCTGAGGTCAAAATTCCTACTCATGTATGAGCGATGGGAATACAATAAGGATATGAGATAATCATTGGTTGCCTACACCTTTTTCTTTTGAACCATGACTTTTGGGCTTCCTAGTTTTCTTTAAAAATGGACTCTAAGAGTGTATTCGTTTGGATTGAAAATATTTTTGGAAAATTATATTTTAGAAATTTTTTTGGTGTCAAACACTGAAAAATATTTTCTGGTGTAAAATATTTTCCAATTTTCCTTCCTCTGGCCAAAAATAACTTACGGAATTTTTGAGCGTAAGTTATTTCTATATAATTCAGGAGTGACATTAAATTTCAAACACGTACTTTTATAATTTAATTTGCTAAACTTATTTTTGTTTTCAATTCTTTTCCATTCATTTTTCTCTTAATCATAGATCCTACACTAATATAGCTATCATTATGCACATTTTATTGCTACATTATACTATCATTTAATTTTGAACAAAATCAATTTTTTATTAACCACAATTACTTGTAAGGTATTTATTACCATTGTTATAAGTTTTTTTAATTTGTATTCATAAAATTAAAGATGAAATCATTAAAAAATTTTATTTCAAAATATTTTCATTTTGTCAACCGAACACTGGAAAATTATATGAAAAATGGACTTTTTCATGTAAAATATTTTCCAAGAAAAATATTTTCCCTAAGAAAATATTTTCCATCCAAACGAACACACCTAAGCTTTTTAGTTATGTATATAAGTAATTGGAATCAACATATATTTATAAATGTTTCTTTTAATAATGATGATGAGGTATATATTTTTTATAGTCCAGTATCTGTTGTGGGGGGAAGATAAAAGTGGTTGGCACTTTGCTCAAAATGGTGTTTGTAATGTTAAGTCTGGTTATTGTAGAGCTAAATTAAGGAATCAATCTAGAAGGAATCGCCAAAGCTAGGGTTCGGAGGATAGGTAATGTCCGATAGTAGGAAAATGAAGAGTTTTAAACAAGAAAAGCAATCGTTCCGATGTCCGAACGATTTGTATGCTTCCGATGATGCATCCGAACGCAGATGAACGAACGGCCGATGCTTTACATTGTGCGTCCGAGGAAGTTTCGGATGATGATAAGCATCCGTTAGGAATTTCAGAGAGTTCATGAAAAAAGGGAGAATTCGGACGATTATAAGCTTCCGAGACAGAGAAGAGGGTTTCGGACGTTTAAGAGTGTTCGATAGAATATATGGTTCGGACGATCATGTGTGTCCGAACTCAGAGTTTATACAAATGTGAAATTAATGATGCCCAAATGAGTTCTGAGATACTATTCAAAACAATCAAAAGCCAAAGGTTTAGTGATAATATCAGCAAGTTGATCTTTTGTACACACAAATTCAACACAAAATTCCTTCTTGCATACAAATCTCTAATAAAATGGTGCTAGACATCGATGTATTTGGTTCTAGAATGCATGACAGGATTTTTTGTGAGATTAATTGTACTAGTGTTATCACATCCTATAGGCACACAATAAAAAATAACACCAAAGTCTTTTAATGTATGTTTCATCCGTAGAAGTTGAGCACAAAAATTTCTAGCAACAATGTATTCAGCTTTTGCCGTAGAAAGTGAAATAGAATTTTACTTCTTGCTAAAACACGACACTGGACAGTTACCCAAGATGTGACACATATCACTAGTACTTTTTCTATCAATTTTACAGCCAACAAAGTCAGCATCAGAATAACTAATTAGATCAAAAGTGGGGGATTTTGGATACCAAAGACCGAAATTCATTGTACCCTTTATGTATCTGAAAATTCTTTTTACAGCTATTAAGTGTGATTCTTGAGGACAAGATTGAAATTTAGCACAAAGACAAATAGCAATCACAATATTTGGTCTGCTAACTGTAAAGTAAAGTAGGCTTCCGATCATATCTCTATAGTGTTTTTCATCAACACTATTACCTTCTTCATCTTTGTCAAGTTTGGTTGAGGTGCACATTGGTGTCCCGACCTGTTTGAATCTTTCCATTCCAAATCGTTTGAGTAGCTCCTTTGTGTACTTGATTTGTGTAATGAACATTCCTTCCTTTGTTTGATGAACTTGGAGTCCAAGGAAAAATTGTAATTCTCCCATCATACTCATTTCAAATTCTTTTTGCATCAAGCACGAGAATTTCTTGCACAAGTTTTCATTAGTTGCTCCAAAAATAATATCATCAACATAAATTTGAACAATTAACAAACCATTTGGATTAGTTATGGTAAACAGAGTGATGTCAACAACACCTCTTTTGAATTCATTCTCAATCAAAAAACCACTTAGCATTTTCATACCAAGCTCGAGGAGCTTGTTTTAAACCGTACAAAGCTTTAGAAAGTTTGAAAACATGATTTGAAAAAATTTGTTTTCAAAACCAGGGGTTTGTTAAAGAAAAACTTCTTGATCAATAAAGCCATTTAAAAATGAACTTTTGACATCCATTTGGAATAATTTAAAATTGTAAAAGCATGCATATGCAAGAAACATGCGAATGGATTCTAATCGAGCAACAGGTGCAAAAGTTTCATCAAAATTGATGCCTTCTTCTTGAGCATAACCCTTTGCAACAAGTCTAGCTTTATTCCTAATGATTTCACCTTTATCATTTAATTTGTTTCTAAAAACCCATTTTGTTTAGATTATGGGATGAATTGATGGTCTTTCAACTAAGGTTCATCATTGTTTTTCTCAAATTGGCTAAGTTCATCTTTCATAGCACAAACCCAAGATTTTCCATTCAATGCATCATCCACATGTTTAGGATCAATATGAGAAAGTAATGCACAACTAAATAGCCTGATGTTTACTATTCAAAGGTTTATGAGATCGAGTTTTTATCCTATCGGATGGATCACCTGTGATCAAATTTTGAGGGTGACTAGAGACAAATCATCATGCTCTTGGAAGATCTTTTGAAGTGTCTTCGTTCTTTTCTCCTTCTTCATCTGAGTGATGGGTGTTGTCCTTATTGTTTGACGTGATCTCTTGGTGTTCTTTATGAATAGTGAGCTTTTCAAGCTCCTTTTGAATACCTACATCTTCATCTTCACATACATTCTTTGAAATAACATCATTAATTTTATCGAATGTAACATGCACAACTTCTTCAACAAAAAGTATTCTTCTATTGTAAACTCGGTATGCTTTCTTGTCACTAGAATATCCTAGAAAAATTTCTTCATCCGATTTTTTGTCAAAATTTCCAAGATTTTCTTTGATTTTTAAAATAAAGCATTTATAACCAAAAACTTTGAAATAGCTCACAACGGATTGTTTTACAAAACAAGAGTTCATAGGGTGTTTTTGAAATTTAAAATAGGCCTTAACAAAACACGTTCATAAAATAACAAGCTGTGTTAACGGCTTCGGCCCAAAAATATTTTGGTAAATCACGTTCGTTAATCATAGTTCTAGCGGCCTCTTGAAGTATTCTATTTTTCCTTTCAACAACACAATTTTATTGAGGCACTCTGACAACCGAAAATTCATGTGAAATACCGTTGTGATCACAAAATTCGGGAAAACCTCTGAATTTAAATTTGGCTCCATTATCACTTCTCAAACGGATGATTTTTAAATTCAACAAATTTTGAATTTTGGAAAACAATTTCACAAAATTTTCAAAAGCTTCATTTTTGTGAATAAGAAATAATATCCAAGTATACCTAGAATAATCATCAACAATCACAAAAGCATATTTACTACCACCTAGACTAACATGTTGAGTTGGACCAAACAGGTCCTAGTAATTCTAGAGGTTTGAAAGTAGACACACAATTCTTTGGTTTAAAAGATACTTTAACTTGTTTACTATAAATTGGCATGCATCACTAATTTTGTTTTTCAAAAGCTTCAATTTTGGCAATCCTCTCACCAATTCTTTCTTGGCAAGGTTTTCAATTAAATCCATGTTGAAATGACAAAACCTTCTATGCCAAAGCCAAGGATCATCTACAGAAGCGGCTGGACATTTTACATTGCTACTACCAATATTGTCAAGATAAATCACATAAACATCATTGTGCCTAGTACCTTTAAATAAAACAACATAATTTTTATCAAGAATTAGACATTCATGTTTGGTAAACAACACATATAAATTTTTATCACAAAGTTGACTCACACTTAATAGATTGTAATTCAAATTATGAACAAGAAGCACATTTTTAATCAAGGTCTCACCATCTTTACCTACATCACCAAGACCAATTGATTTTGCTTTCAAGTTATCCCCAAAAGTCAGCTTTTCACTACTTTTGGATATGAGTTTGGTGAAGAGAGATGCATCACCCGTCATATGTCTTGAGCACCCACTAGGTTTGTGAACCATTTGGCATCCTTGGTGACATTTATTTCCTACACAAGAAATTAAGTGATAACTTTTGGTATCCATATTTTCTTGGGTCCACAAGAGTTAGTAAGATGACTACAAATCCACACGATATTCATACCGAGTTTTTCATTTCTCTTGACGTAGCAATTATTTTTCTCATGTCCATGTTGTTGGCAATAAGTGCAAATAGCATTTTTATTTCCATATAAAGAAGATTTTGATTTTACAAAGCATAAATCATTCCTTCTAAAGGTGACAAAGTTCTTGTTGATCAATACATTTCTATTCTTTTCCAAATCAACAATATTTTCCTTTTTTCTATGCAAGAGAATATTCAAGTCATCCAATCTTTTCTTCAAAGAGGCTTGTTCTTCCTTGATCCTTGTTTTCACATGCATTCTTTTCTTCAAATCACTGTTTTCTTGTGACAACCTATTGTTTTCATTCATAAGTTTAGAGTTAGCATTTAATAGAGCATTTGATTTCAAGCTCATTAACTAACTCCTTATTTCTAGCATATGACTCCTTTTAAGCTATCATGTAATTTTAAAATGAAAGCTTGGTGTGAATGAGAATGCCGCTGAGTTGTAATGCTATCGTAGGCACCCAAAATTAACAACTCTCAATAAAAATGTAGTAGTGGTGAGTACAGGTCGTCCCACAAAGAACGGAGTTTATTCTTGTGCTAAATGGAAAAGGGGGGTTTTCTTGAATGCTTTTGAACTAAAAACTAAAACAGTAAAATTACTAAAGAGAATTCGATATAAGGAAATTCTTGGTTTTGGTCATATCCACTATGGAAATTTCATTAGTCGATCCTTGACACACAAGATAATTCTATTTTATATTAAGCACTAATTGAAGAATTAACCCGAACGAATACCAATTCATAGTTGATTCTTATTTCTTTCTAAAGTTGGTTAATTTTCAACACGCGATCCAATTAACCCTAACTATTAATTTAACCCAGACACGCGCCAAAGATTAATTTAATAGTAGAAGCTTTAAAATCAACAAGAACAATTAGGCTAATTAAACATAAACACACACAGATATGCCAATTAGATAATTAATTTCCCTAAATTCAATAACACTAATTGAGTAATTATCATATTTAGTTACTTCACAGATTGAATTAAGCACACGCGGTTAAAACGATCTAGCAATAGATTAATTCTAATAGCTTAATTATTCTGCAGAAATAATAAGTTAAAAAGAACAATCATAAAATTAATTGCAGAAAAATAATCAATACTTGACATATAATTGAATAATTCAAGCACAAGAAGTCTCACAACTTTGTAGAATTGACCATGGCTTCAATTACCTCTACCAAGAAAAAGGTTTAGACACAAAGTGCCATGAAAGAATAAAGAAGAATTTCTTGCTGAAAACCCTAGATAAAACTAGAAAATAGAAGTGTCGATCCCTTTCTCTTACCCTAAATGGGGTATTTATAATGCATACTTAGGGTTACAATTAATGCCTACAAATAAGAATGACTGAAATCGGGTGAAAAAGAGTTCAACTGGGCAAAGAAATCTGTCAAAAACTAAAAAACATGCTATTCTGCTGTTTTGGGCGCACATGCGCTGCCTATTTTGGGCGCATGTGCGCCCTAGGCAGTACTGAAAAGTTCCTAGCGCACATGCATTGCTCAAACCCAGCACATGTGCGCTGGGCTTCACTTTTGGCTTCGATTTTGACCTTGATGCATTTGGAATTTGGGAAAACTCAAAACATAAAAGTTGTATCTCTATGTATTATATTTCCAAAACATCTTAAATAACCTAAATTGGAGCTCAGATAAGAATGTTATGCTCAACATACCAAACTGTGTCAGAATCGCTGCTCGCCGGTACACATTTTACAACTTTGCAATTTTGAACAAGATGATTATAGAATAATGGAAAACTCAAAACACAAAAGTTGTAGAAATCTTCAATAAATTTCCAAATCATTCAAAAGCATCTCAATTGGAGCTTGCAGTCGAATGTTATGCTGGAAATGACATACAAAACAGCATCCAAAATGGTTTCATACTCGTGCATGTTCTGCCCTTAGCATTTTCTTTCATCTTTTCCATCTTTTTCAGTTTAACCCTACAAAAACTAAGAGTAACCAAATTAAGCTCAATAATAACTCAAATTTTGCTCACAAAACATAAAAACATGGTAATTGATAGATAAAATATAGTACAATTATGAACTTATCAAAGCTTCAACATCATTGTCATCATTTTCATCATTAGAATCGTAATTAGAGGTTACCTCATCATCACCAATGGCCATAAATGCCATTTGTTGCAATCATCCTATGTGATTCAGAAATTGTTGAATTGGGGCTTTCTTCCTTCCCTTTTCTTCTTGGAAGAGCACTCATTTGCAAAGTGTCCGGGTTGACCACATTCAAAGCACTTTTCATTTTTCTTTTTCATTTCTAGCTTGGTGCCTTTGAAATTATTTCAGTTGATAGCTCCACCTCTTCTCATTCTCCTTTGGGAAATTAGCCAAAATTGGTCAGAGTCCCTCAACTTTTTTACTTTAGCCAAAATAGTCCCTCAACTTTTTTTGTAGCCAGAATGGTCCTCTAACTTTTTTTTTTAGCCAAGATAGTCCTTTCATGTGAAATTTATAAAAAAAAAAAAAAAAAATTATGGTGACTACACCATAAAAGGACTTTTTTGGCTAAAAAATAAAAGTTAAAGGACTATTCTGGCTAAAAAATAAAAGTTAAAGGACTATTCTGGCTAAAAAATAAAAGTTAAAGGACTATTCTGGCTAAAAAAAAGTTGAAGGACTATTCTGGCTAAAAAAAAGTTGAGGGACTATTTTGGCTAAAGTAAAAAAGTTGAGGGACTATTTTGGCGATTTTCCCTTCTCCTTTTATTGATGTAGTGTTTGAGAAATCCTTTGGTGATGAATGCAAGATCTCCTTCATCAAGATCTTCATCTTCTAGGTTGATGGAGCCATTTTCATCTTCTTCTTGACAAATCTTTAATGCAAGGCTTCTTTTTGGTCTTGCTTCTTCATCATCCACCACTTTTAGCCTTTAGCTTCAATTCAAAAGATGTAAGAGAGTTAATTAGAGATTCAATAGGCATGGAGTTTAAATTCTTAGCCTCCTCTATAGCAATTGTTTTGGCCTCCCAGTCTTTGGATAGAGCATTCAAGATTTTTCTATTCTTTTCGCCCAAAAAATACTCCTTACCCAAGGCTTAGAGATCCTTAATGATGTCATTGAACCTGCAATACATTTTGTCAATATTTTCATGTGGTTCCATCTTGAAGGATTCATACTTGGCAACAAGTAGGGATTTCTTTTGCTCTCAAACATCATCTCTCCCTTCATGAATTTCCTTCAATTTATCCCAAATTTCTTTAGCGGAAATGCATCATTTGACATGAGTTGATTCGTTTGCATCCAAGGTGTTGTATAGCACATTCATAGCTTTTGCATTTAAGGTTAAGTTTGCCTTCTCTTGTGAGTGAGCTCATCCCTTGTCTTTTCTCTTCTTCTATTTGTATGATCATCAATGATGGTATAGAAGAGAATAGCTTCAAAAGGACCTTCATTTACAACATACCACAAGTCAATATCAATGGATTGCAAAAATATTTTGATTCTATCTTTCCAACTAATAAAGTTTACTCCATTAAACATAGGGGGTCTTGTGATAGATTGATCCTCGAAGAATAAAGCATTATTGGTTGCCATAATGGATATTTACTCAAATGCAATCTAAGCTAAATAAAGAGACCAACGCTCTGATACCAATTGTTGGCCCAAAAGCAACCTGAGAGGGAGGATGAATTAGGTTTCTAAATACTTACTTTGCAAAATATACACTCATAAAATCTTTGGTGCTAACAAGTAATTTGATAGAGATAAAATCAATTAAGCTTAAGAAGTAAAGAAAAAAGAAAAAAAAGAGAGATTAAAAAAACATCACTTCCAAGCTACCAAGCTTGAAGTGTTTGTCCACCAAAATGCTTCTTCAAATTTGGTGAATCAATAATCTCAATTAAACACAAAGTAGGACAATCCTTGCTCGCACTAATTCTATGATATGTCTTTTTAGTTCAGCCAACGATTTACTCTCAACCTCACTTTTGTACAAGATTATCACTCCACTCAATATTTTTGAATAGCACAATAAAGTACACACTAATACAATATTGGTCAATAGCTAATTTGCACTCAAATAGCTTTTCATCTTGCTTGTATTCAATGTGTAAGATACATTTAACAATATCACCAGAGTTGTTATTTATAGGAGTAATAAATTGGGTAGGTTTCAGACGTTCGATGTTATTGTTGTGCATCTGACCCAGCGACCGATCTCAAATAAGTGAGTAGTGGATGCCTTTCGGACGGCCGAGCTTGTGTTCGTTCCATCGTCCGAACCAGGTGTATGTGGAAGTTTCACACCTTCGGATGGTATATCTCATCCAAGAGGTTTAATGCTTTATCAAGCAATTTTTCCTTTCGGACAGTTTTCTTCGTCCGATGTAAACTTCTTTCGGACGGTTGGATGTGTCCGTTGTAGAGCTTTAAATTCTTGATTCTGTCTCACTCATTATTTTCGAACGGAGAAATACGTTCGAGGGATATTCTTTCGGACGCACCTGTGTATCCATTGTAGGTGCTTGAAAAATTTGTTCTCTGTCTATCCGTTCGGACAGTGAATTGCGTCCATTGTAAACTCTATTGGACGATCCTGTTCATCCGAGAAATGTAGTAATGTTCAGACTGTGTACTTTGTCCGAAAACTCTATTTCTAGCAAACAAAATAGCAGACATACACAGCTTGGTTTAAGAGGTAAATGTATATGTCATCATCAAATTAATGTTTGTGGATCATCAATACACTTCACCACTAACTAACTATCTACTCTGTATGCTTGCGGGTGTGAGGATAATAGCTAAGTGATTGATAGAGTTTTTATTACACTAATTAATTGTGTACTCTATATTCTTATAGGTATGAGGATAATAGTTGAGTAATTGATAGAATTTTTATTACTTATATTGTTGAATTTTAAATCACCTTATCCTAATCATTGGCTTTGGAACCATTGGCTATGCATTTGTTTGAAAGATGGTCTTCCTAGTCGAGACGCTAATAACGTATCTGGACATGTTATGCTGGATGAATATGGTAAACAGGATGGTGCTCAGCAATTTTCTGAGAAAGAATGGAATAACTCAGTTAGAGCAGTCACAGAAAAAGATTATTGTGGTGGGAATGTTGTTAGTTCAAATTTTATTAACTTTTCAATTTCAAAATTTCCCTTTCCCAACTGTTCTTGTACTGATATCCAAACATTGTCGTTTGAAAACTCATGCCAATTCCACAGTACAACCATGTGTTTCATCATACCAAGTCCAAAAATAGCTCCAGCCTCTTCGACTTTACCAACTTGGTCTTATTGTCCCTCTAACCCAACTCAAAACCTTAACCCTAAATTTCGTACCCGTAAGGATCTTGTCCTCTGTTCTGCTTCAAGAGATTCCAATTGAACAATACCTTGCAAAAATTAGCTTATTAAATACCAAAATTCCAATTTTTGTTGAACTAGGGAATATATTTTGATGTCTACAAGATGAAGAGAGAGTCATTCTCTGATTTGGTGCATGTAAAGAATTACAGGCAATGAAGTGGAGTTTGATATTGTGACTAAGAAGTCTAAAATTGTAAGTTAATCCTTCTTCTATAAAATTGTAAGTTTTCTAAAGGAAGTTTAATCTTGAATCAACAATCAATTACACATGATATAAAATAGATATTTAGATAACTATCTTGATCCTAATACTTTAAAAGTGTAAAATTACATTAATCTTGACATAACAGTCAAGTAGTTAACTTAGAAGATTAAGGGATATTGATAATTGATTCGACTTACAACACTAAACCAACCTATTCAGTATTTCTTCCTTCGCACATTTATTATCGGTTAAATCAGGTTTAGACAAAACACACAACTTCAAATAGAAATGAAACTTTAATACATTCTTATACAATCTTTCACGTTGGATAACAATGTTATAAACCCTCAATCTTGCCTATGTGGTACTCCGGTGTGACATTATTTAGAGGGTTTGGTTTACTCTTTTAGCTTACTATGCTACGTACTTTGTCAAGAGATTGAGAAAAAACTATTATAGACTTGTAAAACTTTAAGTTCAAAGTCAATAAAACCCTCCAATGTAAAGTTTCACCAACACACAACATTAATACAACCTTCCAATGTAGTCTCACCAACATGAAGCATTCATACGATACATGTTATGACATTCGATGTTACTAGCTTATATAACATTAACATTTCATCTTATAATTAGTAATATGGTAAGTAATTTACAATTTATTAGAATAAAGTATTTTACATTTAATTCTATCACAAAATACTAATTATATATTTTACTTATTAGTAGAATAGAATATTAAATTTAACACGTGCTAAATCTTAAATTTATTCATTGTTGTTAGTATTACTTTAGATAGTAAATATAATAAGAACTAATAAGAACTCATATTAATGGTTCTTTATGTATTGAATAAAGAATTTTAATCGTGAATATTCTACCTAGGGTTATGAATTGGAATATAACTTAGAGAGAATTCTACCACGGATCCATCTAATAATTTGTGTCCATAAATGAGATTCAATCCTAAGATAACATCCCCTATTTTAATAATCCTACCAATAAAATCCAATTCTATGAAATTCATAATATAAAGAGACACGAGGATCCATTTTGACATTAAAGTACTTACATGCAAACTACTTATGAGGGATGATAATTGCAAAATTCCAATGAAGATTATCAAAATACAATCACTAACTTGCTAAATATTGTCACTTCCATTGACACATATGTATTATTTTCCAAATATTTTTCCACACAACATATGCGAAACTTTTTTTTTTCTTTGGGTTGTATGTGCTTGTGGGGGCATTAGGGTCTTTATTTTTAGTTTTCTCATGAAAGGCGGGAGATCTCTCTAGCGAGGATCTTGGTCGGTACCATTTTAGCATCTAAACATGAGGTAAAAGTACAAAAAATAGTTTTTCCATCTAAATTTTAAAAATTTAACTCAAACTATAAGAAAATTAAGATTAATAAAACAATTGCTTTGATTTATAAAATGAGTCTGTTAGAGATTTAGTATATCTTAATACATTGTAGAAATAAAATAAAGACAAACATTGTGGAAATATAAAATAGGACCTTGATAGACAATCTTCAACTCCAAAGTTATCCAGGCATCCAATGTACACATTTTATATTGCATTCCATATGGTTTAATCAGGAAATTAAGTTTTGGGAACACACTATTAATCAATGTCGAGTGATCTTAAAAAAATAAGAAAATTTTCAATGTAAAAAGAATGAGGTAAAACTATCCCCAACTTATGTAAAAATTGAACTCTTAAAAGAAAATATCAAAAGTTACAATATAGAAAAAACAAGGCAAATTAGCATTCAATAATTATATTCTTAAATTAGATAATGTTCTATCAACTCTACCATTAAAAACATTCTAAGCTAACAAATAGATTGAAACCCATTTAAAAATTTTACATTTCTTTCAAAATTGGTATATTTGTGTAATAGAAACTATACATTATAGGATTACAAGAAAAATGATGAAAACAATGTGTATAAAAAGTAAAGATAAAATCTGCCATCAATAAAAAACTAAAAATGTTACTTTTGGAAGAGAATTGAAACTATTTAAACAACCAACTTATATGCCTTTTAGAAACATAAATTGATGCAAGGATCCAAAAATGCTAAAACTCGCCAAGTTGGTGAATGCGTATGTAGTGTTTCTCTTTTCTTTTGACAAATGGAATCATATGAATGTGAAAGAGTCCAAAGTCAATTTGGAATTTGGTATTCTTTTGTAGTTTTTTCTTTGCTATGTAACGGTCATGAAAAAAGTTTTGATCATGGAGTAATCTATTACGTTTGTAAATCCAATCATTCTGATCATTACAAAGGATGTTGACTTGTAATATTCCATTGATAACAAATATGACACCTTAAATATTGGTAGAAAAAGAAATATCCAGGTTACATTTATTTCATATACTTAATCCCACATAATTATAATGGCTAAGTCTAAGTTCCAGTTAAATAAAATTTTCTTTACATAAGTCAAAAATATTAATTATTTTTAATATTTGTACTTCCTACACATGTTGAGCATGTGCATTTTCCTAGTGTCCAACAAAGGCTCAAACAAAACTACAAAAGACATAGAATGTAACTGAATGAAAGGCTAATCTATGAATTGAAGCTTTATTCCCAACATCTCTAATATTCCATAAGAGGGCTTGCGTCACTAACTACTAGTAGAAAGGGATAGATTGAGAGCTTTCATCGCTGATCTAGTAACCATAAAATGCCCTTTAGAGTAAACCTTCCCTTTTCTGTGCTTAGTAGTACTATGAACAAGAACCATAGGCACATTAATGCTTCTTATTTTTCGATCCAAATTTTTGAAAAATGCCTGCATTACAGCAACTGAGAATTTCTATCCAGGTTAGGAACCCTAAGCTCCTCAATATTTGAAACAAAATTGGACCCTTCAATCACCAGTCGCTTTTCTAAAGGAATACAATCACATCCATGCAATCCCCATCCAAAGGTTGAAGAATTAATCCTGGTAGATCAAGATTAGGGTTAGGGTTTGCATGGTCAGGTTCCAAATTGGGACAATGCATGATTTGTACTTGCAGGTTGATGGAGGAGTCTTTATTTTGAATTCTTGAAATACCAGTAGGTGTCTCAACTCCCTTCAATAAATCAGCTTCCTTGAGCATAGTTGCGAAATCTTGATGTAGGCGGCCAATATCCTCTTGAACATTTAGGTTTTGAGTTTCCTTCAATTCCAGTTTCTTTGAATTTTGAAATTTTGTCCAGACTCTACTAATCACACTAGAGTTAGACGGACCAGCCACCAAAGGTGGCTGAACTATTGATGGCTCCGTCTAAACCACCTGATTGCTCCTCTAATCACCAGAAGATTTTGCTTGATCCACCTCGACTATCTCCTTCCCTTTCTGATCAATCGAGCATGCAATAGCAACATGACCAATCTTTTTGCATTTAATTTGATGATGTTAATTAGCAATAATCTGATACTTGGCACTCCCCCTAGATTGTTCTAGAAGTGCTTACGTGGCAATCTCATTGAGGATAGTTATGTAATTTAGTCCTAGATGAGCTAGTAGACTGGTAGCCTTATGCCCCCTCATGTACATCTATAAATAAGGGGCTTGGGCGCCAAGAAAAGGGTCGGACACTCACTGTACTAATCACTCCTCCATAATATCAATCACAAATTCTTCTCAGCTCTCCTACTTTGTCTCTCTACTTAGAAGCTAAATTCTAGTTTCGTCAATTGGCACCGTCTGTGGGACCATCCCTAAGGCTGGCAGTTTCATAGACCTCTTCCTGGTAACCCGAGCTGGCCTAGGCTCGGGGTGAGCAGCCGAACTCAGAGCCAACGTGACCGGGTTCTCAGCACCCGAACTCTCCGGGTCTTCCCGGCCTCAGTTTGGTCTCGGGGTACCGAAGCACTCCCCGAATGCGCGCTAGTGGTGATGGATGAGGATTCGCTCGCAGTTGATGGTGATGGTTGGCTGGAAGGTAAGCTCGCACCAGTAGCAGGTGTGGTAGATACTAGCCCCCTTAGAAATGCTCCGAGCTCTGTAGAAGACAAGAGGTCAGTATCATGATGAAGCAACATTTTTTTTTTTAAAAAAAAAAAAAAAAGGGGAAGCGAGAAGGTGATGACGTTTGTGAGGGTCGTAGTACGGAATGATGTCATGGGTAAGGAACAGTCTCTCCCAGGCAAGGATGTTGTTGGATAAAATGGCAGGCTGGTTGTTAAAATTTATTCTAAGGTTGGATTCTATGAGTCTCCTGGTATGTATGGAGTCTGGGGGAGAGGCGTTTTTGGTTTTGAGGTTTTCTTTGGCAAGGTTCCAAGGGCCCCGAGGCATTGGAGGGTCGAGATATCGGGCAAAGAAAAATGACTTTTTCTAGTCGTTAATAGATGAAAGGCTACCCAAAGCTGTTTGCCCGCGGTTCGGGGTGAAATGTAGAAGAATCCTCTCACAGGGGATAGCTTCAGCATCATCCTAAAGGTGTCTAAGGATAGGGGGATGTTGTCGATAATTTGCAAATGAGGAGAGAATCCGGCAATAAGCCGAAGTGCGTTTGGGGTCAGTTGGGATATACTAATATCCCAATAGTCGGACAGATGGACGAGGAGGGGTGCTATTGGTAACCTCAGCCCCACCTCAAGCTGCTTCTGGTAAACTGTTAAGTAACCAGGAGGAGGTAGGTGGCCTCAGTCCTCTGGGGTAGGGAATTTGATGTGCACATTTTTATGGAGGCGGTACCTATCCCTAAGTATTTTAATGTCCTCGGGGTCAAGAGCGTTTGATATGTTTAGTGTTTGGAGGTTGGGGTGGTCATTCTGTGGTGGTTCGGCAACGGCGAGTTCGGGGGGAAAGTTTAAGGGGACTACTGCCAGGAGAGCTTTATCTAAAGGATTCAGTAGCCTATCGGTGGCATCTACAGGGAAAGAGGGTACCGGTGTGCTAATGAGAGAGGAAGAGTGAACGTACCGGCCATGTCCTTCTATTTGAAAGGCGAGTAAGGTTAGGGGGAAGCAGAGATCTTGGAGGACTTCTTGATGATATCTGGCAGGGACGGTTAGTGGCGGTCGGCGGCTGGGGAAATCGAATGCAAGGGTGACAGGAGGACGGTGGTAAGCAAAGGAGAGGATGTGAATGGCAGGGGAAGTAAGAGAGCAAAGGGAGTGAAGGAAAAGTTGAAGGAAGAAAGCAAAAGTTAGTAAGGGAAAAAGAGAGACTCGGAGAAAATGGGGGTATAAATAGGAGAGGACCTTCCAGAGTATTCTATGAATCCGGAGGGAAAACCATCAAGTTTGAAATAAACGAGGCGTTTCAGTGGAAAAAATGAGGCATTTTGGAGAGAAAAATGAGGCGTTTCGGCTTGAAAAATGAGGCATTTTGCAGCAAAATTGGAATAAGTAATGCTGCGCAATAAATTAAATTCAACGCATGGGGACTCAGCAAGAACGTCACTGCAGCCATGTCTTGTCAAGGAACCCACAGGCTACCTTAGCCTCGGATTGGTAGGACAAACAAGGGGGTGTTCCAAGGTTGTATATGCATCTCAGTTTGGTATAAAAGGGTTGGTTGCAATCATCCGGGGACTGCGGATAGCCATTTTCGGCTTGGCCTCTACCGCGAGGATATGCACCGAGACAAGGGGACTATTGATGATGTTAATTAGTGATACTTGGCACTCGCCCTAGATTATTCTAGAAGTGCTTACATGGTAATCTCATTAAGGTTAGTTATATAATTTAGTCCCAAATGAGCTAGTAGACTGGTAGCCTCATGTCCCCTCATGTACATCTATAAATAAGGGGTTTGGGTGCCAAGAAAAGGGTCAGACACTCACTGTACTAATCTCTCCTCCATAATATCAATAACAAATTCTCCTCAGCTCTCCTACTTTCTCTCTCTACTTAGAAGCTAAATTCTAGCTTCGTCATAATGCAATCTGGGGAAGTCATTATACATAATTTTCTACCGATGCCCCTTATCAACTAAATTAAGCCCGACTCTTTGAGGCAATGGAACAAGAAGATCTACCTCCACACATAATGATTGGTTGTACCAAGTCTTGACAGTGATGATCAATCCAAGTCTAACTGGAAAGGAACTCCAATTGCTTGGGCTAGCGAGTAAAGGGACAGTTTGTTAAACAAGATAACCGGTAATCCCTCACCCGTATTCCAAACTAAAACAATTAAGGAATCACCCTCTGCCTGTAACTTGGGTGTCCATTTGAAAACTATAATAGAATATTCTGCAGTGAACCATAATCCCTTCAAAACAATGTAAAAAATCCTTCTCATGTTTGAATTTGATGATTACATGTTTAAATGACGAACCCAAGGAAAATTCTCCTTTAAAACTAATTGTATGAAAGTTTTTATGCAATGATTCCATGTTTTGCCTTGTACGTAAGAACTTTCACACCAAAGAAAATGAAAGACTTAGAAAGAATATTGATTCCCTCTGTGTGAACATTAAAGCAGGTTCAAAATAGAATTATTCTGAGCTGCTCTTGAGAGACAATTTGAACAAACGAAGGATGTCCTTCAGTAGGAAGGCTAAAGGCAGATATGGAGAAGCCGAGAAAGGGTAGAGAGAAGTTGGAGAGAAAACTTCACAGAGAGAAAGAAACCATTTTTTTATGCGTCTTCAGTTATTGCACTACTAATAATAAGTGTGTGGATGATAAAAAATTCTACAACCAAGCCAATAATAATCAAAATTATGGACTTAGATTCTGCAGTGAATTCTAATGGGTTGAATATCAAAATGTTTTACATGTTTCTTCTACTGTGATTGCTTCTGATTCTTTGACAAAGGTTAGATGGAAGCATCCTTTGGTGGAAATTATAAAATTGAATACAAATATTGTTGTTCTTGTAGTTCTTGCAAGGAATTAAGTTGGGAAGCTAAAAAAGGCCAAGGCATTAAGCTATTCTGGTTTTAATGTTAAGCTCATGGAAGTTTCAACAATACGGTATTCTCTTGTTTAAGCGAAGCACGTAGATATTGAATTTGATGCTTTAGGTGTTGTTGATTTGCTCAAAGATTAAAGAACTAGATGATATTTCTATTTGGATAGTTTTGTTACATATTCTATTTAAGGCAAATTTTTTTGCTTCATGTAATTTTTCTGAAGTCCCTAGAAACGAAAATAGAGTTAATCATAACACTGCTACTTATTCATTCAGCATTTTAGACATTGTATAGTAGAAATCTTATTCCCCTTATGACTTATTAATGAAGTACAAACTGATATAAGCCAATTGACTACTATTTCATACTAATTAATAGAAAGATCACTTATGAAAAAAAAAATTGATGCTAATACAAGTTGAGATGTAGATCTTACCTTAATGATAATAAATAAAAAAAAATGAATCTAATATAAATGTGTGGAAAAAAAATTCTTTCTCTCTCTTCCTTCATTGAATGGCTGCTCCTTCTCTTCTCCCTTCTTCTACGTTATCTCCTTCTTCACCAACCTCTCCTCCCTTTTCTCCTTCCAAGAAATTATAGGTAAGGCACAAACTCTAATTTGCTAGAGCCTTTTGCTCACATAAATCTTACAAAAACAACATAAGCATAAATGTCCTGAAGCGGTGCATCGTCTTCCCACTATCATACAGTTGACTAAGTTTAAGCTCCGGTTATTAAAACTCGAGCGAATCAAAGACTATCTCATTGTGTAATTAAGATCTGTTGATGCTAGAATTTGTCGTGCGCTCATGTGAGGTATTGTCCACTTTGGCCAGAGCCTCACAATTTTGCCCTTGAAAGGCGCCTCAAATGGGAGGGATGGCCCCCTACCTTTTAAGCTAGACTTTTCGTAGCTATCAACCAATGTGGGATCTTCGGCCCCTCCACTTTACATCACCACAAGCCCCCAGCTAAGGAAGAGTCTTGTGTACAGTCCGAGAGTCTAGTAGATGGAGCCATTATATTGATGCTAGAATTTGTCATGCGCTTATGTGAGGTATTGTCCGCTTTGGCCGGAGCCTTACGGTTTTCCCCTTGAAAAGGCGCCGGGTGGCTTCCTGCCTTATAAGCTAGACTCTTTCTTAGCTATCAACCAATGTGGGATCTTTGGCCCCTCCACTTTACATCACCACAAGCCCCCAGCTTAGGAAGAGTCTTGTGTATAGTCCGAGGTTCCCACAGACGGCACCAAATGTTGATAGAAAAATTTTGAGCCTTGGGTTAGCCCATGTGCAGTATCGTCCAAAGTGAAAGTTGGACATCGCACGTAGTAATCACGTCCGGATCACCCGAAAATAAAAAAGGCTGGGTTGTGTCCCCCGGGTTAGGCTCCGACGCCTAATTCAGTACTTAGACTAGAGAGTAAAATTAATAATAATTCAGAACTTGAATCAATAGAAAAAATAATTAGGAATGTAATTCCTTGAATCTGACATGTCACTGTGATATTTATACATGAAATTGATGGGTTGGATCAATCCGTGGGTCAAATATATAATACATGACCTAGTCGGGCCTATTTGAACCACATGGATAAAATTACTAAAATACCCTTAGTAGACTTGGGTTCGGAACCACGTGTAATATTGTCATTGAGTATAATATATTTTTGCATCATCATTTGCCCACCCTAGTCTCAAGTCAAAATTTTTCGAGTTGAGAGTGCCAAGTAATTAATGCTGTGTTCGCACCCCGGCCGGAGCCGTAGCATTGACCAGAGCCAATTTCATGTCTTAGAAAATTATTTTTCGGAGAAAAATATTTTTTAATATTTATTTGAGATTATTTAAAAATTTTATCTACCGATATAGAAAAATAAAAGATTTAATTACACAGAAGTGTACCTGAACCAAAGCTTAAATTGCTATATAGATTTTTTCTTGGAGTAAAATAACTTTGCAATTTCTCTGTCACTGGTACTAATATCGCTGTAGAGTAGCATTGTCGAATTCCCTATTGTTGTGAATTAATACTGTGGAACTCCTTACTTGAATATACCATAATTTTAGGATTTTGAATCGCTTCAGTACTACAATTCCACGTCCAGGGTACTCTAATGTTACTGCTATTAGTCCACGCCAACGTGCTACAGTACCATTAGGACTATTTCCGAGTCACCCAGCGTGACTTCAAAGTAAGTATCCAAACTAATTTTTATTTTTATTTTTATTTTTATTTTTATTTTTAATATGTATGTGTGGGATGCTATTAAACAACAATATGCCACACATAAATCTCATAGCATTAATGGTGCTCACGGGTTAATAGCACAAGCATTTATGAGATTTGTTCATACATTGAATTTAAGGATTCAATCCCACGTGATGCTATGCTTCTAAAACGGACAAAGGGGTGCGAATATTTGTCTTGGAAATTGCTCCATCGGTGAGTTGAGACCATATTAGACATACGGAACCAAGATAAGAGTCTTTGATTCGGGTTGTACTTCTTTATCTCTTCTCATGTTTTAGTCAAATAATCCTTCTTGCTCCGCACTTTCCTTATGCCCATTATCTTTGGGATTTTTTTTATTTAATACAAAGACTTTTTTGCACCTAGGATCTAAGGCAATCATTACTCTATGACATTTATGCCAATAAGTCCCATATTCAATTACTCCACCACGTATTCTTTTTTGGCTAATTGTGCAGTCTTCTTCTTGCCTACTGCTCTAACTATAGCCTCAAATAACTCGTCCATAGCCAAATAAAATTCCCTTTAGAAATTTAATCCTTAGGCATAAAAACCACCACAGAGAAGAATAATACCGTAAAAAATTTTGGAATGACAAATCCCAGCTCCACGAAATCCACAGAAAATCTTGATTTTCCTTGTGACAATGATGCATCCTTCTCCTCTATCGACCATGGCTCTTCCTCAGACATGGGTACCTCAGCTTCCCTAATCAACCTTGATTCTGATAATGATATTAGGGATAAGCATGTAAAAATTGATGATGACCAAGACTTTGATGACGACCAGGATGTTAACAATAACCTTGCACTCAAAACCATTGATGCCTTAGATTTTTCTAACTATGGTGACGGAACAGGTTGGGATAGTGAAAAAGGCATATTTGATTCAGGGAGTGTCCCTGAGTCTAACGAGGCACAACAACCTATGCATAGGGGTAATTCCGAGCTCTTACACCACATAGACGCAGGGGGTGGGTTTTCCACCGTATACACCCAAGGGGTGTGGTTTTCCACCTCATAGACCTAGAGTGAACTTGTCTAGTACCACTACCTCCTGTGCAGGTATGCCACCTTTGCCCTCATATCCTGGCCGTGGTAGGGAACAGCCACGCCGTAATTCTAACGTAGTAGTTGAGACGGAAGTAGAGCGTGGTGAATCAAGTCGGGGTGATGCCTCTTCTCTTTCCCAAGGAAAAATTAAAGGGTCTTCGAATAAAGACAAGAACATTTACTCCCAACTTCCTGCGACCGACGTCGATGTAGATTTGATTCAGAAATGGCTTGAACAATATCATATACTGATCACATGAAGATCAAGGCACCGGAAAAGCACAGACCTTGTTTGAATTACAAGGACTACTTATCTATATATCTGATTCAATTGGAGGCAGCGTTGAGGTTTCCATTTCAATTGGGTTTGGGCAGATTTTTGCTAAGTCTTTAAGTGGATGCATTAATGCATTTATCCTCACCTGCTGGACTCGGGGATTGATCCCTTCCTTACCTTTATTTAATCACTACTTTCGGATTTCGTCTACTGTACTTGGTATCATTTTTAGTTTTAGATCCAAAATGAGTTTACTTGAGGGTTCACAACCCCAGAAGAAGACATGGAGGAAAAAATATTTCTTGGTAGAGAAGAGTTCAGACTAGGAATTTTCATATTGGAATTTTGAAATAGACGCTCCAAGGTTAAACAAGTTAGTCAAATTGAGTGACCATGATCGAGAAGCCGTTGAGATCCTTAGGGACGCAGAAAAAGTCCCTTGGAAAGTAGTGAGTGATGACCAAGTATTGGCTTCTGCAGGGTTGAGTCTTGCTCCTCTTGACCATCTTAGTCCCATAAGTTATCCTTGGAAAAAAATTCTTTCATCACGCTGCATTCTTTCTTTATCTATCCTACATTTATATATTGATTATTCTAGTGAATAATTTTTTTTTATTTCTTATGTGCAGTGTACATGACTACCAGATCTGATACTGTCCGGGAATGAGCACTTAGCAGAAGAAATGACATGGATCTTGACCTCATTGACCTCGTGGACGAAACTTGCGACACAGGGAAGAAAAAAAAGAGATCTTCTCCACCTCACCCATTAGTACATGTAGGAGAAAAGAAAATCAGGATTCATCCGACCCCTACTCTACTTCGTAGGTCTCCTGCTGAGGAACCTATTGAGTCAACTCCTACTACGGAACCACCGGTTCAAATGTCTGAGACTCTGGTGCCCGTTGTCCAGGAAGTAGTTCGGGACCGTGCTCCTTCTCATATTGGTTTTTTTACTACTACCTGAATCAAGCTGAGGACTTACATTTCTCTTGCATGTCTAAACTTGAGGACAAACTCAACTGGACAACCAAGCTATATGAGGAAGAAACCAAGAAGCGTACGAGGCAAATCAGAAATGCAAACAAGTAACACAGAAGATCGATGAGATGATGAAAATCAAATATCAAGCCACCGAGTCCTTAGGAACAAAAGGTTACTGCTCATGTTGATTCTCTTATTACAGAATTATCCCAACCGAAGGCTAAGCAAAAGAAGATGGTAGATGCCCATAAGGAGGAGCTCGCATCCATAGAGAAGAAGAGCAGGCAGCAGGCAGTACTTGAATTTTTAGATTCCCACGACTACCACGATCGCTTGCAAAAGAACTTGGAAGACTACCGCGCTAGTAAGGAGTTCGATGAGCTAATGATTGATCGAAACTCTGACTACTACAATGAGGGGTATATTGATGCATAGCGGGTCATGAAGAAAGCTCATTCCCATCTAAACCTTAAAGATCTAATCCGGGGTAACACTTCGACTACCCCTACTCTCCCCAGTACATCAGATGCTCCGACTGATGGAGGTGCATCAGGTGATGGTGCCGAAGACAGCTTGGGAAGCTACTAAGGAATAGGAGTAGATTAGGCATTCATTTCAGTTTTTTTACTAATTTAGACTAGCACATAGTTTTTTAGTTGTTTGTTTTTGCGGACGTGGAGCTCATTCCTGTCTCTTATATGAGTCTTCCTTTTGTATGAGCTCTTGAACTTTGTTATGAATTTTTTTTATTATTATATTTTTCCAATAATTGCCACTGCCATGCTTGGTTGGGCTTTGAGTTGGGGCCTCTCTATGTACCAACTCCTCAAATGTCGTATTTTCTATCTTTCTATGGTAGTATGCATTTCTTTTACCACTTGTCCGTAGCATATTGAGTTTAGAACTATGTAGTTTTCCTGCCCCTCCTTAGTCATTTAGCTTCAGCTTAAGTGACTAAGTGTTATTGTTGATCTTAACAGACTTAAACTTTATTTTTTTGTTAGCAAGCCCTACTCCGAGAGGTAGGTACGACCTAGGTATTTCACGTTAGGAACACCTTAACTTTGCCCCAGGGGGGTACGTCCTACTCCGAAGAGTAGGTGTAGTATGGGTACTTCACTTTGGGAAGATAGGCAATACCTCTTGGAGAGGTGAATCTTACATAGTGCACTTCACATTGGAAAGACTTTGGCATTATTCCCGGAGGGCTAATATAAGGAACAAGTCCTATTTCGGGGAGTAGGTACGACATAGATACTTCACTTTTGGAAGATCTTAGAATTGTCCCCGGAGGGGTAAGTCCTACTCCGGAGAGTAGGTATGGTCTAGGCACCTCATATTAGGAAGTCCTTAGAATTGCCCTAAGAGGGTAAGTCCTACCCCGGAGAGTAGATATGGTATAGGTACTTCACTCTTGGAAGACCTTATCATTGCTCCCCGGAGGGGTTAATCTTGGTGTTAGAAGATTTTTTTTTTTTTTGGCCCTCGAAAGGGTTATTCCTACTCCGGAGAGTAGGCATTAGTGCTTTCTCCCAAAGGGTGTAGTTGACCCCGGAGGGCAGTAGAGTCCCGGAGGACTTTCATGTAGTCTAAACTCAGCTAGAAGGTGTTATTCTTGCAAAAAGTTAACTATTTGACTGTATGTTCCCAACCCGTAGGAAATTTTATTTAATGAAATTAAAAACATTACAAATTGCACTAGTTTTACTTCACTACGAAAGATGATACTTGGCTTTAGGAATTACAGCTAAAGAACATAAACAAAATATAGTGAACTTAAAAATAAAATTTTTTGAGATTTTGAGCATTCCAAGTACGAGGCAGGATTTTTCCGTCCTTAGTTCTGAGTTTGTAATCTCTACGAGAAGATGCTTCAATGATTTCATAGGGTCCTTCCCAGTTTGGTGAAAGTTTTCCTTGAGATTGAGGTTGACTTATCTCTACTTTCCTGGCAACCCAATCACCTACTTTGAACTTTCTGCCTCGAACTTGCCAGTTGTAGTACCAAGCTACTCGCTACTTGTCTACCTGAATCTTGAAAAATGCCTTATCCCTTTCTTCCTCAAGTAGATCAAGGTTAGACCTCAAGCCTTCGTCATTATTTTCCAAGTTGAAGTTGTAGACTTGGAACCCCGGCATTTCGACTTCTACTGGAATAAGTGCCTCCATACCATAGGTAAGATTGAAAGGGGTCTCTCCAATTGCATTCTTGTATCTGGTGCAGTATGATCAAAGTACATATCCTGGGGAGTTCCTCTAACCAATTCCTTTTAGCACCGTCTAACCTTTTCTTGATCCCTTCTAAGATAAAGCGATTGGTGACTTCTGCCAAGCCATTACTTTGGGGATGACCTACTGAGATGAAGCACTGCTCTATTCCCATACCTCTACAGAACTTTTTGAAAGTTTCTGCCTGAAATTACAGTCCATTATCTGAGGTAAGTGCCTTAGGAATGCCAAGCGGCATATAACATTTTTCCAAAAAAAGTTAATGATTTGCTAAGGAGTGATTGTTGCTAAAGCTTGCGCTTCAACCCACTTGGTAAAATAATCAACTGTAACCACTAAAAAAAATTTCTTAGCTAAAGCCAGTGGAAAAGGTCCCAAGATGTCAATACGTGATAAGTTCATAATTGTGCTATATTTTATGCGTCATTTACCATGTTTTTATGTGTTGAAAGCAAGATTTGAGTTATTATTGAGCTTAATTTGGTTATTCTTAGTTTTTGTAGGGTTAAAGTGAAAAAGAACTGGAACTCTCAAGATGGGAAATGATGAAAGAAAATGCTTAGTACGGGACAGGCACAAGTATGAAGCCATTTTAGACACTATTTTGTATTTCAAGCATAACTTTTGATCCCAAGCTCTGATTGAGGTGATTTAAGATGAATTGGAAAGAGAAGACATAGAGCTACAACTTTTGTGTTTACACTTTCTCAAATTATAAAAGCACCAAGGTAAAAATTGAAGCCGAAGGCGGAGCACAGTTGAGGAAGCCAACACACATTCGCTGGAGTTGTACAGCGCATGTGCGCTAAATCCAGAAGTAGATATCCATAAGTGGTTCGCACGCACATGCGCGCTAAGGTCCCTGTGCATGTGTGCAGAGGATGGAATAGGCCAGGATATCACTGCCTCGCGCACACAAGCGTGCAAAGACCACAGCGCATGTGCGCGGAAGGCAGCAGGGTGGCGTAAGTTGGATTCTTGGCACGATTCTTTGCCCGGTTGGACTCTTTTTTACCCAATTTCACGTTCTTATTGTAGGCATTCTAAATTTCTAGATTAATTGTAACCCTAAATACTCAATATAAATACTCCAAGTAGGGTGAGAAAAAGAGATCGACACTTTTATTTTCTTGTTTAGCTAGGGTTTTTAGAAGTAGAAATTCTTCTTTATTCTTTCATGGCACTTTTTGCCTAAATCCTTTTCTTGGTAGAGGGATTTGAAGCCATGGTCAATTCTACAAAGTTGTGAGACTTCTTGTGCTTGAGTTTGTTCAATTTTATCTCAAGTATGATTATTTTTCTGCAATTAATTTTATTATTGTTCTTTTTAACTTATTATTGCAGCAAATATTAAGTCATTGGAATTAATCTACTGCTAGCCTGTTTTAACCTCGTGTGCTTAATTCAATCTGTGGAGTAACTGAATTTGATAATTACTCAATTTGTGTTATTGAATTTAGGAAAATTAATCATCTAATTGGCATAACCACGTGTGTTTATGTTTAATTAGCCTAATTGTTCTTGTTGATTTTAAAGCTTCTATTAGTTAATCTTTGACAAGTACAAAAACTCGCCTGTCTTGGTTAAATTAATAGTTAGGGTTAATTGGATCGCTTGCTGAAAATTAACCAACTTTAAAAAGAAATAAGAATCAACTTTGAATTGGTATTCCTTCAGGTTAATTCTTCAATTAGTGCTTGATATACAATTGAATTATCTTGTGTGTCAAGGATCGACTAGTGAAATTGCCATGATGGATATGACCAAGACCAAGATCTTTCTTAATTAAATTCTCTTTAGTATTTTCTTGTTTTAGATTGAGTTTAAAAGTATTCAAAAACTCCCCTTTTTCCATTTAGCACAAGAATAAACTCCGTTCTCTGTGGGATGACCTGTACTCACCGCTACTACATTACAATTGAGAGTTGTTAATTTTGGGTGCCTACGACAGCATTACAACTCCGCAGCATATTATTTCAACCACACCAAATTTTGGCTCCGTTGCCGGGGAACAGTTTGAATTATTTTTGTGCTAGATATTTTAGTTTTTCTTTTCTTTCTTTTGATTATTATTCTTCCTGTTGGTCACTAATTGTGTATGCCAGTGACGCAATTTGCTGGACAAGTTGAATTCCAATTTGATTCGAAAATACAGAAAACATTACGCAGATAGGGAAAAGAGATAAGAGAATGATAGTTAGGAGAAGAACAAGTGTTTAAATATATCTTTGCAGGTGATCGGGAACAATAGGAAGAGACAAACATGGCACAACAGACTTTGAGGGAATTAGCTGTGCCTACTTTGAACCAACAACCCTTATGCATTACATATCCAGAATTAGATGCTAATGTCACATTTGAATTAAAATCTGGACTAATCCATTTATTACCTTCTTTTCATGGATTGCCAGGTGAAGATCCGAACAAGCATCTTAAGGAGTTCCATGTGGTTTGCACAAGTATGAGACCCACTGGAGTATCAGAGGAGCATATCAAGTTGAAAGCATTCCCATTCTCACTCAAGGATAAAGCAAAGGATTGGCTGTTCGATTTATCTTCGGGTAGTATCACATCTTGGGAGCAGATGAACAGACACACTCTATTCTTGGCCAAATATTTTCCAGCGTCTCGAACTACAAATATTTGCAAGAAAATTTGTGGCATCAGGCAGATCAATGACGAATCCTTGTGTGATGAGTATTGGGAGCGTTTCAAGAAATTGTGTGCAAGCTGTCCGCATCATCAGATAAGTGACTCCTTGTTAATTCAATATTTTTATGAAGAGTTGTTGCCTAATGAAAGGAACATGGTCGACGCCGCAAGTGGAGAGGTGTTAGGCAATTTGACCATAGACGCTGCTCATGGGCTAATATTGAATATGGCCACGTGTTCTCAAAAGTTTGAGACACGACGTGATCAACCTCTCAAATGTGTGAATGAGGTAAATGTTTCATCTTTAGAACAATAAATGGCTAGTTTGACTTTTTTTGTTCGACAGTTGGCTTCAGGAACAGCAATAGCAACACAACCATGTGGTATCTGCTCAAATGAGGGACACTCAATAGATACGTGTCCCACATTACAAGATGAAGGTCAAGAGCAATTTACAGTCCCGTAAATGCAGCTGGAGGATTCCCAGGGCAGCCACGACAAATTTATGATCCCTACCCGAACACGTATAATCCAGGATAGAGGGATCATCCTAACTTGAGATACGGGAACCCAGCCAAAAATCCTCAACAAAATTGACAGAACTAGCAACCATACAGGCCGCCATTCGCTCAAAGACAACAAGCCAATTTGAATAATCAATCTGGTAAGTCTTTAGAGGAACGGCTGAATATTTTATCCGATAATACCATTCAATTTCAGCAGGACACCAAGGCCAGTATTCAGCAGTTGCAGCATCAAATGGGACAAATAGCTACAGTAATTAGCCAATTGGAAGCGCAGAGCTCCGATAAGTTTTCATCTCAAACTATCATCAACCCCAAGGAGAATGTGAGTGCAATTATGTTAAGGAGTGGTAAAGAGATTGATGTGCAGCGAAAATTAGTTCCTGAACATATTGAGGCTGAAAAGATGAAGACCACAGTCAGAAAAAAGGTTGAACCATGCGAGAATAGAAAAGCAGCAGCAGTGAAGATAAAAGTGTTCCTGTATGGACCGAAGATAAGCCCGAACCCCCATTTCCCGAGGCATTGAAAGTGTTTTTGAAAGAGGATTCTGAAAAAGAGTTGTATGATACACTTCGTAAGTGCGAGGTAAATATTCATTTATTAGACGCTATTAAACAAATACTTCGTTATGCTAAGTTTTTGAAGGAATTGGGTACCCACAAACGAAAGCACAAGGAGAAGAAAGTTAGAAAGGTAGAGGTTGGGAGGAATGTATCGTCTATTATTCAAAAATCCCTGCCTAAAAAGCGTAAGGACCGAGGTATGTTCTCTGTTCCTTCAAGATAGGCAATACATATGTTGAAAAAGCCATGCTAGATTTAGGTGCATCTATTAATGTAATACCATATTCTATCTATGATGCATTGAAAATCGGACCATTGAATAAAACTGGTATAGTAATTCAGTTGGCTGATAGATTTTTGGCCCATCCTAAGGGAATCGTAGAGGATATACATAAATATTAGTTCAGTGGGTAGTTTTGTTTTCCCTGCTGATTTTTATGTTCTAGAAATGGAACAAGGTGATTCCAATGCTCCTATTTTGTTAGGAAAACCATTTATAGCTACTTCTCAGACAAAGTTAGATGTTCTTAAAGTCACTCTTAGTATGAAATTTGGAGATAAAAGTGTTAAATTTAGCATTTATGATGATGTTGAACCATCTGACCATACTAAACTTGTTTCTGTAATCGATGTGTGTAAGCCTCTAATACAGGAAATTCATGAACATACAGACAATCAGGAGGTGAACACTAACCATGACGAACATCTCAAGGAAAAGAATAAGGACTTGTTGCAACAAACAAGTAATGGATGTCCTAATACTTTACTACTTTCTAACGAGAAATTGAAGTTATCTGTTGTGTAGGGAATAATTCCGGATTACAATCGCCTTCCTGGTCACCTTAAATACATGTGTTTGAAGGATAAGAAGAGGGTGATAATCTCAAGTCAACTTAGTAAGTAATCCACAAGAAGAGCAACTTGTTCGGGTCCTAAAAGAACAAAGGAGATTGAATCCCTCATTTGTGAAAACAGTGAAGCGGAAGATTCTTGGACTCCTCCACATGGGAGTTATTTGATTGATTGGTGAAAGAGTATTAAGTCAAGCCAATGACAGTAAATAAAGGCATTGTATGGGAGGCAACCCCTATCCATTTCAATTTTATTCTGTTATTTAATTTTTGTAACTTTATTTTTTATTATATTCGTTTTACAGGACTTATATTTTAATTTCGTAGTTAATTGGGAAATCGATTGCATTAAAAGGCTAAAATGATAAAATAGATCATTTGAGGTTTATGTGTTATGAGGGTGAGTTAGGAATGTTTATGTGTTGAAGAGAAAAAAAAAGAAAAAAAATGTAGGTAATTTTTGTTCTGCCTTAAGCGCACATGCGCACTAAAAGTTCAGCGCATGTGCGCTGAGACCCCTTACATTTTTAACTTCTGTGCGCGTGCTAAAATCCCAGGGCATCTATGTGTGTGGGGCCGTTTATCCCACAGACTCACTCTCGAGCGCACATGCGCACTGAGGAAGCAGCGCACGTGCACGCGACGGGAATAGAGGAACCTCACCATTCCAAATCGCATTATTTCTTCACATTCCTCTTCTCTTTCAACTTCCTCTCAAATCCTCAAATCCCCCACTTCAAGTTTTCCAAAACTCACCCCAATTCCATCAATTTTACACCCAAATTTCTTCTTCTTTAAGGGAAAATCAAATCAAGGTATGAATTTCTCTCTCTTTCTACAATATTTTCCTTATGGATTTCAATTAATTTTCAAGAATATGTTGAGTCTTTTTACATTTGATTGATGAAATCTCATACGAATTGAATTTCAAACGTAAATTTGGGGTGATTATTGTATGGATTGTTGATTGAGGATGGATTGCATATTCATATTATACCCAAAAAGTTCCTCTTTCTTTATGCATGCCATGTGTTCGATAAAATGTCTCAATGAATGCAAATGTTCAAACCATACAAAGCATTGATGCATGAATTTAATTCCTAGGCCATTGATTATGCCATGTGAATTCTTTCTAATTAGTTTTCATGCATAGGAATGTTCATGCATTGTATATAAACCTTAGATTTAGGCATTATTTTGCTTGGATTTTCATGTAGAATCTAAGGCTTATGATTTGGGAGCATGGGTTTTTATTTAAGTGTGGGTGCTGTAATTGTTTGTTTGGGGTTCATCATTCATGTTTATGTGTTATAGGAATAGGAATAACAGCAAAGAAAATAGCCACAGGCAAGGGTACCGGAGAATCCTTATCATCCGCTGCTCCACAACCAAGAGTTGGTGGCGGGTTACGATTTTTAACTGCGGCAGCCTAACAGAAATATAAAAATGATATCTCAAAACGGGCTGCAATTAAGGAAAGGGGCATACAAGTGCCATTGGCAAGGGTGCCAGAAATCAAGTTAGCCATTCGCAATCGTGGATAGGAGCTTTTCACTTCAATCCCCATAGATGCCCGTCCTTCCAGTGGTATCATTATAGCTCTACCAGAATATATGTACGGGGAACAAGAAATGGATGTCTCTCTGCCAATGAAATCAACAGAGTTTTGAAGGTCACTCGTGTTCGTAACGATGAATGGCCTGACACCCGTAATGCCAACGTAGAGCTTCAACTGATCACAAGCTTTCTTTGTGACGGAGACGTGGACTGGACTTTTACAGCAGATGGCATGACGGATTGGCATTTTCACGTAAATAAACTTAGGTCAGCATGGTTTGTCTGGTTTAAATTCCTTTGTGGCTGCCTTCTACCAATAAACCATCTCACCCATGTCACTATGGAATGGGCCAAATTGCTATATTGTATTGCTACCGGGAAAGCGAAAGATGTCGATCAGCTCATACGTCAACAAATTTGCAACTCCGCAACTAGTAGGCAACCAAAATTATGGTTTTCCCATCTGATTACGACTCTATGTTTGAAAAGTGGTGTAGTGATTGAGCCTTCTAAAGAAAAATTGTAATCAAGGCCAGGACAGATGATTGCATGGAGGGTATGTTGGTCTCAAAGCTACCTAAGAGGAGGGTGAATTAGGTTTAAAAAATTACTTTTATAAAGATTGAACTTATTGAATTTTTTTCACAAACAAATAATATAATGAAGATAGAATCAATGATGTTTAAGGAATGTAAAGCAAGTAAGAAAGGAGATTAAACAAACAATACTTCAAAGCTAACAAGCTTGAAGTATTAATCTACTAGAATACTTCACAACCTTGGTGAGCCAATAATCTTTACAAAGTAGGACAATTCTTGTTCACACTAAAACTCTTTTAGTTGAGCCAAGAATTTTACTTATTGTTGGTCCCAAAGAAACCTAAGAGGGGGGAGGGAATTAGGTTTAAAAAATTACTTTTATAAAGATTGAACTTATTGAGATTTTTCACTAACAAATAATATATTGAAGATAGAATCAATGAGGCTTAAGGAATGTAAAGAAAGTAAGAAAGGAGATTAAACAAACAATACTTCAATCAGCTAACAAGCTTGAAGTATTAATCTACTAGAATACTTCACAACCTTGGTAAGCCAATAATCTTTACAAAGTAGGACAATTCTTGCTCACACTAAAACTCTTTTAGTTGAGCCAAGAATTTTACTCACAACCTCACTTTTGTACAAGATTATCACTCCACTCAAAATTTTGAATTGCACTCTAAGCTACACACTAATACAATATAGCACTATAGTCAATTTTCACTTAAATTGCTCTTTTCTAAGGCTTGTATTCAATGTATTAGATGCTCCTTACAGAACAATAGAGCAGGTATTTATAGGAGCAATAAATTGTCGTTGTAACTACTTCCAAACGGCTCAATAATAAATGCACAAAAACTAGCCATTAAGGTTTTGAACGTCCGAGATAAAGATGGTGCGTCCGACACAACGTCCGATCTCAGTATAGTTGGTGAAACATGTCATTCAGACGGCCGAGCATGCATCCGTTTCATTGTCCAAACTGGGTTTTGGACGGTCCTGTTCGTCCAAAGCAGGCTTAGTTCAGATAGTTGTATGCGTCCGTTGAGGAGCTTGAAGAAGTTTGCTTTCTGCCTGTCCATTCAGACGATGAAATGAGTCCGAGTAAATCTGTATCGACACTCCTGTTCGTCCGAGAAAAATGTCATAGTATGGACGGTGTATTGAGTCCGAACGACCTGTTTCGAGCAGAAAAGATAGCAGACCTGCAGAGTTTGTTATCATGGTTTAGTGTTTATGTCATCATCAAAATAAGGTTTGGTAAACATCAATCTCCCCTTTTTTTATGATAACAACAAATCATTGAATAACCAAACATATCCAATCATGTATATCAAAAAAGATCAACAGATATGATTTATAGCACAACCAACAATTTTGCATATTCCTACTCCCCCTTTTGACATCATCAAAAAAAAACCCCCCTGAGAAAGTGCACTAAAGTAACCAACAACATCAAAATTAAATCATTTCATGACAATAACATCTATTTCAAATCCAAGCCAAAATAATTTGATCATAAAACTAAAATAATTTCAATTCCAGCATCATTTTAAAGTAATATCCAAAATAATTCCAAAACCAAAATACAGATTAATGAATTAACAGAGAATCTAAGTCGAGTCATTTTTCTTCTTAGAGCATTTTTTGATCTTGCGCCGTTTGGTAGGGGTATCATCGCCAGTAGCTTCACTATCATTATCTCCGTCGTCGCATCGTTCCATGATAAAATTGCATGTATCGTCAATATCCTCGTCGTCGCCCTCATTAGCATCAGCAACACCTTGATCATCAATGTCCTCGTCGTTGCCCTCATGATCATCCTCCTCTTTGGCATTGTCATTGTCATCACTTTCGGTAGAGGAGTCAAGAGGATACTGCGATTGAATATTTGCAAATTGAACTTGAGCTGAAGCAGACATGCCCAAACTTAGTGCCTCTTGCAGGATAATCTGACGAGTTTCAAGTCACTTTAACTTGTGATTAGTGTGACGTTAAAAGGAGCTCACCTGAGTGCTCAACATTGGCAAGAACTGAGAAGGGTGCAAATGTGTGAAAGTGAAGGTTCGGAGGAAGAAGGGCGAGGATCATGGACTGGTGGAGTTGTTTGAGAAGAAGGAGAAAGGATAAGTGCCTGACCAGAGGTAGAGGCTTGAGATTTTGATCGTTCAATATCAAAGGCAGCTTTAGTTAACTATTGATCATAAAAATAATGGAAGCCCTTCCGCTCAATATAGGCTTTGTTGAAGTAGGGAGGGAATTTTTTGTTGCAGCTAAAAGGTACTTCAAGATAATCAAACACTTTGGTGAGAAATTTGCCGAAGGAAATGTTTCGGCGAGTATCGGTAAGAAATAGTTCCCACAGGGAACAGAAAAGGTACCCAAAATTGAGAGGAATCCTTTGAAAACACAGTAAAACAGGTAAAGCTACTTTTTTTCAGGCTCAGTGCGATGCCCGTCAGTTGGTAACAGTAAATTTGTGACAAGAGTGTATAAAATGTTGATTTCAGGAATGAGCAATGTAATCTTGGCTTTCGAGACGTAAGTATTCTATTTGAAATTTATATTAAAAATTGCTCTGACCTCGTCAATATCAAATCGAGTGTCCAGAGCGGGCCATTTATCTAAAGAAAAGAAATAAGAAAATTCATTTGGGGATGAGACTTCACATTCAAAAATAGTATTTATGATGTTGGAAGAGATTTCAAGATTTGTGTTGTTCACACGAGAAACTAACGTGCGAACAAATGGGGCCTTTTCTAAGATTGGCTGTGAATTGGAGCACCATGTCATGATAATCAGGTAAGTCAATGTGAACTAGGTGACCCCAATTTTGTTTTTCAAAGCAAGATTTGACAATTAGAAGATTAAATTCATCAAAAAGACCTTGAGAAATAGGTCTTTGAACGATTATAGATTTTCTAAGAAGAGATGTATATCGTTCAGATGCCTTGGCATCGATGAATTTTGGTAGGGGTGGATTTGTTGAAGCTTGAGAATTAGCGGATGATTCCCCTTGCACTAGAACTTTTCCTTTTGATTTACGTCCGAGAAGTTGCTGTTGAAGAGCCTCCACAAGATCGTATCATTGTGAATTGAAGGTATATATAAGACAGGAAAAAAGTGTGATTTTTGGGAAGTTTGGTGGAAATTTGATGAAATTTGATGGTAGATTGATGAAATGGAGTGCAATAAGGGTAATGAACAATTTGTGAATGAAGATTCCTCAATCAATTTGACGAGAGAAGGAAGAAATTGTAGGAATTTTGAGGGGAAAAGTTTTCGCCAGATGAGGGTTCGGGGATTAGGATGAGTCTGAAAGGGGGAAAATAAACGGTTTTAATCAAGCAAAGGGACCATTCGGACGTCCGAATGATTTGTATGCGTCCTATCGTGCATCCGAAAGATGATGAACGGACGGCCGAAACTCAAACCTAGAACGTCCGATATTTTCTCGGACGATGGGGAGCGTCCAGTAAGATTCCAGTGAGAAAATGAAGAAAGTGAGAAAAATTCGAACGATCATAAGCGTCCGAGGCAGAGAGGAGGTTTACGGACGAGTTAGAGAGTCCAACAGAGGGTGTTGTTCGAACGAGCATGTGTGTTCGAACTAAGAGACTATGTCGATGTGAACTTTAAAATCTCCAAACGATTTCTGATAGATTCAAAATGATCTAAGGCCAAGGGTTTAGTAAAAATGTCAGCCAATTGATCTAAAGTAGACACAAATTCAACACATATTTTCTTTTTGCAAACAAGATCTCTAATAAAATGGTGCTTTTTATCAATGTGTTTGGTTCTAGAGTGCATTACAGGATTTTTGTGAGATTAATTGCACTGGTGTTGTCACATCTTATAGGCACACAATCAAAGACAACACCAAAATCTTTTAAAGTATGTTTTCATCCACAGAAGTTGGGCACAACAATTTCTAGCAGCAATGTATTCAACCTCAGCAGTAGAAAGAGAAATAGAATTTTGTTATTTGCCAAACCAAGACACAAGACAATTACCCAGGAGATGACACATACCACTAGTACTTTTTCTATCAATTTTACGCCCAGCAAGCAAAGTCAGCATCAGAATAACTAATTAAATCAAAGGTAGAGGATTTTGGGTACCACAGACCAAAATCCATTGTGCCCTTTAAGTATCTAAAAATCCTTTTTACAGCCATTAAGTGCAATTCTTTAGGGCAAGATTGAAATCTAGCACATAAACAAATAGCAAACATAATATCTGGTCTGCTAGCCGTTAGATAAAGTAGGCTTCCGATCATACCTCTATAGTGTTTTTTATCAACACTATTACCTCCTTCATCTTTATCAAGTTTGGTTGAGGTGCACATAGGTGTACCAACTTGTTAGCAATCTTCCATTCCGAATCATTTGAGTAGATCCTTTGTGTACTTGATTTGTGTAATAAACGTCCCTTCCTTTGTTTGGTGAACTTGTAGTCCACGGAAAAATTATAACTTTCCCATCATACTCATCTCAAACTCTTTTTGCATCAAGTGTGAGAAATCCTTGCACAAGCTTTCATTAGTTGCACCAAAAATAATATCATCAACGTAAATTTGAATAATTAACAAACCATTGGAATTTGTTTTGGTAAAAAAAGTGGAGTCAACGACACCTCTTTTAAATCTATTTTCAATCAAAAAACCACTTAGTCTTTCATACCAAGCTCTTGGAGCTTGTTTCAAACCATATAAGGCTCTAGAGAGTTTGAAAACATGATTTGCAAAAAAAAAAATTTCAAAACCGGGAGGTTGTTCAACGAAAACTTCTTGATCAATAAAACCATTCAAAAAGGCACTTTTGGCATCCATTTGAAATAATTTGAAATCATTAAAACGTGCATATGCGAGAAGCATGCGAATGTATTCTAATCTAGCAACGGGTGCAAAAGTTTCATCAAAGTCAATACCTTCTTCTTGAGCATGACCTTTTGCAATAAGTCTAGCTTTGTTCCTTATGATTTCACCTTTATCATTTAATTTGTTTCTCAAAACCCATTTTGTACCAATTAAGGGATGAGAAGATGGTCTTTCAACTAAGGTCCATACGTTAGTTTCTATCAAATTGACTAAGTTCATCTTGCATGGCAAAAATCCAAGATTCATCATTTAAAGCATCATCTATATGTTTAGGTTCAATGTGAGAAAGTAATGCACAATTACAATTTAAAGATTTATGAGATCGAGTTTTTACCCCATCGAATAGATCACCTATGATTAAATCTTGAGGATGACTAGAGACAAATCTCCATGCTTTTGGAAGATCTTTTGAAATATCCTCATTCTTTTCTTCTTCGTCATTTACTTGATGGTTGTTGACATCATTGCTTGATGTGATCTCTTGATGATCTTCATGAATAGTGAGCTTCTCAAGCACCTTTTAAATACCTACATCTTCATCTTCACATATATTCTTTGAGATAACATCATTAGCTTCATCAAATGTAACATGTACAACTTCTTCAATCAAAAGCGTTCTTCTATTGTATACTCGGTATGCTTTCTTGTCACTAGAATATCCTAGAAAAATTCCTTCATCCAATTTTTTGTCAAATTTACCAATGATTTTCTTTGATTTAGTAAAACATTTGCAACCAAAAACTTTAAAATAGCTCACAACGGGTTTTTTACAAAATAAGAGTTCATGAGGAGTTTTGTTTAAAATGGATCTCAACAAAACTCGATTCATGACATAACAAGCCGTGTTAACGGCTTCGGCCCAAAAATATTGTCGTAAATCACATTCACTAATCATAGTTCTAGAGATTTCTTGAAGTGTTCTATTTTTCCTTTCAACAACACCATTTTGTTGAGGAACTCTAACAACCAAAATTCATGTGAAATACCGTTGTGATCACAAAATTCGGGAATGCCTCCAAATTTAAATTCGGTACCATTGTCAATTCTTAATTGAGTGATCTTTAAATTCAACAAATTTTGAATTTTAGAAAACAATTTTACAAATTTTTCAAAAGTTTCATTTTTGTGAACAAGAAATAGTACCCAAGTATACCTAGAATAGTCATCCACAATCACAAAGGCAAATTTACAACCACCAAGACTAGAACATGTTGAGTTGATCCAAACAAGTCTAAGTGAAATAATTCTAAAGGTTTAGAAGTAGACACACAATTCTTTTCTTTAAAAAAAACGTTAACTTGTTTACCAAATTGGCATGCATCACAAATTTTTTTTTCTCAAAAACTTTGGTTGTGGCAAACCTCTTATCAATTCCTTCTTATCAAGTTTTTCAATTAAATCCATATTAAAATGACACAGTCTTCTATGCCAAAGCCAAGGATCATGCTATTACTAATTTTGTCAAGGTGAATCACATAAACATCATTGTGCCTATCACTTTTCAATAAAACAACATGATTTTTATCAAGAATAAGACAGTCATGCTTGGTAAATAACACATATAAATTTTTATCACAAACTTGACTTACACTCAATAAATTGTAGTTCAAATTATCAACAAGAAGCACGTTCTTTATCAAGGTTTCACCATTTTTACCTACATCACCAATGCCGATTGATTTTTCTATATTGTTATCCCCAAATGTGAATCTACTTTTCCACTGTTTTTGGATTTGAGGTTTGTGAAGAGAGAAGCATCACCCCTCATGTGTCTTGAGCATCCACTATCTATGAACCACTTAGCATTGTTGGTGATGTTAAGTACCTACACAACAAATCAATTGATAACTTTTGGTAACCATATTTTCTTGGGTCCATTAGAGTTAGTGAAATTGCTATTAACCCATACGGCTTTCATTCCAAGTTTCTCATTTTTCTTGACATAGCACATATTCTTGACATGTCCATGTTGTTGGCAATACTTACAAATAATATTTTTATTTCCATATAAAGAGGATTTTGTTTTTACAAAACATAAGTCTTCCCTTCTAAACATGACAAAATTTTTGTTGATCAATACATTTCTATTCCTTTCCATATCAACAACATTTTCTCTTTTTCTGGTCAAGAGAACATTCAAATCATCCAATCTTTTCTTCAAGGAGGCTTGTTCTTCCTTGACCTTTGATTAGACATGCATTTTTTTCTTCAAGTCACCATTTTCTTCTAATAACATTTTCATTCACAAGTTTAGAGTTAGCATTTAATAAAGCATTTGATTTCTTTACTAACTCCTTATTTCTAGCATAGGATTCCTTTAAGCTATCATGAAATTTCAAAATGAAAGCTTCAAGATCATTATCATCATTTTCATCATTGGAGTCATAGTTAGAATTTACCTCATTATCTCCAATGGCCATAAAGGCCATTTGTGCTGACTCCATTTCCTCTTCAAATTCTCCTTCGGAATTGCAATCATCCCATGTGATTTGAAAGCTGTTGAAGCATGGATTTCTTCCTTCCTTCTTTTTTCTCCTTCGGAATTGCAATCATCCCATGTGATTTGAAAGTTGTTGAAGCGTGGATTTCTTCCTTCCTTCTTTTTTCTCCTTCGGAATTGCAATCATCCCATTTGATTTGAAAGTTGTTGAAGCGTGGATTTCTTCCTTCCTTCTTTTTCCTGGAAGGACACTCATTTGCAAAGTTCCGGGTTGACCGCAAAAACTTCAAAGCACTTTTCATTTTGCTTCTTCATTTCTAGCTTAGTCTTCCGTTTGAAATTATTTAAATTGGTAGCTCCACCTCTTCTCATTCTCCATTTGTTGATGTAATGTTTAAGAAATCCTTTGGTAATGAGTGCAAGATCTGCTTCATCAAGATCTTTGTCTTCTAAATTGATGGAGCCATTTTCATCCTCTTTTTGAGAGGTCTTTAATGCAATGCTCATTTTTGGTCTTGCTTCTTTATAATCCACCACTTTGGCCTTCAACTTCAATTCATAAGAAGTAAGAGAGTTGATTAGTGATTCAATAGGGATAGAATTTAAATTCTTAGCCTCCTCTATAGCAATTGTTTTAGCCTCTCATTTTTTGGATAGAGCATTCAAGATTTTTCTATTCTTTTCACCCAATGAATACTCCTTACCCAAGGCTTCAAGATCCTTAATAATGTCCTTGAACCTACAATACGTTTTGTCAATATTTTCATGTGGTTCCATCTTGAAGGACATCATACTTGGCAACAAGTAAGGATTTCCTTTGCTCTCGAACATCGTCACTCCCTTCATTGATTTCCTTCAATTTATCTCAAATTTCTTTAGCGGAAATGCATCCCTTGACACGAGTTGACTCATTAGCATCCAAGGCATTGTATAGCACATTCATAGCTTTTGCATTTAAAGTCAAGTTGGCCTTGTCTTGTGGAGTGAGCTCATCCCTTGTCTTTTCTCTTCTTCTATTTGTATGATCATCAAAGATGGTAGCTTCAAAGGGACCTTCATTTACAACATACCACAAGTCAATATCAATAGATTGTAAAAATATTTTTATTCTATCTCTCCAACTAATAAAATTTGCCCCATTAAACATTGGGGGCCTAGTAATAGATTGACCCTCAAAAAATAGAGCATTGTTGGTTACCATAATAGATCTTTTCTCAAAAGAAATTTAAGCAATAAAATGAGACCAAGCTCTGATACCAATTGTTTGTCCCAAAGCAACCTAAGAGGGGGGTAGAATTAGGTTTCAAAAATTACTTTTATAAAGATTGAAATTATTGAGATTTTTTCACTAACAAATAATATATTGAAGATAGAATCAATGAGGCTTAAGGAATGTAAAGAAAGTAAGAAAGGAGATTAAACAAACAATACTTCAAAGCTAACAAGCTTGAAGTATTAATCTACTAGAATACTTCACAACCTTGGTAAGCCAATAATCTTTACAAAGTAGGACAATTCTTGCTCACACTAAAACTCTTTTAGTTGAGCCAAGAATTTTACTCACAACCTCACTTTTGTACAAGATTATCACTCCACTCAAAATTTTGAATTGCACTCTAAGCTACACACTAATACAATATAGCACTATAGTCAATTTTCACTTAAATTGCTCTTTCTAAGGCTTGTATTCAATGTATTAGATGCTCCTTACAGAACAATAGAGCAGGTATTTATAGGAGCAATAAATTGTCGTTGTAACTACTTCCAAACGGCTCAATAATAAATGCACAAAAATCTAGCCATTAAGGTTTTGAACGTCCGAGATAAAGATGGTGCGTCCGACACAACGTCCGATCTCAGTATAGTTGGTGAAACATGTAGTTCGGATAACCGTGCATGCATCCGTTTCATCGTTTGGACTGGGTTTCGAACAATCCTGTTCGTCGTAAGCAAGCTTTGTTCGAACAGTTTTATGCTTCCGTTGAGAAGATTGAAGAAGTTTGCTTTCTGCCTATCCGTTCGGATAATGAAATGCGTCTAGTGAATCTGTATCGGATGCTCTTGTTCGTCCGAGAAAAGTATCACAGTTCGGACAGTGTACTGCGTCCGAACAATCTGTTCCCAGCAGAAAAGATAGCAGACCTACACAACTTGTTATCATAGTTTAGTGCTTATGTCATCATTTAAATAAGGTTTGGGAAACAACAATGTATACGAGCTCCGATTAAACGCACTCGGTCCCAAGCTTCTACGTCACACGTAGAGGAAGTTGAGGATTCAGATGATGAGCCGGTACCTGCTCCGCAGTCAAGCAATCGCAGGAGAAGCTTCTACATCAAATCTTGGCAGAACAACAGCGGATGGGCCAACGTTTTGATTCGTTTATGCAATATCATTTTACGTGGCAGCAGACCATGGAGGCTCGTCAGATGGCCAGAGAGCGGGGAGATGACCCTTCTGCAATATTTTAACTTTTCCTTTGATCTGAGAGTTATTTAAAACTTTTGAAATTTTTTGTGGATTATTTGACCATTTTTTGACAATTTTCGAAAATTTTTGCTTAACGTATTTTGTCATTTTTTTGCATAATAAATCATTAGTTCTATGCATGAATGAGTAGTCAGTGTTAATATTTTCCATTCATGATTTTTAAGACTTTTCAGCACTAAGCCATACTTTAATTTTTTTATTTGGGATATTTAGAGAAGTTTATGTAAACTCAATTATGTTGCATCCCAAAAACTCACTTTATTACATTTTCAAAGCCAATTCTTAGACAACCCGATTTAGTTTAAATATGAGGGTAGTGCCTTTTTCATAAGAGTATCATTGTTGAGCCTTTCTAGCCAACCATTTTAACAATTTATTTCTAAATATCTTATTTGAGCCTTATTCGTGTGAAGAGAAACGTCATTCGCCTTCTTTCACATAAACTCAATTTACAAACCCTAATTGAGCTTAATGTTCTTTTCATTTTTTTTATTCTAAGTTTTCCCTTTAAGAGCTTATGGTGCACATTATTTGTTAAGGGGATATAAGGGTGGAAGTTTGGGAGAAATGAGTGATGTATATTTTTGTAGCGAAATGGGATATTGGAAAAAAATTGTTGAGAAAAAATAAATATGGAAGCTTTTGTATTTGCAAGTAGTGCCCATCACTGGTACCTGCATGTTTTTTATGTTTACAGGTAGTGCCTATCACTGGTACCTGTATTTGCAGGTAGTGCCTATCACTGGTACCTGCGTGTTTGTATGTTGCGGTTAGTGCCTACCACTGGTACCCGTACTGTGAGCGGACATAAAACTAAAATCACTATGTAATGTATATATGTCCGAGGGACAACCGCAATAAGGTTGGCATGTTTGATTTTTTCAGAATTCTTCTTGGGTGTTTGTTACTCAAGTGTGGGTGTTGGATGTATGATATTTCGCATGTGAAGAAAAGTTTTATTTTAATGTGTGGCCACCATTACTATAAAGCTCTTGTTCTTATTTGCTATATTCTTTCCCTTCTTTGGCTAACAAATATCCTAACCTATAGTTCGAGCTAAAATTCCTACGAAATTTAAATAAAATCGGTTGTCTAGATTAGTAGAGGGATGTAAGAAGAGTGAGCTATGGGGTGTTTAGAAAAAATTAGAAGGTCTTCATGATTTAATCTAGATATTTGCAAATCTAAATTTTTGAATGGCTATACACACGAATTTCATGTTTTGATTTTTATTAGCATTTGAGCTCTTAGGTTCTTTGACTACTCTGATTGGTGGATCCATTATTGATTAGTTATGTGGATATGTGAGGGAATATGTTGAATGGAAATTTGTTATGCTTCAAGTGTTTTAACTTTATATTTGACATACTTTCGAGCACGATCAAATGCTAAGTGTGGGGTAATTTGATAAGTTCATAATTGTGCTATATTTTATGTGTCATTTACCATGTTTTTATGTGTTGTAAGCAAGATTTGAGTTATTATTGAGCTTAATTTGGTTATTCTTAGTTTTTGTAGGGTTAAAGTGAAAAAGAGCTGGAAAAGGTGGGAAAAGATGAAAGAAAATGCTTAGTACGGGACAGGCACCAGTATGAAGCCATTGTAGACACTGTTTTGTATTTCAAGCATAACTTTTGATTACAAGATTCGATTGAGGTGATTTAAGATGAATTGGAAATCTAAGGGACAGAGTTACAACTTTTATGTTTTACACTTTTTCAAATTACAAAAGCATCAAGGTAAAAATCGAAGTTGAAGGCGGAGCACAGTTGAGGAAGCCAGCGCACATGCGCTGGAGTTGTGCAGCGCATGTGCGCTGCATCCAGAAGCAGATATCCGGAAGTGGTTCATGCGCACATGTGTACTAAGGTCCCTGGCATCTGCATGTGTGCGGAGGACGGAATAGGCTAGGACCTCACTGCCTCACGTGCACATGCGCGCAAAGAACCCAGCGCGTGTGCGCAGAAGGCAGCAGGGTGACGTGGTGTTCGCAAAATGATATGTTGTTGAGTTGCAATGCCGTCGTAAGCACCAAAAATTAACAACTCTAATGTAGTAGTGGTGAGTCGAGTTCGTCCTATAGAGAACGGGGGTTTATTTTCGTGCTAAATGGAAAAGGGGGTTTTGAATGCTTTTAAACTAAAACTAAAACAACAAAATAATTGAAGAAAATTTGATGTAAGAAAAGTCTTGGTTTTGGTCCTATCCACTATTGCAATTTCACTAGTCGATCCTTGACACACAAGATAATTCAATTTTATATCAAGCACTAATTGAGAATTAACTCGAACGAATACCAATTCAAATTTAATTCTTATTTCTTTCTAAAGTAGGTTAATTTTCAACATGCTATCTAATTAACCCTAACTATTAATTTAACCCAGACACAACGCCAAAGATCAATTAATAGAAGCATTCAAATCAACAAGAACAATTAGACTAATTAAACATAAACACACGCGGTTATGCCAATTAGATGATTAATTTCCCTAAATTCAATAACACAAATGCAGTAATTATCAAATTCAGTTGTTTCATAAATTGAATTAAGCACACGCGGTTAAAACAATCTAGCAGTAGGTTAATTCCAATAACTTAATATTCTGCAGTAATAATAAGTTAAAAAGAACAATCATAAAATTAATTACAGAAAAATAATCAATACTTGAGATAAAAGTGAATAATTCAAGCACAATAAGTCTCACAACTTTACAGAATTGACCATGGCTTCAAGTTCCTCTACCAAGAAAGGGGTTCAGGCACAAAGTGCCATGAAAGAATAAAGAGGAATTTCTACTGCTAAAAACCCTAGCCAAAAGAAAAATAAAAGTGTCGACCCCTTTTTTCTCACCAAACTTAGGGTATTTATAATGAGTATTTAGGATTACAAATATGGCATCATACCTACAGATAAGAACGTGATATCGGGTGAAAAAGAGTCCAATCGGCAGAAGAAAGCTGTCAAAAACTCAAATTCACGCATCCTATTGCCTTCTACGCCCATGCGCTGAGGTTTTTGCGCGCTTGTGGCCCGAGGCACTAAGTTCCAGGTAGGTTCTGTCCTCCGCGCACATGCGCTGTGGTCCTTGCGCGCATGTGTGCTCAAGCAATTCTCAGATCTTTGCTTCTGCATGCAGCGCACATGCGCTGCACAGCTCCAGCGCATGTGCGCTAGATTCCTCAACTGTGTTCCACCTTTAGCCTCGATTTTCACCTTGATGCTTGCGTTATTTGAAAAAGTGTAAAACACAAAAGTTGTAGATCTATCCCTTAGCTTCCCAATGCATCTTGAATCACCTCAATCGGATCCCGATCAAAAGTTAAGCTTGAAATACAAAACAGTATCTGGAATGACATTGTACTCGTGCATGTCCCATACTAAGCTTTTTCATTCATCGTTTTCCCTTAATTATCTTTTTCAGCTCTTTTTCACTATAACCCTACAAAAACTAAGAATGACCAAATTAAGCTCAATAATAACTCAAATCTTGATAAACACATAAAAAATGGTAAATGACACATAAAATGTAGCACCATTATGAACTTATCAAATTACCCCACACTTAGCTTTTGATCGTCCTAGATCAAACATCAAATTAAAACATTTAAGCATAACATATTCTACTCAACATATTCCTTCAAATATCCACATAATAATCAATAATCAATCCAACAATCAGAGTAGTCTATGAACCCAAGAGCTCAAATGCTAATAAAAATCAAAACATGAAATTCGTGTGTATGTGTGTATGGCCATTCAACAATTTAGATTTGAAAACATATAGATTAAATCATGAAGACCCTCAACATTTTTCTAAACACCCCATAGCTCACTCTTCTTACACTCCACTAATCTAGACAACCGATTCAATTCAAATTTAGGTAGGACTTTTAGTTCGAAAAATAGGTTAGGACTGCTATTTGTTAGCCAAAGAAGGCAAAGGATATAGAAAATAAGAACAAGAGCTATATAATAATGGTGGCCACACACTAAAACAAAACTTCTTTTCACATGCGGAATACCAAACATCCACAACCCCACACTTGAGTAACAAGCACCCATAAAGAATTCGAAACAACCAAACATGCCAACCTCCCTCGGACATATATACATCACATCATCATTTTTTTTTATGTCCGCTCATAGTACGGGTACCAGTGGTAGGCACTACTCGCAACATATAAACATGCAGGTATCAGTGATGGGCAGTACCTGTAAATATCAAAAACATGCAGGTACCAGTGATGGGCACTACCTGTATTTTTAGAAACTTCCATATTCATTTTTTTCTTAACAATTTTTTCCAATACCCCATTTCACAACAAAAATGTACATCACTCACTTCTCACAAACTCCACCCTTATATCCCCTTAACAAATAATGTGCACCATATAGCTCTTAAAGGGTATAATTTAGGATAAAACAATTAGAAAAGAACATTAAACTCAATAAGGGTAGGTAAATTGAGTTTATGTGAAAGAAGGAGAATGATGTTTCTCTTCACAAGAATAAGGCTCAAATAGGGTACTTAGAATAAATTGTTAAAATGGTTGGCTAGAAAGGCTCATCAAACAAAAAAGTACTACCCTCATTTTTAAACTAAATTGGGTCGTCTAAGAATTAGCTTCAAAAATGTAATAAAGTGAGTTTTTGGGATGCAACATAATTGAGTCTACATAAATTTCTCTAAATATCCCAAATCAAATATTAAAGTACGGCTTAGTGCTCAAAAATCTAGAAAATCATGAACGGAGAATATTAACATCGCCTACTCATTCATGCATGGTTCAACTAAAGATTATTATGCAGACAAATGGGAAAAATACGTTAAACAAAAACTTTCATAAATTTCTAAAAATGGTCAATTTACCTCAAAATTTTCAAAAATTTTGACAACCTCTCACATGAAAGGAAAAGTTAAAATATTGCAGCTTCCGAAAATTGAGCAAAATACACCAAACAACTAAAACAATCCAAATAACTCCCACCCCACACTTAAAAATAAGCATTGTCCTCAATCCAAAAATAAAAGCATTGAATGGGAAAAAGAAAAGCTTCTCTGGATTTAATTCACGTTACACAGCAGTATTCGCTATAAATAACCCCTTGTCGCGAAAGAAAGCTAGATTAACACTAAACAAAACAAAACAAACAAAACAAAACAATACAAATAAATAATTCTCTTGAGACAATAAGAAAAAGAAGAAATTTGTAGAAAATAATCCTACAATAATCAAGAAGACTTACTCCCTTAAGGGAATACAGAACCAAAATAACAAAAAGAAACCTAACGAAAAGTAAGTTAACCAACTAAAATGAAACCTAACCAACGAAAATAAATGTCTAATAAAAGAACAAAGCAAATTGTTTAGGAAATCAATGCAATAACTATGAAAGAAAATGGCCCAACAGATAGGGCATAAAAACTCAAGGCACATGGGGCCCCAAATCCTGCAGAAAATGTGGAAAGGGTGGAAATGTCGAAGGGTCCTCGCCCCGCTCTCTGGCCATCTGACGAGCCTCCATTTTCTGTTGCCACGTAAACTGATAGTGCATAAACGAATCAAAATGTTGGCTCATCCGCTGTTGTTTAGTGCAACCCCGGATGATGAAGATTCTCCGGTACCCTTGCCTGTGGCTATTTACTTGGCTGCTCTTTCCATTCCTATAAAACATAAACAAGCACCATAACTCCCAAACAACATACAAACAAGCACCCCACACTTACATAAAAGGCCATTCCCCCAAATCATAAGCCTTAGATTATACATGAAAATTCAAACAAAATAATGCCTAAAACTAAGGCTTATATATAATGCATGAACATTCCTATGCATGAAAACCAATTAGACGGAATTCACATGGCATAATCAATGGCCTAGGAATTAAATTCATGCATCAATGCCTTGCGTTTGAACACTTTTATTCATTGGGGCATAATATCGATTAACACATGGCATGCATAAAGAAAGAGGAAATTTGTGGGTATATTATGAACATGCAATCCACCCTCAATCAAAATCCCAACAAAAATCACACCAAATTATGTTTTAAGATCAATCCCTATGAGATTTCATCAATTCAAAGCATAAAAAGACTCTAGATATTTTTCAAAATTAATTGAAATCCATAAAAAAAATAGAAAGAAAGAGAAATTCATACCTTGATTTGATTGTCCTTGAAAAAAGAAGAAATTTGGGTGTAAAATTGATGGAATTGGGATGGTTTTTGAAGAACTAAAAGTGGTGGATCTTGGGGTTTTGAGAGAAAGTTGAAATAGAAAAGGAATGTGAAGGATCAATGGAACTAGGAACTGTTGGTTTCTTTTATCCCCTCACACGCACGTGCGCGCGAGGCAGAGGCTCTGTTGTATAATCGACTCAGTGCACATGCGCTGAGCTTTGAGCTCGCATGTGCGCGTGAGGTAGAGAGCAAATTTTAAAAGGGGTTCAGAAGCGCACATGCGCGGAACCTTGAGCGCACATGTGCGCTGAAGGCAGAATGAAAGATTACACTTTTTTTTTTATCAATACAAAAATATTACTAAATTTCCCTCATAACACATAAACCCCTCAAAGATCTATTTTATCATTTTAGCCTCTAAATGCAATTGATTTCCCATTTAACAACAAAACTAAAATATGATGTCCTTTAAACTAAAATAAGCAAAAATAAAGTTGCAAAAATTAAATAACAAAATAAACTAAGAATGGACATGGATTGCCTCCCATGCAATGCCTATTTACTGCTCGACTTGATGTTCGTTCACCAGTCAATCAAGTTACTCCCATGTGGAGGAGTCCAAGAATCTTCTACTTCACTATTTTCAAAAATGATGAATTCAATCTCATTTGCTCTTGTAGGACCCGAACAAGTTGCTCTTCGTGCGACTTGCTAAGTTGACTTGATATTATCACCCTCTCCTTATCCTTCAAAAATATGTACTTAAGATGACCAGGAAGGAAGCGATTATAATCTGGAATGGTTCCTTGCATAACAGATAACTTCAATTTCTCGTTAGAAAGTGGAAAGGCGTTAGGACTTTTATTATTTGTTTGTTGCAACAAGTCCTTGTTCTTTTCCTTGAGATGTTCCTCACGGTTAGTGTCCACCTCATTATTATTGGTATGTTCATGAATTTCCTGTATTGGAGGCTTGCACACATCAATTATAGAAATAAGTTTAGTATGGTCAGTTGGTTCAACATCATCATAAATGCTAAAATTAACACTTTTATCTTCAAATTCCATACTAAGAGTGACTTTAAGAACATCTATCTTTGTCTGGAAAGTAGCTAGAAATGGTCTTCCTAACAAAACAGGAGCATTGGAATCACCTTGTTCCATTTCTAACACATAAAAATCAGAGAAAAAACTAGACTTCCTACTTGAACTAGAATATCCTCTATGATTCCCCTAGGATAGGCCAAAGATCTATTAGCCAACTGAATTACTATACCGGTTTTATTCAAGCATCTGGTGCAATTTTCAATGCATCATACACAGAATATTGCATTACATTAATAGATGCACCTAAATCCAGCATGGCTTTTTCCAAGTGTGTATTGCCTATCTTGCAAGGAACAGAGAACATACCCGGGTCCTTACGCTTTTCGAGTAGGGATTTTTGAATTATTGACAAAACATTTCTCCCCACCTCAACCTTTCTAACTTTCTTCTCTTTTTTCTTTCTTTTATGCGAACACAATTCCTTCAAAAACTTAGCATAGCGAGGTATTTGTTTAATAGCATCTAATAAGGGAATATTTACCTCACATTTACGAAAAGTCTCGTATAGCTCTTTGTCGGGATTCTCTTTCGAAAACTCTTCTAATGCCTCAAAAAATGGGGGTTCAGGCTTAACTTCAGGCCATACAGGAGCTGCTTTATCTGCATTACTGCTGCTACTTTTCTTCTCACATGGTTCAACCTCTTTTTCGACTGTGGTCTTCTTCTTCTCGGCCTCCATACTCAGGAACTTTTTACTCTTCGCTGCACATCAACCTCTTTACCACTCCTCAATGTAATTGCACTTACATTCTCCTTGGGGTTGATGATAGTTTGAGACGGCCATTTTCCCGGAGCTCTGCGCTACCAACCTACTAATCACAGTAGCCATTTGTCCCATTTGATATTGCAATTGTTGAATACTGGCCTTTGATCCTACTGGAATTAAATCGTATTTTCAGTTAAAATATCCAGCCGTTCCTCTAAAGACTTACCAGATTGATTATTCAAATTTGCTTGTTGTCTTTGAGCAAAGGGTGGCCTATAAGGTTGGAAGTTCTGCCGATTTTGTTGAGGCTAATTTTGGGTTTGGTTCCCGTATCTCAAGTTAGGATGATCCCTCCATCCAGGATTGTAAGTGTTCGAGTAGGGATCATAACTTTTTCGTGGCTGCCCTGGGAATCCTCCGACTACATTTACTTGCTCTTGACCTTTATCTTGTAATGTGGGACACATATCCATTGAGCGTCCCTCATTTGAGCAGATATCCACATGGTTGTCCAGTCGATGCGGTACCTGAAGCCAACTGTCAAAAAAAAGAAGTTAAACTAGCCATTTGTTGTTCTAATGAAAAAACATTTACCTCATTTACACGCTTGAGAGGTTGATCGCGTCATGTCCCAAACTTTTCAGAGCGAGCGGCCATATTCGATATAAGTTCACGAGCAGCGTCAATGGTCAAATTGTCTAACGCCCCTCCACTTGCGGCATCGACCATGTTCCTTTCATTAGGCAACAACCCTTCATAAAAATATTGAATGACTAAGGAGTCACTTATCTGATGGTGCGGACAACTTGCACACAGTTTCTTGAAGCGCTCCCAATACTCGTACAAAGATTCTTCATTGAACGGCCTTATTCCACAAATTTCTTTGCGAATATTTGCAGTTCGAGAAGCTGGAAAGTATTTAGCCAAGAATAGTCTATTCATTTGCTCCCAAGTTGTGATACTACCCGAAGGCAAATCGAATAGCCATTCCTTCGCCTCATCCAGTGCTAATTGAGTGAGAACGGAAATGCTTATAACTAATATGCTTCTCTGACACCCCACTAGGTCTCATACTTGTGCAAACCACATGGAATTCCTTAAGATGCTTGTTTGGATCTTCACCTAGCAATCCAAGAAAAGAATGTAATAAATGGATTAGTCCAGATTTCAATTCAAATGTAACATTAGCATCTAAATCTGGATAAGTAATGCATAAGGGTTGTTGTTTCAAAGTGGGCGCGGCTGATTCTCTCAAAGTGCGTTGCGCCATGTTAGTCTCTTCCTGTTGTTCTTCCTGTTCACCTGCAAAGATATAATTGAACAAATTTTCTTCCCCTAATTGTCTTTCGCGTATCCCTTTTCCCAATCTGCGTAATGGTCTCAATATTTTTGGATCAAATTGGAATTCAATTTGTCCAGCAGACCGGGTCACAGTCATACCCAATTAGTGGTAGAATAATAATAAAAATAAAGAAAAAGAAAAACTAAAATAAATAGCACAAAAAAAATTCAAACCGGATCATTTTACCCGGCAACGGCGCCAAAATTTTGGTGTGCGTAAAATGATATGCTGTAGAGTTGCAATGCCATCGTAAGCACCCAAAATTAACAACTCTAATGTAGTAGTGGTGAGTCGAGTTCGTCCCACAGAGAATGGGGGTTTATTTTCATGCTAAATGGAAAAGGGGGGTTTTTGAATGCTTTTAAACTAAAACAATAAAATAATTGAAGAAAAATTGATGTAAGAAAAGTCTTGGTTTTGGTCCTATCCACCATGGCAATTTCACTAGTCGATCCTTGACACACAAGATAATTCAATTTTATATCAAGCACTAATTGAAGAATTAACACGAACGAATACCAATTCAAAGTGAATTCTTATTTCTTTCTAAAGTTGGTTAATTTTCAACAGGCGATCCAATTAACCCTAACTATTAATTTAACCCAGACATGCGCCAAAGATCAATTGATAGAAGCATTAAAATCTACAAGAACAATTAGACTAATTAAACATAAACACACGCGGTTGATATGCCAATTAGATGATTAATTTCCCTAAATTCAATAACACAAATGCAGTAATTATTAAATTCAGTTGTTTCATAAATTGAATTAAGCACACGCGGTTAAAACAATCTAGCAGTAGGTTAATTCCAATAACTTAATATTCTGCAGCAATAATAAGCTAAAAAGAACAATCATAAAATTAATCGCAGAAAAATAATCAATACTTGAGATAAAAGTGAATAATTCAAGAACAAGAAGTCTCACAACTTTATAGAATTGACCATGGCTTCAAGTCCCTCTACCAAGAAAAGGGTTCAGGCACAAAGTGCCATGAAAAAATAAAGAGGAATTTCTACTGCTAAAAACCCTAGCCAAAAGAAAAATAAAAGTGTTGACCCCTTTTTTCTCACCAAACTTGGGGTATTTATAATGAGTAGTTAGGGTTACAAATAATTCCTACATATAAGAACGTGATATCGGGTGAAAAAGAGTCCAACCGGCCGAAGAAAGCTATCAAAAACTCAAATTAGTGTCACACTTCCTGCTGCCCTTTGCGCACATGCGCTGAGGTTTTTGCGAACTTCTGGCGTGAGGCAGTAAGTTCCAGGCGAGTTCTGTCCTCCACGCACATGCGCTCAAGTCTTGGCGCGCATGTGCGTGCGAGTACTTCTGAGATCTTAGCTTCTGGATGCAGCGCCATGCACTGCACAGCTCCAGCGCATGTGCGCTGGCTTCCTCAACTGTGCTCCACCTTCGGCCTCGATTTTCACCTTGATGCTTGCATTATTTGAGAAAGTGTAAAACACAAAAGTTGTAGATCTGTCCCTTATATTCCCAATGAATCTTGAATCACCTCAATCGGATCTTGGGATCAAAATTTGTGCTTGAAATACAAAATAGTGTCTGGAATGACTTCGTACTCGTGCATGTCCCGTACTAAGCCTTTTTCTTTCATCGTTTTCCATCTTTTTCAGCACTTTTTCACTGTAACCCTACAAAAACTAAGAATAACCAAATTAAGCTCAATAATAACTCAAATCTTGAGCGAGGCTTACAAACTTACAACACATAAAAACGTGGTAATTGACACATAAAATATAGCACCATGATGAACTTATCATGGCGTAAGTTGGATTCTTAGCCCGATTTTTTGCCCGGTTGGACTCTTTTTCACTAATTTTAAGTTCTTATCTGTAGACATTAGTTGTAACCCTAAATACTCTATATAAAGACCCAAGTAGGGTGAGAAAAAGAGATCGACACTTTTATTTTCTTGTTTAGCTAGGATTTTTAGCAGTAGAAATTCTTCTTTATTCTCTCATGGCACTTTGTGCCTAAATCCTTTTCTTGGTAGACGGATTTGAAGCCATGGTCAATTCTACAAAGTTTTGAGACTTCTTGTACTTGAATTTATTCAATTTTATCTCAAGTATTGATTATTTTTCTGCAATTAATTTTATGATTGTTCTTTTTAACTTATTATTGCTGCAGAATATTAAGTTATTAGAATTAATCTACTGCTAGATTGTTTGAACCACGTGTTCTTAATTCAATATGTGAGGAGCAGCTGAATTTGATAATTACTCGATTCTATTATTGAACACATCAGAAATTAATCATCCAATTGGCATAACCGCGTGTTTTTATGTTTAATTAGCCTAATTGTTCTTGTTGATTTTAAAGCTTCTATTAATTAATCTTTGGCGCGTGTCTTGGTTAAATTAATAGTTAGGGTTAATTGGATTGCGTGTTGAAAATTAACCGACTTTAGAAAGAAATAAGAATCAACTTTGAATTGGTATTCGTTCGAGTTAATTCTTCAATTAGTGCTTGATATAAAATTGAATTACCTTGTGTGCCAAGGATCGACTAGTGAAATTTTCATGGTGGATATGACCAAGACCAAGATCTTTCTTAATTGAATTCTCTTTAGTATTTTATTGTTTTAGTTTGAGTTTAAAAGCATTCAAAACCCCCCTTTTTTCCATTTAGCACAAGAATAAACTCCGTTCTCTGTGGGACGACCTATAATCACCGCTAATACATTACAATTGAGAGTTATAACATTTTGGGTGCCTACGACAGCATTACAACTCCGTAGCATATTATTTCAAGCACACCAATACCCCATTGGGCAAAAGGCCAAGGAGTGAAAATAGGGTCAAGCTACTCAAGTGGGACTCAGGGTCGGTTGGAATAGAATTGACATTTTTCACACTTTCGAACATAATCCATGGCATCCTGTAGCATCTTTGGCCAGTAGTAGCCCTGCCTGTGTACTTTTTTAGCAAGTGCTCTGCTGCTAACGTGGTGTCCAAAAACTCCTTCAAGCACTTCCGCCAAGACATACTTGGCTTCATTCAGACTTAGGCACCGAAGATAAGGCATTGAATAAGACCTTCAATATAGTGTCTCTCCAAAGATCATGTATTTTGCTGACCTCCTCCTCTCAACCCTTTGGGCTTCTATCTTGTCCTCCGGTAGTTTGCTTCCTTAAGATATTGAATGACCGGGGTCATCCAATTCAAAGCTGCGTCCATGTCCATGACTTCTTCTTGTTCAACACTCTGTAGTCTCCTTCAGCAGTTCAAGAAAAACTTCCTTTAAAACATTGGAGTGTACTAAACAAGCTATTTTGGATAGGGCATCTGCTTCCCTGTTTTCTTCCCTAGTTATGTGAGTTATCTCAAATTTGTCAAAGTGTGAGATCAAATTCTTCACTTTAATCAAGTAGAATTGCAGTGAGGATTCTCTTGCCTCAAATTCTCCTTTAACTTGTTACATAACCAAGTTGGAGTCCATGTTCACTACTAAGTTCTTCACTCCTAACTCTTTGGCTAGCCTAAGTCCGAAAACCAAGGCCTCATATTCTGCTTCATTGTTACTTGCATGAAATTCAAATTTTAGGGCATATCTTGTCTTAAGTCTCTCCAGAGAGGTCAGAATTATGCCTCCCCACAACGTTCAGTAGTGCTTGCCCCGTCTACATGCATAATTCACTGACGAGATTCCTTGACTTGTTTCCCTGGGGAGGTAGTTTTCCGTTGTTGTTCTTCTTCCTCTACTCATTCAATGATGTAAGGAAATCTGCTAAGGCCTGAGCCTTGATTGCTGTCCTCAGTTGGAAGTGGATATCATACTCACTGCCTTGATTGCTGTCCTCGGTTGGAAGTGGATGTCATACTCACTTAGTTCAATTGACCACTTAACCAGCCTCACTGAAACTTCTGGCTTTATAAGAACAGTCTTAAGTTGATGGTTAGTCAGTACCCCTATAGGATGACTTAGGAAATACGGCCTGAGTTTTCTTGCCACCGTCACTAGGGCCAAAGTCAACCTTTCAATAGTGGAATACCTAGTTTAAGGATCACTCAGAACCTTGCTAACATAATACACTAGCTTCTGAATTTTGTTTTCCTTCTTAACAAGGACTGCACTCACTGCCGCAGTTAAGCAAGCCAAGTACAAATATAGCGTTTCTCCTGGCTCAGGCTTAGTAAGGAGAGGAGGTGAGGCTAAGTAAACCTTTAATTCCTCAAAGGATCTTTGGCATTCTTCAGTCCATTGAAAATTTTTAGCACTCATGTAGTGACTGAAGAAAGCCTTGGAAAGAGGTAAATTCCTATCCCTAGATTTGGATAAGAATCGACTTAAGGCTGCAAGGTGGTCGGTCAATCTTTGCACGTCTTTTACTCCTTTAGGAGTCTCCATGTCTTGAATTGCTTTTATTTTAGTTGGGTTCGCCTCAATTCCTCGTTGAGTCACCATGAATCCCAAGAACTTGCCCCTTGTCACTCCGATGGCACACTTTTTCGAGTTAAGTCTCATCTTGAATTTTCTCATGGTGGTAAAGGTTTCCCGAAGGTCCTCCACATGATCAACATTATTTTTGCTCTTGACAAGCATATCATCAATATAACCTTCTATGTTATGCCCCAATTGATTGGCAAACATTTTATCTACCATTCGCTGATAAGTCGCTCCACCATTTTTAAGTCCAAAGGGCATCACCTTGAAACAGTAAGTGCCAGAGTCAGTGACAAAAGCTGTCTTGGCCCGTTCCTTAGGATTTAGCCAAATTTGATAATACCTCTTATAGGCTAATCTAAGAAAGACAAGACCTCAAACCCAGAGGTTGAGTCTACTACTTGGTCAATCCGGGGGGGTAGGGTAACAATCTTTTGGACAAGCCTTATTTAAGCTAGAGAAATCAACACACATTCTCAACTTGGACCCAGGCTTGGGCACCATTACAACATTACTAAGCCACTCTGGGTATTGGATTTTTTCTATGGCCTCGGCTTCCAATAATTTCTTTACTTCTGCCTCTACTGCTTGGCCCCTCTCCCTGCCAATGTTTCTTTTCTTCTGAATTTTTGGCTTGTACCTTGGATCCACATCTAGGGTTCAATTCCTGGCATGTCTGATGTATTCCAAGCAAAGAGGTCTTTAAATTCCCTAAGTAGGGAGATGATTTTTTCCTTCAATTCCCCCGGGAGGGACTTTCCAATCTTTACCACTTTACTGGGTTCAAGTTCATCTAAAATAACACCTTCTAATTTTTTAGACGGTTCTCCTTTATGCGGGTACTCTTCCATCCCATCCACGGTATGGATATAGGTTGTACGTAGGGGCAACTTCCTTCCCCTTTAATTTCAATGAGGCAATACAGCATTGACTGGCTGCTGCTTGATCTCCTTTAATCCCCCCTACTCTATTCTCTGTAGGGAACTTCATCTTCATATGGTGGGAAAATGGGACTACACCAAGTGCCCCTATGGTTGGCCGGCCAATTATGGTATTGCAAGGAGATGATGCTTTAGTCACTACAAAATCTACCATCACTTGGGCATTCTGTGGAGCTGTACCAAACATCACAGGAAGAGTGATGTACCCAAGCGGAATCACCGTTTCTCCAGCGAAGCCTACCAAGGATGTGGTCACAGGCTTGAGATCTTTTTCCTACAACTTCATCTCCTTGAATGCAAAATAGAATAGTATATCAGTAGAGCTGCCATTGTCAATAACTATCCTCCTCACATCATAGTTTACCATCGGCAAAGTTACCACTAACGGGTCATGTGACGATGGAGAACTTGTTGTGTCTCATCCGCTGTAAAGATCGAATGTCTTGACACAATTTTGGTCGCTTCAAATCAGATTGGACTAAATTCACTTGAAGAGCATAAGTCTTGCGAGATAATACAGAATCACCAATTGCCGCTCCACCAGAAATGGTGTTGATAACTATTCTTCCTTGATTTTCTACCCCGGCCACTACTTTTCCCTGAGATGGACCTCGGTCTCTCCTATCTGGACTCCTGGCCTGTCGCTGGGGTGACTTTCCTCTATCCATTCCTTGAATTAACTATTTCAAATATCCTCTTCAGATTAAGTCCTCGATTATATTTTTTAAGGAGATGTAATCATTAGTATCATGGTCGTGGTCTTTGTGGAAGTAATACCACTTGTTTTTGTTGCGACGCTCCGAGTCGCTCCTCATTGCTCCTGGCCACTTCACATATGACTCCTTCTCAATCACTGCTAGAATTCATGTAGGCGTGGTATTAAGTGGAGTGTAGGCCTTAGGAGGTTCGTGACTCCTCCTATGGGGCACGGCTATGGATAGTCGGTCCCTCACATTACTCTTCTTTGAAGGCCCTGCTGCATTAGCCACACCATTAGCCTTCCTCTTCTTTCCTCGGCTCTACCTATTCCAGTCTCTCTCTTTTTCTTCTCTCTTTCATCTTCTTGGGCAAACTTTTTAGCCCTACGAAAAAGATCACTAAGAGTAGTCGGAGGTTTGAAGTTGAGGTCGAAGGAGAATTTTCCTGGTCTCACTCTAATCTGGAAGGCCATGATTTGCATATCTTCTGTAGCTTCTTGGATTTCAATAGTATCCCTTTTGAATCTAGCCACATAATCCATGAGCAATTCATCAGATTTCTGCTTAAGTGTAAGCAAGTCTGTTCTCGTCTTTGGAATCCTCTTTTGATTCCCAAACTTATTTAAAAACAAGTCTACCAGTTGATCAAAATTTTTTATGTTGCCCTTCTTATACCCTCTAAACAAGTCTGAGGCAGCGCCCTTGAGGGTTCCGGGAAACCCTCGGCAGAGGATAGCATCAGACGCTCCTTGGAGGCATATTTATTTTGGAACAGTAGGCATCCAGGTGCTCCCATGGATCAATGCTCCCATCATAAGAGTCAAAGTGGGGAGTCTGGAATCTTCTAGGAAGAGGTTCTTGCATGATATCGTCAGTGAAGGGAAGAGAATACTTGTATCTAGTACTCCTTCCTTCTCTATTGTCCATTCTGTCCACCCTAGCTTGCAACTCTTCCAGCCTCTTCCTTAGGTCCTCTTCTCTTTCAGGGACTACCAACATAGTATAGTCCCTCTCTTAGTGTCATTTTCTCACATGAGTTATAGATACTGCCTCACCTGGGCTCCTTTCCCTAGTACCACTCGGCCTTGATGAGGCCGTTCTTCTGGATTCTAGCCTGGCAGTTTGGCCAATTCTTTCTAGCCTAATAGATTGATGAGGGTGCTCCTACCGGGCAGACCCCACAGAGTTAGTTCCTTGGTCCTCTCTTTCTCTCTTCTTGAGTTCCCTTTTCTCGCTCGCTAGCATGAAGTTGGGGATGGACAATCCGGAGGATTGCTACCTGAATGGAGAGGGTATTGTTCGCCTTGAGAGAGGTGTTGCTTTAAATTGCTGCCTAATAAGCATTTCCTTCAACTGAGCATTTTTTTGCCTCAATGTGTGAATCTCTTCATCCTTGTCCACAACTCGGGGACGGGAATCCCCTTTGTGCTCTCCCTGCCAATCCATCTCCCTATGGAATCGACCGGAATAACGTTGAGTTAAAATTTCTTTGCCTTTATCGGCATTGATCCTATGAGTGTTACGCGTGCTAGGTGCCATGTCCTAGTATTGACTTTTAGTTCAGTTTTCCCACAGACGGCGCCATTATGTTGATGCTAGAATTTGTTGTGCGCTCATGTTAGATATTGTCTGCTTTGGCCGGAGCCTCACAGTTTTGCCCTTGAAAAGGCGCCTTACATGGGAAGGGTGGCCCCCCTGCTTTATAAGCTAGACTCTTTCTAAGCTATCAACCAATGTGGGATCTTTGGTCCCTCCACTTTACATCACCACAAGCCCCCCAGCTGTAAGGAAGAGTTTTGTGTATAGTTTGAGGATCCTGTAGACGGCGCCATTATGTTGATACTAGAATTTGTCGTGCGATCATGTGAGATATTGTCTGCTTTGGCCGGAGCCTCATGATTTTGCCCTTGAAAAGATACCTCACATGGGAGGGGTGACCCCCCTTGCATTATAAGCTAGACTCTTTCTTAGCTATCAACCAATGTGGGATTTTTGGTCCCTCCACTTTACATCACCACTAGCCCCCCAGCTAAGAAAGAGTCTTGTGTGCAGTCCGAGGGTCCCGTAGACGGCGCCAGTATGTTGATGCTAGAATTTATCGTGCGCTCATGTGAGGTATAGTTGCTTTGGCCAGAGCCTCACGATTTTGCCCTTGGAAAGGCGCCTCACATGGGAGGGGTGGCCCCCTGCCTTATAAGCTCTTTCTTGGCCAAAGATCCCACATTGGTTGATAGCTAAGAAAGAGTCTAACTTATAAGGCGGGAGGCTACCCCTCCCTTGTGAGGCTCCATTTCAGAGGGCAAAACCTTGAGGCTCAGGCCAAAGCGGACAATACCTCACATGAGCGCACGACAAATTCTTGCATCAACAAATATCATATGACAATTGAACTATTTCAGTTAGTCAATCCAAGTTTTGAATTTTCCCAAAAATCAAAAGTTCTTTTATTGCACAAAATTTCAAATTACTAAGCATTAATCATTCACAAAAAGATTTCCAAAAATTGGGTTGTATTCGTTCAACACATCATCTTTTATCAAATCACAAATATTACAAAGTTTGTTCAACCATCCTAACACGGTCACATGGAAATAGAAGTTCATTTGGAATCTACCTATATGCACATGTCACACAATTGGAAACATTAACCTATTAAGGAATGAGCAGTATGATATCAATGATAAGTATTACAAACATTCTCTCCTCGATTTATTGGTATTTTAAATCGTAATTCCTAGTGGCTTAATTCAGAGAAAAAACATGGGCACATGCCAGAATCCTGTACTTAGCTTATTACTGCCTAAAATGGCTTATTTCAAAGAAACAATATGGATGCATATCGGAATCCAGTACTCGCCTTATTCCTAAATGAAATTTTTTTTCGTACTGCCCTAAATCAAGAAAAAGGAGTAAAACGTACCCAAGATTAATATTTAATACTGATCATTCACAAATTAAATCAACGTTCCCAATGCAATTATACAAAATGTCCTAAATTCCTTCTATTCCATTTAACCTAATTTTTCAAAAGATAAATTGACTAACAAAGTAATATTAATGATTTTATCTTAAATAATATTTCAAATAAATTTTCCCCAAAATATTAGCACGTCTTTTTGAAAATGTTAATACCAAGCTTTTGAAATTCTCATGTTATAAAAGAACCACTCACACACACTTAATTTCATAAAACTACCAATTCAAATAATTCAATCGTATGGTATTTCAAGTCAAATATCATCATCGGCGCCAAATTGATCAATTTTCCATCCAAAAGTCATCAAACACATATAAACATGTAAAAGCTCAGATGAACCATTCCCGACACAAGAAGTAAACACAATCAAACTTGACTCTTTTATTCTAATTGATGAGTAAACTCATCCTACCCACTCACCCAAAATTCTAACAAAAACCAACAAAAAAAAAACTTAAGACAAAATAACATAAACTATGACGCAATCTTAACAAAGAGAACACCACTAAGTGATACCACCAAGAACACATCAAGCCATGCCATATGAAAATCAATTAAGCCCACAATCATCATTTCCAACATTTAAGCATCAATAATAATTTGCATAGTATTAGCTTAAGACCCTTAGTCATTATCACCACTCAAACACATAAATCAACTAAGAACACAATAGGCATCAAACCAAGTATTCAACTATGAAGTTCAAAGGGATAAAACTCAAATTCAATATCAACACAAGTAACTTGGCATCAACCTAAGACCCTTAGCCAATCTAATCAAAAGCAAAATATCAAAATTAAAAGATTTAAAAGCATAAAATATAATAAACTATTAAAGCTTATTGCAAAGAAATAAGAATAGAAATGTTTGAAAATGTCCCAAAATTGTTTCAAACAAAATCATTTTCTTCTTGATGTCTCATCAGCTATCAATCCATGTCCTCCTAATCATCCTCATCACCGCCATGTTGACATTCCTCAGAGTCCTCGTCCTGAGCTCTAGTAGACTCACTATTCTTTTGTGCTTCACCTTGATATACAAGAACCGCTGGTGGTATGTAGTGCTGTCCACGAGGTGTTCCATAATGTCACAATAGAGGCTGTGGGGGCTGAATCCATGTGCCGAGTAAGGTGGTCTGGAGTGCATCTCATATTACTATCAAATTGTTATGCATCACCAATTGGCTATAAGTCCAGAATCCTTGTAATACATTTCGCTCCTCTTCAATGACTAATGCACTGCATAGGTATCCGGGAGCAAAGGAATGAATGATGTTCTTAGGGGTGGTGGTGGAGGCATTTGACCTTCTACGGGATGATTTTTCACATATTCAGACCATCTTGTACACCGTACTACTTATAATTCTATCTCTCTGATGCGTCATTTGTTCATAAACATAATAAGGACACCCTATAGCGATACATAGATGAGTGATTAGACTAGGTGCACGAAAAATAGGTCTCCTGGACCTCCCACTAAAAAGAAATCCCTATTTAATCAAAACACCAACATCCATTGGCATCCCTATTATAATGGCATAAACCAATACCGCCTTATTCCTTTGAACGTGGCTCAAAGAATTAGATACCCATATTCAACAACTTAAGACATAAAACCACAATTTTGCTGCAAAGGATAAACCATGGTGAAGGAATTTCAATTCAACAATTCTTATCGTATTCATTACCCAAGCAACATCAACATCGCACAACATTCTTTTAATTTCATTCATGCCCTTGTTCTTGTTATGCACAAGTTCATGGTACTCATCAGATGAAACAGAAGGTACATCGAAATAAGCATTTATCGCCTCGGCACTAAAATCAACTAGAACTCTCTAGAATCTCACTGTTTTTGCCATCCTTTAAATCACACAAGTTGCAATAGAACTCTTTGACTAAATGGGTACACCCGGGCTCAACTGCCCTATCAAAACTCTCCCAATGCCTAGCACTAATTTGGGTTTCTATCTCTTTTCTTGCATCTTCATAAGCCTCCAGGACATAGATAAATCAAAGCCACGCTTTCTTATAATCTCATGCTTTTCATTATTTTGAAATAAAATCTTAGTCCGCTCACTATTGAATTGGTGTTCTACAACCCTGTCACTATCCCTACTCAGCTCACCGATCATTCCTTCACGACTCGTTCCCTTGTCCGCCTTTCTTTTCTTAAATCATCACCTCTAACCATTGCTCTCATTCTTTCCCTACTTTCAGTACTTCCATAAACCCCTCTGTCATTTTTATTAGCCCAAAAACAGTTAACAATTACCAAAAATTGAACATTTATCAACCAATTAAAATAGTCCCAATACGATAACACTCAAACAATTATCACGAAATTTTCCAACACATGATTTGTATTATCTCCAAATGAATCACAATCAAATTAACATGAATTGCCCACAAAAATTTCGCACCAAAATTGTCCAAAATTTACTCAAAAATTGCCTATAATTTAAGACATCAATTATTCAATTAATCACCAAAAAAAAAATCAACCAAATTGTCCCACAATAAAGTTCTAACAGTCTAAGCCAATAAAAATGGGAAGATATTACCCGTGTTTGAAGAAAAATCCTTCAATTGTTGATGAAGAAACCCTCGATTGAACCTTGCAGAATCCTTTGAAAAGTCCACAAGATGTGAGCAATTGATGAAGAAGATGGTTTATGGAGATAAATTGAGTATGTTTGATGGTGAATTGATGGAAGAATTTGATGAATTTTGGAATTTGGGAGAGAGGATATACGACTACGTTTTATAATTGGGAAAAATGGAAGAAGAAGAAGAATCGATTTAATTGTTTAATCTACCTATTTTAATGTCGTGACATCAGATTCAATGTCACGACATCGAACCAAGATACTGCATGAATTAAAAAATAGTGCTTCGATGTCTTGACATCTGATTTGGTGTCGCGACATGGAGTTGAACATGTGCCCTCTATATCCTGCGATGTCGCGACATCAAATTTGATGTCGTGACATAAAAAAAGAGTCCAATTTTTTGCCATTACAGAAGTTTGTGGTTGATGTCGTGACAAGAGATTTGGTGTCACGACATTGACCAAATTTCCAAAATACCTCCCAGAAGATTAAGCTTGATGTCACGACATCAGATTTGATATCATGACATGGACTTGAACTTTTGTAATATTTATCTTCAATACTTAGCCAACTTTTCCTAATACTTCCTCAATTTAGCCCAAATCTTCCTACCACCCACAAGCATTAAAAACACAAATATTAGAGACAATTTCCATCCATGTTTTAAAGTCCAAGTTTTGAAATTGAAAGCAAAACTTCTAAAACCTATTTTAACCAAAATTAAACTCAATCACACTTAATTGAAATTAAAGACAAATTAATGAAAAAATTAGGCATTAAAAACATGAAATTAAAGTTTGGGTTGCCTCCCAAGAAGCATTCTTTTATAGTCACTAGCTTGACTATGGCAATGATGATCATTCTTGAGCAAATTTGATGGTTTCCCATCCTTCATTGATAACTCCTCCCAAATAAAGTTTGAGTCGATGACCATTGAATTTGGAAGTTTTGAGGTGGAGAATTGTATTGATATGGGGGATTTTGTTTGTTGTTTAAATTGCTCCAAGAAAATTTGGGATGATTTCTCCATGAAGGATTGTAGGTATTTCCAAAAGCTCCATGTGAGTTCCTTGAGAATGAAATTGATTTGATACATAATGGACTTGCTCATTTCCATCCATAGGAACTTCACATTGTCCGTTGGAGTGTCCACCATGACAAAAGTTACAAATCAAATTTGGTTGAAATGATGAGCCAATGGCATTTACGGTGCTTGCCTTTCCAAAGTTCTCTAACACTTTTGTAAAGTTATTCATAACATTCATAAGCATGCTTTGTTAGGTTGGGCAAGGAAAGAATTATTAAGATTCAAATTCATTATCCACCTTGTTGACCATTGGTTGGTTGACTTTTTGTTGCACGACCGGATGAGTCATGGGCCCATGATAGTAATAGTTTCAAGCCATTTGGTTAAGCAACTCTTGGGGCTCTTCCACTGTTTTGAATGAAATGAAATCGCCAGAGGACGCATCAACTATAGACTCTGTTTCTTGTACCAACCCGTTCTAGAATGAATTTGCAACCATAGCGGGATGGCATAATGGGGACATTTCCTCAACAAGTCTTTAAAGCATTCCCAAGCTTCACTTAGGCTTTCACTGACAACTTGTTTGAAAGAAGTGATCTCATTACGCAACATAGCGATCCTTGATGGTGGGAAATGCGTTGCCAATAACTCTTGTGCTAGTTGATTCCAACTACTGAAAGTACCTTGACCATGAGATTAAAGACACGCCTTTGTTGTATCCCTTAATGAGAAGGAAAAAACTCACATCCTCACCCTCAAGCAGGATGAACACCATTGAATTTGAATGTATCCAATACCTCCTCAAAGTTCATCAAATGAGTGTAAGGATATTCAAGAGGACCTCCTCCAAACTTAGCGCGTGATTGTAACATTTGAATCAACGCGGGGTTTATCTCGAAATTATTTTCTTGCACAGGCATCCTTGCGATACTTGAATTGGCCCCATCAAAATTAACCATAGCATACTCTCTCAAAGGATAGCCATTCATATTTATCCCATTTCCATTTCCAAAGCCACTTATTCCATGATTACCCATAACTTCTTCTTGCTCATCATTCTCATTATTCAAATTCCTCTGGCTTTTGTTGAGGTTAGTCGTTTCCATTATTTCCAAGTCTTGTTGAACTCTTCTTTACTTCTAGATTTTTCTAAGTTCCTTCTCTCTTTCATAATCCAAACAAATCAAAGATTCTTTGTCCTTTCTTACCATGCACTACAAAGAGTAAATTCAAGTAATTAGTCACAAGTGCTAAATCAATGTATGAATTCACAAGACAAGATACCAACATTAACAACTACTAATGAAAGACCAAAATTAGTAACTACAGAAATAAAAAGTGCCTAATATATACGACCCGTAAAATGATCAATATTGCCAATAGACCAAGTACAATCTCCGGCAACGACGCCAAAAACTTATTCATGTGCTATGTAGAATCAAAATCAATTAAGAAGTTAAACAAATAATAAACCTCACTTTTCACTAATTTCTACCCACACACCCGCAAGTATACAGGGAAGGTAGTAGATAGTGATAAGCGAGTATCATTCCCATGAGGATTGTTGGTTAGCAATTACCATGATTTAGGGGTTATTGTATAGTTATGAAATTCATAAAGAGAGCAAGTACTAATTCTACTCAAAGCCATGAATTGAACAAGCAAGTAAATTAAGACTAAAGACTAATTTATCTACTAAAGCGATTAAAGGAAGCAACAAGACATACTAATTAAAGGATTGAACATCCCAATTTAAGGAAAGCAAGTATTAAGAAAAGCAAGTCAAACTACTCTTAAATTAACTAGAATAACTAAAAATAAACTAGAATTGAAAGGCAAATAAACCTAACTTGACTAAGAAAAGTAAATAGAAAGCATGCAAAACAAGTAAACTCCATTTTCTACTACTTTTGACCTAATGAAATTAGTAGGTAAAACCAAGTTTAAACTAAATATTTTTGGATTTTTAGATTAATAAAAGAAAGCACAATGAAAATCATTACAAATTAAAGTGAGAAAATGGAAATTTTAACTAGAAATCACTAATTTATCAAGAACCCAAAGAAAACTTGAAATAGAAATCACTAGATTTTAGGGAAATTCAACTAGAAAGCTAGTAAAAATTATATCTAATGAAAGCTAATGACTAGCCCACTCAAATTATCTAATCAAAATTAAAACTTGCAAGAAATTAAAGACAAGAACTAAAGGGAAATTAAATAGAACTTGTGTTAAACTAAAAGGCTTGAAGTCTAAGCTACACTAACTACAGTTAGTGTTACTACTAACCATTTGAAAATCTACTAACTACTCTACTCTAGTGTGTACTAACACCTACTAAAAGTCTATATATAGTTGGAGTATTACACAAGTTAATAATTAAAATCTAGTAGCCAAGATTTATAAAAATGCCATAAGTACATTTACTAGATGCGCCTCGATGTCGCGACATTAAACTAAAGTTACATAAGACAAATTCTGTCTCAATGCCGCAACATTACCACTGTCTTAGCAAAGATGTTCAATTCTTCTCTAATCTATTTTTGGCCCTCAAACTTTGCTTATTTTGAATTCCAGTTTAACCTGCATAATATTAAACTAAATAACTACCTAAATTGACTAAATTCAATAAAAACTCATAACATTCACTAAGAATAAAAATGCAAAACACATAATATAAAAATTAACTAAGATAATTAAATAAACACTAAAATTCAAAATTTGAACCCACAAATTGCTATAATTTAGAAGTAAATAACCTAGTTTACTAGAGTTATCACTTTTGAAGACTATTCAAATTCTATTTCCTTGAATATTGAAAAGTGTGAAGAAAGCAAAGAAATTCAAATGGTTCTTGAATATCTTCAAAAAGGTGGAAATCAACATTCCCTTCTTTGAGACTTTTGAAAACATGCTGAGTTATGCTAAGTTCATGAAGCAATTATTGACAAGTAAGAAAAACCTTACGGGGGATGAAATGTTGTGCTTACTCAAAAGATATAGTGCAATTATTTAAAAGAGCCTTCCACCTAAGTTGAAGGATCCAAGATCCTTTACTACTCCTTGTGAGACTGTTGGCATGGGTTTGGAGAATGCCTTACGTGATCTTGGAACTTCAATAAATTTGATGTCATTGCCTTTGTTTAAAAAGTTGATCGGGAATGGCTTGAAACCAACCAATGTAACACTTCAATCAACGGATCAGAACATTAAGCAACTAGGTGGAATAGTTGAAGATGTGATAGTCAAAGTTGGTAACGTTTTTCTACCGATCAATTTTGTCATCCTACTTATTGAAATGAATGAAGAGTACAACATGCCAATAATTCTTGGAAGACCATTTTTAGCCACTAGGAGGGCATTGATTAATATGCAAGGAGGAAAGCTCAATTCCGAGTCAATGATGAGATTCTCTTTTCATGTTTTTGATTCACTTAAATTTCCTTCTTTATATGATGAAGTTATGAGAATAGATGTGATTGATGAGTGAATAGATGTGATTGATGAACTTGATAAAAAATTTTATAGGGACAACTTGATGGAGCACAATGTGAAGAAAGGGATATAAATAGAAGAAGAAGAATGTGGATAGCAAGGTGATGGCAACCTATTGAGGTCAGAGAAAGTTTTACCTCTTGAAAAGGAGAATAACATTGAGGAAAATAAAGGTAACGGGAGGTCTTCCATCAATGAACCCCTATGGTTGAATTAAAACCTCTTCCCTCTCACCTTCGCTATGCTTTCTTGGGTGATGATGATACATATCTGGTTATTGTGAGCTCTTTTCTTTCTAAGTATACTTGGAATCATGCAAATTGCTTGTGATTTTAAAAAAACATCGAACAGTACTTGCTTGGAGCATTAGTGACATAAAAAGGGTAATCCTGACTATTTGTATCCATAATATCATTTTGAATAATGGTTTTAAATCTTGTAGGCAACCCTAAAGGCATTTCAATCCTGTTTTGAAAGAGGTTGTGAGAAAAGAGGTTTTAAAACTCTTAGATGGCGGAATAATCTACCCTATAAGTGACAATGATAGGGCTAGTCCAACCCCAGTGGTTCCTAAAATGGGGGGATTTACAGTTATAGCTAGTGATAAGAATGATTTGATACCATCTAGAATAGTAACTGGGTAGTGAGTTTGTATTGATTTTTGAAAACTTAATGAAGCCACTAGAAAAGATCATTTTTCTCTTCCTTTTACTGATCAAATGTTGGAATGGCTTGCGGGTTATGCCTACTATTGTTTTTTGGATGGTTATTCGGGATATTGTCAAATAGTCATAGCTCCTGAAGACCAAGAAAAAAACCACTTTCACTTGTCCTTTTGGAATATTTGCTTATCGGTGTATACGTTTTGGGTTATGTAATGCTCCAAGCACAATTCAAAGGTGTATTTTCACTATATTTCATGATATGATTGAGAAATGCATTGAAACTTTCATGGATGATTTTGGTGTATTTGGGAATTCATTTGATGCATGCTGGCATAACTTACCTCTTATTCTTGAGAGATGTGAGAAGACTAACCCTGTTTTGAATTGGAAAAAATGTCAATTCATGGTAAATTAAGGGATAGTTCTAGGAAATAAGGTCTCCTCAAAAGGTATAGCAGTGGGCAAAGCAAAAATTGAGGCAATGGAGAAGTTACCTCCTCCTTGTAATATAAAAGCAGTGAGGACTTTTCTAGGTCATGCCGGATTTTACCAGTGATTCATTAAGAACTTCTCTCGCATTGCAAAACCTCTGTGTGCTTTATTGAAAAAGGATGCTCCATTTGTTTTTGATGAAGTTTGTTTACATTCTTTTATCCTTTGATGTCTTGAAGAATGCTTTGATTACCACTCCAGTCATAGTTGCACCAAATTGGGAATTTCCTTTTGAATTGATGTGTGATGCAAGTGATTATGCTTTGGGTGCAGTGTTATGTAAAAGAATAAATAAGGATTTACATGTGGTTTATAATGCAAGTTGTTCTTTGAATGAGCCTCAAGTGAACTATTCTACTATTGAGAACTATTGTTTTTCCTTTTGATAAGGTTAGGTCATATCTTATTTGTAGCAAGGTCATTGTGGGTACCAATCATTCGGCTATAAAATATTTGTTCTCAAAGAGTGCTAAGCCTAGGCTTATTAGATGGATTCTTTTATTGCATGAGTTTGATTAGGTAATGGTTGACAAGAAAGAAGGTGAGAACACCATTGCCGACCACCTTTCAAGAATAGAGGGACCAATGGAAAGAAGCAATAATGATCTACCCATTCAAGAAATATTTCCAGAAGAGCAACTAATGAGGGTTCAAGAATCTATGTCTTGGCTAGATATATGCCAATATTGTCAACTATTTAGTAGCCAAGGTGATTCCTTTAACTTTGAATAGGGATCAAAAGAAAAAATTTCTTTTGGAGGTCAAATACTCCTTTTTGGAGGATCCTTTCTTTTACTGAAGATACAACGATCAAATCATAAGGAAGTGTGTTCCAAGGAACATGTAGTTGGTATCCTTTATCATTGCCACTCATCACCGGTAAGAGGACATCATAGTTCACGAAAAATGGCAACCAAAGTCATGCAATGTGGATTCTATTGGTCAAGTCTATTCAAGGATGCTAGGGATTATGTCCTGCAATGTGATAAGTATCAAAGTGTGGGGAATGTGTCAAAGAGAAATGAGATGCCACTTAATAACATCCTAGTTTGTGAAGTGTACGATGTGTGGAGAATTGACTTCAGGGCCTTTTTCCAAGCTCTTACAACAACAATTACATCTTAGTCGCAGTGGATTATGTGTCCAAATGGGTTGAAGCATCACATTACCACCAACAATCCTTTAATAGCTATGAGCTAGAGTTTTTGTGAACTTTATGAAGAAGAACATTTTTGCAAGGTTTGGGATACCGAAGGCCATAATAAGTGATGGAGGGACTCATTTAAAAAATGCCTTATTTGAGTCTTTGTTGTCAAAGTACGATGTGAGGCATAAGATTCCTCTCACTTATTATCCACAAACATTCGGCCAAGTTGAGGCTCCAATTGAGAATTAAAAAGAATATTGCAAAAAATAGTAAACTCTTCAAGCAAAGATTGGTCTAAGAAGTTGGATGATGCTCTATGGGTCTATAGAACCACTTTCAAGACACCAATAGGGATGTCCCTATACCAGATGGTTTACGGAAACCCATGTCATTTGCCGTAGAGTTGGAGCACAAGGCTTATTGGGTGGTCAAAAGTCTCAATTTTGATTGGAAACAGACTAGTGAGAAGCTTTTGGATCTTAATGAGATTGATGAATTCTGAAGAAGCTTATGACAATGCTAAACTCTGCAAGGAAAGAACAAAAGCATGGTCCATGATGAGCATATTCTAAGGAAGGAGTTCAAAGCTAGTGATTTGGCATTGTTATACAATTCAAGACTTAAGATTTTTCTAGGCAAGTTGAAATCAAGGTGGAGTGGTCCATTTAAAGTGGTGAAGGTGTTTCCCTATGGAGTGGTAGAATTGGAAGGGAAAAACAAATTTCAAGGTGAACGGGCACGACACCGGTTGAAACTATATCATGGAGGAGTAATTGAATAAGGACAAGAAACTGTCCATTTGTCCACTACTTGATCAATTCATGCCATAGTCAAGCAAATGACTATAAACAAGCACTTATTGGGAAGCAACCCAATGTTTAATTTCATGTTTTGTGTGGTTTTGGCTTTATTTCTTGTTAAAAATTGATTTGGTTTGATTAGGTTAATTTTGGTTGAATTTACGTTTTAAGTGCTTTCTTATGTTTTTAATAGATCTGCTTAAGGAATTGAAGTGAAATGTTCACTTATATTTGTGTATTTCATGTTTATACGTACTAGATGAGAATAAGTGGATTGAAGTGGAAGACAACCTAGAATTTTGGATAAGTATGAAAGATGCTGTGCTGTTTTGATGTCGCGACACGAAGAATTCGATGTCACGACATTGAATCCAGCCTACCAGGTTTCAGTTTGGTGTCGTAATATCAATATCAAACTTCCATAAAGCACAAAAATTATGGCCCACTTCAATATTGCAACATCGAGAGTTGATGTTACGACATCGACCACGAGAGGGCATACATGACTTTTGATGTCTCAACATCAAATCCCCCATGCCACGACATCAAAACCCACTTGACACACATATGCTTTCGATGTCATGACATTGAGAAGTTGATGTCGCGACACCAAAATTAGGCAGAAGGATTTAAAATGCCTACATTTTACCTTTTCGAAGAAAAAAAATCGCTCTTTTTTTCCTCAAACCCTAGTCGAACTCTTCTTTCCCCTCTTCACTAATGTCTCTTCTTCTCCTCTAATCCACCCAATTCTACCATAAATCAATCAACTCTCTAAAAAACCGCTTTTATCATGTTTCATCCTCAATTTGGACATTTAAAAGATTAATTCAAGTCTTCAAGGAAGGTTTTCACCAAAATTCAAGGGCAAATTCCAAGGGTCTTCAAAGGCTTCAAGACGTTTATTTTGGCTTCAATCTTCGGGTAATATCTCTGTATTATGCTCAAGCCCTTAAGCACTACTAGTTACAATCAACTTTGAAGTACTGGATTTGCAATTTTTGGGCTTTTTTTTTTTGCAAATTTTTCCTTGAATTTGTGAACTTTTATTTTATGGCTGAAGTATTGAACTAGGTTTGTAATTTTCTGGTTGAATTTAATTGATTTTGAATGGGTTTTTCACATAGAATTTGGAATTGTGAAAAATTGGTATTGGCTTGCTTAATTCGGTCGTGTGTTGGTATTAGGTTTGTTTGAAGCTTTGTTTGCAACTTGATTTTTGACTCCTTGTTTAATAATTTGTTAAATTTGATTGTTAATCATGAGAATGGGAGGGTTTAGTAGTGGTAGAAGAAGAAGAGGTAAGGGAAGAAGGGAAACATCAAAGAAAATAAAAGTGGGGAAAGGGACTAGTAATGAAGCAAACAAGCCGATTGTTGAACCTCAATTTTGTAGTAGCCATGCTCGAGATTTATTCGGTGCAAATGAAAAGCATGAAGTCATTAAAGGGGTTTCATTTGTCAATGCATTGGAAGGACTATAAGGGAGTTAGGATGGAGTTAGAAGCTCAACTCAAAGTTAGGGAATGGGAGAGTTTAGACAGAGCTGTTAAGCCAAAATACACAAAGTTAATTAAAGAGTTTTATTGTAATTTGTGTCATATTGAAGAGGGGAAGGTGAGAGTCAGAGGCATGTTGGATGACTTCAGTGCTAAAAAAATTCATGCTTACTTTAATATACCCTCTATTGATAATGAAGAAAATAGGGAGTTTATCCAAGACAGAACAAAAGATATGGTGGCCATTAAAAACACTTGGCTCTATAAATGTGGATTGGGTCAACTTATTATAAATATAACTAATGATATGGAGTTAAAGTTTCCTCACAGGGATTTCAATTTATTAGCCAAGTTGTGGTTCTATTTTGTCAACTGCAAGATTTGGGTATCTAACTCTATGAGTTTTATCCAACAGGTTAAGGCATGCCTTGTTTATGCCATTTTTGCAGGCATGCCTCGTAATGTTGGTAAATTAATCCATAAAGGATTCCTTAATAATGGGAGATCCAGAAGAACCATATTCTTTGCTCCAAGCTTGATAATTCATTTATGTATTATTGCAAATGCCTTATCACTTGTAGAGTACCTCAAACTCATCAAAGAGGCAAGATTAACAATGAGTATGTCTATAAGATGGTTCAAGAGTTCAAGAGTTCAAGAGGCACCAGCAGACCATATAAGCGGTTGTACCTCCACCCCCTCTCCCACAAGTATCAAATATTCCCATGCCAGCTAAGTACGTGTTTAATGGACCGACAACTGATGAGAAGCACAATGAACTGTAGGGAGACTGGAGATCACTTGCAGCTAGCTAGTTCTCCATAACAACTTGGCACTCATTGGCGAGGTTCTCAAAGCTACCACACTTAGCTCATGGATCTAGCCAAAACCACCTCCAGTGTCACATTTTGGTCTACCTCATGGGCAATCCTTTTATACACCACCTAAGGGACCAGTGCAACAAGAAGAATCACAGCATGTTGGTAGCATCAATTGGGTCCAGGGTGAAGAATTTGAAGAGAGCCAACAAAGCAGTGCGAAAGACAGCCAAGAAGAGATGGAACGAGATATAAATGAGGCTGATGATGAAGAATGACTGCTTGTGGCACATGGAGAAGACTATCTTTACCCTCCTTCTAATCATTTCTTTTTATTTCATAAGCTTAGAGAGATTTGATGAACATTTCTATTTTTCATTTCTTTAGCATTTTTAGTATTATATTATTATGTTTGCTTTATGGTTTATAGATTGGCTAACGGCATTTAATCTGATGCCAAGTAAGCTTGTTATTAATGCTTCAGTAAATGTTGGATTGATCATTTTGAATCTACATGGATGATTGCTTAGTTTGGGCTATTTGTGTTCTAGCTTCTATATGGTTGTTGGTGTTTTGTTGTGATTAAATTTGTGGATCCCTTATTAGGTAGGACTTTGCTTTAGTTTATGTTTTATATGTTTTAGTTTGCTTATGTAGTGTAATTGTTTAAATTTTGGGTAAGCGGTTGGATGAGTTGTACTCATCACTAGAATAACATATGATTGAATTATTCAAACTTAGCATTTCATGAATTTTGCCATGTTGAGTAGTTCTTGAGTGACAAAAGAATTTCAAAACCATGTATTACTATGTTCAAAAAGTGAGGGATTCTCATTTTTTTATTTCAGTTTATTTGAAATACTTCTTTTGATCAAATCAGTAGTATTACTTTGTTGGTCTATTTATCTTTTGAAAAAAAAATGATTTAAATGGAATAGAAGTGATTTAGGATGTTTTGTGTGTTTGCATAATGAGTGTTAGTCTAACTTGTGTTAGTTGAGTGATTAGTTTTGAATATTATTTTTAGTATGTTTTACTCCTCTTCCTTGGTTTAGGGCCTCGAAAAAATTATATTGCTCTTAGAAATAAGGAGAGTATGGAATTCTGGCATGTACCCTTATTATTTCTCTGAAATGGCAATTAGGAATTAAGTTTTAGAATACCAACAAGTCGAGGAAGGGATGTTTGTAATACCTATCATTGATATCATGTTACTCATTCCTTAATAGATTAATATTCCCAATTGTGAGACATATGCATATTAGGTATAATTCTAATGATCTTTTATTTCTATGTGGCCGTGTCAAGACGGTTGAAAAACTTGGTAATCCTCTTGATTTGAGAAAAATGTTTTAAATGAATGGAATTTGCTTTTTGAAAACCTTTTTGACGATAGTTAATACTTGGATATTTGAAATCTTTTCTTGATGCTTGAACTCATCTTCTTTGGGAAAGTTGAAAAACTTGCAGTGCCTAGTTAGAATGGTTCAATTGTCATATGGTATTTGAGGTCCCTTGAGAGGTTTCCCAATCACTCAAAGTACATCCATTGTTCACCTTTTGTGTTCTCAATTTGGTGATCTATGGTTACTTGACTAGTTAAGGTCTTTTTCTTTCTTGTTTTGCTCAGGACTAGAAAACCCTAAGTTTGGGGTATGGTAGCTCTAGTAAACTAGAATTATTTTACTTATGTACTATAGCTTTTTGATAGTTTAGTCCTAATTTTGGTATTTATTTAAGTGTTTTAGTTTAATTTTTTACAATAGGTAATTGCATTTGCATTGCTTATAAATATTGAGTTATTGCATGAGTTTCTTCTAAGTTTAGTATAAATTGATCACTTATTAAGCTGTGTTTTGCACGATAAGAATTAAAGGGGTGCAAGTTCAAGATTACAAGACTAAAGGGAGAAAAATGCAAAAGATAGAAATTGAAGACTTGAGTTGGAAGAAGCTCAATGTCGCGCCATGGAATGTTTGATGTCACGACATCTAGATGGGATATGTGCAAGAATAATTTTTAGCTCGATGTCGCAACACCAATTATTCCATGCTATGACGTCGAGGCGCGGCAACTTAAGTTGTGAGGACATTATTGTAATTTTGCGTTGTGACTTCTTTAAATCATATCTTGTAACTAGAGTAGTTTAGTGTAGCTTAACATTCAAGTTTTATTTTAATACAAAAGTTTTCTTTCTTTCAATCTTAGATCTAATCTTTCAATTCTTTCAAGTTTTAAACTTTTCTCATTAATATTAGTGGTTTTTAATTAACTTCAAATAGATATAATTTTTATATGTTGTAGCTTTGAATTTCTTTGCAAATCAAGTTGCTTTCATTTCAAGTTTCCTTTAAAGTTCTTAAAGTCTATGCTAATTTAGTGAATTTCTAGAATAATCCTTCAATCTCTTGCATTACTCTTTAGTAATTTTTCATGGATTTACTTTAGTTAAATCAAAAAAAAATGTAGTTTTAATCTAGTTTTCTTTGCAAATTTCTATAATTTCAATTTAGTAAGAAAATAGAGATCTCTTTGCTTTCATGTTTCCTTTATATTTCCTTTAGTCTATTTAGGTTTACTTGCTTTCTAATTCTCATCTTGTTTTAGTTAATTTAGTTAATTTAATGATAGATTTACTTGCTTTCATTAGGGTAATTTAATTAGTTCTTTACTTACTAGTTTACTTGCATTGTTAGAATATAGTTTACTTGCTTAATTGCCTTACTTTGAGTAGTTTTAACTGGTTCTTGATCTTAATTTGTCTGTATGTTTGGTTTACGGATATGCTTAGGGTTAGTTTCCTCTGTATTTTCACTTGACCTTACTATGAAATGACCTTTGAATCCTAGTACTTGCCAACATGCATTACTATGAAATGACCTTTGAATCCTAGTACTTGCCAATATACATTTCTTGTGAGACGATACCCACTTACCATGTATTACACCCTACCCTGTAAACTTGCGGCTGTGAGGTAGAGTTAAAACGGTTTAGTGTGGTTTTCTCTATTATTACTCAATTTGGTTTGATTTGAACTTTACCCAAGCAAGCGAGCAAGTAATGCTTGTGGACACAAACACATGAAAATAACTTTCTTTTGAAGAGTTAACACACCCCCATCTTGAACTTTTACTCGTCCTGAGTATAACAAAACAGACAAGATACAAAACACTTTGACTATATTCTAGGTGTCAATGGTCATAACAAGAAAAACTAAGCAAGTAGAGAATGAACTCAATATGTGTACAAAAGAACTTGCGAATAGATCCCAAATCATCATCATGAAAGTGCTAAATTCTCTACTCATGGAAGCAGATATCACTGACTCACTATTCAATCAACAACTCATTAAGCAAAATTTTAACAAATTATAAACATATTGGAAGAAATTAGCACACACACAATATTCACTAATATGAATTAGCCTGAACTAAGGATCAAATAGGAATTTTCAATATTGTAATGTAGGCTAAGAGACAAAGGAAGGATATATTTGGATATAAATAGCTACTGATCAATATTGCCTTAGATATATTTGTAAATAATTCGAACCATAATCGCCTATAGAATCCCCCAACGTACCATAACATTTAAGTAACTACCAATCCGAAAGAAATGATGCACATTCTTTATTACAACTAGAAGGAATTATCCTTCTTTATTCACATATACAAATACTTTTTTTCATTTTTTTTTCCCAAGCAACGTTTTGTTTTTCAACACAAAACATAATATGGGGGATTATTACAAACGTTAAAGTCATGAACTTGACTTTTTCCCTCAACAAACACAACTCATGTCCTTCCCAACCATTCATCATTACAATAACAACCATAGTATTGATGTTGTTCACCACCAACACTAACTAACATGATGGGTACAAAGAAGAGATAAACAAAGCAAAAAGGTATATTAACTAATTAATATGGCTGTCAAAGAAAATAGGCTTACTAAACAAAGAGGGACACTAGGGAATCATATCAAATAGGTAGGTAATTTAAGCTCAAACGGTCCCAAGAAGTAGGCCTAAATTATTTCCAAAGTTCAATCTTCACTCATATGTTGTGAGTATAAAATTCACACATAATTCCAACGAATATCACAAGTTAAACAAACATATACATTGTCACAAAAGTAAATGAACACACAGAGAATACTAAAAACATAAAATCTTTTTGTTTAACCCTTTACAATACTTCAGGCGAAAAGGGTATAGAAATCTTGAATACTGCTGTTAGGTAGGTAAGAAGTCTTTTACACAATTAGATCCTCAATACTGATAAAAACTGCATAAAAATTAAATATCTTTTTGTCTTTTTTCAAAAGTTTTTCTGAATTTTTTTTCTCAAATCTAACCCTAAATTATATCATAAATTAAGAATAACACCAAACTTAAACATAAAGTAAGCAACACACTTCCAAAACACATAAGACAAAATAACACCACCAAGACACTGACACAACCCAAAAACTAACAAAAGGAAATAAAAAATTTTAAAAGCATAGAATAATCCCCTCATGTAACCAACTCTAGTGGTTTCAAAATTTTCAGATAATGTGCACCCCTAGCCCACTGAGAAGCTTCATGATAAAGCCAAGGCGGCTTTGCTGTCTTTATATACTCATGGTCAAGTTCAATTGGTGATCTAGCATCCCCATGACAACCCATACAACATTGCTTATAGTATATGAGGGCATCTCCTCGACAAATTTTTGCTTTAGATGACTTACCTCAACCTCCTAGACAAGAATTGGTTCTTGAATTTCTGATAGAGGTAAGATATATTCTACTCCATATCCACTAGGAAACCTGTAAAAAAGAAAGGCATCAATATTATGATATTCATTTATCTTGTAGTCCATGATGTCTTGCTCTGCTATATTCTTGAATATGCCCTTCTTATCTACTCTATCATGTGAATTACCACTACCAGTTGGCTGTCCAGGTTATGTGGCAAATGCATCCCCAACTTGATCTTTTGAGATATTGTCACTAAAGATTGTATCATTAGTAACATTTTTGAAGTTGCATTAGGTGCAAGTTGTCCAACCCACTTCCCTGATTACGTAATACCTCATCTTGAATCCGTAATGCCTTATTTTGAACACTCAATCTTGTCTCCATTGATTCAGAATATCTTGCAATCATGACCTCAGGGATGGAATGGTCCTCTTACGAGATTGTTCATGTTTTGGATGCGGTAATAGTAATAATACTTCATTAGATGGACTCAAATAGTATAGCTAATTTGGGTAGCAAATGTAGTTTGCGTACCCCCCCCTCCGAAACTAGGATTGTATGCATCATTGTACAAATAAGCACACTTGTGGAAAGAATTGGAATGATTAGCATTATGATAAGAAAGAAAACCATATATATTTACCTGTTTGACATTCATAGCTCTAGTGATTGCCACCATGAAAGTTACACGTATTTTTCACTTTTAGAATTGTCTACCTTCCTATTTAATGATACTAATTGAAATACCAATTCTATTTACATATTATAAACATGAGCATGAAGAATTTCGTCAATTGACCACTGGATATGATTTTCTATACATAATGAAATAACTAAAACCAAAGAATCAAATAAAGAAATTATTAAAAAGAAACAAACTTGTACTAGAATTAGCTTGCTTGGTATTAATATTAGTAGACAATTAAAAACTAAGTCCCTGGCAATAGCACCAAAAATATGTTGCGGGATTTATACACGTAAGTACATGTATAGTTACAATTAATATGGTGATAAGTAGAGATTGTTCTAACAAGGACTTTGTCTTCAACCTACAAAGTACTAAAATTAGAACAATCTAACTCTATCCAAATAATTTATTATAGAATGAAATTAACAACTAAATAAGAAAATCAAATAAGAAAATCAAATAAATAAAAAAGATAATCAAATGATACAAACCTAAGGTAGTGATGTCCATGGTTCCTGAATCATCGGTTCCGATTTCGAGAAAAGAGTAGAATCGGTTGTTTCGGCTAGTTCCCAGGTTCTGTCTGATTCCGGTCCCGGTTTCGGATTTTGAATTTTTAAAGGAATTAAAAATTAAAAAGTTAGAAATTATAATACTAAAAAATAAATACAAGTTAATATGAGAAACAAAAAATTATATTTTATTTATATGTCAATTGTAGATTTTGTTTTCAGAAAAAAAAAAAAAAAAGTATATTGTTGCATTATTTATTAAACCATTAAAAATTGAAGCAAAGATACATTTTGACTAATCTATAACTAAAAGATAATTTAAAGAAAAATTGAATGTATCAATTACATTGCCCTATAAGAAATAGGCTAAGGTCATTAAGAATTTCTTCAACGTCTGAGTTTGTTCCACTTGAAGAAGCAACTATAGTACTCTTATCACTCTCGTTCATATCTGGTTCGTCTTAATCTCGATCTCCTGATCCCTTATACTCACATCGTACCAATATGCTAATAATGCTTGAATCTCCAAATGGTCGGGGCTCAATTGAGACCGTCTCTCATCCAAAATGCTCCTACCTGCACTGAAAGCTTGTTCGACCACTACAGTTGATGCTGGTGTGTTGCTAAAGTCTGCTTTGCAGTAAGAGAAAGGATGGGGTAAACCTTTGACTTGTTATCCCACCATTCTAGTACTGAGAATCCTTTGCTTTCCACTAGGTCCTGGCTATCATCATCTTGGAACTCAAAAGAAGTTGTTAGATAAATATCAAGTTCTGTACTACTAGCGCCGCCCCTTGACCTCTTCGAAGTATGTAATATTCTTTTAGACTTGGGGATATTTATAGTACTAGTACTACTAGTAGTATTCTGTGGACTACTACTAGCACTATTATCACTACTGCCGGCACGTGTATGCGGAACTTGAACTTGATAATCACTATATAATGTACGAATACACTCTTTAGTCATTTCAACAAGTTCAATTGGATCAACTACGTTTGTCTTTAAGAACAATATATTTTGACATTTTATTTATTAGAGTACAATTGTTTCCAAATATTGTATCAAACCATCAATTTTAACACGAGAATCTAAAACAGAAGCAACTAAATAAATAGGTGGAATATGGATAATAATAATTAAGCCATTTTTGTAACATATCAATAACAGCACTTTGTAAAATGATGTCATTTATACTATCTTCTAAAATACTAACTATATCAATGCTTTGGGTATAAATAAATGAGATGTAGGAAAATAAACACCAGATAAAGTACAAGTAGCAGTTTTAAAAACATGCAAAACTTGTACCATTTTTCTACAAGTTTCCCATGGGCTAGGATGCAAGTCAAAATTACTAGGATATATATTTCTAAAAAATTTCATTATATTTTAAAGAATTATTAAGTAAATCATAAGTTGAGTTCCAACGATTAGGAATATCGTGAACAAATTTTTTAGGTTTCCTTCCTTTTTCAGTACAAAATTTAGCCCATTCTTCATTATTTTTGGATGGCCAATTAGGTAACTAATTCCATCCTTAATAGGCTCAACCGAAATATTAAGTGTTCTCAAACCATCTTCAGTACTTAAATTTAAAGTGTGATATGCACACATAATATGAAAAAATTTACCACCAACTTGTGGTTCACAATATTTTTTTAAATCTCTAATCGATGCAGTATTATTAGTAGCATTATCAAAAAGCGATTGAAAAAATTTTATGTACCAAGTCATATTCATCTAAAATCTCTTTAATTGTATGACTTATATTTATGGTTGTGTGACTTTCATTAAATATACAAAAAGCAATTATCCTTTTTTGCATAAACCAATTATCATCAATCCAATGAGCAGTTACACCCATGTAAGAATTTATATTCCAATGATCACTCCAAATATCACTACAAATTGAAATATGACCTTGTAATTTTGAAAAAAATATCTACCAAAATATTTTTTTGTTCTTTATAATATTTTGAAATTTCACGTGTAAAAGTTGTTCTACGCATACGTTTAACTTGTGGATTCGCATATGTTTGTTGAAAATGTACATTTTATTTTCTTCATCAAAACTAAATGGTAAATGTTCTCCACAAACAAAATTAATTAATCCAGTTTTATATTATTGATCAGAAAACATTTAAATATTGGATTAGAGGATGAAGATGCATACTGGGGTATTTGAGATTGCGTCTTGTCAATGTCAAATTCTGTCGAATGTTCCTTCGTCAAGTGCTTCGCTAGTGTTCCGTATTCATTCCTTTTTTTTCAACTATAGCTAGCCTTGCAAAAACTACACACTGCATTAGTAGGATTCCCTTCGTTATCTAATTTTTTCATAAAATGTTTCGTAAACATTTCGGCCGTTGGAGCCTTAGACATAGGCGGTTTTGTTGATTTACTTCCACAATTGGGAGTTATTTCAACATCATCTCCAAGATTAACAAAAATTCCATTGAAATTTTGACTATCCATTACAAAATAGTAATTTGAACTTTTGAAAAACAAAATTATTATAAAAAATAACTAATAGAATTTATGAAAATTAGAGAAAATAAATGACACTTGAAAATAGTATAATAAGAAATAAATTAAAATTATAAATATACAGACAATAAATAGAAATTGATAAATAATATTTGAGGAATTATGAAAAAATTGAGAGTATTTGAGAGAATGAGAGGGATTGAGTTGAGAGAATTGTGCATTAAAAATGGTAGGAAGAAGGGGTATTTATAGATAAATTTTAGAAATTTAAAAAAATAAAATAAAATGAAAACAGCTTATGGCATAAGTGAAGGCTGCCAAGCGTACCAACGGTCAAGAGAACGTTGGTGTGTCTACTTTGGCAACAACCACACATCAACGGTCATTTTGACCCTTCTTAGTTTTTTTTTTTTTAATTTATTTGATTCTGGAACCGTCGGTTTTGATTCCGGTTCAAAACATAGTGAACTGGAACCGGAACCGGAACCGGTACCGGAACCGGAACCTTGTATGTGGTTCTAGTTCCGGTTCCTAGAACCAGATTGGACGATTCCGATTTCGGAACTGCCGGTTTTCAGTGGTTCGATTTCGGTCATCTCTAATCTAAGGTTCAATTATCACTCAACACTTCGTTCGAACATCTCCTCTCTCTTCTATTCCAATTATAGACTAGAGTGCTTGTGATTTTATTAATATAGGGTTCTCATGTGTTCACAAGTTCTTGCTGAAATCATGCAAATCTAATAATCCAAACCAAATCACTATATTTCTATGTGAATTGCAATCGGAACTGTAGCATTATTAATTTTGGCTACCTAAGGCATATAGGTATATCTCTATCCTATACATGAATCAATTTATTCATCCATGCAAATAAATCAAGAAATTGAAACATTAAGATCAAATTTGAATAAACAAACATTCATCCATAATCAAAAGAGAGAGAAAGATTTGATATTTAAACTATATGTTGAGATCAAATTGAAATCTTAGTAACTAAAATAATGGACAAATAAAACTATATAATTGATCAAATAAGAGTTTAAAATCATCTTCATAGCAAAGAGCAAGAAGAATAAAATAGAAGAACAAAAACTCTTGTCAGTAGCTTTGATCTTCGATCTTCCTCTTGATTTTGGGACATGGTTGGATGATGGCTCCTCTTAATGTAAAACTAACCTAATATGTTTACATCTCTAAGTTAGGTTAAAAAAATATCCTAGAACACTTATTTATAAGAGTTTCCTAGGGTTGTAAAGTTTTAGGCTGAAATATGCACCAGAGAGTTCTAACTTGTCAAAACCGTTTCTAACCCATTTTTGCCTAGAATCAGTGTGGTTTCTAGCCTCCTAGGTACAGCTGTGCACAGTCAACAGTGTCAAGGGACGACTGCCAAGTTCGTGACCATACCTACGCTAGTGCACATATTCACTATTTTTGCTCCTTTTTGCTTCATTTGACCCCCAAAATATTCCAAACCTACAAAAACGCATAAACTAACATTTTAGAATAACAACCCTAAAATGACTAAAACACCCCTTCTTACTAACAAGACACGTCAGAAACCGATTAAAATGATAGCTAGAATGTATGAAAATTACTCTCTTTTAAAGTTAACACATCCCCACATTGAAATTTTACTCATCCCAAGTAAAATAAAACACACAAAACACATAACACAGAACACATTAACCCTCTTGAGAATGTATCAATGGTCCATAAACATTTTCCACAAATGTCAGTGGTACTTTTACGTCACAACTTTATGACGAAAAATATTTTCTCATTGCCAAACAATTTGTGACTTCCAATTAAGTAATGTGATCCTTTTCATTGAAAAGTTTGTCACTAATCTTTTTTAGCAACGAATTTTACATAAATATTCATTACTAATTTTGTTGCTAATCGCGTGATTTTTGTGATGAGCATTTCATGGAGCCCATCAAGTGGTTCTAATGATAGTTTCACTCATGGCACCATCTTGGGCAATAATCAAAAAATTTTCTAGCGACTAAATCTAGACTCGAATTTTTTCTAGGACTATAAATACAGTAACAAAAGTAGCCAAAAGTGAGTGACAACTTCCAAATTGGAAGAGACACATGGCAATGTTTTCTCCTCACACATGCCTAGAATAAGTATAAATTCTGCAAAGAATTGCATCAATAAGATTCTTGGGGATTATACAATACAAATAAAGCAACAGAAATTTCATCAATAAAATAAGAGGACATACATCACTCAACTAAGTTTGTTACCCATTTTAAATCCCTAAATATGTTAATTTTAGTGCTAAAATTCTCCAACTGTATATTAAAAATTATCATAAGGATAACGACAAATGAATTAATATGTTAATTAATACGCAAAACAAAAAACACCCGTCAAAGTAAGAAAAATTTTCATTCGGGAATTTTCCAAACTTTACAAGGGGTAAAGTGAAAATTTAGGACATTATAGGGGGTACAATGTATTGATACCAGTAAATTGCAACTAACCTAAAATTATAAGAATGCAATTTAGTAATTTTTGCAACTATCTAACAGTTTAACTAATGGTTGACTTTGACAATCAATAAGACAGGGCAACATAGATAAACAATTTCCTTAGGGGCAAATATAGACATAGTTAAATTTTTAACGGGGCAAAGTGTAATTCAATCCTTACTTATAGTAAAGAATCTTTTATAGGGATAAAGTGTATATTATTTGAATTAATTCAAGGGGCAAAGGTACAACTATGGTGTGAATCCATATGGTAAAGTGTAATTAACCTTAATTATAAGTGTGAATTTAAAACATGTTGGTAGTGGAATTCAACTTGATTTTCATGTTAAATTTGCATTTATCAAGTGAATTAAAAATCTAGGAAAATTCGAAAAAAGATAAATAATTTTCTTATGAATTAGATAAAGTGTCCATTTTTTGTGATTTTGCATTTCTGAAGTGCAAATTTTAACGTTTGACAAATGCTAAGATCCTAGTCCCAGAATTGGATAAAAGATGCAAATTTCACTTACATCCTTTGTAATTTAGATATTTTTCACATTACCTCTTTATGGTTTAAAAACATACAAATAACCTACTATACTTTCACTAAAAAAGGCCTATAGATAGAAAATTCACTTAGTATTGAGATTTGCTCAACACGTACTCTAAAATGCACGTTGTTTTAAAATTTTATAGATCATTAAAAATTATTAAAATTTCTTCTTAATTTATCCTTAGGATTTTTTTAGATTCACCTCTTTGGAATGAAAAAGAAAAACAAGCAAAAAAAAAATCTGACTTTGCAAATAAAAAAAAAATCTATTCTAATTTTTTAAAAATAAAAAAAAAGAAATTTAAAAAAAAAAAAAAAAAAGTTAAAACCCCTCCACCTCTAACTTCTCATCTCAGACCCAGCCGCACCTCTATCTCCACGTCTACCTTTCCCCACCTCTATCTCCACGTCTACCTTTCCCTCCACCTTCACCTCTACTATCCCTCTCCTTCTTTTCTAGCTTTAACCCCCCTACACCACCTCCCATCTCCAGCCCACTAGCCACATGACCCCTTACTTTGTCGTTCTCTACTTTTGCTTCTTCATTCCTCCTTCCTTAGTGTCATCATTTCTTCCTGTCTTCCTTCCCTATGCTAACCGCCTCTCCGTCAGATCTGCCACCCCTCTCTCTTCCCTTACTCCTATATCTCGTCACCCTTTCCTCAGATCTCTCCTTACGCCACCCTTTCTCCCTACCTTCTTCCACTACCCCAGAACTCCTTCTCTATCATCCACCTCTCTTTCCCCTTCTTTCACTTCGACAGCATCCCTTCCCCTCCCTATCCTTCAATTGCTTCTATTTTCACCAATATCCCTTCTAGCCAAACCTTACCATCCTCGCTCCTCCATCAATGCAACCCCTTCCATAGCCTTCTTTTTTGTCCATGGAGGTTTTGGTAATGGGTTTTTACTTTAGATTTTGGAAAATTGGTATAGATATAATGTTTGACTGTAGATTTAGAGGTTTAGATTTGATTTGGAGGTCTTAAAATTAAATTTGTCATATATAATAAATTTGTTGGTTGTGAGTATAAATTTTGTCAAAACTCAATTGCCAAGAAATGGTACTCAGTGGTGGTAGGGTGAGCATGGGACAAGTACCCACCCCTCATGTCTTTAGGTTGATCCGCCCCGCACTTTGTAGGTCAATATTTTTTTATCTATTTTCGATACCCAGATGACGGGTATCCGCTATCAGAGTATGCGGATACCCGACCCTTACGTTCATTCATTGACCAAAAAAAAAAAAAAAAAACGTTACTCACACTACATCCCCTCATATGCAACTTTCAATTCCTCTTTCTCCTCGTCATTACCTCATAAAATCTCCTTCCTCATCAGTTCCCATCATCAACTAAACAAAAATACAATAAATAATCTATCAAACCCAACTCTCATCTTCTCCTCAACCTAAAAATCCTCACTTTTCTCCAAAATCCATCTCCACCACATTAAAAACAGACCCTTTACTCCTTTTGCAATAGACCCACGTGGAATAATTCCTTAGGCCAACCCTTCATCTTTCTTACTCCAGTCGCCACCTTCCAGAAGCCCTTCCTCTCACAAGCAGACCTTTTACCTTAGGGATGGGAAAATTTCTATAGGAATTAGGATTTTGTTACTAAATCACTCCCTAGGGTCGGGTATCCTAGTTTTAAATTTTGCGATCTATATCCGTATTCGAAAAATGTGGGTACCTAACCCTTAATTGACCCGGCTAACAGCGAAGAAGGTCAAGTCAAGTATCCGCATTTTTCGGAACGTAGTAGGGTGGAGCAAGTGAATTTTCAGATCAACGAGTTTTTTTACCCACACCTAAGTGGTGGTGGCGGTGAGCGTATTCAAGAGAAACTTGGTTAGTTTATTAGTTGTCGGAATAAGGGTATTTTTATCCACTATAATGATTCCATTAGCTGGGATGTGTTCCTTCAACAAGCTATTTTTACAAATGTACTAGGGGTTATGTTTACAAGCAAATATTTAGATAGATTTGATATTTGACTTCACTTATAAATTTTATAATATATGACTTACAAATCCTGTAGTGTGATTTAAACCCTATAAAATAAATGACACCTTATGTAACTAAAATTTCATAAGATTAAATATTAACTATAAAATTTACCAATAGAACTAATAACTAGTTGTACGTACATATTTTTTATATTTTTAAAGCACAAGAAAGAATGTAAAATATGACTAAACCACAATGATGACAGAAGAATTTGTATGATAAAAATACTGCTGTTCTCTTATAAATGGATTCTTCTATCTAGCTCTTCCTTCTGTTCTCTATTTCACCTGACTTATTGGCTTACAATTATTAATCATGACATGTGGCAACAGGAGATTGGCATGGATTCCGTGCCAAAAGAATCACATACGGGAGGAATTAGTCCCCGACTCTATGAGGGTTCCACAATAGCTAGCAATAAGCAATTATTTTACGATTTCCCCCGCAGCCATCATTTTGAAATTTGATGTCCTAAAGTGAGTCGGAGAAAGAATGGGAAAGGGAGAGATGGGGCATGATTATGAGGGGCAGAATGAAAAGTATCAGCAGCATCAAGCAGTTGATGGGCTCTTCAATCTGTTCACTAAAGCCAATCACGACCTTACCATTCTCCACAACAAGCTTGATAAGGAGTTCAAGCAAATCTACCCGGATAACGTAATTTTTCTTGAAAACCCTCCAGCCCCTTTTTGTTTTTTCTTGTCAATTTCACTTTTGTATGAATTTTAAGCGTGGTGGCATTTTTTGTCTTAGGCAAATCCAATGAAGCTTGTGGCCAGAATCAAGAAAATTCAGGAGGAAGTGTCATCCTTGAACGAGCAGTGCCGTGAACTTCTTGCAGCTAAGCAGGTTGTATTATTTTATCATGGGATTTAATTTAATTTTGTGTTTCTGAATTTGTTGTTTTTACAAGGGTTTGCTTGATTCCTTGTCTTTTTATGTTTAGGAACATGCTTTTATTGAGTATGAGACTTTGATAACAGAAATTTTTGAAAATTCCCAAAAAGTAGAAAATTGAATGCTTGTATGTTTAGTTGTTTTGAAAAAAAAAAAAAAAAGAAAGAAAAGAAAAGAAAACAGAGCACATTTAGTCTTCAAACTCAACACAGGGAGTTGACTTTCTGGGCTCAATTTTCAGGAATTTCTGTTTCAAATTAGGACCTTGTGATGATTTACGAATTATGAATGACTATAACTAAGACAATTTGGATCTTAGGACAAGAAGTGGTGCTGCTCGTATTTACATTTCAGTTTTTGATGCTAAGAAAATAAGGGTGTAGGGAAAGTTATGAAGCCTGTTGTTGAAATCCAAATATTTTAAATAACTTAACATTATCAGAGAGAAGGGAAAAAGATCAAGTCCATAACGAAGATTACCTTAATGTATGATGCATTATTGGACAGCAATTAGGCTCATAAAACTTAAGATATTTGAAAACAGAGTTTTGTTCCCTTAAAATAAGGGAAACCATTTTGAAAATTCAGAAGAGGGATGTATTTCTTTTAAAACTAGTATCATTGTAATTAATATAGCATCAAAGTATCTACTAATAATAAATAACAAAAGAAATCATAACCTCAATCAAGACTTAACTCCCAATTTGTTACTGTTTCTAGTGCCTATAAAGTTGGCAAAGGTGAATCTTTACATCTGGTGTATTCACTGAACTGATTGTATAAAATCATTCAATTTTAATTTTCAGTAGTGCTGTGAAACTACAAGACGATGATTCTTGATAGTTGAAGTAATGCAATCATAATTTGGTGGCCTTGTCTTTTCAAAGGAAATGAGCAAGAAAAGAAGCATTATGGCAGACATATTAGGCACTAACTAGGAAATAACACTTTTGCCCATCCGAAACTATAGTTGAAATTTGTCCTATAATGCATGAATCAAGCTGTTAATAAGTTATTGGCAGTACCATGCTGGTTTGTGATCTCTTGTCATTCACCTGTTACATCCTAATGAGATTCAGGTTAACATATCATCTAAGCTATCAGGGACATCGGAGACAAAATCCTTTTGCATTGTATTACTTGAGCGTGGCTAGGAAACCTTGTCCCTTTGAAGCTTGAAATAGTTTGGCTTAAGCCCGAGGCTCAAGATATATACTTTTTGGTGTTGGAACTTGAAATTCAATTTGGAGAAATGAAATTGCAACTTCATTTCTCTTTACCTAATCTCAAATTTGGAACGTGAAATATATCCAAACTAGCATGAGGATGTGGAAGATTCTATTCAATGCCTGAGAAAAAATTGCCAAATTTACTTGTGGTTGATTACAGTGACAGTTTCCTGAGTTAGTGAGAAGTTATGCTATAACTTCTTGTAGCCTCTTGAAAAGGACATTTAACAACTAGAGGTTATGGCTGGTGGGTGGGCATAGCTTGTTGACACTTGCCATTATCTTATTTAGAAAGATAAGAAAGCATCTTGCTGTGTTTGTGTTTATTATGGGGTTTCCAGAATTGACTAGATAAAGGTTCTTTTACAGGGGACATTTAGCTACTCTGTCAATACATAATCTAGGTGGCCAACATTGTGCTAGCAAACAAAAAACTATTTCCTGATTTCCAGCTTCTATCTCAATGAGTTAGCTCGAAAATTTTAGATTCTTGGAGATTGGGATTAGAAATGAAGAGAATCATACTACATTAACGTTCCATGGTGAGATCGCTAGAAACTGTAACCATATTGCACTTTTTCTCTGGTGTGCTCCCTTTTATTTTTGCTTCAGTGGAGGTTGGGTGGAAATTTCCAGGTTCTGCTCAAAGTTGATGAACTTCCTGTATTTTCTCATTGAAATAGGAATCTGGCTGGTTATTTATCATCATATTAGAGAAGGTATTTCTGTGAGAGTTCATTAACATTCATGATGCTTGCAATGACATGAAATTTTGCAGATATTTTGTTGCTTTCCAGAAGTTGTTAACTTTTCCCTTTGCTTACATTTGCAGGATTTGATTGACAAAGCCAGGGTAATCTTAGTTGGAAACAGGTCATTGCTGCAGAGGCTTCAAGCGTCAACAGGGTTACCTGCTACTGATGATTCTAGTGATCCGGCATACACTAACTTCAATCAGGTAAGAGGTCATTGAAGCACAAACTTACTGTAATTTCTGTTCTGTTGCAATGTCATGTCAGCACTAGTAGACATTCAACTTTTCTCCCTTTTTGATATAAAGGCTATTCATGCAAAAGTGATAAGTCATTATTTCCTATTTTATTATTTTATTCTTTTGATTTCTGTCTTCTTTGAGTGCATAAAGACCCCTTTTTACACAAGCATATGAAGGGATGAAATTCTTAGATTACTGTTGTTTTCTGTTGGTGTTCAAGTAAAATGAGGAAAATTAATCATGGACCAAATTAATCACAAAAGCTTTTCTTCTTCACTTGTGTGAATTTTGAACTGTGATTGCAAACTTATTTAAAAGGGATTTTGCATTTTACTACAAGAGAATATGAGAATAAAATCCTTCATATTTTCTTTTCTTTATCCTTTTCTTGCACAAAGTTGATTTCTTTATCCTTTTCTTGCACAAAGTTGATGATCCAAATAGAAGGTTGGATTTATTTCTTTTGGGAAGTTCAAGGATGATAGTAGAATGCTTTGTTTCTCACTATAATTAAACATAGAAGTTGTCTTCAGTTCTGAAGTAGACTATTTGTCATCTATACATCTCCTTGTAATTTCTTTAGGCACGCATCATTTTTTTGTCTTCTTTCTCATTCTGAACTTCATTATCTATGTAAGGGGTGAAAAAAAGTGAAATCGATTTTCTTTTTTCTCTTCAAACAAAAGCTGTAGTCGACAAGAAAGTTCTGCAATGTCTCTTCGGCATGATTCATCAGAATTAGATCTTGGTTATCACTTAAACTGAGAAAAACATAAATATACGAGCTCTAGATTGTATGACCTGAAGGTTGTGATTTCCAAATGGTGTCAAAAGATTTTGCACCATTTGCCAGCAAACAACCAAAATTTAGTCAATGGCAAGGTTTTCTCATGTAGAAAATCAGGCGGAAAAAACTTTTCTGCCACGGTTTATATGTGCCTTGCCTTGCTACACATTCGTATATTCTTTAGCTTAGCTTTTCTGAGAAATTTCATGGACCTTATATCTTTTGATTCCTAATGTGCAGATAATTGAGGAGTGGACAGTTCAAATGAAATCAAGAACAGGTAATTTAGTTACTGTGCATTTTCTTATCCCAAAAAAAATGGGAAAAATATAAAAGGGTTACATGCATGATAACATGGACAATAATTGTGATAGATAGATTCGACATATTTGAAGTGGTTAATAGTTTTAACAATCAGTAGTAAGCCAATATATAGTCAAAATATTTACGCAGGGGACTAAGATCTTATCATGTTTATTCCTGGGGCAATCAACAGCCTTCTATTCTGCTGCTATTTTAGTTATGAAAACGTTTAGTGCTAGTAATGTGCCCCTCCAACTCGTAGATGGGAGTCACTTTGCAATTTCAATTTCTCCTTTTCTTTTCCTTCTTTCTGATAATTTCCCCCCTAAAATCAATGCAAATGCCTTAACAAACTGTAATTTGGTAGTTCAAGTCAGAGAAGATGTCCACAAACTTACCTGGATACCTGCTATGTAAATTATATTAACTACATTGGTTATTAATTGATTGAGCAGTGGATTAAGCATCAAAAGTAAATCAAAAAAGGTGGTGGGTGGTGGAATGCCCCTGAACCAAGATTGGAAGGGGATATTATGGTTATAGCTAGGGTTCAAAGACTTGGTCGAGTCTGAGTCAACTCGTCGAATCGAGTAATAACCGAAATTCATCCCTCCGGTACGATCTCGCACCGCTTCAAGTCGGATACTTTGTACCGGCATCAACTCGATCAGAATCGGTTGATTTCTGGTGAAACAGCTAACCGAGTCAAAAAATCAGGCAATCATGCCCGAGTCGGATGAGTTGACTCACGAGCCAAAATGTCCAAGTTTCAGCCAGCATCAAAAGGAAAAAAAAAAAAAAAAGGAGAACAACTTCTAGAGTCGGCTGCTGAGTTGTTTTATGCGACCCTCTTCCATTTTTTTCAGTTTCTTCTTCCATTGCCTTGCTTTTCAGCCCGACGACCCAACACAATTCCTTTTTTGTGTTGCGATTGGTGTATTCAATCTTGTGGGCTTTGATTTTGGATTCGCAGAAGCGACAGAATATTCTTCGCCTGCAAAGAGATGGTCGGTGTTTTGAAACCCACGATCAGTCTTAACCTTTTCAGACCATATTTAGTACTTGCATTATAAGGGAATATTGCTATTAAGGATGTATACCAACCGTTTGGGAATCTGTAGAAAGGTCCCAATTTGTATTCTTATTTGTCAAAAAACTTTACGGTTATATTTTTAAAGAAACAAAACTGAGACTCCAATATAAACTATTATTAATATTCACTAATAACTTGGGATATGTATAAGCCAAAAACGATAAACTTACTACTAAATAAACCAATAAAGAATATAGGCCAATGAAGAATAAACCTACCACTAAATAAGCCAATAAAGAATATAAGTAGTTTGATTTATTTATTTGGGCCTTAAAAATCTTTTATCCATAAATGTAATTATGCTAGTCAAATATTATATATTGTTATATTATTTAGTTGATAATTGAGTTTATTATGGAGCTGTATGGTTTGTAATTTTTTTTCCCAATAATTTCTCTATAACAAAAATGGTATATTGCCCGATACGCGACCCATACACCGCGACCAATGTAGAACATCGACGTCTAAGACTGCGACTGCAACTTTAAACTAGGGTTATGGCCGTATCAGTTAATATAGATTGTGTGTGTGTCAACTTGTCTATTTTTCTTGTGCTGTTTAGAGTTGGCATTTTATACAATCGAGGAAAGTAGGAAAATTATAGACTTTAATTTTCCAATAAGTTACAGATTCCTTTAAAAACTTCGTAAGACCATGTATGAAGGCTGACGCCTGCCCAGTGCCGGAAGGTCAAGGAAGTTGGTGACTTGACGACTGGTGAACCGGCGACTAAAGCCCCGGTGAACGGCGGCCGTAACTATAACGGTCCTAAGGTAGCGAAATTCCTTGTTGTGTAAGTTTCGACCCGCACGAAATGCGTAACGATCTGGGCACTGTCTCGGAGAGAGGCTTGGTCTTTCAGTCCTAAATTTTAGATCGAATCCACCCCTATATTTTAGATACAAATCCATTAAAATAAAAAACTCTCCTGTTAAAGTTATAAAGTGTGCAATTTTTACAATGTTTGTGATGTAATTTTTACAGCGTGTGATGTTACTGCTACTACTATGTTATAAAATACTTGGAATTCAAATTTGGTTGGTGGAATTTACATTTAAAATAGTCGGAGAACTTTTAAGGATACTTAACTCTGGAATGCATACATCTTCAACTTTTGACACATCACTCTTCACAACTTTAAATTAAGTGGGAAAAGTGAACCGATCTTAATTGTACAATTACGGGCACCTGTTGGAGTTCAATTTAGCTTTAACAAATTGGTATGTATGCATCTGAAAAATTGATCGTTCATCCAAGGGATCACCAGCTGGACATGTACATCTTTGGCTTTCTATACCTTATATGTGGTCAAAATTCATTTATAAAGAAAGGAAATCTGCCTTGATGGAGTTGACCTATATGAGCTAGGATAAAATAAAAAGATTGTCGTGTGCAAAGTTCATTGCTATTCTTTCATATACAGCATGAGCCAAGATATGGTTTCATTTGACAACAAATTATCTACTCAATGCATCTATGTCGATTTGTATCTCCCAATCAGTTTCATTTCGGATTATCTTGAGTGAAAAGGAAAATATTTAGATAGACTTGGTTTTTTACTCCATTTGTAGACCTTGTGGTGTGGATTAAATGTTATGAAATCTATGACATAAGTTGATGTAAGTAAGATTTTATAAGATTTAATTTTGACTACAGGGTCTACAGGTGGGGTCAAAAACCGAGTTTATGATAGTATTTTCCCTTGAAAAAAGGTCCCACTGATTAGCATGTGTACATCTTTTCATGAAAAATTGCTGGTGCCCTTCTTGTAGAGAAATATGATGAGCTTCCTTGAAGAACATGTCATATGAAGATATCTCTTCTAATCTTTTGAGTGTATCTCAAAAGGAAATCTGCCTTGATGGAGTTTACCTATATGAGCTACGATAAAATAAAAAGATTTTCGTGTGCAAAGTTCATTGCTATTCTTTCATATACAGCATGAGTCAAGATATGGTTTCATTTGACAACAAAGTATCTATTCAATCATCTATGTCTGTTTGTATCTCCCAGTCAGTTTTATTTCGGATTATCTCTTGAAAAAAGGAAAATATTTAGATAGATCTAGTTTTTGACTCTATTTGTAGATTTTGTGGTGTGAATTAAATGTTATGAAATCTATGATATAAGTTGATGTAAATAAGATTTTATAAGATTTAATTTTGATTACAGGGTCTACAGGTGGGATCAAAAATCGAGTTTATGATAATATTTTCCCTTGAAAAAAGGTCCCACTGATTGCATGTGTACATCTTTTCATGAAAAATTGCTGGTGCCCTTCTTGTAGAGAAATATGATGAGCTTCCTTGAAGAACATGTCATATGAAGATATCTCTTCTAATCTTTTGAGTGTATCTCAATTTTCAATATTTCAGATGACGAGAAACTGGAATCAGGTCCTGAGGACATAAACCATCTACTGTTCTCAGCAATTCTTCCAGGCAACTGAAGAATTCTGTCTTTTCTCCCTTGGTACATAACTGAAGGTTTTCACGAGACATCTTAGCCGAAGAAAAGCACAAATTATAAACCTACAAGCTAGTAGGAAGCCAGTTCATTAGCCTTTGAAGTTCGTGCAGCTGTAGTAATGATAGTTGTATGCGTTTTGCGTTTGTGGTCCTTGAAATCTGGCTCCAAGATGTGGTGGTGATGTGTTTTTCTGGCCCGTATAATGCTCCTGCTTCCTTTTCCCATTTTTCCCCTTTTCCCGTAAACAAAGAGGGACGTATAATCTCTTTTAACCCTCTAACTAGTGACCTTTTTTCCATGCTTTGCCTTTTGCCAGAATCAATCATCTGCTACTTGAATTGTGCTTCTTTATAAATGATATGTTACTGTTATGGGTGAACTCCCAAGGACATTGACCGGATTAACATATTTCCACCTACGAATATATTGCTTTGTGGGGGAAATGCGTGGTATATAGTTATATTTTCTATTTCATTTTATTTGATATGATTAAATTTGTATACAATATAAAAAAAATTAATATTTAACTCACTAGTAAAATGCTTTTTATTATGAAATTAAGTTAAAATTATTAAACTATATAGTTATTAACTGAAGTAGAAAATAATAAGTGTAGAAAAATAGAGAAATATTAGAGAACTATTAAATGTTTCAGTTTTCTATTAGCTCATACTAAATGAGGTATCAAAGGTCCTTATTTATAGGGATTTATAAATATGATATATGAATCACGGGAATTGATAAGTCTTCACGGGAATCGATAAGCCTTGACAAAATTTAAGGGAATGAATATTACATTAACCAATGTGTTTAAAGGATGAATGGACATCTATATTTTTAGAATTCATAAAAAATTGATTACACTCTCCATCAGATGTCCATTACACAAAGAATATGCGTCGTTAAAAAACCTTACAAGGTAAAAACCCAATGGAAAAAAATCCTAGTGAAGGAAAAAGAGTACACTATTCAAAAGTGTTTAGCAATGTATTTATTCCCTCTGTTGAGAACTTTTATTGAGATTTTTAAATCGACACATTCCAATTTTTTTGACTAACTTTTCGAATGTAGTAGTTGGTAGTGCCTTAGCATAAATAAATTTGTCAAATTTTCATTTGAGCCGATTTGTTGCACATCAATTTCACCATTTCTTTTGAAGATCATGTGTAAAGAAGAATTTTGGTGAAATATGCTTAATTCTATCTCCCTTTATATATCCTCCCTTTAATTGTGCAATGCAGGCAGCATTGTCTTCGAACAATATTGTAGGAATTTCTTCCTTGGATGTTAACCCACAATTCTTCCGGATATAATGAGTAATTGACCTTAACTAGATACATTCTCTGTTTACTTCATGAATTGCTATAATCTCAGCATAATTTGAAGAAGTGACAGTTATAGATTGTTTTGTAAAAGACCATGATATAGCAGTACCGCCACATGTGAATAAGTATCCAGTTTGAGTTCGTGCTTTTTGCGGATCGGATAAATATCTAGCATCTGCATATCCAATTAACTTTGGAATAAATTTATTAGTATAGAACAAGCCAAGATCAGTTGTTCCTTGGAGATATCGAAAAATATGTTTGACTCCCAATATTCCAATGTCGTTGTGTAGGAGAAGAACTAAATATTGCTAATACATTCACAGCAAATGATATATCAGCTCTTGTATAATTAGCAAGATACATAAGTGCCCTTATTGCACTGAGATATGGTACTTCAGGACCAAGTAGTTCTTCATTTGTTTCTCTTGGTCGGAAGGATCTTTGTCAACATCAAGTGATCAGACGACCATTGGAGTACTCAATGGATGTGTTTTATCCATATAGAACCGGTTTAAAACTTTAGCAGTAGAATTTGATTGATGAATAAATATCCCATCTTCCAGATGTTCAATTTGTAAACCAAGGCAAAATTTCATTTTTCCAAAATTCTTGATCTCAAATTCTCTTTTTAGATATTCAACTGATTTTGAAATCTCTTTAGGAGTTCCAATAAGATTAAAATCATCGACATAAACAGCAATGATCACAAAATTCAGTCCATTTTTCTTGATAAAAACACATGGACATACCAGATCATTTGTATAGTATTCTTTAATCTAAGATCAAACTTTCACTTAAACGATTGTACCACATTCGTCCAGATTGCTTTAACCCATACAAAGATCTTTGCAATTTGATGGAGTAAATTTCTTGAGAATTTGAATCACATGCTTTAGGCAATTTAAACCTTTTAGAGATTTTCATTTAAATATCATTGACCAATATTCCATATAGATAAGCAGTGACTAAATCCATCAATCGTATATCAAACTTTTCATGTACTGCTAGACTCACTAGATATCGCAATGTGATTGCATCCACTATAGGTGAATATGTATCATCATAATCAAGACCTGGCCTTTGAGAAAACCCCTGCGCTACATGTCGCGCTTTGTATCTCACAATCTCATTTTTCTCATTTCGTTTTCGCGCAAAAATCCATTTATATCCAATGGGTTTTACACCTTCAGGGTTCAGACTACAGGTCAAAAACCTTCGCGTTTAACAAGTGAATCCAATTAGGATTGAATTTCATCTTTCCATTATTGCCAATCATTTCTATGCCGACATTCCTCAATCGATTTTGGTTCAAGATCTTCAATTTCTTCCATAATTTCAAGTTCTACATTATATGCAAAAGTACAATTAACAATTGTTTCAACTCGCTCCCAATATTTCCTTGTAGTGACAAAATTTATAGAAATTTCATTTACATGCTCTTTTGGAGTATGAAACTTGTGCTCTTCGAGAGTTAGAATTTACTCTTCAAGAGTTTGAATTTTGTTACTAGTGATCTCTTGAAATTCTGTATTAATATTCGACTCATTTAGTAGAACATTTTGAGCAATTGATCCTCTTTTCTTTTGAGGATTTTTGTCTGTGGAACCAAGAGGTTGACCACACTTCAGGTGTGCATTAAACTCATTTGCTATAGCACTTGTACATTGTCCTACTGGGACATCTAGTTTAATTAGTGCATTTTCTGCAAGAATATGCGGTTTCGTAGCTCTTTTAGAGTTAGTAAATACATTGGTAATTGATTCGCAATCTCTTACAAATGTATTATCCGCTTTGAACTTCTAATTCATAAGTTTTTGTACGAGGATCAAGAAAATTTAAGGACGATGTATTTCACGTGATTTCCTTTTTCGGTTATTCATTTTCTCCCCCTAATGTTGGGAAATGAATTTCATCAAAATGACAATCTACAAATCTTGCGGTAAATACATCACCTATCAAAAGTTCAAGGTATCTAATGATAGAAGGTGAATACCCAATATATATTCCTAACCTTCTTTGGGGTCCATCTTAGTACGTTGCTGTGTCGCTACAGGGACACATACCACACATCCAAAAATTCTCAGATGGAAAATATTTGGCTCATAACCAAAAGCCAATTGAAAAGGGTAGTATTTATGGTAAATTGTCGGCCTTAAACTTATAAGTGTTTCTGTGTGCAAAATAGCATGTCCCCAAGCAGATATAGGGAGTTTTGTTCTCATTAACAATGGTCTAGCAATTAATTGCAATCGTTTGATAAATGATTTTGCTAAACTATTTTGTGTATGAACACTAAATAACCTATAGGATATTCAACACTAATGCCAATTGACATAAAATAGTCATCAAAAGCACGAGACGAATATTCACTAGCATTGTCTAATCGAATTTGCTTTATTGGATAATCAAGAAACTGTACTCTCAACTTGATAATTTGAGCAAGTAGTCTTGCAAACGCCAGGTTACGAGTTGATAATAAACAAACATGCGACCATCTTATAGATGCATCTATTGACACCATAAAATACTTAAATGATCCACATGATGGATGAATTGGTCCACATATATCACCATGAATTCTTTCCAAAAATACAGGGGATTGGTGAAGGTTTCGTAATAAAATTTCCTTGAAAACAAGCAACACATGTAAATTCATTTGAATTTAACACATTTTGATTCTTCAATGAATGGCCATACAAATTTTCAATTATTCTTCTCATCATTATCGACCCAGGATGCCCTACTTGATCATTCCAAATGACAAAAGTTTTGGATCAGTAAACTTCTGATTTACTAAACGTAGTGCATTTCAATTGTATTAATTTTAATGTAATATAGACTAGAAGAAAGAGAAGGGAATTTTTCTACAATACATTTATTTCCAGAAATAAAAGTGCTAATATGCAAATATTCAACATTTGAGTTCTCCATGGTCTCAATATGATATCCATTTCGGCGGATATCCTTAAAATTTAACAAATTTCTTCGAGACTTAGTAGAGAACAGTGCATTATTTATAACCAATTTTGTTCCTTTAGGGAGACATATATTTGCTCTATCGGAGCCTTCGATTAATTTTGCACTACCACTTATGGTATTAACATTTGTTTCTCCCAACTTCAGGTAGGAAAAATAATTCTTATTTTTAAGTATTGTATGTGTTGTAGCACTATTAATAAGACATACATCTTCTTCACCTTTCATTGATCCTAAATGTTTGTCAATATCCATACCTTTTTCAGGAAGGAAAATATAAAAGATAATTAATTTAATAGAACAAAAGTACAATTCATAACAAAAGCATAACTGATTAACTAGGAAATATAGAACAAACTTTAAACTGATCTCTTTGGCATTTTAACATGGGTTAACTTTTGGACATTTTTATCACCAATCAAATGAGCAATTCTTCCTTATGGATGTCCAAAGAAATCAGCCACATCAAGATGCATTACATCAATATTAGCATCATCATCATTGCCAAAATCATCAATTGACTTTGTGAAATTCAACTCAGCACTTTTGTCCTTCTTTTTCAATGATGCTTGATACAGTTTAACCAAATGTTTTGGAGCTCTACATATTCGAGACCAATGCCCCTTATCATCGCACCGATAGCATAAATTATCAGAATCTTTCTCTTGTCTTTTTTCATTACTATTATCCCACTTTTGGTGAGAATATTTGCCCTTATGACTTGATGAGCCATGGTTAAGAGTATCATGATTATGATAGTCATATAGGCCACGACCACGACCATGGCTTCTGCCATGGCCACGACCACAGCCACAGCCACGATATCTTGCACATTCGAACATAATTGGAAGACTTTATCACATTCGCTCCAGGGAATGGACTGGAACTAGTTGGTCGGGTCTCATGATTTTTCATTAATAATTTATTATTTTGTTCAGCTACAAGAAGATATGAGATCAATTTAGAATACTTTTTGAATCCGTTCTCTCGATATTGCTGTTGCAAGAGCAAATTCGAGGCATGGAAAGTGGAGAAAGTTTTTTTTAACATATCCTCGTCAGTAATAATTTCTCCTCATAATTTCAATTGGGATGTGATTTTAAGCGTTGCAGAATTATATTCACTTATTGCTTTGAAATCTTGTGGCCTCAAATGTATCCAGTCATATTGGGCTTTAGGAAGAACAACGAACTTCAGGTGGTTGTACCTTTCTTTTAAATTATTCCACAGATCAAGTGGATCTTTAATAGTAATATATTCAACTTTCAAACTTTCATCAAGATGATGATGAAGAAAAATCATTGCTTTGGCACGGTTTTGGGCAGAAGCCTCATTTGCTTCCGTAATCTTAGGTGTCTCCAAGACCCATTGCATCAAGATGCATAGTATTAAGCATCCATGATAAATAAATCTTTCCAGAAATGCCAAGAGGTACAAATTCAAATTTAGTAAGGTTAGCCATAAGAAAAGCAATTGATAAATAAACTTACCTAAATATCACTTGAACAATAAATTTTTTTATTCCACTATATTTTGCAAAAGGTAGACTCGTGCTGATTACGTATTATGAAACTAAGTCAAAATTATTAAACTTGGATATTAACTGAAGTAGAATATAGTAAGTGTAGAAAAGTAGAGAAATATTAGAGAACTATCAAATGTTTCAGCTTTCAATTAGCTCATGCCAAATGAGGTACCAAAGACCCCTATTTATAGGGTTACAAGGTATGGGATTCATAAATATGATACATGAATCATGGGAATCGATAAGCCTTCACAGGAATTAATAAGGTTTGACAAAATTCAAGGGGATGACTATCACATTAACCAATGTGTTTAGGGGATGAATGGACATACCATATTTCTAGAATTCATAAGAATTCATAACACTTTTTCTATATTTGTCTTTTAATTAAGATGTAAAATTTGTTAATTGATTTTGGAATTTTAAATTTTGAAATATTTTGTGAGAGCAATTAATGTTAAAATATGAATTTAATGCTTATACTTTTGGGATTTGTATTAAGGGTAAAATAGGTAAATGACATTTAAAAATTTACCATTTTAAAGAGTAACAAATAATTTGGAACAAATCAAAATAAAAAGAGTGACATATAAAATGAAACAGAGGAATACAACTTATACTTACTGGAGTGATCTTGTAGTGCAGTCTTTTTGGGTAAGGATTCTTTAGGGATAAATCGAGGTGGTAAATGAAAGAGTCTTCAATTAACCTTCAAAAATAAAATTTTAAAATTAGTTTTAAAAGTAAAAATAATTCATAATTTAAATCATGTTTTATGTAAATGCTTTATAAATTGTTAGAATATGATAATAATTTTTTTCTGTTTGATTAATGAATCAATTTTAGTTTTCATCAAAATTTGAAAAATATTGCACCATCCAAATGTGATGTATAATTTAACAATGATATTTTGTCCGCATTAATTAAATGTTGGGTATGATGATTTACTCAATAAGATAAAACTAACACTATTTTCATATTATGTTTTCTTAAAAATTTAATACTATTTTCATAGTATTTTTTCATAAATTTTAATTATTAAGACATAAGAAAATAGACAAAGAAATTGAGGGAAAAATGGATAGGATTTCCCCGATTTTGAAGTACTCCCCCATCACCTTTTGAGTGTCATTTAAAGTTGTGACACAAAGATTAAGACTACTATTAAATAGCCTAAATTCTAGGCAAAATTGATCATTCATAATTAAATTGTCCTTTTGACTAGTACTCCATCCATTTCAAAATAACTATCATTTGTCTGGTACCATATTATCTGTCACTTTAGAAAATCAATGAAGTAATAAATGATGTTTTTCCAACATTTACCCTTAGTGCCAGATTNGTTAATGAAAGGAGGATTATGTAGTTGGGATATTAATGTAAAATAATAATTTAGTCAGTTTGAATTATCTTTTTGCAAAATTGATGCAATTTAATAGTTTCCTTAATCTTTGTGCACCAACCCAAGGTGACAACTATTTTAAAACGAATGGAGTAATAAATTAAAAGAATTCTATATATTAATTTTCTTTACACTATTTTTTCTCCCCCAATCTCATATCCCTTCCATTTTAGTAATTAATGGTTTGAAAATGATAAGGGAAAAATTGGTAAAAAATTAATGTATCATTGGAATACTAAAGTGGCTCTTAAAGTGGAACAAAAAGTTTTTTCTAAAGTGACACTTCAAAGAATAGTCATTATACCCAGCCCAAAAAAGAATCCAACGAGGGAAGTGAATTAGGGGTTACTAGTTCAACTTAATGGGTTATTGGTTTAACAGATGGATCACTAATATATATTATTGTATTAATTTGTAGAATAATTTTAAATTATTAGATACAAACATAAGCTTGAAAAATATTTATAAAACATATTTATTTAATTTTCATTTTTTTATAAAAAACCTACATCTCTCCCTACCTTCTAAATAAGTGTCTTACCACCTAAATTACACTTCGTTATCAGATCTTTAATCTATTGTTGAATTTCGAACGATGAATTTCTATAAATGTATGACAAAATAGATTAAAATAGTTATGTTTATGTTTCTAGAGTATTGTGACGTATAACAACGTATAGAAATTATATTTTCATAATTTCTTTAATGTTTATTTTTGTCATTATAGAATATTTATATAATTTTATATTTATTTGTATAATTTTTTTTGTGATATATCTAATTTTTACAAAATACCAATACAATGTTAGAAGAAATACTATGTTACTTCAATATTTTATTATTTAGTAACTTATGTCTTCAAAAGTTTGTTTTAAAATATTTTTTTATTATTTCAAAAATATTTGAATTTTGTTATGAAAAATATCATAGTTATTTTAAAGGTATACATTATAGACCGAAAATTGATCTCTTCTATTTCTTTTGAAGAGAGAAGTGGGGAAAAACGAAGTAAAGAATAAAATTTAGATACTGTATTATAAACTAAAAGAAAGGTAGGCCCACACAAGGTATGTGATGCAATGGTGAAGCCCAACTTCAAATGCAGGACAAGACTAGTGTTCGAATCTTTGTCAATGGTGGATTTTCAATTACCATTTGGGAACCTTAGGTTTTTGCCAGTCACCAAATATCTCTATTATTCAACAGCGAGTTGTATGGGTCCGGTCGAATTACTTCCTTATTCGATTTAATTAGTAGCCCAATTTGGTCTAATGGTCAAGTCATCAAATTGACCAATTAAACTGTCGAATTGAGTTAGTTCTAATAATTATATTTCAAAGGAAACAGAGGGCAAAATCCTGAATTCAGTCCAGTATCAAAGGTAAGCCACTAAGCAGCAGTGAGCAAGCTATGGCCTTAGGGCTGAGGGAATCTACCGCTCAAACTATTGCTTTTATGAACCCCTTGTTGTACTATACTTTCAGCTTGTGACAGTCTATCCCCTTTGACAAACATGTTAGTTGTCAAATTCTTCGTGGACTAAAATCAAAACTGATGAATTATTAGTTGTTAAATTCTTTTGTGAACTAAAATCAAAATGGATGAATATATATTACTTTCTTGATTTTCTTTATAAGGCTAGAATAGAAATTATTGTCATTTGGATAGGTATTATTCTAGACATTATTTGGAATAATTACTGTAACAATTTTTGAAATGTGATGTATGTGAAATAAAAAGGTAACTGAAAAACATATTAAGAAATGATTACAAAAGTATTATTTGGAGCAAAAAAGAATAAAAATAAAAATAATGAACCCCTCCAAATGGTTGGCTTTGAAGAAGATTTACACCCTACGCACCTAATGACAATATGAAATTTTAAAACTAAAGTATCACTTCTTCCGTTTCAAAATAATTATCAATTTATACAAATTATTTTGTGCCAAATTATCTGTCACACTAGAACATTAAAAAAATATTAAAGACTTGATAATTTATTTTTTCAATTTTTACTCTTAGTGTTGTTAAAACCAAATTTTTCAACAAAAAAAAAAAAAAGAATGTGGTGGACATCCGACTATCAAGGCAGTTTTTCTCCACTTAACCATTTTCTACATCAAGTGGAGTAGTGGCAAGAAAGCAGGACTTCAAAAAATTTATATATAGGCAGAAGCAATTCCGTAAAGGGACCAGAGAGCATTGAGAGGCAGTGGCAAACAAAAAGAATAATAATAAGCTGTAATAAAAGGCAATTAGAGAGATATAGCATAAAGAGGTTATATGGTGGAGAGGCATAAAAAATTATTGCAAGCAAGCAAGGGAGAGAAAGAGCAAACTTAACTTCTAAAGTTATTTGGCAAACAAAAAATTTTATCAAAGTTTTGTTATTATTCTTTCTCTACTCCAATCAATTCATTCATGCTTCTAACATTTAGTAAATTAAATAAGTTAGTTGTGGAGAAAGATTGAGTCCTGCAGTCAAAGAAATACTTGGATAGTATTCTATCCGTTGAATGAATGTTAGAGATTGAAAATAAGCGAGATACTATAGCTGTTCAATTCCAATTTGAATTCAAGATATTATACTATGGTATGATGCCATCAATATAATAAACTAATTAAATATTAAGTAATATTATACTAAACGTATAAATGCCGTGAGTGTAGTAAACTAGTATTCAAGTCTTTGTTGCATACTAAGGAGGTGTTTAGTTTATGGGTATGAGAGAGGGAATAGGAATCAAAGTTAATGATACCCATAGATGGTGTTTGGTTGAACACTATGGAAATCATTCTATGGAAATGAAAGTGTTAGAAAATGCCTACTTTCATTCCTCACTTGTGACATGGGTTTCAAGTTAAATAACTTATTAACATAATGAAACCCATTCCTATGTTAAACCAAACAAGTAAGGGGGAATGATATAAACTCATACCAATAGTGGGGTTTATGATTCCCATTCCGATTCCGATTCCCGAATGTAAACCAAACACCTCCAATTAAGTTTCCAACTTGAATTGGATTGAAAATTCTATTTGTAAATATTTTAATATTATATGCCTCCAGTTTGTTAAAGAACCTTATAATACAAAGTACCGCAAATACAAACTCAAATGAATAATGGGAATGGAGTTAATTGGACTTAGTGTCCTAAATTAGTATCCATTATATTGCCTCTCAAAATAATTTAAGACAAAATATCCTTAGCAGCCATGTCTAATTTTTTCTCCCAAATGATTGAGACACTAAATTAAATCAATGGCCTTAGTGCTTTATAATTGATCCTAACGTCTGATTTTGTCAAATTTACTTTTCAAGGCATTAAATTTAAATTTTGCACTTCAAATTATTTAAGGCACTAAACTAAATCAATCGGTCTTAGTGCCGTACAAATAATCTTAGTACCTTATTTTGTCAAATTTGCCTTTTAAGTTATTAAATTAAATTTTGCTTCTCAAATTATTAAGACACTAAATTAAATCAATCGGCTTTAGTGCCCTAGATAAACAATTGATCCTAGTGCCTTATGTCAAAATTGCCTTTCAAAGCATTAAATTAAATTGTCTCTTAAATTTCTAAGACACTAAATTAAATCAATTGGCCATAAAGCCCTAAAATTGATCTTAGTGTCTTATCTTGCCTCCCAAATTATTAAGACAGTAAATTAAATCAATCGGTCTTAGTACCCTGAAATTAATCCTAGTGCCTTATTTTGTCAAATTACCTTTTAAGGTATCAAATCAAATTAAATGATCTTTGTACCCAAAATTACCTTTTAAGGTAATAAAATAAATTAATTGGATTTAGTGTCCACAATTATCTTTAAGGTATAAATTAAATTATTCGGCTTTAGTACAAAAAAATGTCTTTTAAGGCACCAAATTAAATTAATTGGCCTTAGTTTCATTTGAATTTCTTTCATGGTAATAAAACAAATTAATTTGCTTTAATGCCCAAAGTTTCCTTCTAAGACAGTTGTCTCTTTAATCGACCTTAGTGTCTAAAATTACATACCTTTTATGATAATAAATCAAATTAATTAGTTTTAATGCCCAAAATACCTTTTAAGGCATCAAATGAAATTAATTGGTTTCAGTGGCTAAAATTACCTTTTAAGGTCATAAATCAAACTAGTTGGCCTTATGCAAAATTTACCTTTTAAGGCACCAATCGGTCTTAGTACCCAAATTTGTCTTATAAGACATTAAATCAAATTGACCCCTCATGTCCACGTTACCTTTTTATGGTAATTAAAAAGTAAAGATGTGGATTAAACTTGGAATTTATGCCTGTCTTGTCTTTCAAGCCATCACAAAAATATCAAATAGAATAATTAGACAGGTCTTTGAACTCGTCTAAATTATTCTTTGCCTTTAATGGCCAAATCCCAATTAAGTGTCAATTGTCTCAAATGGTCAAAAAGAATTTATATTTAAAAAATTGTAGTTTGGATGCGTAGGAAACCCTTTAAAGGGTTTAGCTGCAAGAACTACCAAATATATTATTTTTGTGGAGTTTCTTCCATCAACTAAAATTTTCACTTAATAAAAAATAGGTCAAATTCAAGTAACCGGTCAAAAGTTCAAAATGGGTGAAAATTAACTTATTTTCCGAATAACTCAAAACCAATTCTCCCAATATATGTGAATTTTTATTCACACGAACCATGTAAGATTTGATTCCGATAACAGGTACGCAGACAGGCTGAGTATATTACTTAGGTATAATTCCAAAAATAAATATTGATGTTTTCCAAACCTTATTTTGATGATGACATAAACACTTAACTCTGTAAACAAGTTTTGGCAAGTTTGTTATTTGTTTTGCTAGAGACAGGGTTTTTGGACACACTGTACCGTCTGAACTGTGTCAAGCTTCTCGGACGCATTCCACCGTCCGAACGAACAGGCAGAAAGAAGAATCCTACTGCTTCTCCAAACGGACGAACATGACCGTCCGAAGCCTCTATCGAACGACGGAACGTACGCATGCACGGACGTCCGAAAGAAGTTCTTCACCAACTGCATGAAGATCGGACAGTTCTTCTCTGCTGTGTCGGACGCATCCCATATATCTCGGACGTCCAAAACCCCAACGGCTACTTTTTGGGCATTTATTATTTAGCCGTTAGGAAGTAGTTGCAACCACCATTTATTGTTCTTATAAATAATTGCTGTGATATTCTATGAAAATCATCTAATACATTGAATACAAGCCTTAGAGAAGAGCAATTTTAGTACAAATTGGCTATAGTGCTTTGTTGTATTAGTGTGCAGTTTAGAATGCAATTCAACTTTGAGTGGAGTGATAATCTTGTACGAAAGTGAGGTTGTAAGTAAGATTCTTGGCTCAACTAAAAGAATTTTAGTGTGAGCAAGAATATCCTTACTTTGTAAAGATTATTGGCTCACCAAGTGTGTGAAGTATTTTAGTGATTTGATACTTCAAGCTTGTTAGCTTGGAAGTATTGGCTGATTAATTTTCTCTCTTTCTTACTTCACTATTTCACTGATTCGATTATATCAGTTTTTATTTGGAAAATCTTAATATTAGTTCTAAAAGTATTTTTAGAAACCTAATTCACCCCCCTCTTAGGTTGCTTTGGGACCAACAATTGGTATCAGAGCTTGGTCTCATTTTATTGCATAAATTGCTTTTGAGAAAAGAACTATTATGGCAACCAACAATGCTCTATTTTTTGAGGGTCAATCCGTTACTAGGCCCCCTATTAATGGGGCAAATTTTATTAGTTGGAAAGATAGGATGAAAATCTTTTTGCAGTCTATTGACATTGACTTGTGTATGTTGTTAATGAAGGTCCGTTTGAAGCTACTATCATTGATGATCACACAAATAGAAGAAGAGAAAAGACAAGGGATGAGCTCACTCCACAAGACAAGGTGAACTTGACATTAATTCCATTAGAACAAAATTTTAGATGTTACCCATTTCAATGTCATCTTAGCTCATATGCTTTGAATACCCTCCATTGGTAATTTATTTTGAATTCCTTGGTGCTCTCCAAGCATACCTACATGCAAAGTTAGTACCCAAACATTTCTTGGGTCCAATTGGGTTAGTAACATGCTTAATCACCAAATATAATTTATTCCCAATTTTTCATTTCTTTTAACATAACAATTTTTCTTTACATGGCCATGTTGATGACAATAATTACAATTAATATACTTATTGCTATAAAAGAAGATTTACATTTAACAAAGCACAAATCATTTTTTCTAAAGGTGATAAAATTTTTGTTCAAAGACATATTTCTAGTTCTTTTCTTTTCAAAAACATTTTCTTTCTTCTTTTTCAAAATATCATCAAGATCATCTAATCTCTTCTTCAATGAAGCTTGTTCTTCTATGATCTTGGTTTTTCCAACAAATTTTTCCTTCAAAACATCATTTTCTTTTGTCAAAGAATTATTTTCATGCACAAGTTTTGAGTTGGCACTCAATAAAGCATTAACTTTAATTTTTAGCTCTTTGTTCTTAACATATGACTCTTTCAAACACTCATGCATTTTAAAAATAAATGATTCAACATCATCAGTGTCATCATCATTATCACATGAATCACCCCAAGAGACACAACTAGAGGATACCTCATTATTGCTAAGTGCCATAAAAGCCATTTGAGCCTCCTCATATTCTTCTTCAACCTCTCCATCCGAATTGCAATCATCCCAAGTGATTTGAAAGTTGTTGAAGTGAGGCTTCCTTGAGTCTTTTCTCCTTTTTGATGAAACTTTAAATGCTATGCTTCTTTTTCCCTTTGCCTCCTCATCTTGTACCTTGTATTTCAACTTCAATTCAAAGGAGGTTAGAGAATTGATCAATGAATCAATAGGCATAAAATTTAAATTTTTAGACTCTTCTATGGCAATGGATTTAGGTTCCCATTCCTTAGGTAAATCATTCAAAATTTTTCTATTCTTTTCACCCAAGGAATATTCTTTACCCAAACCTTCCAAATCCTTTACAATATCATTGAACCTACAATACATTTTGTCAATGTTCTCATGAGGTTCCATTATGAAGGATTCATATTTAGCCACATAAGAAGTGACTTCTTTTGTTCTCTAATATCTTCATTTCCTTCATGGATTTCTTTCAATATATCCCATATCTCCTTGGCAGATTTGTAACCTTTTACTTTAGAAAATTCATTTGCATCCAAAGCATTATAAAAAATATTTATGGCTTTAGCATTTAAAGATAAATTTACTTTATCTTGTGCATTTAATTCAAATATAGTCGTAGGCCTTAATTCATGAGTATTTTCATCAAGAATATTGGCCTCAAAAGGATCTTCATAAATAATATACCACAAATCAATGTCAATAAAATTGAACAAAAATTTTCATTCTATCCCTCCAATAAACAAAATTAATTCCATTAAACATGGGAGGTCTAGAAATAGAATGCCCCTCTAAAAACAAAGCATTATTGGTTTCCATGATCTTTACTCTAATGCAATTTAAGAAAAATAAAGAGACCAATGCTCTGATACCAATTATTGGCCCAAAAAGCAACCTAAGAGAGGGGTGAATTAGGTTGTTCCAGAAAACAAACCTTTTAATTGTGCTTAATGAGAATGCAAACTTTATGCAACAAAATAAACACTTAAGCACAAATGAATATAATAAATATTCAATAATTGAAACTCAAAGAACAAATATAAAATGATTGAGATAGAGAGTATCAAACTAAGCTCCCAAGCTTCTCAAGTTTGGAGTAAATCCACTAGTAGTGCCTATTCAAAGAAGGTGAGGCAATAACCTTCTTGTACACAAAGTAGGCTCACCCTTGCACCAACTAAATCCCTCTTGTTGAGCCAAAGGGTTTTACAATACAACCTCACTTTTGTACACTGTTATCCCTCCAGTCTTACACTTGAAGATCACTCACTAGTCTACTCTTGCTCAAAATAATTTTCTCTAGTTGAGCCAAGAGAACTACACTATCAAAACCAATACAACCCACTCTATTTTAGCCTATTTCTTCCCAAATAGCTCTTTCAAGTGTTTGTATTGAATCCAGTAGTTCAACTCTCTATTTGTTACATCCTCTTACAGACTTGGGGCTATTTATAGAAGCCCAAAAATTGCTTCCAACAGCTATTTTCTTTTTCCTGAGAAACTAGCTGTTTGGACTTTCGGACGGCCGATGTTGTGAGTGTGCATCTGAACGAACTAGCCGTTGGACCTTTTGGATGTCCGATGCATGGCCTCTGCATCCGGTCTCTGAGGGTATGCGTTTGGACGTCTGAGGTTGCGTCTGAACCTACGTCCGGTCCATGTCCGAACCTCTCTATGTTTCTGCACACTTGTTTTCAAACTATTAGTGCGATTTGGTCATCATCTAAACATGATTAACATAACAAGGTTGCAATAGTTTCTAGCATATGATTCTTTCAAACATTCATGCATTTTTAAAATAAATAATTCAACATCATCATCATAATAACGAGAATCATCACAAGAATCATAATTAGAGGATACCTCATTATTGCCATGAGCCATTAAAGCCATTTGATCCTCCTCATTCTTCTTCAACTTCTCCATCCGAATTGCAATCATCCCATGTAATGGCATTGGAAGTTGTTGAAGCGAGGCTTCCTTGACCCTTTCTTCTTCTTGGATGGACTTTCATTTACAAAATGTCCTGCTTTGCCAAACATGAAGCATATATTATTTTGAGAAGCTTTTAATGATATGCTTCTATTGGCCCTTGTTTTCTCCTCATCTTGTACCTTGTATTTCAACTTCAATTCAAAGAACATTAGAGAATTGATCAATTAATCAATAGGCATAAAATTTAAATTTTTAGAATCTTCTATGGCAATGGATTTAGGTTCCCATTCCTTAGGTAAAGCATTCAAAATCTTTCTATTCTTTTCACCCAAGGAATATTCTTTACCTAAACCTTCCAAATCCTTTTCAATATCATAAAACCTACAATACATCATGTCAATGTTCTCATGAGGTTCCATTTTGAAGGATTCATATTTTGCCACAAGAAGTGACTTCTATTTCTCTCTAATATCGCCATTTCTCTCATGGATTTCTTTCAATTTGTCCCATATCTCCTTGGTGACTGATTTGCAACCTTTCACTTTAGAAAACTTATCTGCATCCAAAGCATTATACAAAATATTCATGGCTTTAGCATTTAAAGATAAATTTATTCTATCTTGCGCAGTGAACACATTTCTAGTCTTAGGCCTTAATCTATGCGTATTTTCATCGATAATATTAGCCTCAAAAGGACCTTCATCAATAATATACCACAAATCAATATCAATGGATAGTATGAAAACTTTCATTCTTTCCTTCCAAATAATAAAATTAATGCCATCAAACATGGGAGGTCTAGTAATGGAATGTTCCTCTAAAAACAAAGCATTATTGGTTGCCATAATGATCTTTACTCTAAGGTGATTAAACCAAAACTAGAAGAGACCAAGTTCTAATACCAATTGTTGGCCCAAAAGCAACATCAGAGAGGGGTGAATTAGGTTGTCTCAAAAAACAAACCTTTTGAAGTGCTTAATGAAAATAAAAACTTTGTAAAAACAAATGAATACTTAAGCACAAATGATGTTATGACAAAGATAAATATTTAACAATCAAAGCTTAAAGAACAAATAAAAGATTCAGATAAAGAATATCAAACCAAACACCCAAGCTTCTCAAGCTTGGAGTACGTCCACTAGTAGGGCATCTTCAAAGAAGGTGAGGCAATAACCTTATAGTACACAAAGTAGGTTCACCCTTGCACCAACTAAGTTCCTCTAGTTGAGCCAAAGGGTTTTACATTACAACCTCACTTTTGTACACTTGTTATCCCTCCACTCTTACACTTGATGATCACTCACTAGTCTACTCTTGCTCACACTAATTCCCTCTAGTTGTGCCAAGAGAACTATACGAACCAAACCAATATACAACCCACAATATTTTAGCCTATTTCTCCCCAAAATAGCTCTTACAAGTGTTTTTATTGAATGTAGTAGTTCCACACATCATTTGGATGACCTTGGGTTATTTATAGATGAAATATGTGCTAAAATTTGAGTTCCAACGGTCAGAAAACTAGCTGTTAAAAACAAGCCGTTAGGGGTTCGGATGGTCATATGCTTTCTACAGCTTGATGAACAGTGTCTCGGACGGTCATATGCGTCCTACAGCTTTGACAGAAAATTTTTTCTTCATTTCAAACTCATTTCTTCGGACGGTCTTGAACGTCCGAATCTTTTCTCGGATTCCTTGTCTCGAATGGTCATTTACGTCCAAGCACTTTTTCGGACAATTATCAAAATTAAGGCCTACGACCTGTCTCTTATACACATCTTGGATGCTCCTTGCATCCGAGCTTCTTTCTTTCGACGCTCTTCATTGTTCGAATGTGTTGTTCAACTTTTAGTTATTTTTCTTGATTGTGTTCGGATGATCATTTACATCTATTTTCAAGTAGTTAGTATGATTTGGTCATCATCAAAACATGATTATCATAACGGGTCCAATAGTTCGACATCCGATCATCGTCCTACAACATCATGAACAGTGTCTCAACGTTCGATTCTTGCGTCCTCATATGCGTCCTACAGCTTTGACAGAAAATTTCTTCATTTCGAGCTCATTTACCTTACTTTGGACGGTCTTCAAAGCCCGATTCTTTTGTCTTTCAGATTCCTTGGCTCGGACGGTCTTTTGCATTTGAAGCATTTTCTTCGGAAAGTTATCTACGTCTGAAAGAAACCACTGTCTATGTTTGACACTCCTTGAGTCCGAAGTTCCTTTCGGATGGACCTCATTGTGAACAACCGTTATTCTGTATCTTATAACTTTTAGTTGTTCTATCAGAGATTGTGTTTGGATGATCATTTTCGTCCGAACCTTCCTATTTTTCTACACACTTGTTTTCAAGCCGTTAGTACAATTTGGTCATCATCAAAACACGATTATCATAACTAGGGTCCAACAATCTCCTTTTTTTGATGATGACAAATCAATTGGACAATTCTAAAAACAACCCAAACATACGAAGCATAAGACGAGGTTTTGTTCCTTATTTTCTCCCACTTTTGGCATCATCAAAATGTAAGAGTAAAAATAATTTATACACACAATCTCCCCCTTAAACTATGCATGCAATTCAAGTATATAGAGGATGAGTTGTAAGTTCAAAACATTTCTTCCCTTCAAGAATATAAAATCAAGTAGAAATGAGGAAATCTATGCAAAGGATTAACATCAAGGCATTTATCACTCATTCCTTACCAAAAGCATCATCCAAACAATAAAGCATATGTGATGCAATTGTAAATTAATATCTAATGAATAAGCCATTTAGAAATCAGAATGCTCCCCCTTTCTTTTGCAAGAGTGACTTAATATAGATAAAATTTGGGGATACTCATACACAAGTATTCTAAACAAATTCAAGCACATAGTTGACTAATATTCAAGAGATCATAGTTCACATTAACACATTCTCAAAAAATTTAAATGTTGTATTTTAATGTCATCTTAGCTTATATGCTTTGAACACCATCCATTGATAATCCATTTTGAATCCCTTGGTGCTATCCAAGCATACCTACACAGAAAATTAAACAACAACTTTTGGTAACCAAACTTTCATGGGTCCAATTGAGTTAGTAGCATTTTTGATCACCCAAATTGCCTTCATTCCAAATTTCTCATTTTGTTTAACATAGCTGTCATTTTTCACATGTCCATGTTGATGAAAATAATTGCAAATCTTATTTTATTGCCAAAAAAATAAGATTTAGATTTTATCAAAGTGATAAACCAACGCAGATAAAGGTGACAAAATTTTTGATGATATGCATAATTCTAGCTCTTTTCTTTTCAAAAACATTTTCCTTTTTCTTTTGCAAAAGTACATCAAGATCATCTAATCTTTTTTTAATGAAGCTTGTTCTTCCTTGATCTTGGTTTTCACATCAAACCCATTTTTTAACAGATCATTTTCTTTTTGTCAACAAATTATTTTCATGCACAAGCATTGAGTTAGCACTCAATAAAGCATTAATATTGATTTTTTGCTCCTTGTTCCTAGAATATGATTCTTTCAAACATTCATACATTTTCAAAATAAATGATTCAACGTCGTCATCATCATCATCATCACCAGAATCATCACAAGAATCATAACTAGAGGATACCTCATTATTTAGACCAAGAGTCATAAAAGCCATTTGATCCGCCTCATGTTCTTCTTCAACTTCTCCACCCCAATTGCAATCATCCCATGTGATTTGGAAGTTGTTGAAGCGAGACTTCCTTGAGTCTTTTCTCCTTTTTGATGAATAATCATTTCCACGATGTTCCGATTTGCCATATTCATAGCATTTTTTACTTGGCTTCTTGCTTGTATCTTTTGAAGCCTTCAATGCTATGCCTCTTTTGCCCTTGCCTTCTCATCATCTTGTACCTTATATTTCAACTTCAATTCAAAGTAGGTTAGTGAATTAATCAAAGACTCAATTGGCATAGAATTTAAAATTTTAGACTCTTCTATGGCAATGGATTTAGGTTCCCATTCCTTAGGTAAAGCATTTAAAATCTTTCTATTCTTTTCATCCAAAAAATATTCTTTATCTAAACCTTCGAAATCCTTTACAATATCATTGAACCTACAACACATCTTGTCAATATTCTCATGAGGTTCCATTTTGAAGGTATATTCATATTTAGCCACAAGAAGTGACGTCTTTTGCTCTCTTATATCTTCACTTCCTTCATGGATTTCTTTCAATTTGTCCCATATTTCCTTGGCCAATTTGCATCCTTTCACTTTAGAAGACTCATTTGCATCCAAAGCATTATACAAAATATTCATGGCTTTAGCATTTAAAGATAAATTTATTCTATCTTGCGCAGTGAACACATTTCTAGTCTTAGGCCTTAATCTATGCGTATTTTCATCGAGAATATTAGCCTCAAAAGGACCTTCATCAATAATATACCACAAATCAATATCAATGGATAGTATGAAAACTTTCATTCTTTCCTTCCAAATAATAAAATTAATGCCATCAAACATGGGAGGTCTAGTAATGGAATGTTCCTCTAAAAACAAAGCATTATTGGTTGCCATAATGATCTTTACTCTAAGGTGATTAAACCAAAACTAGAAGAGACCAAGTTCTAATACCAATTGTTGGCCCAAAAGCAACCTAAGAGCTAGGGGTGAATTAGGTTGTCTCACTGTCAAACCTTTTGAAGTGATTAAGGAAAATAAAAACTTTGTAATAAACAAATGAATACTTAAGCACAAATGATCAAAGATAAATATTTAACAATCAAAGCTTAAAGAACAAATAAAAGATTCAGATAAAGAATATCAAACCAAACACCCAAGCTTCTCAAGCTTGGAGTACGTCCACTAGTAGGGCATGTTCAAAGAATGTGAGGCAATAACCTTATAGTACACAAAGTAGGTTCACCCTTGCACCAACTAAGTTCCTCTAGTTGAGCCAAAGGGTTTTACATTACAACCTCACTTTTGTACACTTGTTATTCCTCCACTCTTACACTTGATTATCACTCACTAGTCTACTCTTGCTCACACTAATTCCCTCTTGTTGAGCCAAGAGAACTATACGACCCAAACAAATATACAACCCACAATATTTTAGCCTATTTCTCCCCAAAATAGCTCTTAGAAGTGTTTGCATTGAATGTAGTAGCGCATTTCCTCCCATCATGTGGATGTCCTTGGGTTATTTATAGATGAAAGATGTGCCGAAATTTGAGCTCCAACGGTCAGAAAACTAGCTGTTAAAAACTAGCCGTTAGGGGTTCTGACAGTGGTTTGAACGTCTGATCATGCATCCTACAGCATAATGAACAGTGTCTCAGACTGTCATATGCATCCTGAAGATTGATGAACAGTGTCTTTGACGGTCATATGCGTCCTACAGCTTTGACAGAAAATTTCTTCATTTCAAGCTCATTTCTTCGGACGGTCTTGAACGTCCGATTCTTTTGTCTTTCGCATTCCTTGTCTGGAACGGTCTTTTGCTTCCGAAGCACTTTCTTTGGAAAGTTATCTGTGTTTGAAAGATTTGTTCTTCTTCGGTGTTGTTTGGTCATGTTTCGGACGCTCCCTTGCGTTCGAGCTCCTTTCTTTCGAATGCTCTTCATCGTCAGTAAGGTGTTGTTCAACTTTTGGTTGTTTTTTTATGACTGTGTTCGGATGATAGTCCATTTTCATCCATAGCCTTCCTATTTTTCTGCACACTTGTTTTCAAGCCGTTAGTACGATTTGGTCATCATCAAAACATGATTATCATTACTGGGGTCCAACAAAACTAATTGACAATTAGAATCAAAAGGTTTTTTTTCTCAAATTAGAGAATGTAATTAAGAGATTTAATATTTTGAATAGGTATGACTCACACAAATAAAAACTAGTGTGAGCACATCGCACAATTCAGATCAAGTTGAGCAAAAATTTAATTTAAAAAATATTAAAGTTTTGCCCAACAAGTGCCATATTAATAGAGGATGGATTATGTATTTGGGATATTAATATAAAAGGGTATTTTAGTCAATTTGAAATTATTTTTTTGGTAAAATTGATGTAATTTAATAGTTTCTTTAATTCATGTGTACCAACCAAATATGACATATATTTTGAAAAGAAAGAAGAATTGAGGAAAAGCTAATGGTATTTAGGGGTGTGCATCAGTTAACTGATTAGTTAATCGGCAATTTCAAATATTTTGATTGAAATTCATAAATGAGTTATAAAATTGTTAACCAATTTCAATTTCAATTTCAAATTGAATTTGGAATAGAATTCAGTTAAGTTAACTAAATTTGATCTCAAAAATTAGTCTTAAATTCGATTAACCGCATTCGCCAATTAAACCCATTAACAGTAAATTGAAATCATTTACGAAAACTAAAAAACTTTTTTAAAACAAAACTCAACAAACAATAAAATAGGCAAAAAACAAAATCCAACAAACAATATGCACACACACACATTATTGTATGATTAATACTAATTATAACTACATACAAGCTATTTACGTATATATTGATATCTATATACATTAATACATACTAGGTGTGACTATATATAACCCTGACTAATATGCAATCATTTTAAAACTACAAATTATTGTTTCATTTTGAATTCGTAATTTATATAGAAGAAAGTCTATAATATTATTAAAGTTATCTATATTTAAATGAATGCAATGTTTTCTTAATAATAATTTTATATACATAAACTCTATATATACATGTGTACATATATAATATTATTTATGTGATTATATATGTATTCTTAAGTAAAATTAAAGTATTAGTTTGTAAGACTATATTATATAAAAGGTATATTTATTTAAAAAGAAGAAAAAAGATGCAAATTTTAGTTTGCTTTAGTGGCGACAGTCATATTGGTTAGTCTTGAGAGATCTAAAGTTCAATACTTTTTGCATATATTTTTGCACAGGAGTTACTCCACATATCTATTATTGCAAATTCAATTAACAAAATCGATAAAATGGTTAATCAATTTCGTTTACTGAATTCTGAAATCGGAATTCAGTTAATTTAGAATTGAAAAGCCAATTCCGATTTCGTATCCATTTCCGAATTCCAGAATTCGATTGGACTTATTAACCGGTAGAATTTTAATTAGCCAATTTCGAAATCCTAATTTGAAATTAAAATCAATCGCAAATTCAGTTAATCGAATTCGTGCACACCCCTAATGGTATTGCTGCACTACTCAAAACACAAACGCAGTAAATATTCCCTACTGAAAAGCTCCAAGACAAATTTGGTCAAAGTAAAGACGATGAAAGTAAAATAGTGAAAAATAAAAATGTATACATGTTGGACTGTAAGATGCTAGAGTTTGACTTTGAACCTCAGTCATTCAACTTCTCTAGTGACCAATTTCACCAAATTAACTTGTATTTGTCATATCTAATTTCGATTTTGTTGCATAATGTCACTTTAGGGCTTTATTACTTTGGGCTACTTCGGACATTTTTACTGTAAAACCAAAGTTTGGCTTTGAATTGTGGTCATTTTGGACTGTAGTCATTCAACTCCTTTTCTAATGACCGATTTCACCAAATAAACTTTTGTTTGCCATATTGTGACGCATGTAATGTGCTGTAAAGTACTTTACGTTTCCATAGTTTTTTATTTTTTGTGAACATATTGTTGTGAATTTTAATACAAACATTTAAACTAAGAACAACTTTTGAAGATTTTGGATGAGAGTATGTTGTTGTTCTTAAAATGTTATTTGTTTCCACTACTACGAGTTATTGATTGATTTAGTCAAATGAGACTTTCAAGATTCACCAAAGTCACATTGTGGATACTTAATCAACAATGCAAGTATTCTTCCCTTAAATACTCAAAGAACAAGTATGAGACAAAAGAGAAGAAGTAGAATAAAATCTAATTTTTTTTTATTTTGTATTTTGATAAGAGCCAAAACTAGAGAGAGAAAATAGAGAGAGAATGAAATTGTGTTAATGAGGGTCGATTGAGTTACATGTAAAGGGTGAGTCCTTATTTGTATTAGTCAAGGGACCAAGGGTTTGAATCCCCGGGTCAGCTTGCTGAGGACCGAGCCGGTCCTTATCTTATTACAGTCTAGACAGACTTATTTACATAATTGCTCTTAATGAGTTTTGTTATACATGTCACATGTATAATGGCCCCGTATGGATTGCATTACTTGGAATATTATTTTGGCGCATTATTCAAGGAAGGTTATTTGAGTGATGTGGCAAATAACAAAAAAATGTGAATAATTTGAGTAAGTGTTTGAATTTTGAATAGTGCAAATAACTTTTCGTAAATAAGTGTTTGGATAGTATTTTTTGCACTAAAAGACAAAAATGTATGTGAAAGTCGAACGAAATTACTAATATTAAAATATATAATTCCGTTCATTTTCTTTTTTGCACCATCAAATCAAGTACTAAAAATCACACACAAACATAGTTGCTTTCTCGTCGATTGAAATCTAAATCTTAAAAAATGAGATATTCTCATACATGTATGCTAACATGTATTTATTTAATATAAAATAAAAAATATAATTTAAAAATTACTTAGTATTTTGTGCACTAAAAGATAAAATACGTACACAAAATTTGAATAAAACTCGGTTAGATTTGTTATCTCAGCTGATTAAACCTAGCGGAGTTGGTATTCTCTTTGGGCAATGATATTGCCACAGCAAAAATGTTATTGCCACAGCAAATTTTAGTTGCAATGTGACATTAATACCCTTCTGAATTCAAATCTAATAAAAAATTTCCCACCCCGTTATTTCTTCTGGGTCCCACATTGTTTGACCTCTTGTGCTTTCTTTATTTTTCTCTCCCATTTCTTTGTCTTTACCTTCTCCAACCCACATCTTAACAGACCTTGTTGATTATGATGATAATGATGAACCGAACATTTTTAAGAAAAATATCAGTGTCCATTTCACCCATAGAATTTTGTTGTTGTTTTTTTTTCCAATTTAAAAATTTAAATGGTAGTTAAAGTTGAAATAATTAAAGAATAAAGGAAGATGATGTAGAGGACGATAAAGAAAGGGTAAGAGAAGGGAATATGAAGGAGAGTAAGTCATGGAAAGGATGATAAATACAGTCAATGCTGAGATAAGAATGAGAGCTGGTGGATTTGGAGAAAGTAAATAAGAAGCCTTGGCCCTCAACTATAAAGATATCCGATATGCAACATCAAATCCATACATTATTTTTTCCCCTCTTAGAAGACTTCTCGCCCATAGTTATAATCTTAGATATCATTTTAGCAACACTATACCAGGATCTTTCTTTTTCTTTTTTTTTTTTTTAAATTTTTTGTCAAAAGACTCGGGTCTTGGTTGTCCGGTACAAATGTCAACTGGGAATGAGTGCATCTAGAAGGTCAAGTTTTAGATAGAAAAGAAAGACAGTGTGAGACCAAGAAGAAATAATGGGGTTAAGAAATTTTCTATGAGCTTTGAATTCAAAGGGTATTAAGGTCATTATAACTGAAATTTGCTGTGGCAATAAGATTTTTACTGTGGCAATATCAATGCCCATTCTCATTTTAGCAATCCCTAGAATAGTCCCCAGACCGCTGATTGCTTTTAGCTCAAAGTTTTGAGATGCAACATGTCTCTATTCACTTGATTGTTAGAATGAAACCCAATGTTTTGAAAATCGGACTATTTGACTGGTCAAACCGCGAACTGGAAGAACTATCGGTCCGGTCTAGTTATATATCTGGGTGGAACAAAAAATCCCAGCGAACCTGGTTTGAACCGTGAAAACCGGTAAAAACTGGTAAAACTGAAAGTTTTTGATTTTTTACTTTAAATAAAAGGTTCTCCTGGCTCCTACATGTGAATAGCAGCAGCAGCAGCAGCAGCACCGTATGATATTTTTTTCACCCTTTTGAAAATATCTAGATTCTTCTTCTCATCCCAAATCCCTTATCTTCTTGCTTTTTTGTTCCACTCTTCTTTTCACTCTTACTCTCTAGCTGCCTCCACCTCTTGCCTTGGCTTCTCCTCTTTGCTTATTCTCAACTCATCACTTCCTCCACCATCTCTTCCACTCCACCTTTCCATGTAGATAATTGGCAGGTCATATTATTTCTTTTATATTATTTTTGCCTATTTTTCATGCATTTGTTTTGTTATTTTTTTCAGTAATTTTTCTTGTCCATCTTTCCTATATTTATGTTGTTATTTCTCTTATATTATTTTTTGGTGTATTTTCATGCACTTATTTTTATTATTTCTTTTCCATTATTTTTTTCTTCCGCTATTTTTTGTGCATTTATTTTTTAAATTTATTTTTCTATTATTTTCTTGTTTATTTTTTCATGCATTTATTTCGTATTTTATTTTCTATTTTTTTTGTCTACAAATAAGAGATTTGGTTTTTTTATTTATTTTCTATTCTTTTGTCTATTGGGGGACAGTTTATTTTTCATATAGATTTTCATTGTTTTTTCAGATAATTTCCTGCGTTTATTTTGTTATTTATTTTCAATTATTTTTTTGTCTATTTTGCCTATATTTATTTTCTTATTTTTTGTTATTTTTTTAATCTATTTTCCCTCATGTATTTTATTATTTCTTTTCCATTATTTTTTGTCTATTTTTCTTCATTTATTTTGTTATTTCCTTTATGTTATTTTTTTATCTATTGATCCTTCATTTTTTTTGTTGTTTCTTTTCGGTGATACTATACTATTTTTCTTATTAATATTAGTGTTTTTATGTTTTTATTTTTTATTAATATATTATTTTGTTTTTATTTTTAGATGATGATAGTGGATGATGATAAAATTGAGAAAGATGTGGATTTGGAATCATTTCAACGTAGGGGTATTGGTCTTATTGATGAAGATGATGAATGGCTAAATTGAGATAGTCATGAAGTGAAGCTATGAGATGATTGTATTTGTTTTTAATTTTCGTTTGATGTTGATTGTGTTAATTAAGAAAATGATAGTTCAGTTGTAATGTTATTTGTTGTTCTTGTTTCTTTGTTGTATTTGTTTTTTTGTTTGGGAATGTGAACAATATTATGTAGAACTATTGTTGTTAGTTTTTTGAACTTGAAAATGATGTTGGATAGGTTAATGTTGAACTGGAAGATGATGTTGGTACTTGGTAGGTTATTTTCAACTTGGAGATGATGTGGTACTCTTGTTTTTGGATTTCATGGAAGTGTATTTTAATTTTTAAGTCACTTTAAATTTTATCACACTAAAAAAAAGAAGCAATTGCCTGAACCCGCCGGTCGGACCGAGAACTAGACAGGCCACCGATTCAATGACTCATATTCCGATCCGATTTTCAAAACATTGATGAAACCCAATCCATGAGTCCCTAGATCGGCAACACTGATGTACATGTCCCTTAGGCCAATTGTGTTACCCAATACGGATAGGCTTGGTTATGCTTGGCATAAATAAGCAGTTATTTCCCCATCATTTAATTAGGAAGGTACTTGACATTCGGTCCCATGTGGGCCATGTCAAATCCATAAATTGTGCACGTCTTTCTAGCTTCCATCTATTTAGTCTCTCTTCAAAAAGCAGTTTTTGAAGTGTTTTGGCCTAATCTATGACCTGGGATAATTCCCGAACCTTAACTGGACCCTACAAGCCTACAACTTCTCATCGACCTGGGTATAAATACCCCTTCCTCTTTTTACTCAATCTTTTTACACAATTCCTAAATCCCTTAGCAATTTTCTTTTCTCAATTGCGCTTTAATTATTCAATCAATGGGCATAATTTCACCAAATCCTCCTTGCATTTTAATCATCAAAATACCTTCATAAAAACAAGTGTCGTAAACTTTCCTAGTTTTTCCATCACTCTAGTGCAACCTTCCTCTTTTGAATCTCAAAAATTCTTACTACCACAACAATGGCATCCAACTTTAGTGAGTCCTCCATCCCTATTTCCAGCACTATCGACCAAGATAAGGCCATCGCCACTCCATCTGCTTTTGTTTCCAGCTCCGATCATACCATTAGAGCTTTAGCAAGCCCCATCCATATTGCTTCCTTTACCAAGGAGCTTCCCAAAACTCCTAATATTGGGACTGAGGAGTACTTTGGCCGCTTCTATTGTCGACCCTAGACCTTGTTCCTGTTATAGCCGACCTTCGCAGCTTGATATCCTAAACCGACTTGAACCATATCTGAGATACATATATCCGATACACATATCACTTTTTAAGGTCAGTCATCACTGGGTGCCCCAAACCATCTGAACAACCCACTTGATGGTTTTTTCACAATCTATGAAGATTAGCTAAGGGCTGGGCTTTCCCTTATTGTCATTTTTACTCGATCTAGCAAACTAGTTCAACATTAGTATTCCCCAGTTAGCCCCAAATGAAATCCTATTTGTAGTGAGATTTGCCCTTATTTGTAAACACTTAGGTTTTTTCTGCCACAGAAAATAGTTTTAAGAATTTTTACAAACTTACTAGCAACTGAGAATTCGGCTTTTGCTATTTCACCAATCAATCTGATTGAATAAGCCTAATCAATGGTTATCCAACGTCCATCAAAAAATGATAAAATTCTTTCTTTTTCACAAAATAGGAGATATGAAACATGTTCGGCAGGATTGAATCCTTGTTTGTAGTCCGACACACAATAGTCCCCCGACCTGACCGTGGATGTTTATAATGTTATCAACAAAATTGAGTCCTTTGGTGTAGTTCTAAACTTCCAAGGGAAGAACTCCCTCATCAGTTGATGATACCTAAAGTTATTCAACCCAGACGAGGAACACGTGGCAGCATCTACCGACCTCCTCGACATAAAACATCTATTTGGATCGAATTGATTCTGGACAAAATAGTTTAGCTCGCCCAAGAGTAACTCTGTCCAACCATCAAGCGGTTCGATTCACGAATTGGTAGAGGAAGTTCGGCATAAGTAGTTTAGTGGTTCGGTAATTCAGTAGGTCGGATATGTAATAATAGTACAATGATCATTATTATGGGTTCCACTGTCCCCCAGTCCTTATAAAGAAGGCATTTATTCACATCTGTAAGGGACGATCCATGTTACATACGACTTCAAACAATACACACGCAATAATATGTATCGTCTTTCCCCAATCCCATTAATCTTATTACCTAGTTTAAACTTATTTCTATTTCTCTTCTTCATTTCAAACTTACTTTAGCGATCAAGATCATTTTCTGTATCGTCATTGGTGCCGTTTGTGGAAATATGGTACAAGAAAGTCAATTTCCACTTGAACTAAAGTCATGGCCAAACATTTCAGGAAAAATCAAAATTGAAATTCTACTCAAGAAACAAGAACTGTATCTTCCACCCCTTTAATGTCCCCGGAAGCTGCCAATTTCTCTCAAACGATTACCCCACAAAGAGAAGAAATGTTAGAATTCCTTGCAAACAACCTTCGGGCTATCAAAAATTTTGTTGAACATCAGCAAAAATAGAGAACAACTAGAGAAGATACAGCCAGTAGTTCCCATCGCCTTCAAATGGCTTTATTCCTTGTCCCTAGACGAGAAGGTCTGTTTTTCATCGAATAGGTCCTAATCCTAGGAGAATAGGGGGTTTAGCTGTTGAAGTTGATTGTGAGAACCAACAAGACTCTGATCTGATAGCTAAAGTGGATCAGCGAGTACAGGAACTCTTAGAGAAAAAGTCTATTCCAACCCTAGAGTTACTTGGTGTTGACAAAGATCCCTTTATTCCCACCATACAAAATGAGCAGATTCTACCCCATTCAAACAACCTGATTTGGACACTTATAAAGGCACTACTAATCCCATAGATCACATCGCACATGTCTCCTCTGTATCAAGATTCTTGGGTATTCTGACGCCATAAATTATTGCAAGCTATTTGCAACTACCCTCAGAGAGTCAGCTCAGAAATGGTTTGAAGAATTGCCTCCAAATCGGTAGGCTCTTTTACTGATCTTGCAAAAAATTCTCACGCCATTTCATGAGTCGAAAAACCATACAGAGATAAGCATAACACTTGTTTAATGTTTGGCAAAGACAGGATGAGACTTTGAAGCAATACATTGCCCACTTTAATGATGAAGCCATACACATTAGCAATGCCGACAAGACTGTGCTCATAGCTGCCTTTACGAGTGAAATTTGACCCGAAATGTTCAATGCTGATCTTGCTTCCTCCGTACCAAAAACATTTGGAAGAATTGCTACAAAAAGTTGATTATTACATTCGGGGAGAAGAGTCCAACGAGCAAAAAGGAAATTACAAGAGCCTGAGATAAGCTCGAAAGAATCAAGAAAATTCTTCTAAACTTCATAAGAAAAAGTGTACGAAGTGTAGTACCCATGTTGAACCACCTAGATTCAAGGTTCGTCATTTTATAACTCTGACCTTGATAAATCTAATATCAGAAACTGCTTCATTCCGACAAATTACGGTCTTGCCTGATGAGAATTTCACTCCTCTCAATACCCCGAGAAAGGAAATTTTGTACCAAGTTCGTGTCATCACACCTCTAACTCCAATCAGATCTCAATTTCATCACAAAGATTGGTCAAAATATTGTGCCCATCACGGCAATCATGGACATGACAAGGAAGAGTGCAACGACATTAAAATTGAGATCGAGAGGGCAATAAACTATGGGCATTTACAAGAGTACATTCTCTGAGCTGCTGACCAATTTCAGAGAAATGATAAGAGACCCTTTTTAAATGAAGGACCTTTTCAACGATAGAATTTCTAGTCTCAAGATGCCTGACCTAACGAACAAAGAGGACCACCTCAAAACAATGACGATGTAGCTGGAATTATAGCAACCATTGCTGGAGGAAGCAAAGGAGGACTATTTGAATGCCAGAAAAAGATACGCTAGAGGCTTAGCTTGGAACAGAAGAGAGAGCCCCTCAGAGACCACGATGTGGTCTAAATATTAATTTCACTAAAAATGACCCGATTCTTAATCGGTATCCTCATGCCGATCCGATTGTCATCCATGTTAAAGTTAGAGAATACAGAGTGCACAAAGTGTTTATCGACAATGGATGTTCAGTAGATGCTATCTACTGGCACACTTGGAAAAAGATGGAGATGGATCTCGAACAGATACGACCAATCAAAACTCCATTAGTCAGATTCATGGGAGATTCGATTAATGCATAGGGATCTGTCATGCTACCACTGAGACCTTGGGAGAGGCTCTGCACTCCCGTATGGAGATAATAAATTCACGCTGGTCAAAAAGAGTTTAGCCTATAACATAATACTATACCAACCATCCCTGTACACATTTATTGTTCTTCCCTTTGTGTATCATCTAGGCATAAAATTTGCTGCTCGAGATGGTACAGCAGGACAAGTATGGGGAGATCAACGGGAAGCCAGGAAATGCTGATGTCTCAATTCGAAAGAAAGCCTTGGATAAGCCATCTGACCAAGTGTCCCCAGTCCAGTTCAGAAGTGCTAGAAGAATCTTCCCAAAGAGTCGCCGAGTCTCCTGAAAATGGAAAAGAAAAATCGTCAATTGAAGAAATTTCCTTTGATGAAGAATTTCCAGATAGAAAGTTGAGGGTGTATGCAAATCTATCACTCGCCTTCAAAGAGGCATTGATGAAACTTTTGTATGAATTCAACGATATTTTTGCTTGGTCCCTCGAAGACATGCTAGGAATTTCTCAAGAAATTATAGAGCATAAGCTTGGCATTGATCCATCTCAAAAATTTGTAAAGCAAAAAAAAAGGCTCTTCAGGCTTGAACGTAGCCAGGTTATTGAAATCGAGGTTGATAAATTGCTTGTTACTAGAATAATTAGGAAAGTGTTCTATCCGACCTGGTTGTCAAATCTTGTACTAGTGCCTAAGCCAGATATTAATTACCGAATGTGTATCGATTATACTGATCTAAATAAAGCATGCTGTCCAAAAGATACCCTTTGCCTCGAATCGACACAGTGGTAGATTTATTGGTCGGATTCAAAATAGAACATTTCTTAAACGCATACAAAGGATATCACCAGATATTCCTCAGTAAAGAAGATGTAGAAAGACAGCCTGCATCACTAACAAAGGCACTTACTATTATCAAACCATGTCATTTGGACTCAGTAATGCAGGAGCGACCTATCAAAGGTTGGTCAACAAATTGTTCAAAAACCAGATCGGACGAAATGTGGAGGTTTATATAGATGATATGGTTGTTTAAAGTCCAACATATGAAGACACTCTCGAATCTCCGAGAAGTTTTCTCCATAATGAGATCAGTTAATCTTCGATTGAACCCTATAAAATGTACTTTTGGAGTTCCATCTGGGAAATTTCTCGGCTTTATTATTTCTGAAAGAGGAATTGAAGCAAATCGAAAGAATGTTATATTTAGGGGTGCTTCTTGAGCAATTACTGTAAGCCCAAAAGTAACACAAGAAGCTGCTTTAAGGGTGAATTAGGTTGCCTCTAAAAGCAATCCTTTTAATGTGGTTAATGAAAATTTGAACTTTATTCGTCAAATAAAAACTTGAACACAAATAATCAAAGATAAATATTCAATCTATCAAAGCTTAAAGACAAATGAGAGTAATAAAGAGTGAGATAAATAATTTCAAATCAAACTTCCAAACTCCTCAAGCTTGAAGTGTACCTCTTCAAATAAAGTGAGGCAATAACTTTCTTGTACACAAAGTAGGATGAGCATTTACACCAACTAAGTCCCTCTAGTTGAGCCAAAGGATTTTATATCACAACCTCACTTTTGTAGACTTGCTATCCCTCTACTCTTACACTTGAAGATCACTTACTAGTCTACTCTTGCTTACACTAATTCCCTCTAGTTGAGCCAAGAGTTCTATTCTTCCCAAACCAATACAACCAACTCTATTTTAGACTATTTCTCCCCAAAAAGCTCTCACAAGTGTTTGTATTGAATGTAGTAGTTCTTTGTTGCTACTTCATTTTGATGGCCTTTGGCTATTTATAGATAAAAGATGTGCTAAAATTTGAGTTCCAACGGTCAAAAAAATAGTTGTTAAAAACAAGCCATTACTTCTGATCATACATCCTAAAGCTTCATGAACAGTGTTTCGGATGATCATATGCATCCTACAGCTTGATAGAAATTTCTTCATTTCGATCTTCTTTCTTCGGACAAACTTAAGCATCCGATCTTTTTGGCTTCGGATTCCTTCTTTTGGATGGTCTTTTCCGTCCAAAGAACTGTCCTTCAAACAGTTTTCTGTGTCCGAAAGATGTGTTCTTCCTTCGGTGTTCTCTGGTCATGTTGCAGACGCTTCCTTGCATCCTAGCCTTGTTCCTACGGATGATCCTTAGCGTCTGAACTACCTGTTACTTTAAGAGCTTCCTGCACACTCAACTTTAAACCATTAGATGGAATTTGTCATCATCAAAACATAATTGGGATGATGATATAATCAACTGGATAATTTTAAAACAGTTCTCTTTTACACCATAAGAAACAAAGCATAAGACAAGAAGTTTTGTCCATTATTCTCCCCCTTTCGGCATCATCAAAACACAAGTAGTATAAAGTAATTTATACACACGAGACCTAGGAGTACCAAAATACATAAGGAACAACACATACAATCTCCTCCTTAATTAAGGCCACATCAAGTATCAAATATCTCTCCATTAAACTATGTATGCAATTCAAGTAAGTACATGGAAGATAAGTCAAGTTTAAAATATATCTTTCCTTCAAGAATATATAACAAGTAGAAACGAGGAAATTTAAGAAAAGGATTAACATTAAGACATTTTTCACTCATTCCTTTCCAAAAGACATCATCAATTCAATGGAGCATATGTGAGGCAATCTCTTGTGAGACAAATTAGTTTCTAACATATAAGCCATTAGAAAAAAGATTGCTCCCCCTTTGTTTTTCAAGTAGTGACTTAATATAGACAACTTTGGGAATACTCATAACCAAGCATTCTAAAGTTTAAGAAAAAACAAATTCAATCACATAGTTGACCAAAACTCAAGAGAACATACTTCACATTATCAAATGAAATCACAATCTTGACAAAAATTTTAAATGTTACCCATTTCAATTGATTTTGTTTTCACGTCATCTTTGCTCATATGCTTTGAATACCCTCCATTGATGATCCATCTTGATTCCTTGGTGCTCTCCAAGCATACCTACTCACAAAGTTATGCCACAACTTTTGGTACCTAAACTTTCTTGGGTCTAATTGGGTTAGTAACATGCTTGATTACCCAAATTGTCTACATTCCAAATTTCGCATTTTGTTTAACATAGCAATCATTTTCACATGTCCATGTTGATGACAATAATTTCAAATAATATTATTATTGCCATAAAAAGAAGATTTAGATTTTACAAAGCATAAACCATCCTTTCTAAAGGTGGCAAAATTCCTATTGATAAGCATGTTTCTAGTCCTTTTCCTTTCAACAATATTTTGTTTTTCTTTTTGCAAGAAATGGAGCCAAGATCATCTATTATTTTTCTCAATAATAATTGCTCTTCCATAAATTTTTTCATAAAACTTTGTCTTTTCATCCAACTTTCTTTTCAAATCAAATCCATTTTTCTTCAAAGAAGCATTTTCTTTTGTCAACCTATTATTTTCATGCACAAACTTGGAATTAGAACTTACTAAAGCATTAACTGTAATATTTAACTCTTTTTTTCTAGCATATGAATATTTTAGACTCTCATAAATTTTTAAAATAAAATTTTCAACATCATCATCATCGTCATCACAACAAAAATCATAACTAGAAGATACCTTATTATTGCCAAGAGCCATAAAAGCCATTTGTGTCGCCTCATGTTCTTCTTCATCTTCTCCATCCGAATTGCAATCTTGCCATGTTATTTGGAAGTTACTGAAGTAAAGCTTTCTTGAGTCTTTTTTCTTTTTTGATGAACAGTCATTTGCAAGGTGTCCCGATTTGCCATATTCATAGCATTTTTCACTTGACTCGTCTCTCTTGCTTGTATCTTTTTGTTTATCCTTTAATGCTATGCCGCTTCTTGCCCTTGCTTCCTCATAATCTTGTACCTTATATTTCAACTTCAATTCAAAGAAGGTTAACGAATTAATCAAAGACTCAATAGGCATAGAATTTAAATTTTTAGACCTCTCTATGACAATGGATTTAGGTTCTCATTCCTTAGGTAAAGCATTCAAAATCCTTTTACTCTTTTCACCCAAAGAATATTCTTTACCTAAACCTTCCAAATCCTTTATAATATCATTGAACCTACAATACATTTTATCTGTATTCTCATGAGATTCCATATTGAAGGATTTGTATTTAGCCACAAGAAGCGACTTCTTTTGCTCTCTAATATATTCACTATCTTCATGGATGTCTTTCAATTTATCCCAAATTTCCTTAGCCGATTCGCAACCCTTAACTTTAATGGATTCATCCACATCTAAGGCATTGTACAAAATATTCATGACTTTAGCATTCAAAGTTAAATGCACTTACTATATCTTGTGCATTTAACTCATATCTAGTCTTAGACCTTAATTTATGTGTATTTGCATCAACAATATTAGCTTCTAGAAGACCTTCACTAGCAATTTACCACAAATAAATATCAATAGATTGAATAAATATTTCCATGCTTTCTCTCCAACTAACAAAATTAACACCATTAAACATGGGAGATCTAGTAATGGATTGCTCCTCTAGAAACAATGCATTATTGGTTGCCAATATCTTTTCTCTAAAGTTGGTTAAGCTCAATATTAGAGACCAAGATCTAATACCAATTGTTGGCCCAAAAGCAACCTAAGAAGATGGGGAGTGAATTAGGTTGTCTCTAAATACAATTCTTTGAATGTGCTTAATGAAAATTTAAACTTTATGCATCAAATAAACTCTTAAGCACAAATAATCAAAGATAAATATTCAATCAATCAAAGCTCAAAGACAAATGAAAATAATAAAGATTGAGATAAATAATTTCAATCCAAACTTCCAAACAAACTTTTCAACTTTGGAGTGTATATCCACTAGTGGTGCATCTTTAAAGAAGATGAGTCAATAACCTTCTTGTACACAAAGTACGATCACTCTTTGCACCAGCTAAATCCCTCTAGTTGAGCCAAAGGGTCTTACACCACAAGCTCACTTTTGTACACTTGTTATCCCTCCACTCTTACAATTGAAGATCATTCACTAGCTACTCTTGCTCACACTAACTCCCTCTAGTTGAGCCAACAGTTCTATTCTACCTAAACTAATACGACCCACTCTATTTTAACCAATTTCTCTCCAAATAGCTCTTACAAGTGTCTGTATTGAATGTAGTAGTTCTTCTCTTCATTTTGATGTCCTTTGTCTTTTTATAGATGAAAGATATGCTAAAATTTGAGTTCTATCGATAAAACAAAACTAATAGTTAACAGTGAAAAATTAGTCATTAGGAGTTCGAACGGTGGTTTGGACGTTCGATCACGCATCCTATAGTTTCATGTTTAGTTCGAATAGGTTTCGGACAGTCATATGCGTCCTATAGCTTGACAGAAATTTCTTCATTTCGAACTCCTTTCTTCAAATGGGCTTCAGCTTCCGATCCTTGTCTCGAACAGTCTATATAATGTAGACAAGAATGTTTAATGGTTAGGCATTGATAGTTAGAGAGAAAAGTGAAAATATGATTAAATGGGTTGAAATTGGTTAAGATATGTTATAAATCAGGATATATTTAACAGTCACATCCAATGCACATAACATTTTCTGTTTGTAATTGACAAAATTTTTAAATTTGTCCAAAATTGGTAGAAATGGAAAAGTTTGAGGATTCAATATGTTTTTTTTTCTTGGAACTTTGGAGAACAAAATAAACATGATCCAAACTTTAAGAGCTAAAATTACTTCTTTTTTTTTTTTCGTTTGGAACTTGAAATCAAGCACGTGACTTTTTCTATTTGTAATTGATGAAATTTTAAAATTTTTCCTAAATTCGTAGAAATTGAAAAGTTTGAGAATTAAATGTCTATTTTACTTGAAATTTTGGGAATAAAGATTGACCAGACCCAAATTTTATGGGTTAAAATTGTATTTTTTTTTAAAGTTATAAATGATTATAACTTACGAGATATTATAGTCTTATATATAATTATATTGTTAGTTATTAGATTATTGTTTATTAGTATATAATATAGTTTCACAATAAGTAAGTTATTTAACATTATTAAATTTTGTTAAATGAGTTCACAGTTGATGGCGGAATATTCATAGCTATAAAAGGATTTTGCTTTTAAGTAGCAGTGGGTCTCGCAATATTACGGGAGAGAAGGGAGACATTTTTTTGGGGACATTTTTGTTTAACTAATAGTTCCGTTTGAAATTATTTAGTTTATCATTGTCGGTATATATTTTTATATAAAAGACCAAACTTTATTCAATTTAGTAAGTAGTAATATTTTAAAAATGTTAAGTTCAGAAAATTAAAGCAAATGATATGTCTTTCATGTTTCTAATCATCTCAGTTGAGAGAAAATTTTATTCAAATCCTTTAGAATAATAGATTTTCTTAAATTAGTTGTAATATTACTTTGGAGGTGTAACTGAGTATACCATTAGTTATACTTTGGATGTAGATTTTCTCCAATTCTTTTTTCAGTTAGATGGTTAAGTATAAATTTATCCATTGAAAAATGTTACGTAGGAAAAATAGAAATGTTAATGTTTACTTCATGGGGTAAAATTGGCCAAAAGGATAATATTTAAAGAAAAATGTTACTTGGGAAAATAGAAAGTTAAAGAACTTGAGGGACTATACTATGAATTCTGAAATATAAATAAAATCAAATGTCTTCTCCAACAACCATCATCATCTTCTCTAGGCCATCATGGTCTTCTATTTCTCACAACCTCCATCTTTTTTTTATTGTTTGTTCTTTTAATTTTAAATTCTTAAGTAAATCAAATAAAATTTATATCAAGATGATTCTCGTAACTATTACAACACCATGTATGACAAAATTAATCAAGAGTTTATAAAAACACCACAAAAGTGTTTGAATTGAAAGTAAATACAAAAACCCACTTTCAAAAATTCATTTGCATTTTGACTTTAATTTTCTCTGATTTCCAACAAGGAAAACAGAATAGAGCACAAAATATCAGTGGTGAAACTTTGGGTGGCAGTGATCTTCCCAATTTTTTTTTTGAAATTTCAACATGTCAATTGGGGAGAAACCTCCACTAGTCTAGCCTACTCAATGATCTTCTATTATTTTTTTTGGCCTATTTATTGGTGAGCTAGTTTTGGCCTTTTTATTGTCAACTTCATCTTCTTTGTGAAAAATCATGACCCTATCTAGAAATTTTAACTTATTCCTCCAGCGACAGCGTATGGTAGAGCTTCCAAGGCAAGTTTGCTATGACCACTTGATTAAAGAAACTTCAAAACAACGTTGCTTTAATCAGGGAAGAACAACAAATATTCAGTCTTTCTTGGAAAATTTAAGCACATATAGAACATGTGAAAGTCACATTTTATAGTAATAAATTACCAACAGACTACTTAGTAGAGGAAATAAATAGAATAACCTCAACAATATAGTGCACAAAGAAATTTCAACGCTATAGAATAATAAGACAAGAAAAATAATGATGAATATAATTATTTATTTATCAAAAAAGAATGAGTTACAATGTCTAGAATCTCCTCCGATTCTTATCTTCAAGTATTCATTTGAGAGCCTCATGGCTAGATCTCAAACTTTAACTTGATCAAGAGCTCAATAGCTTGATCTCAAATTTTGACTTGATCGAAGGCCTCACAGATTGATCTTGGACTTTGATATGATCGAGCGCTTCACGGCTTGGTATAGAATGTTGACTCGGGAGCTTAATAGCTTAATCTTGATTCGGTTTTCCACTTCTTCAAACCTTGACTTGTGGAAGGTTTGAAGAATTTGTTAGAGGACTTCACATCTTGATATGTTGAAGACTTGAAGCACTTGAAGAATTTTGAAAGCTCTTGTGCTTCTAAGAATATATGTGTTGTAGATGCCTAGAGGTGACCCCTAATTATAGATGTAGGATGGGAGGGATTCGAATAATCTGACGTAATCTTATACCTAACTTTTGTCCTAAGAAACATGAAGTATAAAATAATTACACAATTTATGTATCATCTTTATCCCTTAAAGAGATAAAATAACAAGAGATATAGTCCCTCTAAAATATTATCTCCTATAGTAATACAAATACATAAGGGATATAATTACCTATAATACTATCTCTTTATTTATTTATTTATTATTTTAACACACTATTCACCATCCGATGAGATCAATTGAGATAAGTTTAACAGATCGGGTAATTATTTTACATCGCAAGGGGTAAAAGGAAAGAAAAGTTTCTATAGAAAAAAACTACCGTACTTCTTCCCGTGAAGTTATTTTACACTTGTCATCCCCGTACACTCGATGTGGGTGCATCTTATCCAAAATCAAATATTTTCAAAACTATTATAAACAAACAAATGAGATAAAAAAAAAAATAAATGAGACGTGAGAAATTATAAGAGGGAGAACTTGCCTAATAGCAGTTGGATTTCCAAAAGTAAAAGTATTACTGTGAAAGAAGGAAGAACGTATGGAAAAATTCATGTAAAAGAATTATATTTGTGTTCTACATCGATTTTGGAGTAATGGATATTAGGAAGGTAACTAATGAAGTGAAGATAGCAATTTGCAAAAGATGTGCCTCAATTTGCAAAAGATGAGCCACAATTAGATGTGTGGGAAACAACCTGAATAATTCACATGGACAGTGGTTTTTGATAATTAGGAATATCCTCAAAATTAGGAAGGAGTTTAAAGTGGAGTCCAAACTGACTCCTAGTAAAAAATGTGTTGGTTGTTTTTTTTTTTTTTTTCTTTTTGAATGCAATTAGGAAACCATTAAAAGTAGGAATGAGTCCAAAGGGAGAAAGTCTCCATACAATTGTGGGCTCATTCCCTTTATATATAGAAAGATTTCAAGGGGTAAAATAATTCCAGAAAATTCTACGATTTTTAAAAAAAAAACCCATTTCCTTATACTTTAAATACTTTTACAATACAACACCATATGTTTTAAAAGTTTATACTATATAAGTTTTTAAAATCAATGAACTGTTTTTCTAAAAACGAATGTAGAATTCCCCAATAATTTCACTATCTCTATTGTAAACAAACACCGAAAATTAGGGAAAACAATTTGAAGGAAAATTTTTCAATCAGAACAAACAGATCCTCCAAGTCCATTATTTTCTTCATTTAATTTTTAATATACTAGTTTGGAAGTATGTAAGTCGCACGTTGAAGTTATTTGAATCTTATTATTAGTAATGTATTTTCAAAATTAGTAAAGACAAAATTAAGTTTTAACTGTATTTATGATATTTTAAATCAATTTCAGTTGATATTTTTAAGTATTACATTTTTACTACATAAGAAAATTAAATGCTTAGGTCCATAGTGTCTTTGAATTTACAAGTAAAAGTAGTTGGTGGGTGTAATATTTTGAACCATTTACTGATAAAGAAAATAGGAGCATAGTGAAACATTGCTCATAAATTAAAAAAGGTTATTATAAATACAAAAATAATTTTTGATTGTATATATATGTAATATGGATAAAACCACGTGTTTAAACCATTAAAAAACATGTCTTGGAATGAGCTCTTTATTAGATTGATCTAGATATATATATAACTGTAACATCCGACGTCATGAGTTAATCGAATAACTTTTGACCCTTAATTAGGGGACCAAAAAATTGAAATTAAATTATTAATAGCCCAATGTTTAGGATATTATATATTCATACAATTCTTTTAACCTCACTGATGTGAGATAGGGATCTCACATTCATCCTACCTTAAGATCTTGCGTCCTTACAAGGCCCATTCCGGACTACCCTCGATTGTGTAGAACTTTAAAAATGGCTAATACGAACTCTAGAGATGGCTCCCGCCTATCAACGTAGCACATAACCCTACACCATATTTAGTTCCTGCACTCCTTTATGTAGTCACGACCCACTATCACTGGCCCATTCCTTCCGGACTACCCTCGATTGTGCAGAACTTTAAAGGTGGCTCATACGGACTCTAGAGATGGCTCCCGCCTGTCAATACATAGCTCTACACAATACTTAATTCCTGCACTCCCTTATGAAGTCACGACCCACTATCACTGGCCTAGACTCATCCCTTCCAGAGATGACACGGAATTCACTCTGATACTACATGTAACATCCTAGGCCGTAGGTTGACCTAATAACTTTTAGCCATAAGCCACTAGGTTAAAATGTTTAAACCAAGTTAATAATAGTTCAACATCTAAGATAGTATATATCTATACTATTCTTTTAACCCCACAATGTGGGATAGGGGTCTCACAACAACTTTCTTGACTTATAGTATAACAAACAAATTTTGTTAAGCACAAAAATCGTGTGAAAAATGAAAACATTTTCATGTTTCATTTAAATTAAATGATACATCATTTGTTCATTTCTTATTGTGAGAGCCACATAAATTTAAGGAATATACATCTCAATGTGTATGACTAATTTTGGGGGGACATTGTTCAAGAAAACTGAGGGTTCATACTCTTGAAACATATTCAAACTTTGATTAAAATTTCATTTAGTAGATCATGCATCTTTAATACATGTATCTAAAACGAAATAATATTTTACCAATCCAGCACTGTTTTAAATGTTTAATAACAAAAAATAATCAGAAAATGGAGTTGGCTATTTCTTCTATGAAAGATGGAAAATTTTATCTATATTAAGTCGGTCTTCCTTAACTATTATCCCCATGAATTTTGAGACTTCAAAATCATTTTTTATTAATAGTCTGCTAAGTCTTTATCCAATAGAAGTGTAATAAAAACTGCTTGCACTGTGTACTCTATTTGAAAGGCTAGAATCTCAATAGCTTTCTATCTGCTCAAAAAGTGGTGAAATTATCCCGCAAGTCCATGAAGCTACTGCAACATAGAAGGGGGTTCCATTATGTAAAACCAATTGGGGTATTGTCATGGAATGGGGATTGTCTCGTTGTCTTGTTTCTTTTGGATTGAGTTTATTCCTTTGTATTGTAATATTGTTTTGTTTGTTGTATTTGGAGACTTCAATGTACAAACTTCCTCCCGTGATAAATAAAAATTTTTACTTCTCAAAAAAGAAAAAGATAAATATTGAAGTGTCAGATGGACAAATGCGCTTCTTAATTTTGTAATTCCCATTGGATATAACTTTTAGGAATTCCTAAAATTTTAGTTTCATCCGTCTATTGGATGCTTTGAATGTTGTTAAACTAATTTTCTTCTAAATATAGTCCCTAAATAGGTGAAATCTTTACAATTGACATACTCAAAATGAATTAAGGGAAATTTAGACAAAAAAAAAAAAAAAAAAAAACCTTATGAAGCTCAACACATACATATGATTTGCTTTCTAATTTTATTTTTCAAGTATTACAATCGATATTTTAAAAAATTGTCTAATGTGTAGTTGACTCAATTTTTATGATTTTCTATTCTTTATGATATTTATTATTGTTCAACTATATATTAGAAAACATCATAATATTTTCTATAGATGTCTATAATACAAACTATTGCCTTCACATTATATGTTATATTGCACTTAGCAAAGTGATAGCACTCCAAACCTCTAAATCCATAACTGCACTCTAATGCTAATTATATAAACAAATACTAATAAAAAGTAAACTTCTCTTGAATGTTTATGATCAGGTATAAATACCCTTATTTTTAATTTATTTACAACCATCCTGTTTTCTCCTATATTATAATTGAAATGAAACATAAGGGCATATTTGTCCGCTCAAATGATTAAAATCAATGAAAAAAATGTCACTAATAAATTTGGGAGTGCCAATATCAGCTTTCAATATGATAACATTGTGCCTGTTTTATCTGGGATATAAATATGAAATTATTGACAGATCTATCTTATGAATGAACCTCCAAAGTTGAAATATACTCTCAATGGTTTCCTTCTCCAGAACTCTCAACACTCGCGAATGGCAGTATCTCTAGGCCTCCAGCCATATATGGCTAGGGGTCAAGGAAATCAGCGTCCATTCACTGATATGGTGGCACAGCCTCAACACTTTCCATTCAAGATCAAGGAAAGTTCAACTAATAGGGGAGAACCAGCAATTTTTTTCTCAAAAGAGACGTTGCAAAACTTGCTGCTCCATTCAAATATGCTTGGGAAGTTCTCTCATGGAAGATCTAATATAGATGTGATTAGGAAGAAGTTTACCAGGTCAGGGTATAAGGGACCCTATACATTGGGGCTTCTAGACTGCAAACACTTTTTCATAAGATTTAGGTTGGAGGAGGTCTTCCAAGAATGCTGGACGAAAAGAATTTGGGTGTTTCAGGGCTTTCTAATGTGAGTCTTTAAGTGAACAACGGATTCTCAAACAGATGTGGAATCCTTCAGACACCCACATTAGACGAGCTTAGAGGGACTTCCAGGACACTATTTTGATAAAGCCTCACTCTTGTCCATTGCCCAGTGCTATTGGAAAACCTCTATAGATTGACCTGTATAGATGCTCCAACTGCTGCTTTGTCTAGGCCTAGTGTTGCTCGCGTTTGTATTGATCTATATGTCCTTGATGAACTTCCCATGCAGATCTGGATTGACAAAGGGGAGTTGAGGTTTTGGCAATCAGTAACCATTAGAATCTACCTTTATACTGCACCCAGTGTCATAGGATGGGTCATGCCATTTAGCAATAAAGACGCAACTTCCAAAGTAGAAACCAATAGAACCAATTGACAAGCCAGAAAAGAAAAGGCCAATCGAGATTTGGCAAAAAAAAAAGACACTTAACACCCTAAGCTAGCAAAGGATCCTCAGGTAACCATAGCCCTCGAAAACCCCAAAGCTCCTAATAGCGAGATGTAGAAACTAAACCAGCACTTCAGCTTTAGTTTTAGATTATATGCTGAACTAAAAACACTTATGGTGCACTAAAATAAACGAACAAAGGAGATGGAAATTGCTGTTATGTGGATACTTTTTATTGAAGTAATACTTCAGCTTTTATAATAGCTTACAGCCTGATAAGCACTGAAACACATTCTCCACGTCTAACTGTTAACAACCAAATAACAACTAGCCTAAGGACTCGGTAAAAAGAATAACAAACTCAACAACTAAAATAATTATCTTGAACAAGCAATGGACTTGGTCAAAATGTCGACCAGCTGCTGGTGTTGTGAGCTCAACACTCCCCCTCAACACCAACTTTTGTTTTCTTTATCACGCCAAGTTGAAGACGTAAGGTTCCAAACTTACTGCCACTCAAACTTTGGTGAACAAGTCCACCGCTTGATCTTTTGTTCTAATATACTTGAACTCCACCTCTTCTTCACGGACCTTCTCTCGGATAAAATGGTAATGCACTTCGACATGTTTAGTCCTCGTATGGAAGACAGGATTTTCTGCCAGGCGTATTGCTGACTAATTGTCGTAATACAAAGGTATTGCAAATTCTACTGGCTGATGCAAATCTTTTAGTAGTTGGACAAGCCACACACTTTCTTGAGCTGCCAATTGCTGCTGCTCAATATTCTTCCTCTGTTGTTGATAAGAACACAGTTGGATGTCGTTTTCTGCACAAGGAAACTGCTCCAGACCCAAGCATATAAACATACCCTGTGGTTGATCGTCTAGTGTCTCGATCACCAGCATAATCTGCATCACAAAATCCAAACAGTTTGCGGTCTCCTTTCTTTTTATACATGATGCCATTGTCAAGTGTGTTCTTTATATATCTCATAATTTGATGGTCAGCTTCTAAATGATGCTTCTTAGGGTTCTGCATGTATCAACTTACCACTCCAACTGCATGGCATATGTGAAACCCAGTATTTTACTAGCCTTGTTCTTTGATTTTTAACTGGTTTAAAATGTTTTTCATATTATTTTTAGTCATAAAGTACTTCAACTTATTCGTTTTTCAATTCGGCAAATTTTTCTGTTTACGCGATTTCGGTTTCGGCGGGTAAACGGGTCAAAAAATTGGACTAAGTGTAATTAGTACATTATGGTGTGTGAGCTATTTGTTGTATGATGGCTGAATTATTCAGAAAAAAATGATAATGCAGTAGCAAAAATTAGTTTTTGGGCTAAATAGTCAACTTGGAAACTATACACATCAAATGTGGAACTATTTGATACAACCTTCTCTTATACAATCTTTTTAGTCTTCTTCTTGCTTTAATCCAAAAGTTCCTCATTTCTCCTAGCTGCTGGCCGAACTTCTCTTCCCCATTTTCCCCCAAAATTTTCTTGGATATCAAGTATAAATCACTTGGAAGGTAAGATTTTATGTATTTTAGCACTTTATGGCTTATGGGCTTTATGATCCAAGCTTTAAGAAAGTTTTGTAGGAGAAAATGGCCGAAGAAAAGTTCTCTTTGCAGCCTTATATGTTATGATTTATGTATGTTATGGGTTGTTTTTAGTGTTTTGGAGGTTGGGAAGTGATTGGGGTTGATTTTTAACAACTTTCCACGGTTAGATTACATATTTTAAGATTATGAGTTGGGGTTTTGTCTTCCATATGTGGCCCTGCCAAAAAAAGAGTGTTATGCTATGAATGCTTATGTCTATGTATATAATGATGTTTTAAGAGTGTTTTAGCTCTGTAACTGGATAGGAATTGAGACTTGAAACCAAGTGGAACAAATTTCCCTTCATTTTGTAAGTAAGCGGAAGTTTGGCGCAGCTAGGATAATTTGGATAATTGGTTATGTTTGAAGGGTCTTTAATGATCTTTTGATGGTTTTAGGTGTTTTCCTTTGTTGTGGGATGCTATTGATATAGTCCCGGCTATTGCTCCGGTGAATCTTTCCGTTTATGCATTGGTTGGTTAGAATATGTTGTTTTGAGTTGGGTTGTAACCAAGGTCCCTTGAATACCTTGGAATTGGATTTTATTGGCAGGGAGGATAACCTACTTATAGCCTAGGGAGGCGAAGTTTTTTCGGTTTTTGGAAAACGAGCTTATTATCTCCTAATCTAGTCAGTAAAGAATTCTGTCTCTTATACTAATCTAGATGTTTGACTGGGGTTTTAGCTTGTCGCAACCAACCTACCGCCGGCGATCGCGTTCTGTGATCATTTGTGCAGTTTTTGCTTTGATAGGTGGGTAACATAGACCCTCTTCCACTTGTATTTTGTTTAATGACTTTCGAAATATGTTTGGATGGATTTTAGAATGTGTATGATGTTTGGAACTGCACTTTTACCAAGTTTTGGAACTATTACATATGAAATTGGGACCAAGCTATTTTATGTTAATCAATTGATATGTTTGCAAACTCTTTTGATATGAAAGTATTTTATGACTGTTTTGGCTCATAGGTGACCTAGGTATATAATTTTGGATGTGTTTGGAAATGTTTGATTTGGGGAGAACCGATTCTATAGTCATCCATGGGACTACAAGTTCGCTATGCTTTAGCATACTATGTTTTGAAATGATTGGATCTTTTTGGCTATGTTTTGGACATGCCTGACGTTTAAATGGCATGATACATTTTAGAAACTACTTATGATTATGGTTTATTGACGTTTAAATGGCATGAGACATTTTAGAAACTGCTTCATGACTATGGTTTTCACAAATGTTATTATCTTTATGTTTTCTTTTATCGCAATGCTTGGCCCCATTTGAAGAGCTTTTATGATATCCACTGAGCTAAGTTATGCTCACCCCACGTGATTTATAATTTTTAGATTAGGTGCTCGTTATTGACTCTCATCACGAAGCACAAATGTAGATTCATTGGAGCCAGAAGTTAAAAAGGTAGGACTCTGCGGATAATCTTCCAAGCTTCTCTTTTGTTTGTGTCTCTTATACACATCTAGATAGGTATTTGACAGATGAACTTTGTTTTTATTATAGCATCTTTTGTACTAAGAAGGAATTTTCAAAATTCGTCTCTTTGTACAAATGAAATATTGTGTATAAGAGACACATGTTTATGTGTATAAGAGACAGCTAGATGTGTATAAGTGTATGTCGTTTGTGCCTTGCACTTTGGGCCGGTGTACCATTAGCGCGGCGTGTTACGGTCCCGTTTTTGGGGCGTGACAGCATATGTCAAATCTGGTTACAGTTAGATAAATCAGACTCCTTACTATCTGTCGGTACATAGTTGCATCCTTCAAATCTTTTCCTTCATGCATAGTCATTTTGGCATTTGGTTCCATCGATGTTAACATTGATTTGCATTCAAGCATTCCAAACCTTTTTAACAAGTCTCTGGAGTACTTTTGCTGGTGGAGAAAAATTCCTTCTTGGTTAGATCAATCTCTAAGCCAAGAAAGTGGTTAAGCTGCCCAAGTTCTTTAATTTGGAACCTCACTGACAAATTCTCTTTTATTTGAAGAATCCTTTCTTCACAATTTCTTATTATGACCAAATCATCCACATACACTAATACAATGCTAGTTTCTTTCCTTTAATTTTAACAAATAGGCTAGAATCTATAGATGTAACCGAATAGCCATTGTAAATTAGAAATTTAGCAATCTTACCATACCACACTCTGGGTGCTTGCTTCAGTCCATAAAGTGCCTTTCAAAGTTTGCACACGTAATCAGGATGCTCTTGACTCTAAAAACCCATTGGTTGATTCATGTAGATTTCTCAATTCAGCTGCCCATGTAGAAATGCATTCTTCACGTCCATTTGCCACAGTTTCCAGCCATTGATAGCTGCAAGTGCAAGTAAGACTCGAACCGTTGTAAGCTTTGCAATATCAAGCTGGACTGAATTTTTCATCATAGTCCAGTCCATATTCCTAGGAAAATCCTCTAGCTACAAATCGGGCCTTGTGTCTTTCAACTGATCCATCTGTACGGCGCTTTATCTTATACACCCATTTACAAGAAATAGGCTTCATATCCTTCGACTTGGGCCTTAGTTCCCTTGCCTTTTTGTTTTAATGCATCAATTACTTTTTGCATGGCTTTAGGAACTTTGAATTGCTTCTTCAAAAGTCTTGGGTTCCTTCTCATTTATTTCTTCTAAAATGGCGGCATTGGCATATTTAGGATTGGGTTTCTTGATTGATCTTCTTAGCAGAACTGATACCACTTCTTCATTGGACTTCCCTTCCTTATTCTGTGGTTGATATACACCAATCTGCCAGGGTGTTTGAATCACGCCTTCTTCAGTATTGCCTTCATTGTTGGTGCATTCAATCTCATCTAAACTCATCTCTGAATCATCTGAATATGGGAGATCTCCTTTACATCTTTAAGAATATCCAAGAGATCCGATATTGGTTCCTTGTTCAAAGACCACCATGAAAAGGCTTCATCAAATACTACTTTCCGAGATGTATAACACTCATCGGTTGCGGGATCACAACATCTCCAACTTTTTCTTTGGCTGTCATATCCTACAAAAATGCACCTAACAGCCTTTTTGTCCATCTTGTCACGTAAATGGTTAGGTACAAAAACAAAGCATATACAATCAAAAGCTCGGAAGTAATTAACTGTAGGTTTTATGTTCCATAAATTTTCAAAAGGTGAAAGGAATGACAACCTTTGTTGAGGAAGCCTGTTGGTCACATATGTTGCTGTCCTCATTGCATCTGCCCAATACCTTCCTGGAACTTTTTTTCGTGCAGCATACTTCGACAAATTTCCACAAGATGCCTATTCTATCTCTCAACAATGCTGTTTTGCTACGGTGTGTTGGCACAAGTGAACTGATGATAGATTTGACTCTCCTTTAGGTGCTTTGTGAACTCAGCTAAACTGTATTCTCAGAGCCTCCATTGTCTGTAAGCAAGATGCGAATTTTCTTGCCTACTTCTCCCTTAGCTGATTCCTTGAAATCTTTAAATTTTGAGAATGTGTCAGATTTTTCTTTAATGAAGAAAACCCACAAATACATGGAGAAGTATCAATAAAAGTCCTCATATACTTCAATCCACCAATTGATGGTTGCTTGATAGGTCCAAATCCATCTTAATGAACCAGCTCCAGTGGCGCTTTGGTTTTGAATTTTGACTTCTTGTATGGTAATTGATGCGCTTTTCCATATTGACAACCTGCACATATTGTATCCATCTTTACTTCAAGTTGGGGAAGTCTTCTCAACATTGATTTTCTCATCATCGTATCCAGCTTTGAGTAACTCACATGGCCTAATTGCATATGCCATAAATCTGGAGTCTCATTTCTTTTTGCCTTGTCTATATATGATGTTTCTGGAGTCATCACATAGATTGAATCTAGTTTCTGTCCCCTCATTATTGGTTCTCCTATAATCTGAAGATATTCAAAATACCTGCATATCTTTTAGACCAAACAAGACATACTGGCCTGAATAAGTTAGCTGTGGTACCGAAAGAAGATTTTTTCCCATACCTAGTACATGGTAGACATTATGAAGTGGAACTTCTTTGTCACTAGTTTGAGAGAAAATCACAGTGTTACCAATGTGTGCTATTGGCAACTTTGAGTTGTCGGCTGTTATCACCACACGACTTCCCTTGTATTCGGACAAATTTTGCAATTTCTCTTTGTCACCTCTCATGTGGTTTGAACATCCCAAGTCCACAATCCAGTCTTTCTCATAGTCAATCTTTTTAGACATTGATATAGTGAGAGCCAACTCCTCTTCTTCTACAACAAACAATGCTTCTGCATCCCACTCTTCTTTATTTTTGGAGGTAGCAGTATTACTTTCTACGGATATTTTTCCCAACCAGCAAGATTTAGCCATATGTCCCTTCTTCCCGCAATTGTAACACTTCCCTTCAAACTTCTTGCCTTTACCTTGGTTCGTTTGAAGCTCCCCTTCCACGAGTGCTCCTTTCATCTATTTGACCACTTGCCTTGTCTTCAGTTTTCCTAGACTGAATGTCGTTTGGAGCTTTGCTTGCTTCTGTTGACATAAAGTGCTTCCTCGTCACCCTTTTGTGTCGCTGCTCCTATTTGTTTTGCCAATGCTTCTTCATCAGTAAGTAGGTTCTCAAACTCAACAAGTGACGGTTGGTTTGGCTATCCTTGTACTGCAGTAACAAAACCTCTATACTCAGGTCTCAAACCATGAATAATTATCCTTTTTTATTATGGTTTCACCTATTAGAGTAGTATGATCCAATTCAGAAATCTCACAGCAAATCAGCTTCACTTTGTGGAAATACTGAGCAATTAGCATCTTGTTGCGCTATTGACAACAATTCATTCTCTAGAAGTTGCAACCTTGTATCATTCTTCTTAGAGAAAAGCACGTCAAGTATATCCCATGCTTCTTTTGGTGTTTTGGCATCACGAATGTGTTTCAGTGCTACATTTCCTCATCAACTATTGTTTTGAGAGCAAACATTGCTTTGCCTGCTTTAATCTTCCAATTCTTCAACGTCCGTTTCCATCTTCTGCCTCTGGTTGTGCAGTTTCACTACCATTAACAACTTCCCAAAGATCTTGGTCTTGAAGGTAAGACATCATACATGTTACCCATGTATTATAGTTCTGGTTATTGAGCTTCTTGATCCCACCAATTACTTGAGGATCATTCATTATGCTGACCAACCTGGCTTTGATACCAGAATGTAGAAACTGAACCAGCACTTCATCTTTAGTTTTAGATTATTTGTTGAACTAAAAACACTTCTGGTGCAGTAAAACAAAAGAACAAAGGAGATGGAAATTGCTGTTATGAGGATACTTTTTATTCAAGTAATGCTTCAGCTTTTATAAGCTTATAGCCTGATAAGCACTCAAACACATTATGTATAACTATTAACAACCAAATAACAACAAGCCTGAGGACTCGGTAAAAGGAATAACAAACTCAATTTTGACAGCTAATATAATTATCTTGAATAAGCAATAGACATGGTCAAAATGTGGACCGGCGGCTGGTGTTGTGCCCTCAAGAGGTTATTGTATCGGATGGACCTGATCAACCTGAAGTGTGCAACAATTATGAAATCCTTCCAATGTAGCAAAAAAGAACAGTGGAGGAAGAAGCTACTATAAACGAAGAGGAGGATGAGGAGGAAAAAGGTTTTTTCGAATTGTTTAAATAGATCAAGATCTGTTTATTGCTGACCAACCCCCATTACATTCCCGCAACCAATTCTCCTTATATGCTGGACAATTTTCTGATCATAATGGTTTTCAGCTAGTTTTATTGAGGAAAGAAAAAAGGAAGAAAAAACACTTGGTTACGCAGCCCCTTATTACATGTAGTACACTTTGTGCTACAGGTACAGACCACCAAGTTTCCCAATGATAAATACAATGGTATGGAATGCTTGTGGTACAGCAAATAAGACCTATCTCAAGCGTACAAAATTTTCAATTCGTGAAAAAATAAAATACTCTCTCCGTTTCATTTTGTATGTCCCTCTTTCTATTTTTATCCCAAATAATTTGTCACTCCTTAAAATGGCAAAATTTTAAAGGTCATTTTACCTATTTTATCCTTCATGCAAGTTCCAAAAACATAGCACTAAATTCATGTTTCAACATTAATTACTCTCACAAGTCATTTCAAAATTTGAAACTCCAAAATCAATTAACAAATTTTGTAACTTAATTGAAGGAAAATTGTGGATAAAGCATCTTATTAATGGGTCAAACACTAATTTTTCTTAAACTATGTGTAAGTTTTACAATGCCAAATAAAGTGGGATAGAGGGAGTAGTGTTTTTGGTCCTAATTGATCATATGGTTGATAGGGTTCAAAAATTGATGATTTCAAAATAAAATTTAGTTTTGATTGTTCTTTTAGTAATTTGAAAAACAAGATTTGGCTGTTTTGGAATTCTTGCTTCATAGTTAATATTATTCAAGACTATGAGCAAATGGTCAATGTCCCTAATCTGCTCAAAGTATCTCATTCTCACAGCTTGTTCTTCTCTATTTGTTTACACAAAATGTACGAGGGTTGAAAGAAGATTCATGTGGGATTAGATAAGTGACATTGCTGACACTCCGAATAGGACTCCCTGGCTTATAGGGGTGACTTCTGTTATGTGACTTTGTCCCGCATTGATTATGTTAAGAAGAGTTGTGTAGGCCTTGGTCTTAAAAATAGAGACATAGACTTTGGGTTTATGTACCAAACACTAAATATAAGAGAGCTTAGTCGGCTATTGGGCCTTGTTGGTCATTAAGCCTTTTGTCTTTATTTTGGCATTTCTTGTGTTTTTGTACTAGTGCTTTTATGGGTTTAGGGGCACTCTCCTAAAGCTTTTGTATTATTCTCATATAGTAAAATTTTTGCTCGCTTTCGCCCGTGGATGTAGATCTTTCAACCGAACCACGTAAATCTGGTGTCTCCCTTTTATTTTCTCTATTATTTTGTTATCGTTTGTTGTCTGGATTTGTCTCGAGCTTTTGTCAATTTCCTAGGATCTTCCCTACCAAACTGGTATCAGAGCTTCTAGGAAAAGTTTTGAGATATTATGACGATAACAAAGACCCATGTGGAGAAATTTGACCGAAGTGTCAACTTTGGAATGTGGCAGCTCAAGATGGAGGCTATCTTGATTCAAGATGGTGTGGACATAGTGCTTCCTGGAGTGGAGAAAAAGCCAGATAAGATGACGGTAGAGGATTTTGAGGACCTTGATAAAACGGCCAGATCAGGTATTATCCCAAATTTTTCTGATGAGCTTTTAAGGTAGGTTGCTACTGAGACGACAACAAAAGGTATGTGAGATAAACTGAAGACTTTGTATATGAAGAAAACAATTGAGAATCTGCTCTATTTAAAGCAAACCCTTTACATGCTTCGAATGACTGAAGGTACATCTATACTCTCACATCTTGATAAATTTGATTCCATTGTTATGGATTTGGGGAATATAGATGTGAAAATTGATGATGAGGATCATGCCCTTTTGTTGTTATGCTCTCTTCCCCTATCATTTAAACATTTTCGTGATACTATGATTTATGGTAAAGAAATAATCTCGTATCGTGAAATTAAATATGCTTTAAAATCTAAGGAGCAAATTGATAGGGATATAATTGGGAAAATTGGTGTAATCAGGCTGAAGGCATGGTTGCAAGGGATAGATCTGAAAAAAGACTTTGACAGTAGTAAATCAAAATCTATATCTGAATCCAGACATAAAAATTTGGTATGCAATTATTGTCGTAAAAAGGGGCACATTAAGTTTGAATGCTTCAGGTTGAAAAATAAAGATAAGCATACGGAGAAATCTAACTAGAAAAATATTGATACTGCCGAGGCTAGTACACATCAGCTGATGAGAGTGATGAAAATATTTTCTTTGTCACTGATGATAGAACAAGGTCTAAAACTGAGTGGATTTTAGATTCGGAATGCTATTATCACATGTGTCCCCATAAAGATTTGTTTTCCACTTATGAAAGCAAATCTTGTAATGGTGGAATTATTTTTATGGGCAACAATGTCGTTTGTGATGTTGTTGGTAAGGGTACAATCCAGATTAAAATGCATGATGGTATTGTGAGGACACTCACTAATGTTAGACATGTTCCTGATTTAAAAAAGAATCTCATACCTTTAGGCACCTTAGAGTCTCTTGGGTGCAAATATGCAGCTGAATGTGCAGTTATGAAAGTCTGTAAGGGTGCTCTTCTTATTATGAAAGCTTGCAGGTCTGGTACTTTGTATATTTTGTAGGGTTCTACTGTCACAGGTTCCACAACAGTATCTTAATCATCTTTGTCTAATTCTGACATCACCAAATTATGGCATGTTCGGGGCACATGAGCGAGAAAGGTTTGACTCTGTTGAGCAAAAGAGGACTTCTTTGTTGGCAAAGTACCGGAGTGATGGATTTTTGTGAACATTGTGTCTTTGGGAAGTAGAAGAGAGTCAACTTTAGTTCACCAGCAATCCACAGTACAAAAGATGTAAGACATTAGATTATATCCATTCTGATCTTTGGGGGCCAGCTCGTGTTCTATCTAAGGGTGGTGCCAGACATATGTTGACTTTTATTGATAATTATTCAAGGAAATTTTGGGTTTACTTTTTGAAATATAAAAATGATGTTTACCTAATTTTCAAACAATGGAAAGTTTTGATTGAGAAAACAGATATGTAAACAGATAAAGCGGCTTAGAACAGATAATGGCATAGAATTTTGTGAAGGCGAATTCAATGAATTTTGCAAAAATAAAGGAATTGTTCAGCACCATACAGTTAGGATGACGCCTCAGCAAAATGGTGTGGCGAACGTATGAACAGAACTCTTTTGGAGAGAGCCCGTTGTATGATCTCTAATGTAGGGTTGACAAAGAACTTTTGGGCAGAGGCGATCTCTACAGCTTGTCATATTGTCAATTGAGCTCCTTCTGTAGCTATTGATTTTAAGACTCCTGAAGAAGTTTGGTCAGGTACTCCTACTAATTATTCTGATTTGAAATTAGTTTTTGGGTGTCCAAGATATATGCATGTGAATGATGGAAAAAATTAGAGCTTAGAGGTAAAAAGTGTATTTTACTTGGTTATGCTTCTAGGGTGTAAGGCTACAGATGGTGTCTTGATCCTAAAACCCCAAAATTTGTAATTAGTAGAGATGTTACTTTTGATGAACTCTCTATGTTATCTTCGACAAAAGAGTCTTCTAGTTCTTGTGGTAAAGATGCAGATGATAATACGCAAAAACAAGTGGAGCTAGAGTTTAGTAGTTCTAGTCTTTCTCAATTAGCCTCTTCCAATCAGAAAAATCTAGTAGATGAATCAGACTCTATTGAAGAAGAACCAAAGGAGGAGGAGTATTTTATTGCCAATGATAGACCAAGGAGGGAGATTTGACCACCGCAGCAATATGCAAATTTAGTTGCATATGCTTTGTCAGTCACTGAAGAAACGGATGGAGTAGGTGAGCCTTCCACCTACTTTGACGCAGTTTCTTGTGATATTCGTTCTATGAACTGTTTAAGGTGTATGAAGTTTCATATTTCATTTTGTAAGCAGAACGGTAGAGACTTCATTTAACTTAGTTTGATCTAGGCCAGAGGCAGACCTACGTCAAGATAACCCTACCCTTGAAAGACTTTGGTAGTGCTCTTGGATCCGAATCCAAAATAATGAATCAGATGCCGAAAATAGACCAATTTTATATCACTCTTCAATTCGAATTAGCAAAAGCAATGTCTCCTTGCATAATGAAGAACTTGAGTCTCTCCGTAAAAATGAAACTTGGGTTCTTGTGAAGCCGCCTTTAGGTAAGAAAATTGTTGATTGCAAATAGGTCTTTAAGAAGAAGGAAGATCATCCAGGGATTGAAGATACAAGGTATAAAGTACGATTGGTTGCAAAGGGCTATAGTCAGGTACACGGTATTGATTTCAATGATGTGTTTTCACCTGTTGTTAAACATAGCTCTATTCGTGTTTTGCTTGCCTTAGTTGCCATGTATGATTTGGAATTGAAGTAACTTGATTGAATATGTCAAGACAGCTTTTCTATATGGTGAACTTGAAGAACATATATATGTGAGGCAACCTCAAGGATTTGAAATTGAAGGAAAAGAAAACCATGTTTGCTTGTTAAAGAAATCGTTGTACTGATTGAAGCAGTCTCCAAGACAGTGGTATAAGAGATTTGATTCCTTTATGTTGGGTCATGGTATTCAAGGAGCATGTACGATAGTTGTGTCTATTTCTGAAAATTAAATGATGATCATTTCATTTATTTGTTACTTTATGTTGATGACATGCTCATTGCTGCCAAGAGTTCAGTAGAAATTCACACTTTGAAGACACAGTTGACAAGTGAATTTGAAATGAAAGATTTGGGAGCACCTAAGAAGATTCTTGGCACGGAAATCAAGTGAGATCGAGGAGCTATGAAATTGTTCCTGACCCAAAAGCATTACCTTGAGAAAGTTTTGGAGAAATTGTTCCTCTTGTAAGTTATTTTTGACTTTCAGCTGCTCAATCACCACAATCAGATGCAGACAAGGAAGAAGGTTATATGGCACAGGTTCCATATTCTAGTGCAGTCGGCAGTATCATGTATGCAATGGTTTGTACACGTCCAGACATTTCACAAGCAGTTAGTGTTGTTAGCAGGTATATGTCTTGTCCTGAAAAAGAGCATTGGTAGGCTATGAAATGGATTCTCAGATATTTGAAAGGTACTTCAAACACTTGTTTGTAGTTTGGAAAAAATAGTGACACTTTGACTGGTATTATGGATTCTGATTACGCTAGGGATCTTGACAAAAAAAGATCACTTACTGGTTATGTATTTTACATTAGTAGTTGTGAAGTCAGTTGGAAAGCTACTTTACAACCTGTTGTGGCATTGTCTACTACAGAACCAAAATATATGGCCGTGACCAAGCAATCAAAGAAGCCTTGTGGTTGAGAGGTTTGTTTGGCGAGTTAAGTCTACATCATGGTGTTACTACAGTTTATTGTGATAGTCAAAGTGTAATTCACTTGACTAAAGATCAGATGAATATCATGACAGGACTAAGCACATTGATGTAAAGTTTCACTTCTTTCGGGATACTATTGCTGAGGGGAAAGTTCTTGTTCAAAAGATCAGTACCAAAGATAATCCTGCAGACATGTTTATGAAACATCTTATGGTTTACAAGTTCAAGGAATGCTTGGACTTGGTTGGCATTCGTTGTTGGTGATTAACCCCATTGGGGCTTTTGTGGAGAAGGTGGAGCAAGTTTTCTATTTTGCTATTTTGTGGATGTGGATACATTCCAAGGCGGAGATTTGTTATTTGGCTTTGTCCCACATTGATTAATGTTAAGGAGAGTTGTATAGCCTTGGTCTATAAATAGAGACCATAGGTTTTCGCCTTTTTGTACTAAGCACTAAACATAAGAGAGCTTAGTGGGCTATTGGGCCATATTAGCCATTAAGTCTTTTGTCTTTATTTTGGCTTTTCTTGTGTTTTTGTACTAGTGATTTTATGGGTTTAGAAGCACTCTCCTAAAGCTTTTGTAATTCTTCTCATATAGTAAAATTTTTGCTCGCTTTCGCCCGTGGACGTAGGTCTTTCGACCGAACCACTTAAATCTGGTGTCTCCCTTTTATTTTCTCTATTATTTTGTTATCGTTTGTTGTGGATTTGACTCAAACTTTTGTCAATTTCCTAGGATCTTCTAATAACTTCAACGTTATTCCTGAGGTAAACGAATAAGCCGGCTCATCCACACAGAATCTTATGTCCACGATTGAATTGGTTGATGCCCTAACAAATTGTGGCCTAAAAGGGATCAACTACTAAGGCAGTGTCTTTACATGGCACGGGGTTCAGAATGGTGCCTTAGTATGGAAATGTTAGGATAGAATACTCATGCACACAACCTAGGAGCTACTGTTTCCAGATAACTTTGTCTCACATATTAATAGAACCTCTTCTGACCATGACCCTTTCCTCCTAAAATGTGGTTTGAGCTCATCAGGATTCCCATGACCTTTCAAATTCCAAGAAATATGGAGTAATCAAGCAGTAATCAATTCCAGCAACTGATTAAGGACTCTCGGAGTATACGCTAGTAATTGGTGTCAATTGTGCTTCGTAAGTTGGTTTTTGCAAAATCCAAACTCGGCACACAAATTTATTTGAGTTTCGAGCCTTAATCGGGCCAGCCTAACCTCACAGATGTGAAGCCCATACTCGGCTAACAAAATTATTCGGGTTTTAATCGGGTTGACCCAATTTCTCATTATCTAATAAAAATTTGTAATTTTAGTATTTTGTACAACCGGTCAACACAATATAAAATAGTATGTATTACTTATGTCAATAAATAAATATTAACTATATCATTGAACCACATTATTTTAACTAAATTGACTAATGATGTTGGCTTATTATTTTTAGTTACTGAATTTAGTTACGGTAATAAAATACTAGAATCATTAACCATTATCCACATAAAATTAAGTAGTATTATTTAATTTAAGAAAAAATTAGTGTATATATATATATATATATATATATATATATATATTGGGCCGGGTTTTAATCGGATCGAGCCTGATAAAGCCCAAACTTAGCTCACAGTTTAATCGGGCCTAATATTTAGACTTAAGATCAGCTCAATTCACTTTAATGTAGGATCTGGTCTTTATTTGTCGGGTCGAACTTGGGCCAACTCTACCCCATCAACAGTCCTAACCACTGGTGTGACCCTTCTGTTTCACTGGCTTTCAAGTTGAAAAGGCTGAAGCACTTACTAAAGAGGTGAAACAAGAATACTTTTGGGATTATATTTCAAAACATGAAGAATGCTGAAGACATTGTCCTAGAAAAGGAACAGCAATTTGAGCAAAACCAAAGCCAGGAACTGCAATTTGAGCAAAACCAAAGCCAGGAACTAAGGTGTGAGCTTCAAAAAGGCCAAGCTACTCTAGAAGCTTGCTTGCTCAATGCTGAGATCTTCTTAAAGTAAAAATCCAGAGTTAAGTGGCAAAGGGAAGGGGATTCCAATTCTAGGTTTTTCTATGCGTCAGTACTGATCCGAAAAGTCAACGCTATCTATTCACAGGATCAAATCCTCAGGTGGTGACTCGATTGAAGGCAAAACCATGATTCAGAGAGAAGCAGTGAATTTTTATCAAAAATTTTTTTCAGATCATGGGAGTTGTTCAGAACCCAATCAATTTCTTTAACATCTGTCGAGGCTTCTATCTGACTAAGACCAAGAGCAATTTTCTGTGGAGATGTCTATGGAGAAAGTACAACAAGCTATCTTGCAGCTTGATGCACAATGCTTCTGGACATGATAGGTTTTCTGCATTCTTTTATGTCATGCTTTGGGATATTATTAAGTAAGGTGTCCTTGCAGCAACAAGTTTTTTCTTCTTAAGTAACTCTCTACCAATTTTTTTGGGTAGCACTCAACTTGTTTTGATCCCTAAAAGACAAAATCCATCTACATTTTCAGATTAGAGACCTGTAAGTCTGTATGGTTTTCAGCAAAATACTTTGCAAGATAATGGTTAACAAGTTGCAACCCGTTATGAATACCATAGCATCCAAAGAAGCAAATTGTCTTCATAAAGGGTAGAGATATAGCTGATAACATTCTTCTTGCCCAAGAGCTTATTTAGTCTATTGACAAAAAGACGAGATGTCATAATTTGATATTCAAAATAGATATGGACGAAGCATATGATAGGGTTTCTTGGAATTTCTTGTTTCAAGTGTGCTGAAGATTGGTTTTCTTAATAATCTTGTGTCTCTCCTCAAGTTCTCAATCTTGCTAGATGGTGCCTCCTGTGGTTTTTCCCCGGTAGAGGGGTGAGACAAGGAGACCTTTTGTCTCCTTTTCTATTTCTCACTACTACAGAAGCTCTCAGTCATGGCATTAAAACTTCGGTTGCTGAACATCAGTTAGAGCACTTTGACTTACCCAGCGCTGTCTTCCACTTCATCACTTGGCTTTTATTGATAACCTAATTATTTTTACCAAGGGATCCAAGAATTCACTTCTTACTTTAAAGAGTTTCTTCAGTTCTTTTGAAAAGGAATTTGGCCAGAAGGTTAACCGCGCCAAGAGCTCTTTCTTGACATCACAGAAGTTCTACTCACGACACTAATCACATGATTGAGAACATCTTAGGGCTCAAAAAGTCTTACCTATTGTAGACACCTATTTTTGTCCCTTAAGTTGTCCCCTATTTTCCTTTTAATTTGTCTCTCAATTTTCTTTTAATTTTTCTTTTTAATGTCTTTTTAACCTGTTCTTTGATTTTCTTTTAATTTACTCTTTAATTCCTTCTTAATTTATGTTATGATGTTTATCTGTATTCTTATGCATTTTATGCTTTTGAAATACTAAGAATGAGTTCTTTTATTATTGAATTTTTAGAAAAAAAAAAAACAAATTAAAAAAAAAAAAAAGTTCAGCGCGTGAACAGTACCACGCATACTGTTCACGCGCCGAACAATCAGCTTGAGCAGGAGCTGTTTTGGCCACGTTTTCTCTGCGTTTTTCACCCATTTTTCACCAAAAATTTCATGCCCATACTCCCCACATGACAAGGAATGGTCTTTGACCATTTTTTGCTGTACACTCAATCCAATTCATTAAAAGCACAAAAAATCAATCTAAAGTGGGAGGAAAAATTTTTTTGCAGAGCAAAAATTTTATCAAGCCTAAAAAACCTGCCAAACAGCCAACTTTGAGCCAAAATTCAATACGATCGGAGAGGAATTAGACTAAACTCAAGGAAGAAAAATTTTAGAGGGTTCCTGGGGCTACAACTTCCCTCTGTAAATATTAAGCAAAATCGTCCATTTGGAGGGTAAAAAACGTGGTAGAAAAAGGCTGTTGGTCCAGAGGATCTGCAGAAAAATTTCTAAGTCTGGAAAATTTTCCAGACAACCAACTTTGAGCCAAGATTTCAAGCGATGTAGGAGGAACTGGAGTAAACTCAAAGAATAAAAGTTGTAGAGGGTTCCTGGAGCTACAACTTCTCTTTTCAAACCCAAAGCAAAATCGTTTAGCTGGTGGGTCAAAAGCCTGCTGGAAGAAGGCTGGTAGCCCACAAAAATCTGCAAAAAAAAAAAAAAAAAGGAAAGGTTAGAAAAATTTTATTACTATTTTACTCCTCCAGATTTCAGTTTTTTTTTTATTTTAGCCCGAGAATATTTTCTTAAATTACATTTAGGCCCTTCTGATAGGGCCCACTTGATGCCACGTCATTGATGGCGTGGTATCACCAGATTGCGCCACGTCGTGGATGACGTGACACCACTAGATTGTGTCATGTCACGGTTGACGTGCATCACCAGATTGTGCCCCGTCACGGATGATGTGCCACTCCCCAGATTGCGCCACGTCAGCGATGACGTGGCATTTAAAAAAAAAAAAAATTTTATTTGCGTTTTGGCCCTCCAGATTTCAGATTTCTGCATTTTTAGCCCTCAAATAAATTTTTTAAATTACATTTGGGCCCTTAAGGAATTTTCTTTAATATTACTATTTTTTCTCATCAAATTTCTTCCAAATTACATGTTTTATGTCAATAACCACCAAGTTTTACTTTGATTTCTGTTTGGCATTTATAATACGTTTTAATTACCCTTTGATTGTAAAATTATATTGAGACACTTATGAGTATTAAGAGACCAATCACTCTTTGATTAAGTCTCTTATACACATCTAATTGTGTATACAGAGATTGGTGCTTTATTTTAATGTTTGTTGGTCTCAATATAATATTTATACCTTATCTTACTTGTTAAATTATGTGAATTTACTCTTTTGCCCTCAAATTTGGATTAGTTGCACAACTAGACGTTAAATATTTGAATCAAATTCAATTTAGCCCAGGACTTAATAATTGTATCAATAATATAAAATTGGGCTAGAAATAAACTCCGGCGTGCATGATAAATGACTATTTTGCCCCTTGGGAGTTAAAGGGCACTACAAACTCAATGTGTGCGACTTTTAATTGGACCCGGGCTAAATCTACCTGTCAATGTTAATATTTACCATTTATTTTCGTTTCCTCATTAACATGTACATATTTTATTACTTTTAAACTATCTCAAAGCACACGTATGTTCTACAAAGCCGGCAATAATGAATACTAAAATTGAAAAGAGAAACGCGATAAAATCACGCAACCGGTCCAATGCCGGGTAAAATGGGTGCCGAGGGAAATTCAAATCCATCCCAAACCTTCCCATTTTACAACAGGATTCCCGAACTCATTTTCTTGAGTTACGTGGACCAGGAGTCAATCTAAACTAGGGTTTATTTTCTTTTAAATTTTGATGTATTTATGCCTCCCGACGCACCAACACACCGAGTGGCGACTCCAGTCTTGTTTTCCCTAGTTTAGATTGTTTTTATACAATTCATAGTCGCATTAAAAGCCCCGTTACCTGTGGTAATAGGTGATTCATTTAAATTTGCAATAGACAGTAGGCAATTTATGTTTGTAAATTGAGAACGTGAAATAGGTGCATTAAATCACCTATTTTCGAGCACGTGTGTGGCAACGGTGAAATTCCCACCGGTGCCCTAGACATATGCCTGTCTCGGTAAGGGGGAGCGCGACAGCGTGGCGACTCCACTGGGGACTTTGAGAATCCGGGCGCACGATTTTAACGCGTTTCTCTCAATTTTACCCCGTTCATTATAAACCGGCTAATTTTTACCCATTTTGTGTGCTATGTTACCGGCTCTATACCTCATTTTGCGTGCCATATGCTATATGTTACTTTATTTGTGTTTTTCAATTAATTTGCACTTGTTTTAACGTATTTCACCATTTTTTCTTTCTTGTGTGCCGATTTATGGATTTTAGGTCTCGTTTTATGTGCCACATGCTATCTGTTACTTTCTTTGTTCTTTTCAAATTATTTTACACTTGTTTTACTATATTTCACTATGTTTGCTGTCTTGAGTGCCAATTTGCTCGATTTAGGTCTCGTTTTACGTGCCATATCCTATCTACTTATGGTGTGATTTGTTCTTGCTTTATTGTACATGTTTTAATATATCTTGCTATTATACCTGTTTGTGGTTAATTTGGGGGAAATTTTAGGGGTGTTGGGGTGCATCAAACTCTTTAGAGCCAAACGCGTTAAATTGTGTGAATCTTACCGCCTCCAAGTGAACACAGCATAACACATGTCTCATTTATTGCATGTCCTATTTTTGTGGGTGTCATTCCCACATTCCCTATAGGAATTAAGACGATCTACCCAATATGCGGCCGTGACACAATGTGCACGTAACGGTATTTGTGGCGATCAATGACCATCGACGCCAAGGCCCATCGGAATTGACAGATTTTAATTTTGGGCCCAAAGTCTGAAGGTTCGGGAACCAAACCCATCTAGATTGCATTAGTAAGCCAAGCCTCATATTCATATAGCTTAAACCATAGGGCAAAACTGTGTGGACCTTGTTTAGGACACTAGACACGAGGCGGTAGGACCCACCCATTTATCTGGCTTGTTATAGTAAATAGCTTTACAATTTTGTTATGTAATAGTAATTAGTTTTTCTGATTCGTATGATTTACTTTGGCCATGTACTTTGTATCTACTTCCCGCAAGAAAGAGTGCTTAAATTTTGAGTTTTGCATTGCATAAGCCTTAGGTAGGGTCAAAGGCATATGGTTGCCAGACTCAAACAGGAGACCCACCCCCGCGACATGTTTCCAAAGTTTCATTATCCCTTGTGTGCATTTAGGCTAACCCCAGCGTTGTAGGGCCACCGTAGGCTACTTATTGCATATCATTAGCCGTAGAAGGGATACCCTGTCGGATACCCTGTGTATAGAATTGCATACCTATCCCTAGGTACATGTGTATACAAAGGGATTTGCAAGCTTGCGTATTCATTTTATAAAGGCTCTGAAGAGGTACAAGCCTCAGGTAAGGCTAACATGTATTTCATGTAGATGAGGTTGAAAAGGAGGATCTTATCCAAGGGGTAGCCGAATTATTTGTAGGGGTAATTATTCAAGAGCAGACGGAGAAGGATGACACTGAGCTGCCATTTGCTGAGATCGACCAACTGCACAATTGGACATCTGATGATCTCCCTAGTCATAGGGAGTTTCGATGGCCCAAAATGACAATGCTTTTGATCCTTTGGATACTACCATTTATGGGGCCGATGAGTGCAATTTTGACATCACACCTGACCCTATTTCTACACAATCTGAGAGTGATGAGGACGAGTGTGATTTTGAAAATGAATTCGGGCGACATGAGGAAAAACCAAAGCCTAACTTGGAAGAAACAAAAACAGTAAACATTGGGACAGACACGAACGTAAGAGAGGTTAAAATTAGCATATATTTGACTAGAGGGTAGAGGAAAGAGATGATAGAATTTTTGATTTTGTTCCAAGACGTCTTTGTCTGGTCTTATGATGATATGCCAGGCATTTCAACAGATGTAGTGGTTCACAAACTTCCCACCGATCCTAAATGCCTACCTGTAAAGCAAAAGCCAAGGAAGTTTAAGCCGGAAATGAGTTTAAAGATCAAAGGCGTTTTATGCTTTTGAAATACTAAGATTGAGTTCTAATATTATTGAATTTTTTGAAAAACATAAAAAATAAAAAATAAAGTTCAGCACGTCCCTCGAACAGTACGCGCGTACTGTTCACGCGCCGAACAATCAGCTTTGACAGAGCTGTTTTGGCCACGTTTTCTCTGCGTTTTTCACCCATTTTTCACCAAAAATTTCAGATGCCCATACTCCCCACATGACAAGGAATGGTCTTTGACCATTTTTACACTCAATCCAATTCATTAAAAGCACAAAAAATCAGTCTAAAGTGGGAGGAAAAATTTTTCTGCAGAGAAAAAATTTTCTTAAGCCTAAAAAACCTGCCAAACAGCCAACTTTGAGCCAAAATTCCATACGATCGGAGAGGAATTAGACTAAAGTCAAAGAAGAAAAATTTTATACAGTTCCTGGGGCTACAACTTCCCTTTGTAAATATTAAGCAAAATCGTCCATTTGGAGGGTCAAAAACGTGGTAGAAAAAGGCTGTTGGTCCAGAGGATCTGCAGAAAAATTTTCTAGACAACCAACTTTGATCCAAGATTGCAAGCGATGTAGGAGGAACTGGAGTAAACTCAAAGAATACCCTCTACAAAAGTTGTAGAGGGTTCCTGGAGCTAAAACTTCTCTTTTCAAACCAGAAGCAAAATCATTCATGTGGTGGGTCAAAAGCGTGCTGGAAGAAGGCTGGTAGCCCACAAAAATCTGCAAAAAAAAAAAAAAAAGGAAAGGTTAGAAAAATTTTATTTCCATTTTACTCCTTCAGATTTCAGTTTTTTTTCATTTTAGACCGAGAATATTTTCTTAAATTACATTTAGGCCCACTTGATGCCACGTCAATGATGACGTGGCACCACCAGATTGTGCCACGTCACGGTTGACGTGCATCAACCAGATGTGTATAACTGTCACGGATACATGGAACAATGTGTATAAGAGACACGTCATCGATGACGTGGCCACCAGATTGCGCCACGTTCTCGATGACGTGGTACCACTAGATTGCGCCACGAACTGTCTCTTATACATCATCTAGATGTGCCACGTAAGAGACAGAGTGTACAATCAAAAAGCGAAGTCCAATATTTAGATGTTTATTTGCATTTTGCCCTCCAGATTTCATATTTCTGCATTTTTAGCCCACAAATAATTTTTTTAAATTACATTTAGGCCCTTAAGGAATTTTCTTTAATATTACTATTTTTTCTTTTCAAATTTCTTCCAAATTACATTTTTTATGTCAATAACCACCAAGTTTTACTTTGATTTCTGTTTGGCATTTTAATACGTTTAATTACCCTTTGATTGTGAAATTACTGTTTTGCCCTTATGAGTATTAAATTGTAAATAGACTTTGATCTTTGCACATATTTTTTGATTAATTACTTTTGTGATGATTGGTGCTTTATTTTAATGTTTGTTGGTCTCAATATAATATTTATGCCTTATCTTACTTGTTAAATTATGTGAATTTACTCTTTTGCCCTCAAATTTTGGATTAGTTGCACAACTAGACGTTAAGATATTTGAATCAAATTCACGACTATTTTGCCCTTGGGAGTTAAAGGGCATTACAAACTCAATGTGTGCGACTTTTAATTGGAACCGGGCTAAATCTACCTGTCAATGTTAATATTTACCATTTATTTTCGTTTCCTCATTAACATGTACATATTTTATTACTTTTAAACTATCTCAAAGCACACGTATGCTACAAAGCCGGCAATAATGAATACTAAAATTGAAAAGAGAAACGCGATAAAATCACGCAACCGGTCCAATGCCGGGTAAAGTGGGTGCCGAGGGAAATTCAAATCTCTTGTACCTCTTCAGTAGCCTTTATTGCCGGAACCCGCAACTGCTTTTACCATAGTTCACGCTGTCTCTTATACACATCTATGTGTATAATTTTCTTTTTAAATTTTGATGTATTTTTTGTGTCCCGGCGCACCAACACACCGGGTGGCGACTCCAGTCTTGTTTTCCCTAGTTTAGATTGTTTTTATACAATTCATAATCGCATTAAAAGCCCCGTTATGTAATAGTAAATAGGTGCTTTGGGGGGCGCGACACCTATCATTTCACTACCTAGGTTGTAACCTGCATAAGGGTAGAAATAAATGCTTTTTCTTCCATCCTATAATAGACATGGTTACTCGGAAACTATCAAGCTGGAAATCAAAGTTGTTATCTCAAGAGGGGAGGTTAACCTTGATAAAGCATGTACTATGATGCATTCCCATATACACACTAGTTATTCAGGCCTTCCAAAGGCTGTTTTGCAAAACTTGTACAGGATTTTTGCTAATTTTCTCTGGGGAGAAAAGCCTACAGCGAAAAGAATGCATAGGATGCTATCTACGAACTCACTCAAGAGAATGGACTGGGAGTTAGAACCCTTGAAGATATCTTAAAAGGCATTGAGCTTAAGGCTGTGGTAGAAATTCAGACATGCATCCTCTCTATGGGCAGACAATCAGACATGCATCCTCTCTATATGCTTTGTTTTTTAAATCAAAGTACACATCAAAATCATATCCTCGTGATAGTAAGAGGCTTTCTTTTGTTTCCCCTATCTGGAAAAGATTAATGCAAGTTAAAGAGTTCGTTGAGGAAAATATGCAGTTTTTGGTGAGGGATGGTGGTAGCTTTTTCTGGTGAGAGAACTAGTCAGGAGAGGGGAAGAATGAATCTGTTAGGACAACCCTCCCCCATTCTTACTCCAAAATGCCTACTCATAGAGTGTAAACTGGAACTATAATACTCTCCAACCGATTCTTGAACCTAGGTTCTTTCACTTTGATTAGGAGGAACTGTTCACTCTTTAGCATGGGAAGGATGCACTGGTGGGGTCGATAACTTCAACAGTGATTTTCTCAGTGTCTTCAACATAGGAACTAGTCAGGCAGAAAGGGTCTCTAATGCACTCGTGTTGGATCCAAGAGAATGATCTGGGATCCAGAAATCCCTAGCAAAGTCTCCATCTTCATGTGGAGAATGTTAAACAGTTTACTACCGATTAGTGACATTCTTCTAGCGAAGGGGTTTAATCAGGTTTCTAAATGTTCTTTCTATTCTCAATCAGAAACTAATGAGCATGTCTTTCTCAATTATCCCTTTGCAGCTAAGGTTTGGGAATAAATTGGCCAGTCATTCCTTATTCCAGCTCAGCTTTGCTCACTCCATCAAGATACGCAGCACTGATGATTTCATTCAAACAAACACTCAACTCCAGGTAGATGTCGCAAGCTCCTGCCGTCCATGGATGTAACATTTTAGTGAATGTTAACATGGTTAGAACTTCCGCAAGGTCTGTATTCCTCTTCGATGTGCTACTGGAGACTAGCATTTTCTATTTCTTTGAAATAAGTTAATGGTACTTGGCAGTTGGCACACAGCCAGTCTAATTTGGCCTCAACTGTAATCGCCGTGTTGGTTTTAAACAGCATTGGCATATTTAGCCAAGTCATTGCCATGTCTGTGAGGATAACTATAGTTTCAGATGCTGAGTTGATCATTTTGCTAGACAAAAACAATGGTTCTCTTTGTGGGGATACATACGAAAGTGTATTTACTGGTCAACATCTAAATATACACTTCGCTCATTGTACACTATTCTGATGTAGAATCTAGATGTTTACAATTTGTCTTCTATATTATGGTGTTAATGTATTATGAAACCACTTTTATTCACAATTTCACATTACACAAAAATTTAAAGTAAATTTGCATATTTACATTTCACAGAAATCCAAGCAAAATTTCACATAAACAGAGACAACAAAACTAAGAGCACTCTTAAAGTTTTAAATTGGAAGGTACTGTTTTGGAAATTCAAAAGTTACTGATTATGTATTTGATTTTAGGAATTAAATTTGATTGAAGTAAATTTTATTTCTATAATAAAATTCCATGCTCTTTTAAGAAATTAAAGAAGAATAAAAAGTACCTTCTGCAAATAAAGTTTCATAGGATGACTTTTAGAACTAGAATAGGAAACTAAATTTAGTTGGAACATAATTTTTACATATTAATATACTATACTATTGGAATTGCAAAAATATAAACAAGAATAACATATTAAAAATAGCATTTTCAAAAAAAAAGTAAATATTTTAGTGTATTATCATGCAATTTGCAATTGAAAATAACCTGATGAATACTAATGATCAATTTTTAGATTCCTTCGTTTTTAAATTAGTTTATAATTAATGATTTTTGGTCACCACATCCAAGTATGTGACACATGATACAAGGTTATTGTATCGTTAATTTACATAAAATATGATCTCTGTGTGTGTATTACATCACTTCATGATTTTAAAATAATTAAATAATTAATGTTAAAACTTTGAAACATGACAGTCTTGCAGCTCAGTTAGATATTTAAGGTGAACTAAAGAAGTCAAGAAACTAAAAAATAATAATAATAATTGAGACAAAATTCTCAAATTTCCAAAAAGATGTAAAAAATCATGGACTGCAATTAAAACAAATAAATAAAAAGGTTAAAACCAAAGCAGTCCTATGTTGGTACTACGTAGAAACAAACGAAAGATGTAACCGAATACGGTCAAAACCAACAATAATATTTCAAACTTACTAAAAATAATAAATCAGGACAAAATACATAGACATTACTTATTTAATAAATAAATAAATAAATAAAGCTTAATCAATTTTCATACATAGGCACTCTGACGTAGTATAAATCGACTAAATCGAAATAGGGTAAGGTTAGACATTGATGAGCATTTCCAGGTATAAAATATGTATTGTTCTTGACTTAGGACATTTGGTAAAATTGAAATTTGAAATATGAGATCTGAATACTAAAACTTAGTTAAAGTATTAAGTTGTTGAGGCCCACTCCATTTCAGTCTTAATTGATTTTAACAAAGTTTTCTTGTTTCTTAATTATATAGAAACATATTTACTACTCCTGCACTTGATATTATCCCTAAAATATGTGTGTATTTGTTAGAAAAAAAAAAAGGTAGGTCTCCCATTGACCCAATTTCTAATTTAAAAAAGGGAAGGTGATTATTCAAACATGGTGGTGATACAAATAGATGATTAATCAAATATGGAGTTGTAGGTGTCACAAACTCTAGCTCCTGATTGCACCTCATGGTACAACGTCCAGCTTTTCTCCTAAGATGATAAACACAAATGTCTCCATAAATAGAGATTGAGGAGCTCTTAGAAGATAAGGAGCTTGAAGCTCTCTCTCCAATCTCTATCTCTATTAAAATCATAGAAAAAATTTGAATTGTGGATTGTGTATGTTTTACATTTATGATTATACACTGACCTAAGCGCACGTGATTCAATCTAAAATATTCAAACTTTCACTATAATCATAAAACTCCAAATAAAAGGTAACTTTCTCATATTGGTATCAGAGCTGTGTATTGTTGAATTCGTGCTTTTATGTGCTATATGAATTCAAAATTTACGTTTATAAGTGTTGGGTTTGTTGATTGAATATCATGAGAGCTTGAGAAGAGATCTCTCATGGCAACTTTGTGCAAAAATGATTTCAAGTCATGAAATTATAGACATAAACTCCTATTGAGTAGTAGAAATTATCTGCAAAGTTTGGTGAGTTAACTTTCACCATAAAGACAGAAAAAAGGTTTTCTTTCTTATAACCTAGATTCTTTATTCAAATTTTGACTATGCATATATGAGCAGCATGAAGGTTAAATTTTACATATTCCTATTCTATGCGAAAAGAGCTTTCCAATAGTATATTATACGTATTAAATGGATGTCTAGATTGCGAGAAAGTGAGTTCAAAGTTCAAAAATAAGAAAATTTTTGGCCATGAATGACCTAGTGAAGAAGAAGTTGCACTGGCACTTAGAGCTTTATTTTAGTATAAAAAAAATCTAGAAAATTGTATTTCTTTTCTATGAAAAATCATAGAAAATCAAAGAAAATCCAGAAAAATATGATTCTTGTGTCATTTTTTTTTTTTGATCTTTTATGGTTTACAAGAATATCACAAAATCTATAATTTTTGGGCATGTTTTGAATTTTTCCTTATTTTGTGATATATTAATTTATTCGTGAAATTGGGAAAATTTGAATTTAGGCATGAATTAAATTTCTTAAATTTGTGTTCGTGTAATATATGTATGAAATCACATATACATTCAATTTGAAAATCTATTATTATTAGGGAATACCTTCATTTTTTGTTCATGAATAATTAAAGGATAAATTAAATTTTAAAAAAATTTAATGAAAATTTTCTTTGAATTATTTAATGCATGTTATTTATTTTTAAAATTTTATAATAATTCATATATTTGTGTGAATTTTATGTCATGTAATTATATCTTTATTCCAGTGGGTGCAAGGATTGGTTGAATTCAAGACTCCCACCTAGAACCTAGCTCGAATATATTGAAATAATATTACCCAAACATTTTTGTCAACAAGAGATGATTGGAGGCTATGCTCATTTTTTATCTTGTACGATGCAACCAATAGTATAGACTAATATCTAATAATTATTATTTCAATGATATTTCATTGGCAAAAGTTAAAATCAAATGTATTAATGCTTGCATTTATTTGTGTCTATATCTATACGTTGTTTGTAGAAAAAAAGTTGTTGCTATGAAAAACATTGTGGCTGAATTAAACAAGGGAGAGAAATTGAACAGTAATAATTATGATGTTTGGCATCATTGTATTCAGTATATTCTTGAAGAACAAGAATATTTGAAAACTTTCTGTCATACCATGGAAGAACCAAAGTATGGTAACACTCCTCAACATCAGATAAATCTAGATACCTATCAGGCCTGGAGAAAGAAAAATAAGAATGCTCGATACGATGCTAGGTAGTATGCAAGATTACCTTATAGTTGAGTGTGAGGTATATAAAACAGCTCATAAACTATGGGTTTCTTTAGAAGTCAAGTTTTTAATAACTTCATCCACTAAACTTAGGTAACTTACAATCAAGTTTGACACATATGTGAAAAAACAACATCACTCGGTATAATGAAACACCTGAGAGAAATGTCAAACATGATCAGAGAATTGGAATAAGCTGGATTAATATGACCGGTGAGTAACAAGTACAAGTTGTGATCAGATTGCTTCCCCAGAGTTGGGAACACATGAAAGTCAACATGACTCACAATGCTACCATCAAAACTTTCTAGGATGCAAAGTATCAAGTTGAGTTGGACGATGGGCGCCTAGAGGAAGCTCAATCTTTTGTTCAAGCTTATGTTGCTGAATCCCGCTCAAATAAATTTCCAAACTTCAAAAGACAAGAACAAGAAGTTCTTCAAGAAGCTTATCTCTGAGTTCAGAAGATTCAAGGTTTTCATTGCAAGAGAAGCAAGCGTGGCTATCAGAAAAAGGACAAGAGTAATTAATCATGTTACAAACTGGCCCACAATGCTCGTGAATGTACTGAGTCGAAAAAGGTATTGCTCTCTTCTCTATGTTTCAGTTTTGCTTCTAGTACTTGCATGCTCGCTAAATTAAATCCTTTATAGACCTTCTTTTAACTCAGAAACCACAGACCATGTAGCTAGAGACAGAGGAGCTTTTATCAAATATCACCGAATCCCTATTGATTCAAAGTGGATATATGTAGGAAACAATGCTAGAGTTGAAGTCAAAGGCACTGGTACTTGTAAACTTATTTTGAAAGGTGGTCACACCTTGGTAGTAATGTAAATATTTATTATGGCAGTATATATGTCAGTTCTACAAGTATTTTGGATAATTTTCTTGTACTAGATGTAGTCCAAAATGATGGAAATTATGATGCTACTTGCTTTTCTTTGATTGCATCGTCTAGTACCAATCACGTGGATATAAATATTTGACATGTTATATTTAGCCATACTGGGCAAGAAATAATGAATAGGCTAGTCAAACAAGGAATTTTCAATAGTGTCCTGAAAGTGGACTTGATAGTATGTGAGCATTGTCTAGCTGGAAAATCACCGAGAAAACTATTTTGTAAAGAAACCAGAGCAGAACTTCCACTGCAAATAAATCCATTCTAATATATGTGGTCCAATGAATGTGAAGGAAATGTTGGTCCCAAAGCAACCTAAGAGGCGGGGGTCAATTAGGTTTCAAAAAATTACTTTTATAAGATTCAACTTATTGAAAATTTTCTACTAACAAATAATATAATGAAGATAGAATCAATGAAACTTAAGGAACATAAAGAAAGTAAGAAAGGATATTAAACAACCAATACTTCCAAGCTAACAAGCTTGAAGTATTAATCCACTAGAATGCTTCACAAACTTGGTGAGCCAATAATCTTTACAAAGTAGGGCAATTCTTGCTCATACTAAAGCTCTTTTAGCTGAGCCAATAATTTTACTCACAACCTCACTTTTGTACAAGATTATCTCTCCACTCAAAATTTTGAATTGCACTCTAAGCTACACCTAATACAATATAGCACTATAGCCAATTTGCACTCAAATTGCTCTTTTCTAAGGCTTGTATTCAATGTATTAGATGTCTCTTACAGAACAATAGATACATGGAGAACATGTATTTATAGGAGCAATAAATTTTGGAGTCATTTTCATCATTGGAGTCATAGTTAGAATTTACCTCATTATCTCCAATGGCCACAAAGGCCATTTGTGCCAACTCCATTTCTTCTTCAACTTCTCCTTCGGAATTGCAATCATCCCATGTGATTTGAAAGTAGTTGAAGCGGGGCTTTCTTCATTCCTTCTTTTTCATGGAAGGACACTCACTTGCAAAGTGTCCGGGTTGACTGCATTCAAAGCACTTTTCATTTTGCTTCTTTATTTCTAGCTTAGTTTTCCCTTTCAAATTATTTGAATTGGTAGCTCCACCTCTTCTCATTCTCCGTTTGTTGATGTAATGTTTAAGAAATCATTTGGTGATGAGTGCAAGATCTCTTTCATCAAGATTTTCGTCTTCTAAATTGATGGAGCCAATTTAATAATCTTCTTGAGAGGTCTTTAATGCAATGCTCCTTTTTGGTCTTGCTTCTTCATCATCCTCCACTTTGGCCCTTCAACTTCAATTCATAAGAAGTAAGAGAGTTGATTAGCGATCAGTAGGCATAAAATTTAAATTCTTAGCCTCCTCTATAGCGATTGTTTTGGCCTCCCATTCTTTGGACAGAGCATTTAAGATTTTTCTATTCTTTTCACCCAAAGAATACTCCTTACCCAAGGCTTCAAGATCCTTAATGATGTCATTGAACCTACAATACATTTTGTCAATATGTTCATGTGGTTCCATCTTGAAGGACTTATACTTGGTGACAAGTAAGGATTTCTTTTGCTCTCGAACATCGTTACTCCCTTCATGGACTTCTTTCAATTTATCCCAAATTTCTTTAGCGGAAATGCATCCCTTGACACGAGTTGATTCATTAGCATCTGAGGCATTGTATAGCACATTCATAGCTTTTGCATTTAAAGTCAAGTTTGCCTTGTCTTGTGGAGTGAGCTCATCCCTTGTCTTTTCTCTTCTTCTATTTGTATGATCATCAATGATGGTAACTTCAAAGGGACCTTCATTTACAACATACCACAAGTCAATATCAATAGATTGCAAGAATATTTTCATTCTGTCTCTCCAACTAATAAAATTTGCCCCATTGAACATAAGGGGCCTAGAAATGGATTGACCATACAAAAATAGAGCATTGTTGGTTGCCATAATAAATCTTTTCTCAAAAGCAGTTTAAGTAATAAAATGAAACCAAGCTCTGATACCAATTGTTGGTCCCAAAGCAACCTAAGAGGGGGGAGAATTAGGTTTCAAAAAATTACTTTTATAAGATTCAACTTATTGAAATTTTTCCACTAACAAATAATATAATGAAGATAGAATCAATGAAACTAAAGGAATGTAAAGAATGTAAGAAAGGAGATTAAACAACCAATACTTCCAAGCTAACAAGCTTGAATTATTAATCCACTAGAATGCTTCACAAACTTGGTGAGCCAATAATCTTTACAAAGTAGGGCAATTCTTGCTCACACTAAAACTCTTTTAGTTGAGCCTTAAGAATTTTACTCACAACCTCACTTTTGTACAAGATTATCTCTCCACTCAAAATTTTGAATTGCAGTCTAAGCTACACACTAATACAATATAGCACTATAGCCAATTTTTACTCAATTGCTCTTTTCTAAGGCTTGCATTCAATGTATTAGATACCTCTTACAGAACAATAGAGCATGTATTTATAGGAACAATAAATTTTGGTTGTAACTACTTCCAAACGGCTCAATAATAAATGCACAAGAACTAGCCGTTATGGTTTCGGACGTCCAAGAGAAAGTTGATGCGTCAGACACAGCGTTTGATCTCAGTGCAGTTGGTGAAGGGTATCGTTCGGACGGCCGTGCATGCTTCCGTTTCATCGTCCGGCTGAGTTTCAGACTGTCCTGTTCATCCGAAGAAAGTTTGTTTGGACAGTTGTATGCGTCCGTTGAGGAGCAAGAAAAAGTTTGCTTTCTGCCTGTCTGTTCGGACGGTGAGGTGCGTCCAAGTAAATCTGTATCAGACACTCCTGTTCGTCCGAGAAGAATGACATAGTTCGGATGGTGTACTGCGTCCGAACAACCTGTTTCTAGCAGAGAAGATTGCAGACCTGCACAGCTTATTTTCAGAATTTAGTGCTTATGTCATCATCAAAATAAGGTTTTAGAAACATCAAGAAAGGCATGGAGCCTCATATTTCATCACTTTTATTAATGATTTTACTCGTTTTGGTCATATTTACTTGATTTCCTATAAGTCAGAAGCATTGGTTGCTATAGACTATATCTGAATAAGATTAAGAATCAATTGGACAAAAGGGTTAAGTCATTAAGGACAAATCGTGGACATGTGTATCTTTTAGATCAATTTAAAGATCCATGAAAAAGGAATGAAGAGGCAAGTGACTACTCCTAGTACTCCACAACAAAATGGTATTGCTGAAGGAAGGAATAGAACTCTATTGGACATGATTAGGCAAATGATGCTGCAAGCAAATGTACTATCTCCTATTAGGGAGATGCTCTATTGACTACCATGCTTATATGCTTAACTGTGTGCTATCTAAATTTGTTACTTCCATTTCCTATGAACTTCAGATAGGTCAGAAGCCTGATCTAAGTAATTTATGACCCTGGGGTCTGCAGCATATGTTCATGATCCAAACCATAAATACGGAAATTTGGGTCCTAGAGGAAAGAAATATATCTTTATAAGATACTATGAACATTTAAAATGATATGTGTTCATTGGTGAACACACAGATGGAACTATAACTGAATTAGAATCAACATATGCCATATTCTTAGAAAATAAATTTCCGTCGAGGGATGAAATTGATGAAGACTTTTTCTTGTATGAAGTGAAAGATTTTGGTGAGATTAGCATCCCAAGTAGTTCAATTGTGAGACAATAGGAAATTTCTCAATGTCTTGAACCAAGTGGGAGTGAAATGGCATTAGATAACTCAATTTTGTCAAAAATTTAGTTGTGCATAAGCCATCATAAGAGTAGTCCTCGTCGTTGATGTTTTGAGATTGAATAAAGAAGGGAACTTCTTTGATAGCTCCACTGTATGAAAGCGAGCCTAAAACACTTGAAAAGGCCCTTTTATCAACAAATAAAGAAGAATGGAAAAGGACAATGGAAGAAGAAATGGAATCTATAAAAACAAATCTTGTTTCAAATTTGGTTGATCTGCTTCCAGAGTATAAAGCTATTGGAAAAAAATGGGTTTTAAAAATTAAAAGGAAGGCAGATGGATCTATTGAAAGATTTAAGTTATGTTTAGTGGTTAAGAGCTATACCCAACAAGAGGGTATGGATTATGAATAAACCTTTTCGCCAGTTGTGAGGTTCGCTTCAATTCACCTTATCCTAGCTATTGTTGCCCCCTTGGATTTGGAATTGCACCAAATGGATGTCAAAACTATTTTTTTTCTACAATGGAGAATTGGATGAAGAAATCTACATGCAACAACCAGAGGTTCATTGTTAAAGATTAGGAGTGCAATGTTTGCAAGCTTTGTAGATCTATTTCTGGCCTTAAACCAATCATCCAAGCAATGGTACTTTTTATCTCATCGAGCCATGACTTCTTATGGGTTTATGATGATCAATAAAGACCACTGTTTATGTAAATTAGTTTGAAGATAATTTTACAATATTGTCACTTTATGAGGATGATATTCTATTGGCTAGAAACAACAAAACTGTTGTTATTGCCATCAAATAATGGTTATCTTCAAATTTTGTAATGAAGAATATGGGCAAAACGATATACATTCTTAGAGTGAAAATCCAAAGAGTAGTTAAAAGTAGTTTCTTGCTCTTTCACTAGAGCCGTATATTTTGAAAATTCTTGTGCGATTTTATATATAAGATTGCAAACTAATTGATGCACTGCGAAAGACGATCCCCTTAGTAAAGAAATGTAACCTAAGATTCTACAAGAAATGAAAAATATGGAAAGAATTCTGAATGCAAGTACTATGGGAAGTATAATGTATGCCATGATGTGCATTCGTTCTAAGATTTATCGTAAGTTGATATGAGCAATCAAATCCTGGACCAACTCACTAACAAGCAGTGAAAACTATAAGAGATATCTCAAAGGTAACTTCAATTATGCCTTATGCTATCAACAAAGTGATCAATGACTAGTAGGTTACTCTGATGCAGGTTGGAGTGGGGACCTAGATGAACGAAAGTCCACATTAGGATATGTGTTCTTACTAACTAATGGTGCCATATCTTGGAGTAGCAAGAAACAAACATGCATATTACTATCCACATGGAGGTTGAGTTTTTGGCATGTGCAGTAGCTGTGTAAAAGGCTATCTGACTTAAAAGATTTTTGCAAAATCTGAAAATTATCGTTGATACCTTTGTGCCTGCATTGATTAGTTGTGATAGTCAAGCAATCATTGACTATACTAGAGATCCAAAATATCATGGAAGGCCAAAGCATATAGACACAAAATATTATTTTGTTAGAGGTATTATGGCACAAAAAGTAGTGACTTTATAACATATATCTACACATTAGATGGTTGTAGACGAATCCTCTTACTAAGCCAATTCCTAGAGATATGTTTTGTTATCATGTTAAAACTCTAAGATTAGATAGATTGTGATAATATTTTTAAGTAACAATGTAGATAAATCATGTGTGCAATGAATGCATATGGTATCTGTTATATACATATTTATTTGCTAAACACTGATGTATATTTTGATAAATATGTCACCAACCATAGGTCGACTCTCTAATACAAGTGATCGTCTCACATGTTATTAAAGGGGGCTGAGTAAACTCACATTATTGAGAAATGACAGCTAAGCCTAAATTAGGCGATGGTTAGTATGTAACATGAAAATGTCGCCTTGACTGGGGTCAAGATGAGGTCAAAATATTATATAGACTGAACATCATATATCACAATTATGTGAGCTTGGATGAAAGTCCATGTGAAATCTTAATAATGCGCTTGTGATAGCGAGTTGTTAAAGACTAGAACTAGACACATATGAGAGGTTGCGACTGAGTTAAGATCCGTGTGGTGGTATATAAAGTAGAAATTGGCATACTCTCTTCTGTACACAGTTTTTCAACCATAACGTGTGACTCATACCACATGCTATAAACGACCAAAAAAGGAAGTGAATGAGTTTTTCTCTTTATGTAAATCTCTGGCTCCTCATTTGTATGAGTCTCTTTGATTGTGCCCTTAGTGACATTTGACGATGATACAAGGAGGTGGTAAATGTTCTCTAGTTTTTCATGTTCCTTATAGTCATGATTGATTCGACCTTCCAGACATGACTGGGAAAGTAATTTATTCATTAACTAACTAACATGTCGACGAAGGAAAAACCATTTTGATTACACCCTTCACATGTACACTAATCGACCAATTGTGAATGCATGGTGAATTGAAGATAGTGTGTAAGAACCACACATTTTTGGTCAATTAATATCCCTCAAAATAATCATTAGTGTCTATTATTGGTTCTTAATCACTATTTTACCCTTTCTAGTTTTAGGTTTAACATTGGAATCCTTTCTTCAATTTTTCCTAGGTGGATTATTACGAATCATTCAACATCTGTTTGTATTCGTCCTAATCCTCTTAAAACATTCACATATATCTCTTTGCAGTGTATAATGACTGTTTTACCCTTTCAAGACTATTTCTTAGACAGTAGGGCAAAAATATAATTTTACAAAACTTGAGGGACTAAAATGTAATTTTTTAAAATTATGTTTTATAAATTATAGTAGAAGCACATTTTATTCATTTTTTCATTTCTAATTACAAAACTACAAGTTTTTCTCCTAACTTTCCTCTCAAACTTCTCTTTACTACTACTTCAATTTTAGCATATCCACAAGTTGTTAGGAGTGATTCAAAGGTTCAAAAGTGTTCCTAATCCAAAATTTCATCTATATAGGTAAGTTATTTATGAATTAACAACCTTCGATTTAAGTTAGGGTTTTCAAGTCTTGCCTAGAAATCAAATTTGTTTAATTCTTGCTTAATTCTTGTTGCCAAATTATTCTTTACAGATTCTTCCAGCCTTGATTCATGGTTAGAAACACTTCCTAAACATCTTATTTGAAGGATTTTTAGATGGGTGTGTGAGCTGCTTGCTTGTTCTTGCATACTTCCTAGAGTTTCTAGTTAGAGGTTTTAGTGTTTAATCTTGTTTTTACATGTCTTGACCATTCCCAACTTCTTTGTACTTGTTTTAACCCTGGTTATTGAGCTTTTTCCATGATTTTTGAGTTCTAAATGAACCAATTTCATGGCTGAACTGGAGTTACCCGCTTTCTTGTTCATAATTCATGTACTAGCTAGTTCATGTTCACCAGCTAGCATATTCATCCAAAATTTTCTTCTTGTTTTTGCTTTTTTTTATATCCTATATTGTACCCTTAGACATGATCTAATGTGTGGTATTACACTTCAATGGATTTGGGTTAAGGGGGTTAAATTTCCAACCAAGTAAAGTTAGAGTTCCAAGGTGGCATATCGCAAGGTAAGTAGTTCTTAAATCTTTTATTGATTTCTATCTTGTATAATACTAGTGTGGCAGGTATGAATAGGGTAAGAAAAATGTAGATGCAACTAAATTTTACAATGGTTTATACATGATTATGCGAGATATGCCTAACCTAAAAATGTTCAATGTCTAAGTTGTCCATGTATTCTTGATGCCAATGAATAGCTAAGGCATGTTCAATGAATGATTCCAATTCTACTGTGTGTTATATATGCTTGGTAGCACATGTGTGGAGCATAACATCCATGATTATTATTGTATTTGCATTTGCAACGTAGAATATTATTCAACTGAGGTAAGTACAAGTAGCTTGTGCGGTAACTATGGAATGACAAATAAAGTGATGAACTCTTGCTTTAGCATTCATCTTATATGTGCTCATAAAAGCTCACTTGGTAATTTGGAGCATTTGTTAAACCAAGGTGAACATATTATATAGTTGATGGTCTTATTGAGATAAAAGTAGATAACTTGTGAACATATACATGATCAAATGCATACACAAGTAAAGGAGTAAATTGCTTTAGCATACATATTGCATAAGTCCCTATGCTTGTTTAATTGGATTTAATTCACTGCTATCATCCATGTTGAAACATAGATAAGTGAAACATTGCTTGACAAGCAATATTTGGCGTAAACTTTCTAAACTCGTACGAATAGATTTGGTCACTTGTATACACTATGTCATAAAGTATAAACGAAGTGCTCAATAATATATGTTAGGATACCAAGTACCTGACCCAAAATGTTATGCTTGATTTTGGAATTGAATACTCGACCCGAATGATAATTTGGAATAAGGGTACTAGTTACCCGATTGAATACATGACAACCTGAACACACGACTTTAATAATTTGATTGCTTCAAAAATTGAACACACGACTTGATTGTTATGTATGTTTAAGGTAATTGTTGTCTATCTTGGATGATGTGTTTGTTGGGTTCAGTAAATACCCAAATACTCGAATACCCAAACACTCGAACACCCAAATATTTGAATATCCAGACATTTGAATAGTTACTCTAATACTTGAATACTCGAATAATTGAATACCCGAACATTCAAATACCCAAAAACTTGAATTTTCTATTACGGATTTACTTGTTTATCAATTGCTAATGATGTTTGAGGGAATAATCTCCTGCCTCGAGTGATTTACATATTAATTGACATTCAAATGCTAAGTGCCTGAAATATTATTTGTATTATAAGCATTCACTAATCATGGTTTATAGGGCATGTGCATGATTATATGATTAAAGGTTACACTGGTGGTATGCTTGCATTCAATAGATAGGATTAAGTGCTATTTACTGAGCACCGTTTTTCTTATCTCATGTTACTGATATTATTTTGCAATTGTTAATCTGTTTTCTTGGTTTGCTGAGCTTGTAATGGACCTGAGCTAATGCTAGTATGAGGCTAGAATGTGATGGTTTGGTTAGTATGAGATTCTGACCTTTTGTTTGGCCTGCATGCCATCATAGATAGGTGTGGCATGTATTGTATTAGTTTGGTTTGTTAATTGTTTGCCTTGATTTTGTTACCGTACAACTATAGGTTGGTGAAAGTGAATGTTTAAAGTATCTTATGACCTGTTTTATACTGTTTTATGGTTTGTAGTTGACCATTGAAAGTCTTTAAATTTATTTATGACTAATAGTTGCTCTTGTATCGTGCCTTGCACGCTTGAGATAGGTCTGAGGTATGGCGTGTCATTGTCTCAGGTTGGGGACTTGACATATTGCGTATCACCTTTGAGAGATTGAGTATACTTTGATTGTTATAATAAAATGAGTCTAGAGCACAACATAAAGAAACAAATTAATTTATAGATTGAAGCTACTATGTTATCCCTAACAGGTGCATAGTTTGAGATCCCAAGTGCAGGTGTACTAGTAGGTCGCACGACCCATTTTCTTGTATGATAAGTATGATTTTTCAAAGAAATTAATGAGATATTTGATGGGTCTACCATCATACGCAAGTGGAAAAATGTTAGAAATAAATAGGTGGTTCGCACATAATTGGGATGGCCCGACCGATTTATAATTAAAAAAAGAAAGGTGATTAATTAAACGTAGTGGTGATACAATGAGGTAATTAATCAAATATGGAGTTTAAGGTGTCACCACCTCAAGCTCTTGATTCTATCTCATGTTATCACCCCAACTTTTCTTCTAAGATGATAGAGACAAATGTCTCTATAAATAGAGTTTGAAGAGCTCTTAGAATAGAAGCAGCTTGAAGCTCTCTCTCCAATCTCTGCTTTCTTTAAATAATAGAAAGGATTTGGGTTGTATATTGATAACTCTAGTAAACTAGAGTTATTTTCCTCTAAATTATAGCATTTTGATAGTTTAAATTTCGAAATTAGATAAGTAATTGAAGATTTTAGTTAATTTCTTTCATATGTATTTGTATTTTGGTTTTTGAATTAATTATGATAATTTTGTGTTAAATTTTTAGTTTAATTAAGTGCTTAATGGTGTTAATATTATTCAGGTTAAAAATTAAAGGGTCGAAGCTGCTGCAATGGAAGGAACAAAACTCAAGGGACCAAATTGCAAAATGGATGAAATGAAGATTGCTGGAAGGAGAGTTGAGATCGCGGCCTCGACTGTTCTAGACCGCGATCTCGACTCGCTAAATGCTAAGTTTTAAAGGCAATTTTGTAAACTTCCAGCCAAGAAAACCTGATTTTGCCTTGTATAATGCTGCACTATTTAAGCAAAAGTAGAATTAGTTTTAGTTAGAGTGTGTTAGATAGTTTTAGAGTAGAGAGCTTTAGATAATTCTAGATAGATTAGGATTGCTTAAACTACAAGTTACTTTTTCTAATAGAAATTTCTCTTAAATTTCATATTAGATCTTTTTTAAATTCCTTGTCAATTTTAAATTGTTATTAGATAATCGTAGTGGGTTTTTCATAAGTTTCAAGTAGATATAATTTTTATTTGCTTTCTTATCCATTTTAGTGAAAATTTCTTTACTTTCAAATTAGGGATTGTAGGAACATTAGGGTTCTTATCAATTTCTTGCTTTCTATTTAAGAATTTTCAATTTCAAGTATTAATTTTTAGTTAATTCTTAGTGGGTTTCCTTAATTCTAATCCATAAATCCAAAATTATTCAATTTCCTAGTTTATCTTTATCTAATTTTTACTTTAGAAATGAATGCTTTTAGTATTAAATTTTTCTTCCTTCTTTAGTCTTTTTAGTTGATTGATTCTCTTGTTCTAAATTTTAGTTTTAATTAGATTAAATTAGGTTAGGATTAAAATTATAGCTTTCATTAGAATAGTTCTATCATCTACCAATTGATTTAGCTTAACTACACAAATACCCTTAAACCTTGGTAATTGCAATCGACAATCCTTGTGGGAACGATCCCTACTTCCCTTTGCTACTGTTGACAACCGTATACTTGCGGGATGCCATCTAGTTAGTAGTAGAATTTAGGTGTTTAATTGAATTATAACTAGAGGTGTTAAAGAAGGCATCAAGTTTTTGGCGCCGTTGCCGGGGATTGTCTTCGATTAGTATTCAATTTTTTAGCAACATCAAGCGCTTTATGGGTCATGTAGATTAAGCACTTTAGTTTAGTTAACTAGTTGTTAATTTTGTTTAATTTTTATGTTTGATTTGGTTGTCTTGTAGAATTGACTTGGAATTCCAATTGACTATTTGCCTTGGTTGTGTAGTGCATGGTAAGAGTTGCTCAAGACCCATTCATTTGCTTAGACAAGGAAAGGCAGAAAGAGCTACGACAAATTTGAAGGTTGAGAAGGGTACAACAAGAGCAAGAAAGCATAGAAATGGCACATGCTAATGCTCATCAAGGGAATGTGAACATGGAGAAAGAAGAAGAAGAGGTAGGTGGAAATAATGGAATGGGTGGCTATAGGAATAGGAATGACATGAATAGGAATGGAAGGCCATTGAGGGAGTATGCTTTACCTAATTTTGATGGGGTGAACTCCAGCATTGCACGAATGCCCGCGCAAGCCAACAATTTCAAAATCAAGCCCGCCCTAATCCAGATGCTCCAAGCCTCATACCATGTTCGGAGGTGGACCAAATGGGGACCCTTAAACACACCTCATGAATTTTGAAGAAGTCTTGGACACATTTAAGTTTAATGGAGTACACCCGGATTGTGTTCGGATGAGGGTGTTTCCTTTTTCTCTTCATGATAGGGCAAAGTCATGGTTGCAATCTCATGCCCAAGAAACATTCGCCACTTAGAACCAACTTGCTCAAGAGTTCTTGGCGAAGTACTTTCCTCCTGCAAGAACCGCTAAATTAAGGAATGAATTACATCGTTCAAACAAGATGTTGGTGAAAGCCTAGGGGAAGCTTGGGAAAAATTTAAAGAGTTGCTAAGAAAATGCCCGCATCACGCCATTCCTTTGTGGCTTCATGTTCAAACTTTTTATAATGGTTTACTTCAAGAGACGAAATCCATTGTAGATGCCTCCGCAGACGGTTCTATCTCATATAAGACTTCGAAAGAAGCTCAAGAGTTGTTAAATAGGATGACATACAACCACTACCATCATCAAACAGGACCGATAACTCCACCGGTGGTTCAACATCAAGCTAATCAAGCCAATGCAAGTAGTGGACTGTTGGATCTAAACATGTAAGATGCCCTTTTAGCTCAACAAAGCATGTTCATGAATGTGATGAATAACATGGCAAAGGTGTTGAAGAATCTAGGGAAACCTAGTAGTGTGAATGCGATGACTTCTTCTCCAACTCAACCAAGCATGACATGTGATTTTTGTGGAGGCGGCCATGCTAATGGGAATTGTGAGATGCCATATGGAGCGAATGAGCAAATCAATTATGTGGCTAATTAATCTTCATTTCCAAGGAACCAATCCGGAGCTTATGGGAACACTTACAATTCGACTTGGAGAAATCACCCAAATTTCTTATGGAGTAATACCAACAACCAATCCAACCCTCCTTACCAACCAAATCCTTCACCTCAAAATTCCTAACACACTCAAGCCCCGAATTCTTCATCTAGACCTTATCAACCGCCACATCAAAGAAATGTCGGATTAACAACCCAACTCATATCAAAATTTCCCTAATCTTTCTTTTCAAAACCAACAACAAAGACCTCATTTCCATTATGCAAATTCTTCCTAACCCATGTACCATGATCAATATGCTCCTAGAGATAATTTGGGTGAAGAAGGTTGGAAAAGAGAAGCCGAGTATTTGAGAAGGGAATTGGATAGGAAAGCGGAAGAGCATAAAAGAGATTATGAGAATTTGAAGGCTTCAACAAGAAATTTGGAGATTCAATTGGGACAATTGGCAAGGTTGAACAATGAGAGGCCGTTAGGAGTGCTTCCGAGTGATACCATTCCAAACCCTCTAGCAATGCAAGGTTTTATTACCCTTAGGAGTGGTAAAGAGTTGGAAGAAAGAGTTGGAAGAAATTCATTGAAGAATGGAGAACAAGAAAGGGTTGAGGATGAAGACAAAGAAAAAGGGGAGCCTTCAATTGGGCAAGACAAAACGATGAATGAGTCTATTATGCCTAACTCACAAAGCAATCAGAAAGGCATGGATCCTAAGCATCATGAGCCAAAGCATGTTAATGTACCATTCCCTCAAAGGCTAAGGGATGAAGAGAAGTCAAAGAAATTCAAGAAATTTCTAGAGATTTTCAAAAAGCTAGAGATCAACATCCCTTTCATGGAGGCACTTGAGAACATGCCTACCTATGCCAAATTCATGAAACAAGTTCTTACTTCAAAGAGAAAATTGCATGGCGATAAAATTTTGTGCTTAACGGAGCATTGAAGTGCGTTACTTACAAAAAACTTGCCACCAAAGCTCAAAGATCCCGGTTCATTTTCTATACCTTGTGAGATTGGAGGTTTGCAATTTGGAAGTGCATTATGTGACTTGGGAGTTTCAATAAATCTCATGCCTTTTGGAGTATTTAAGAAGCTAAATGGAGGTCAATTGAAGCCAACAAGTGTCTCATTTCAGCTTGCGGATCGAAGCACAAAGTTTCCAAAGGGCATCATTGAAGATGTGATTGTGAAAATTGACAATTAAACTTTATCTCCCGGTCGATTTCATTGTGCTTCAAATGGAAGAGGATGAAGAGATGCCAATCATTCTTGGGAGACCTTTCCTTGCTATGGGCCATGCACTTATTGATGTTCAAGAAGAGAAGTTGGAATTCCAAATAAATGATGAAATTGTTACATTCAATGTTTTTAATTCATTAAAACTTCCTTCAATTTTTGAAGATGTCATAAATATTGATATGGTAGATAACTTAATTGATGATTGTTGTAGGAATGCAATGGAGAATTTCTTAATGGAGGAAGAGGTCTTGGAGTCAAATGTGCCAAATCAAGATGATGAAGAAGGAATGAAGGATGTGAGTCACTTGGAGGATGAGAACTTATTGCAAAAGGAAGATGAAGAGAATCAAGAAAAAGGTAAAGGGGGGTCTCCAACCAACGAACCCCCCAATTTGGAGCTAAAACCACTTCCTACCTACTTAATGTATTCATATCTTGGTGAAAATGAGACATACCCTGTGATTGTGAATAGCATCTTTGACAAATGAGCAACTTGAAAGTTTGATTGTGGTGCTTAAAAGGAATAAAAGTGCTCTTGCTTGGTCTATTGATGATATAAAGGGAATAAGCCCTTCTATATGCATGCATAAAATTTTGATGAATGAAGGGAATAAGCCGGTAAGGCAACCTCAAAGGAGATTGAATCCTACTTTAAAAGAGGTTGTGAGAAAGGAGGTTCTTAAACTTTTGAAAGCCAGTACTATTTACCCTATTAGCGATAGTGAGTGGGTTAGTCCCACTCAAGTCGTTCCCAAGAAGGGTGGTATTACCGTAATCATAAGTGAAACCAATAAGCTTTTCCCCTCTAGATTGGTTACGGGTTGGCAAATGTGCATTGATTTTTTAAAGTTGAATGAAGCCACCCGAAAGGATCATTTTTCCTTACCTTTTATTGATCAAATGCTTGAGAGGTTGGTCGGTTTTGAATATTACTGTTTTCTTGATGGTTATTCCGGATACCTTCAAATTGTTACTGCTATGTTCATTTCCCCGGAAGCCCAAGATAAAACAACTTTCACATGCCCATTTGGTACCTTTGCATATAGGAGAATGCCCTTTGAACTTTGCAATGGTCCAAGTACATTTCAACGTTGTATGTTTGCTATTTTTCATGACATGGTTGAAAAGAGCATCGAGATTTTCATGGATGACTTTAATGTTTTCGGTAGCTCATTTGATAATTGTCTTGAAAATTTGTCCAAGGTATTAAAGAGGTGTGTGGAAACTAATTTAGTTCTCAATTGGGAAAAATGTCATTTCATGGTGAGAGAAGAAATCGTTTTGGGTCACAAGGTCTCATCAAAGGGAATAGAGGTTGATAGGGCAAAGGCAAAGGTAATTGAAAAGTTACCTCCTCCGATCAATGTTAAAGGGGTAAGAAGTTTCTTAGGTCATGCGGGTTTTTATAGAAGATTCATTAGGAACTTCTCTCATATTGCTACACCATTGTGCTTTTTACTTCAAAAAGATTGTCCATTTCATTTTGATGATATGACAGCCTATTCTTGTTTGAAAGCATTCAATGAATTAAAACAAGCCCTAGTGATTGCACCAGTTATTATAGCACCAAATTGGTCTCTTCCCTTTGGGCTCATGTGTGATGCTCGTGATTATGCAATAGGTGCCGTGCTATGTCAAAAAGTGAACAAGATGTTGCATGTCATTTACTATGCTAGTAGGACCTTAAATGATGCACAAATCAATTATTCAACAACAAAAAAAGAACTACTTGCTATAGTTTTTGCATTTGATAAGTTTAGACCATATTTGATTGGATCAAAGGTAATTGTTCATACCGATCACTCCGCATTGAAGTATTTGTTTTCTAAGTAAGATGCTAAACCACGTTTATGGAGATGGATACTTTTGTTGCAGGAATTTGATTGGGAGGTGGTCGACAAAAAAGGTGTGGAAAACATGGTAGCCGACCATTTGTCAATAATTGAGGCATCTAGACTTGTCAATCGTGAAGAAGGGATAATCAATGAAGAATCTCCAATTGAGAAAGTTGTTTGAGGTAAAAGAGATGAGTCCATGGTATGCGGATATTGTGAATTATCTTGTGGCAAGGATAGTATCTAAGATGCTCAACATCAATGAGAGGAGGAAATTCTTTGTGGAACTTAAGCATTATTTTTGGGAAGAACCATATTTGTTCCGAAAGTGCAATTATCAAGTCCTAAGGAGATGTGTTCCAGAATGTGAAATATCCGATATATTAAGACATTGTCATTCATCTCCGGTTGGGGGGCACCATGGAACTCAACGGACAGCTTTCAAGGTCTTACAAAGTGGTTTATATTGGCCAACTATTTTCAAGGATTCCCCAGATTTTGTGCTCAAATGTGATGAATGTCAAAGGGTGGGTAATATTTCAAGGAAACATGAAATGCCCCTTCATGGCATTGTTGAGTTGGAGGTATTTGATGCATTGGGGATTGACTTCATGGGACCTTTTCCAGTCTCATACTCCAATAAGTACATTTTGGTTGCGGTGGACTATGTGTCACTGGAAGTGCGTCAAAGCAATTGCTACTCCAACCAATGAAGCCAAGGTGGTTACTAAATTTCTTCGCAAGAATATCTTTTCCCGGTTTGGAGTTCCTCGAGCTATCATTAGTGATGGGGGATAACATTTCAAGAATTCTCAATTTGAGTCGTTAATGATAAAATATGGGTGAAACACAAAGTTGCTTTAGCTTATCACCCACAAACATTGGGTCAAGTGGAGGTGTCCAATCGAGAATTGAAGAGAATCCTAGAAAAATTATGAATAATGCTAGGAAAGATTGGGCATTGAAGTTAGATGACACTTTGTGGGCTCATCGTACGGCATTTAAAACTCCAATAGGCATGTCTCCGTACCGTTTTGTGTATGAAAAAATGTGTCACTTGCCGGTGGAACTTGAGCATAGGGCATATTGGGCTATAAAGAACTTGAATTTCGAGTTGAATGAGGCATATGAAAAAAGGATGCTTGATTTGAATGAGTTGGATGAATTCCGAAGGGAAGCATTCCATTGAAAATTCTTTTATCTATAAGGAAAAGACAAAGGCTTGGCATGATAAGAATATCCAAAAGAAGGAATTTAAAGTCGGTGATTTGGTGCTCCTTTATAAATCAAGACTCAAATTATTTCCGGGAAAGCTCAAGTCAAGATGGAGTGGTCCCTTTGAAGTGATCCAAACTTTCTCTTATGGAACGGTGGAGATAAAGGGGAAAGAGGGAACTTTCAAGGTCAATGGACATCGGCTTAAACCATACTTTGGAGGAATTATTGAAGGTGGACTAGACATCGTCCAATTAACACAAGAATGAGGGTCGTGCCATAGTTAAGCTAGTGACTATAAAAGAGCACTTCTTGGGAGGCAACCCAAGTCTTTAATTTAGTTCTTATTACTTTCTTTAGTGTGATTTTTAATTGTCTTGATTTTGAGTGAATTGGTTTGAATTAAAAAAAAAAAAAAGTTGAGTTTTTAAGTTGAATAAATGGTGCTAAAGAATGAGTAAAAATTGTCATCCTAACTCATGTGAATTTTTTGTTTATAGGTTATCCTTGCAAATGGAGAAAAGTGGTCAAGAGTGAAGCAAATTTGGCTAAGTGTCAAAAAATTCACTTTGCAGAAGTTGAGCTTGAGACCGCAATCTCAAATTTGAGACCGCGGTCTCAACCTCAAACTTCTGGAGGGTAAAATGGACATTTGGTTCGAGACCGCGGTCTCAACCCCAACTTCTGCAAAGGCATTTTTCATGCCGAGTCGAGACCGATGTCTCAAAAGTTCCAGACCGCGGTCTCAACTCTAAACTTCTGCAAAGGCTTATTTTACACCAAGTTGAGACCATGATCTCAACATCAGTCCAGACTGCGATCTCAAAACTGAGACCGCGGTCTCGACTGCCAGAAAATTTTTAAAAGCAACGACTTCCTCTTTTCTTCGCACAAACTCTCTCTATTCCTCTTACCTCTTTCGAAAACCCTAACCCCAAATCCTCCAATTCTTCTTTTATCTCCACCAAAAATCACCAAAAACTCCACACCGCACCACTAATTTCACTTTGTTTTTATATAGGAACATCAAAGCAACCACCTTTTTGAAGATTTGTGGAAGAAATTTGGCCTCAAGGGAGATTGACATAAAGGCAATTTTTGGAGAAATTTTAACTCAAAAAAAGAACGGGTAATATCTTTCCTTGAATTATTAGTTGTAATTAGCAATTTTTGAAGACAATTGTGGAATTTGGTGGATTAAATTGTGAAAATTTTTTGGTGTTGAATTATTGAATTGTGGACAAGTAATTGGGGCTAATTTGTGCTAGAAGAATTTTAATTGTCCAATTGTTGAAATTCTTGGTTTGAATTGTGATTGAGTTGAATTATTTGAACAATTGTTGGGAATTTGGACTGGTTCAAAAAAAAGGAAATTCAAAGGGGGGACAAGCGGAGAAGGGGGATCGGAACAACCGTTTGAGGGAGGTGATCAAATTGAACCTCAATTCTCGAGTGATAGAGCTCAACAGTTATTTAAAAGTAATGAGAAGCAGATGAGGTAATTAGACAGAGGAACTTTGACCTAACCATGCATTGGGGAGTATACGAAGATTCTAAGAGAGTGATAGAAGAACAAATTAGGTCAAGGCATTGGGAGGAGGGTTTTAACGCTCAGGTTGACCCCGGGGCTACCCAGTTAGTCAAAGAATTTTATTGCATTTATGCGAGTTAGAAGATGGCAAGGTGTGCATACGGCGGATTTTGGTAGATTTTGGTGCTGATGTGATTAATGCGTATTTTAACATACCCCGTACCTTCTAGTCAATATTTGGCATTTTTGAACAATAAAAATAAAGATATGGATGCAATTAAAGATGCCATTGTGATAGGAGGGTAGAGTGGATTAAGAGTACTTCTTCTGCCATGGAATTAAAATTTCCTCGTCAAGGACTCTCATTAGTGGCTAAGTTGTGGTTTTATTTCATTAGTAGCCGTATTTGGGGGTCCAATGCAGTGAGCTTTATCCAGAGGGACAAGGTACTCTTAGTCTATGCCATCATGACCGCTGGGATCTCGGTGAATATTGGTCACCTAATTAGACAGGGCTTTTTAAAGAGTGGGAGGTTGGGAAGACCCATATTTTACGCACCTAGTCTAATTCACCGTCTTTGCACCATAGCGGGTTGCCCAATTGGTCCTTTGGAGTCTTTGACACATCCTAGAGGAAGGATCAATCGGGAATATGTCTATAGGATGGTGAGTGAATATGAGAAGCACCACCAAGAGGAGCACCCTGCCCAGCCACAGCCATAGCCTCAGCCTCCACCACCTTAGAGAACTTCAATGATTCCGATACCCCCAGGTGTAGTATTCAATGCTCCGATAAGTGAATAAGAAAGGAACGATCTATAGGGTACTGGTCGTACAGTCAATCTGGTGATGCACAACAACTTGACCATTATTGGAAAAGCTTTAAGGGTGACTTCATTAGGTACTTGGGTCCAACCACCATCTCCTCCGGCATGGCACTTTGGTCCACCTGGTGGACAGTACTAAACACCACCGGAGGCTACCACACATCATGAGCGATTAGATGTCTAGCCACGCTGGTACGACTAGAGGGGACATAAATGATTATCATGAGGAGGCCCAACCTAGTGACGCAAAAGAAGGTCAAGATGAGATGGAATGAAGAGAAGAAGCCACCATTTGTTTGTGCATAAAAGAAGAACAGCCTTGATCATTGAATTAATTTGATGGATGATGATGATTTTCCCTATTTTCAATGGACACCATATGTGAAACCCAGTATTTTAATAGCCTACATATTAGATAAAGTATTCAACTTATTCGTTTGTTTTATTTTCAGTTTTTGGAATCAAAAATGACTAAGTGTATTAGTCAATTTGTATGATGGCTGAATTATTCAGAAACAAATGATAATTTAGTAGCAAAAATTTTTTGGGTTAATTAGTCAACTTGGAGACTATTTGGTCAGGGTAGTCAACTTTGGCTAATGGCCTTAAGGCGATGCCCAAGCTGATACATTTTTGCATGCTTTATGGTATGTTATGGGTTGTTTTTAGTGTTTTGGAGGTTGGCTCTGTCTCTTATACACATTTAGATGTGTATAAGAGACAGCAACCCAACTCAAAACTTCAACCCGCAAATTACCTTGGAATTGGATTTTGTTGGCAGGATTACTTATAGTTTTTTCGGTTTTATGAGTTATTATCTCTAATCTAGAATGGAGTATTGATTTTGTTTGAAGCTTACTTGGCGCTTTGAGACACATGACTTTCAAATATGTTGGGATGGATTTTAGAATGTGTATGATGTTTGGAACTGCACTTTTACCAAGTTTTGGAACTATTACATATGAAATCGGGACCAAGCTATTTTATGTTAATCAAATGATATGTTTGCAAACTGGTATGCATTTTATGACTTGACCTAGGTTTAATTACTCATATCATCCATGGGACGCCATGATTCTAGGCTTATAACTTGACCTCCGTACTAGGGTGTGGTAGATTACTAGATACTAGTTTAAGAGCCTAGTACTTTATTTTATTATATTCGGATTGAAGGTTTTGTTCGCTATGATGTTTTGAAATTTTGGCTACCCTATGCTTTAGACTATGTTTTGGATTGGAGGCTATGATACTATATTCATGTTTTGGACATGCAGGTTTAAATGGCATGATGAAACTACCTATGATTATGGTTTATTGACGTTTAAGGCATGAGACATTTTAGGGACTATGGTTTTCACAAATGTTTATCTTTTTTTTCTTTTATCGCAATGTTGGCCCCATTTGAAATTTTATGATATCCAGTAGTTATGCATTTTATATATTTTGTTGCCACTTGATGATTGATGGATGGAAAGTTGATCAATTAGTATTTTTGTACTCAATGATGATAATTTTGATATTCAATGCCAATTTTTCTTTCTTTTATATAAGAAATTTTAGGAAAATTTATTTGAAATGTTATTTCTTATCAAATCATTTATATTATGTGGTTGATGAACTATCTTTTGGAAAGAAATGAATTAAATGAAGTAGAAGGAATTTTGGGACATTTCGTGTATTTTCATAGGGAATGTTCTTCTAACTTGTGAATAATTGATATTCGAGATTAATTTTTGGTATCCATTTTACTCCTTTTCCTTGGTTTAGGGCCGAAAAAAAAATTTAGGAATAAGGCGAGTACGGGATTGTGGCATGTACCCATGTTGTTTCTCCGAAATAAGCCATTAAAGTAGTAATAAGGTGAGTACAGGACTCCAACATGTACCCATGTTGTTTATCCTAATTAAGCCATTAGGAATTGCATTTTTCGTATACCAATAAGTTAAGGAGTAAATGTTTGTAATACTTCTCATTACTTATTCCTTGTTAGAGGTTTATTCCCGAAATGTGTGACAATTGCATTTAAATTGATTCCTAATTCAACTTCTACTTTCATAATGCTTAGTCGAGAAAGTTGATTAACTTTATAATATTTGTGATTTGAGAAGTAATGATGTTTCAAATGAAAAGAACTAAAACTTTTGGTAACTCTTTTCGAGAATGGTAATGCTTGGTGATGTGAAATCTTGTGTAGTGAATGAATTTGTGCTTCTTTGTAAATTGAAATTTCAATTTTGGATTGCAGCATTATATTTACTCATATTCTTCATATCACGTAGTGTTGAACATTTCTTGAGAGATCACTTAATTGTTCTAAGTACTTCCATGATGCATCAAGTGTCACGTCAACTTTGGAGGTGTCTAAATGTTTGAATGTTAGTAGGTTTCATTTATTGTTAACCTTTGTTTTGCTCGGGACTAACAAAACACTAAGTTTGGGGGTGTGATACATCTAGCAAACTAGAGTTATTTTCCTCTAAATTATAGCATTTTGATAGTTTAAATTTCGAAATTAGATAAGTAATTAAAGATTTTAGTTAATTTCTTTCATATGTCTTTGTATTTTCATTTTTGAATTAATTATGATAATTTTGTGTTAAATTTTTAGTTTAATTAAGTGCTTAATGGTGTTAATATTATGCAGGTTAAAAATTAAAGGGTCAAAGCTGGAAGGAACAAAAATCAAGGGACCAAATTGCAAAATGGATGAAATGAAGATTGCTGGAAGGAGAGTCGAGATCGCGGTCTCGATTCGATATACACATCTAGATCTGTTTCAGACCGCAATCTCGACTCGAGAATTAGCTTTACTATTTTAGAGTCGAGATCGCGGTCTCAAATGTTCCAGACCGCGATCTCGACTCGCTAAATGCTAAGTTTTAAGGGCAATTTTGTAAACTTCTAGCCCAAAAAAACATGATTTTGCCTTGTATAATGCTGCACTATTTAAGCTAAAGTAGAATTAGTTTTAGTTAAAATGTGTTAGATAGTTTTTGAGTAGAGAGCTTTAGATAATTCTAGATAGATTAGGATAGCTTAAACTACAAGTTACTTTTTCTAATAGAAATTTCTCTTAAATTTCATCTTAGATCTTCTTTAAATTCCTTGTCAATTTTAAATTTTTATTTGATAATCGTAGTGGATTTTTCGTAAGTTTCAAGTAGATATAATTTTTATTTTCTTTCTTATCCATTTTAGTGAAAATTTCTTTACTTTCAAATTAGGGATTGTAGGAAAATTAGGGTTCTTATCAATTTCTTGCTTTCTATTTAATGGAATTTTCAATTTCTAGCATTAATCTTTAGTTAATTCTTAGTGGGTTTCCTTAATTCTAATCCAAAAATCCAAAAATATTTAATTTCCCAGTTTATCTTTATCTAATTTTTACTTTAGAAATGAATGCTTTAGTATTAAATTTTTCTTTCTTCTTTAGTCTTTTTAGTTGATTGATTCTCTTGTTCTAAATTTTAGTTTTAATTAGATTAAATTAGGTTAGGATTAAAATTATAGCTTTCATTAGAATAGTTCTATCATCTACCAATTGATTTAGCTTAACTACACAAATACCCTTAAACCTTGGTAATTGCAATCGACAATCCTTGTGGGAACGATCCCTACTTCCCTTTGGTACTAGTTGACAACCGTATACTTGCAGGATGCCATCTAGTTAGTAGTAGGATTTAGGTGTTTAATTGAATTATAACTAGATGTGTTAAAGAATGCATCATATATTGTATGTGTTTCTCTTGTGATTATACACGGACTTAAGCACGCGCAAATATAGATCATTCAATCCAAAAGATCCAAGCTTTGTTGCAATCGTAAGGCTCAGGATAAAAAGGTAACTTGCTTAGTAAGGCATTTATGCGCAACAAGAACAAAAGTGAATAAAAAAAAAAGAAAAATGAGAAAGTTTAGAAATTTATTTTCTAATTATGAAGATGTGTAAAAGAAAACCCACTTTTACTAAAAAGATATTCATTGTATGGAAATTTAGCTGATATTGGTTTAAACATTCAAGAGGGGAAAAAAAGCATCGATTGCGGCTAAATTGTTTTTTCATTCTATGGGGAAAATATATCCTAATTACTGTCTTTTTATCTATACCTTTCAATTTTTTTTTTTTTTAAAAAAAAGTAATAAATGAATTTTTTTAACTTTTATTCTTAGTGTCATATTAGTAGATAGAGTATTATGTAGCCGGGGATATTATTGTAAAAGAGTAATTAAGTCAATTTAAACTAAATTTTTATAAAATTAATTCAACTTAATAGTTGTTTTTTTTAAATTTTGTGCACCTAACTCAAAATGACAATTGAAATTAGGGATGGAGTATGAAAATACAATAATAAACACTGACATGTAAGATTAAAATGGAGGATCTTTTGTCTCACGTCCTGTCTCACTCCCTGTCACACTCATGTCTCACTCCTTGTCACACTATCTAATGAATTGTCAAAATTCTATGGAATAATTTTAATGGAATAATCTTGATAATTCAATTGGTAGTGTGACAGAGAGTGAAACAGGAAATGAGATAAAAGATCCTTAACGTCCTTATATATATGTACGTGTGTGTCCATGTGCTCGGAAATACGTTCAAACTTGGCTAATTATTAATGACCTCAGATTTTAGATTTATTTGGATTCATTTTTTAAATCAACAAGCCTTTTCAAACTTGTATGAACTTTGTTCATGAACTGTTTAGTTCATTAAAAGCCCTAACAGGCTCCAATGTTTGTGATCGCAACACTCCTTACTTCCACACAACTACACCAACCCAAAGTCATCAGTTGAATCCAGACTAACCATGATGCATGATATATCTTTGGTCCATTCCCGCACAGCAAATGGAACGCCCGCCCATTCACCAGGAATATCACTCAAGATCAAAAGGAAGACAACCCAAGTGGCTATTCCCATATCATGGCAATCCCAACAAGTCTTCCACTACAAGTTTAATGTTGATGGAGCATCAAGAGGGAATCCAGGCCAAGCTGCAGATGGAGGAGTTTTATGGAATCATTTAGGAAAAATCTTGTATTCCTTTTCTTCATTTTATGGCAGTTGCACGACTTGGAAGCTGAAACTCATGCCCTCCTGGATGGAATTGATTACTGCCTCGAACACAGAATTACCAATGTTGTTTTAGAGATGGAGTGATGGACTCAAAGACACTTCTCAACATAGTCACAGGAAAATGCAACACTCCATGGAGGATTGACCATTACATTTAACATCTGTTCATAATTACTAGATTTACTAGATAACCCAATATACCACATACTAGTTCATGCATTCTGATTAGATACACATGATATTTCCACAATTTAGAACATTTTGGTACACATGCCAATTCACCAAATTTGGTGAACCACTTTAAAACTTTATTTAATGAAAGATTAACTAATTAAATTTAAACTTTTGTAGTTTTGACATTTGTAATACTAATTCGGTAACTTTTATTTAAATATTATCGTTTAACTTGTAACTATAAAAATGAAGTGATTTAAAAGTTCACTTTTACTTATATAAATTACATATTTTTATTTTTTCTTCCAAAATTATTCTAATTGCCACAGATCAAATATCCCTCCCAGAAACTAACAAAATAGGTCAAGCATACCAATTATAAATTACTTTCATAGTAATTCAATTTGACATAAAATTAATTAATTACACTAATACTTTTGTTGATAATAATTATAATAATATTCTAACTTATCTCAATAAGTTTATGTAAAAGACTGTCTCTTATACACATCTAGATAGTTTAAGGTGGGCAGGATGGGGCCGCTACTCCCCTCCCCCTAGGATTTTAATTAAGAAATTATAAATTTTACCCTTAAAAATATTAAAAATTTAATTTAACCCTTATTAAATTTATATTTTACAACCTAAATTTGTAAGAAAAATATAAGTTAATCTCAATAAATATGTATTTATTAAGTCTTGCCCCTCAAGGTGTCATTCTTGCGTCCGTCCTTGATTCTAACTTTCTTAAAAGTGTTACATTGGAGAGAACCAATTAAACTAATCAAGCATACCACGTACCAAAAAAATGTACCTGCTAAACCTACTCCCGGTTTACTACATTTCTAGTAACATGACGTACTATGTATTCATATCCATGTTGCATACTAAAGAGTACAGTGAATCTAGTAACTATGCATCTGTTTCTCAACTACTAGAAAGAATTTCTCCTTCTGTTATATCTTTCGTGAAGCAAACAAGGCAGCGAATTTCGTGGCAATTTATGCTTTCATTTCTTGTAATAGTAGTTCCCATGAATATTGCTACAGCTTTAAAAGGGATTGCTAGGCTGGACTTTTGCTATGCATTTCCCTTATTTTCATTGCTGTAAAGCCCCCTGAGGGTTACTCACTTGTACCTTTGTTTACATGAATAAAACATCCTATTATTTAAAAAAAACAAAACAAAACAAAACCTTTAAAGTTAATCAATTACGTAATCTAGCTCTTCTCTTAATCACCATGCTTTACGTGAAGTCAAGAGACTCTATTCTCAACTAAATTAATTAATTTTTCTTGTACTTTGGTGTATGATTTCTTTTCTATTCACTTCATAAACTCAAGAAATACATACTGATTGAATGAAAATATGTGACCTGTAGGCAACCTTTTTAATTGTAACTATAATATTCACGCATTTTTTGTCAATTTAATACTCTTAAAAATGATCATTATTGTTTAATATCATGCTCAATGACCAAGTAACCCTTCCTAGCTTATAGTATAACACTTAGACCTATTCTGAATATTCTACATCGATTTTTGTAATCATTTCACATGCACTTTTTCCAATTATTCCACATCTATAATTTATGTTCATCTTTATCTTTGAATATCATTCCTATATATCTTTTTATAACATCTAATGACCATTGGGCCCTTCCTTTGTTGCATTCTAGTTTTTAGTTAGTAAATGATGGAGAACTAAAATTGAGGGAACAAAGTGTAATTTTGTGAAACTTATCTTCTCATGTTTATCTCCAAGATGGTCTCGAATTTTATCTTGTCATATTTATCCTCAATTTTTGAAAAGTGTGAACCTTATCTTCAAGTTTTAAAGGACGAGAAGTTTATCTTTAAATCTTGAAATGCGTGAAGTTTATCTTTAAACCTTAAAAGGCATGAATCATATCTTTAAGTTTTGAAGATGTGAAACTTATTTTAGTCTTTGAAAAGTGTGAAGCTTATCCTTTCATACTTTTTACCAAACTTATCTTGTTTAACTAGTTCTCAAACCTTGAAAAATGTGTAGCTTTATCTTTAAATGTTGAAATGTGTAAAACTTATCTGTAATTCTTGAAAAGTGTGTAAGGATTTCTTATCCTTAAAGTTTAAGAAGGCACCGCTCGATCTACTTCTATCCTACAAGCCATTTTTAAGCTAATTTTTCTCTCAAATTTTTCCTGCAACTTCTCGTACTTCAATTTTCAATGCTAGGCAAGAATTGAAGATTCCCAAGCTAAATTGGTAGCATAAGAGCATCTCAATACTGATTTTCCAGCTAGATAGGTAATTTTTTCATGAATTATTCCATGGAGTTTGGTCATAAAGCTTTCAAGTTCTTTCAAGAATCAAACTTGTTAAATTTTGTTGTTTGTGGTATTTTTCCTATAACCAAATGTGTTCTTGAGCTAACTAACTTTGTTTTATGGTTTGAAACACTTCTAAAACACTTGAAGTTGTTTTTGAAAGAAGGCTTGGAACTGGTCATGAACACTTAGTCGCATGCAAGAGATTTAGCTTATGAATTTTGTGGTTTAAACTAGTTTGGCTTGTCTAGTTCAACCCCTATATGTTTATACTTGCTTCATACATTTTCAATTTTTGAGTATTCGGGGACCTTTTTAACCCTTCTAAGTAGCTGGTTCACAAATGCTTTGATTGACCAACCAACTTATTTAAAGTTGCCTAGAGAATGCCTAGTATCGCGATGCTCCAATAAAATTATTTTGCAATCCCGCAGATATGGGAAGTATCTAGTTATAAAATTTATAATTACCTAACTCTACTATAAACTAGATAACACACCACAAATGTACAGAGTCAAATAATATATAGTAGAAATAAGGGATAAACCCACAAGGAATAGTCTAGCGAGTACCAGTTATTTAGTTCAAACGTTATTTGAAGAATCAACAATGGAGGAGATATTTAATTAAACTAGAATTAAAGACTTTAACTAATGAAAACAATGGATTACACTACTAGAAAAACCATAATTTACAACGGAAATTAGCGACGGAAAATTTTTGTTGCTATTAGAGACGGAATTTCTGACAAGGTGAAAAATTAGAGGGATACAAAATAGTAACTTTGTGAAACGAATTTACCGACGGATTTTTCAGTCATAAAATTTTGTGACGGAAAAATCCGTTGGTAAAGGAAATTATTTTTTAAAAAACAAGTATTTATTTAAAAATAAAAAATTTAACTTGTTACCAAATTTGTTGGTAACTTAGAAAAATAAATCGGTGGTTGTGTTACCAACCGATCTATCAATTGCTAGTAGCTTTAAATTTTTAAATTCCTTTGCAAAACCTAAATCCCTCTATCGTCATTTCTTCTCCTTTCTTCTCTCCCATTATCCATTCTCCTCCACTGTCGTTTCTTCTCCCTACCCAGCCCTTATTTTCCCCTTTCTTCCTCTCCTATTTTCTCGCTCTTCCCACTCTCCCATCCTTTATCCTTTATCCCCTTTCTTCCTCTCCTATTTTCTTCTTCCGATTTCACGACAGTTGTCACCGATTCTCAGTACGATCCATACTATGATGCATCGTGGTTGTAAATTTGAAGCATATCCAAGGCTATTTTTTTTTAAAATTATTTGGATCGTACTGAGGTATATGAATTTGTTTTTTTTTTTAATCTTGGTTTCAACAAGAATTGTTTTGGATTATATTTCTTATTCACAGTAGAAGTGTCTCTAGCACAACTGTGTAACTCAGAAACAATATACATATATATATATATATATATATATATATATATATACATACACATATTCTGTTGATTCTAAATTGTTTATATTAATGGTTTTTTTTTCCTATAGTCTTCTTCTTATGCCTGGTTGTTTTGTTTTATTATTTTTTTTTTTTTAAAATTGTAGACTTCAAAAAGCTCACTTGCTTTGACTACTTTTTTTAAAAATATTTTTGAGTTCAGACTAAAAAAGAATAAAGGAAAAATGAGGGAAAAATTTGAAAGAAAGATAATGAACCGGTAGATCCGTGTATACGTCTTGTGAGTATTTGTGTGTAGTGTAGAAGATATCAAAGGAAGTAGATTTCTCCTTTCTTCGTCAATGCAGCATAGAGCTATTAGTACTTCTAGCTTTGTTGCTCACGCATTGCGTAAATATCTAGAGTGTGGCCATATTTTTTTTACGAAATGCTAGAAAAAATGGCTAGATTATTAAGTTTGCTAATAGTTTAGATGTATCTAAAATCATTAATATTAAGTAGCAAAGATAGGTATACGTCTGTAAGTTTAGTACTACGAAAAATGAAATTCTAGTTTTGAAAAGTACGAAGATAATTAGGATTAATCTACTATATTCCAAAATACAAAGCTATTGTTGCTACTGACTATGATTGTATGCTACTAATAGTTCAATAATGGCTAAAATTTCAAAAGGTATATGACAATGAAGGTTGCTGCAAATAGTTAACAAAAAATAGATATAAAAGACATCAAAATTGTAGCTTAATACTTTGGGCTACTGTGTTGTTTTTTTGATCAATAAAAGATTTATAAGTTTCGAAAAAACTCCATTCAGTTTAACAATTTGCGTTTTATAGGTCAGAACTGCGAAGGATGGAAGAACCATCAAATGTGAATTATAAGACTCCCATAAATGAACTGAGAGTTGCTTTTCTTCAACCAAATATCCATTTTTGAGGTCTTATTCATTTACTTATATTTTTATTTCCTTTCACGTCACTTCGTTCATTGCAGAATATTTCTTTTCTTTTTCTTTTACCAAAATAAAAAACTCTCTCTCTGACTCTTTGGATTTTTATTTTTTTTATTATTTTTTTTTTAAAAAAAATTCCAAGTGCAGTAAATGTATAACCTCCATTTAAGTTCCTAAACAATGTGACAATGAACGTGCTCATTTTTTTTCCTTGTCTTTGATGTGTTTTATGCCGTAGTTTTGATGCATTTTTTTCCTTTTCAATTTCTCTTTGGTGGTTTTGCTTCTGCATAATCATCTGTGGTTTGATTTACTGCATCAAATAGGCTACAGACAAGCAAGATAAGAAACTTTAGTTTCAACTAGGCTGCGTTGATACTTAATACTTTCTTTAGTTGTATCAAGCATGGAGCAGATTATGCCGTATCTTGGCAAAGCAGCCTTGACGACAATTTTAGATAGACTCTTTTGTCTCAAATGCAACTATGTTGCACATTGGTGATGCTATTCATTCTTTGCCAGACTGTTTTTAAACAAATAAGAGCCTTTTACTTTAGTTATACATGTCTTTGGAGAGAAAATATTTTGCTCCTTTTTTCAAGTAGAAATTGGTTTATTAGAAAGGATTTTTCTCTAGAATATATGTATATTTAAAGGTATTGGCTTTTTCCTTTTGCCTATACCTCAATGTTTCCATGGCACCTTTTCTCTAAGTTGAACATCATGGCTACTAGACTTTTTTTTTTCAAGCAAATAATGGACTAAAGGATTTTCTGATGGTTTGGAGCTGATTTCAGTTGTTCCAAGATTAAACTTTTTGTTTTAAACTTTTATCAAGTGTATCTTTTATTGACATAGAGATTTTCTTACCCTACTTTCCTTTAGTTGGCTCTTCAAATATTGTTTCATGACGAGATGTTCATTTAATAGTTACTACAAAGAGTAATCAAGTTCAGGCAAGAAGATGAGCTGAATTACTCAAAAGGTGATTTCCCTTTTATTTTGCATATATCTTGTTAGTAAATGAAATCAAATGGTTCTTATTCTTGAATTTAATAAGATATATTCTGTTTGATATCATGTAAAGGACTTGCCCTGTTATCTATATTGTTTTACTATTGCCCCACTTAAAGTTTCTTAGTTTGACCCAACACAATGTTTTGAAGAGAATGTAATAGTTAAATGGAAAGTAAAATTGATACGGTGATGTGATGTTTTCTTACTGAACTTGGAATATAAAAGTAAAATAATTGGTTCAACTACCATCTCACGTGTATAACACAATATCGATAAAATAACCTACATATTTATAATACGTTTTTTTTTAGTAGAATTGTTAATTATTAAATGAATGTGTTTCAAGCATGGAGGGAATATTTAATTGAATAGATTGCACATAGAGATAAAGGGATGTTTTATTGTTTCTGAGTTAAACTCAGTTACTAACCGGTAGAATGTTACTTCTACTGCTAATAATCCATCACAACAGATGTGAATATATACTAAAACAGATTCAACCCAAAATTTCTTTGAGCTGTACGAAAAAGAAAGATTCTGGGTGGGCCTCGGCACAACCTTCCTCACCTAGTATATATATATTGAACATGTTTAATATGTAGGTACTTAAAAGTGTATTTGTGTATGTGGGGTTAGTTAAGATGAAAGTTAAAAATTTCTTATTTGTGTTGTGAATCGACCCTTGCTGAGTTGTGATTGATTATTTTAATTGGTTTCAAAATTTTGTTACTGTTTTATAATGTTTTAAAATTTTGTATATATTTGGAATCGACCTTTGCTAGATCATGATTGGTTATTGCTGTTGTTTTGTAACTAGGGGAACGTTTGAAATTAGAGGAAACTATACTGAAATTTTTAGAGGATATACACAAATTAAGAATGCTTAAGTAATAATACTAAAACAACTAGTAGTGTATGTATACTAATCAAGCTTCGACTAATTTTTTACCACATTATTCGCTACAGGGTTTGCTCAATTTATTACGGTGTCACGCTGTCAAGTACCTTATGATAATGTAAGTGGTGTGAAAAAGTTAAAAAAATCACTACGTCCCATACATGAAGATGAAGATGGTGGTAGGGATAATGAGGAGGAAGAGAGTGAGGATGAGTGACCTCTACACATTACTATTGGATATTAGGTCAAAGAATTTGTACTTATTTACTTGTATTTTGCTACTTTTACTTTGGTTGCAGAGATTTCGTTTTATGGCACATTTCTTATTATGATATATATGTAGTTGATTTATGGTGATTGTAGACATATTTGAATGTATATTTGGTTGTTGGAATGTTCAGATGCTATTTGGTTTATATTTGGTCATTGTTTGCAACTTTAGAGTGTAATAGTATTAATATTTTTATTTTACAATAATTTGAAATTAGCAACGGAACGGATTTTCCGTCGCTAAGATTTTTTATTTTTAAAATGTATTTTTCCAATGGATTTTTTCACTGCTAATTCGAAAATTAGAGACGGATTTTTCAGTTGCTAAAATAGTTTAACCAAAAATTCGTCGCTACACTACTTCGATTCTGTAGCTGATTTGGCACTTAGCAACAGATTTTTCGGTCGGTAAAAATAGCAACTGAAAAATCTGTCGCTAAATTGCTTCAAGTTGGTATTCTTGTACCAAATTTAGCAACTTAGCCAACGGATATTTCTGTCACTAAAGACAGTTATTTGTTGGTAAATTGGTTGCTAAATTTTACCAACGAGCAAAATTCCGACGAATTTTTTCAAATGGAAAATCCATCGCTAATCGATTTGGCGACGGATTTTTGACAAAAATTGATCACTAAATCGGTTGGTAAATTTTGTTTTTCTAGTAGTGTTAGGGTTAAGACTAGCCAATTCTCAATTTTGATTAATTCAATCAATTAATTGGTCCAATTATAATCCATCAAAGTTCAATTCCCGTTTATCAACCCAACTCCGACCTTCGGTGATTGAATGCTATCAAATTTAATTAACTAGAGTTTGAGACCTTCTCTATCCTGATTAATTTAATTGGATGATGAGTATTATCTATATGAATTTTTCTTGTGAATCAATTAATTTATCCCGCCATCTTGATCTCAGATTAATTAATCAAATAGTCTAACAAAGGTCTATGACGGTTAATCAATAACCATATCCCCTCAGCCAACTAACCAAAACTAAAGTTAGCTACTTTTTAGAATAGTCAAATTGTGTTAATTATTACTCAATTTTATGATTATCCCAATTGATGATCAAATTAATAATTACTTAAATGGAATCGACATTGTCCAACCTTAATCCATACTAATTAGAACAAAATTGAGAGCATAAACACATAAGAAAATATTGAAAACGTGTAAACTAATCTAAACATTAATCCAAAAAAAAGCAATTAAAAAAGTGGTGATTAAAAGTGAATAATTAAATAGGTCTATCATAAAATAAAGGTCACAAATGAGCAATTCGTACCTCCTCAACTTAGTTTTTTTGCACATTAATTTTGGAAAATAATTCATTAACCAAGAAATGGAAAGGTCAAACCAAGCATCCATATAATTCTCATCAAACTACTCAAATATGCAATAAAAAGAATGTATCAAAAACTAGTAATTCCACAATCAAATAACAAAACTTATGTAAAAGTTCAATTGACAATTTAATACAATCATAATTTCATCAAATAAGTATAAAATCCATTATTTTTGTCTTGAGCTAAACATTTATTATCCAAGCATAATAACAAGTAATTCACAACAAAAACACATAAACTAAACTAGTCACGAGGTTTCAATCCTTTATTACGCAACTAGGTTCTTAAACTAATGCATACAAATAATTAAAATATAAATAAATACAAAATTGAAAGAAACAGTCCCCTAGTAAAGCCAAGGAGGCTTGCCGAAAATGTTGTAGTCCTTGCTCAATTGTCTGCATTGGATAGCACATTCGAAGTTCCCAAGGACAAGTGAAATTCCCGCATATGTGGTCATTATATCCCTAATGCATTCTAGTAGATATCATATATTTTCCACTCCTTCAGCCAACTTCATCAACATATCAGATGACACCTCTATAGAATTTGTGATAGGGTGATGTAAGCAATCTTTTAGTTCATCTTCATTGCTCATGCTCCATGACTTGGTGATCTCAATATTATCCTCAAGGTGGCCATCTTCCCCTTCATTTGTGATTGGTGTAGGAGTCCCTTGACTTTCACCCACTAACTTATTTGTGAGTACGGCAAGTTGGTCTGATAATTTCTTTAGGGATTCACCTCGGCACTTTAACAATTCATGCATCTTGATGCTTTACAGATTCATCTTGATGCTTTACAGATTCATCTTGACTCTTCATAAAGGTAATCATCTTCCTTTCCAATCTTAGAACATCTTCGTCTTGGGTTCGTGATGGTTGAGTGTAGTTATAACTATAGAAGTCATAAGAATCTCCATGAATGTTATACTCTCCAAATTTCTATTCTCCCATAGGTGATGGTGAATAGTAATTTTTCATATAAGGTTTTTCACTATACCCTTCCATAATGTTCGGTTGGATTATACGTCATGAAAGTTCCCTTGGGTTGCATTCATTATTATGGACCATGGGTATGCACTATAGGGCTCCATTTGTTCATGCATTGGCTCTTAAGGTGCAGGAAAAGAACAAGGATAATCTTGGTAGGTCAAGAAATAATTTGGATGGTCGAACCATCCCATTTGATAATCACAAGGATAGGAATTGTATTGGTATGCAGATTCCTTATTAGCACAATTACCTACAAAAGAATCACAATATAAACCATCATAAGGAATTGAATTAGCATGAAGATCACATATTTGTTCTTCTATAGCTGCTAATTAGATTGATATTTTACGATAACCAATCATGAGTACATCCTAAACATCATAAGAATCATGCTCATTGGTCTTATCTCCATAATCACAAGGATGATAATACCCTTGGCATTATCGATTTTAATTCATTCCTTGCATTTTCTTATAACATCCACACAAAAACAAGTACTTAACACAAAAATCACAAGACTAGTAGCTAGACTAAACTCGTATATCCATTAAAAGAAGAAAATCTTTTTGATTTTTTTAAATAAAAGAAAACAAACAATGAAAGAGGAAAAATCTTTTTAGTTTTTCAAAATATTAAGAACACACAATGACACTAGCACAAATAAATACACTTTAAAGTAGTATTATTGCCAAATTATACCAATATTACCTGAAAAATCAATCCTCAACAATGGTGCCAAAAACTTGATACAAAAAAATATCTAGTTATAGAACTTATAATCACCTAACTCTACTATTAACTGATAACGCACCGCAAGTGTACGAGGTCAAATATTATATAGCGGAAGTAGGGGTCGCACTCACAAGGATTGGTTCAGCAAGTATTGGTTCAACGAGTATTGGTTATTTGGTTCAAATGCTATTTGAAGAATCAACAACGGAGGAGAGATTTACTAAAACTAGAATTAAAGATTTTAACTAATGAGAATAATGTATTAAGGTTAAGACTAGCCAATTCTCAATTTTGATTAAATCAATCAATTAATAGTGGTTCAATTATAAAGTTTGGAAGTTCAATTCCTATTTATCAACCCCACCCGACCTTCAGTGATTGAATCCTATCAAATTTAATTAATTAGGATTCGAGACCTTCTCTGTCCTGATTAATTTAATTTGAGTATTATCTATATAGAATTTTCTTGTGAACCAATTAATTAATCTCGGCACCATGATCTCAAATTAATTAACCAAATAATCTAACACAGGTCTATGGCAGAGGTTCAATAACCATATCCCCTCGGCCAACCTAACCAAAATTAAAGTTAGCTACTTTTTAGAATTGTCAAATTGTGTCAATTATTACCCAATTGTTATGATTATTCCAGTTTATGATCAAATTAATCATTACCCAAATAGAATCAGTATCATCCACCCTTAATTCATACTAATTAGAACATAATTATGAGTATAAACACAAAAGAAAACATTGAAAGCATGTAAACTAATCTAAACATTAATCTAAGAAAGTAATTAAAGAAAGTGATGATTGAAAGTATTAGAAAAATTAAAGAACAATAAAATAAGAATTAAAGATTTAAGAAGGATTCTCTAATGAAGAATCCAAAGTTCTTAGTCCAAGATTGTCAATCTTGAGCCTCTTCTTCAACCCCTCTTGGAAAAGTTATAAAACACAAGTCTAATTTGCAGCTCCCAAGGGGTGACTGAATTAGAACACGTTCTTGAGATTTTAAAGACCATTATTTATAGTTTCTAAAAGTTACAATGTGTAAGGCTTCGAATAAGTTTCAAAACGCACTATTATCGGCCCAAAATGGATACCCGAAACTCTAAAAATAGTCAAAATCACGTAATAGCTCACCACAACCGACCCAACCGCAGTTTGTGGTTGATTTGCCATGGTTCAGCTGCAGATTGCGAGTATCATTCTATCCAAACAGCAGTATGCAGTTCATATGCCTTGGTCACTCGCATTTTGCGAGTGGCCCTCCACATCTTCGTGTGGTTTCACTATTTTACCTCCAAAATCCTCGTCCGAAGTTCGATTGACGCACCGTTTTTTTCTACACGACCACAAAACAATAACACGGATTAATATCTATAATTTAACTCAAAAATAATACTTAAACACTAAATAAAGTCATAAACAGAAGACAAACAAGAACACGCGAAAAACTCTAACTTTGAGAGGAATTAGGTAAAAAATCTAAATACAACCCTAAACACATGCATATAAATATAAGTTAAATAATACTAAAATACTACAATAAACATATATTAACACATAGCAATGGAAATACATGAAAACAAACATATAAAATTTTAAAATGCCGAAACTAGTACATAAGTCCTATAAAAAAGAGTAGGAATAATCCTAATTTTTAAGGGTTATCACTTGCAGCGTTCCGTACCCTATTTCAAATTTTTGTTTTCATCTTGAATTCAATAATGTATCCCTAAACCTACTCTAATGTGTGGTACTACCTCCCATGATTTTACGTCAAAGAGGTAAGGTTTTCGACCATCGGAAGTTAGGTTCCAAGAAGTCTCATGTGAATCTTCAAGGTAAATAGTTCTTACACCTTTTATTTATTGTACTGTATATAGTTAATTGTGCAACCATGGAATATGTACAACTAATATAAGTGTGACTGTTTATTTAAGGGTTTATAGATGGGAAATGCAAGTTAAGCTTAATATGATGATATACAATGTCAAATGTTATGTGTACCTTGGAATAAAGGTTCCTTATAAGGTCAATGAATTATGTAGGTGAATCAATTTTACAATGTTCAATGTCAATACTCAATGTTATAATACAATGTTCAATGCTAATGCTTAATATTACAATGTTCAATGTTCAATGTTCAATATCTATACCCTATCTATCGAGCAATGAATAGATAGACCTAGATCCAGTTACTAAAAGATTTATGTGATCCATGAGCTTATCTTATTTGCCAAGTATACTTGATACACAATTTATAATATTCACCTAAAGCACTACACTGTTTATATACTCTACTTGTCAATAATTAGGTTTAAGTACTGAACATCTTTTATTTACTAAGCATTGTTTTGCTCATCCCATGTTGCTTATATTATTTTGTAGTTTATCAATCCGTGATAGTTTTGCTGTTTTGATTGTGGACATGAGTTAGGAGGGGATGTTGGTATGGATTCTAGCAATTAAAGCTAGAGTGTGTTGGTTGTATAGTGGGGGTTCTCATTCACTTAATAATGCGCACCAATGTAGCTTGTTAGAATTTATTTTTCTATTGAACAGTTTGCTCGATCTTTGAACCTCACATGTCCTTAGTTGTTCTTAAGAATGTTTCATCATGGTCTGTCTATATATTAAGGTTGGTTTGCTAGTATTCAAAATCCTTTTTGAGATTATGGTTATTATATGTTCTTAAAGTTGAGCCTTGCATGCTTGGGATAGGCCTAGGATACAGCATATCATGGTACCGATTTTGGAGCATGACAACAACATCCGTGAAATTTATTTCAATTTTTTATGCCGTACAATTTTTAATATCAAACAATCTTTTTTCATTACATGATCAATTGATTAATATAATGTTCTTTCAAGAAATTTCAATTTTAATTAGCTTAAACAACAAGGTTACCTACTTAGTTATTCAACAAAATTATTAGTATGACGAATTTTCTTAGGATCAATTGTGAGACATATGAGTATTATAATATAATTGTTAATTTCGATTGAATTTTATAAAGAAAATGTTAGAATATAAAACCTTCTACTAATATTTATTATTAGAGTTTAATTTACATTCTAGGAATGATGGTAAGTTGCGATAATATGCAATCTGACAATTTTTCTTTCACTCACATTTCACCCCAACCACAACGAAGGCTATATACATGAATTATTATTCCTCTCAAGAAATGTAATATTCCTACACCTTCTATTTTGGGTTCTATTTATCATTTTATCTCCCATAGAGACACATCTTTATATTTGTGCAATAGTGGCAACTTCGCCTTACTACTTTTTATTTTTTATTCAGGTATACATTTTATTTTAAATTAATTAAAATTCTAATTATTTGACCGTTATTTTATTTTCATTTTTCCAATATTTATACATTATTTAAAATGCAATCTCTCAAAAACATTCCCCGACCACTATGTTGATATAATATATTTTAATTCACCATAAATATGTAATCTAGGTATACCATACTAGAGCTACAAGAGTTTCATTTATCTCAATTCCAATATAAATTAATTAATTATTTTGAACATGTATAACAAATTTTATAAAATATACACAATGTGAGATGCCAATGGTTAGAAAAATCATCATTCAAAAATCACTTGATATCTTTCGACACGCCAAAGATATATATGTAGTTGAATACGTAGAAGTTATTTTCCAATTAATCTTCTTTCTTATTGGTTTATTTTCTAAACAAAATTTCTTCCTTATTTTAAAAGGAAGTGTAGTTCATACTTTGAAATTTTAAAATTAGTTTTATTTCTTATTTTATTCTGTTAGGAGTATTTTGCAACTAAATTGTACTTCCTATTTGTTTAATGTCTGCTATTACATGAAATTTCCTTTCTGTGTTATTCTTTAATTTCTAAAACCTATTCCAAAAGGACTATTCTAGAAAGAAATTCACTTCAATATAATTTAATTTGTAGTATGAAATCTCAAAATTGGTATTATTTTCTTTTTTATTCATTCAAGAATATTTACATAAATAACCTCAACAATAATAAAGAAGACATTCATGTTTTGAGACATAATGATAACTCTAGTGAACTAGAGTTATTTTTCTCTAAATTATAGCATTTTGATAGTTTAAATCCCTAATTTTGGGTAAGTAAATGAAGACTTTGGTTATTTTTTTTCATATGTGTTTGTATTTCCGTTCTTGATTAAATATGATAAGTTTTCATTAAATTTTTAGTTCAATTAATTGCTTAATGGTGTTAATATTATGCAGGTCAAAATTAGAAGTTAGAAGCTGGAATGCACAAAACTCAAAGGACCAAATTGCAATAATGGAAGAAATGAAGAATGCTGAGAAGAGAGTCGAGATCGCAATCACAAACTCTCCATATCAGCGATCTCGACTTGGGAAATTGTCTTAATGTATTAGAGTCGAGATCGCAATCTCAATTGTTCCATATCGCGATCTCGACTGAGGAAATTGTCTTAATGTATTATAGTCGAGATCGCGATCTCAATTGTTCCATATAGCGATCTCGACTCGCTGAAAGTTAAGTTGTAAGGGCAATTTGGTAAACTTTCAGCCAACAACTCTTGATTTTTGCCTTGTGTAACATTACACTATTTCAGCTACTTAAAAATTAGTAGATAGAGGAAGTAGTAGATAGTTAGTAGATTTTAGGATAGTTTAGGATATCTTGAACCCCAAGTTTTCTTCTTTAAATAGAATTTTCTCTTTAATTGTCTCTTAGATCTTCTTTTAATTTCTTGTCAAGTTCAAATTTTGATTAGATAATCGTAGTGGGTTAATCGCAAGTTTTGCGTAGATATAATTTTTATTCGCTTTCTAGTCTAATTTAGTAAGAATTTCTTTACTTGCAATTTAGGGTTTCGTAGGTAAATTAGGGTTCTTGATAATTTCTTGCATTTCTAGTTAAGAATTCTCAATTTCTTGCATTAATTTCTAGTTAATTACTAGTGGGTTTTCTTTATTTTTATCAAAAATTCAAAAATACTTAGATTTCTAGTTTGACTCTTTCCAATTTTTAGTTTAGAAATTGTTGCTTTTAGTCTTCAAAGTCTCTTAATTGTAGCCCTTTTTATTGGGTAATTTGCTTGCTTTCAATTTTAGTTTTTATTTGGATAATTTAGGTTAAAATTAAGTACTTTTCTTTACTTGCTTTTACTGGAATAACTTAATTAGTTTCTTAATATCGTAATTAGTTATTTTCACTTACTTTCTTTTTAGTTAATCTAGCCTTAAATTAAGTTTTTATCGCTTTCATTTAATAATGGTTATTACTAGAATAGTTCCATCATCCCTTGTTTAATTTTGTTTAACTACACAAATATTTGTAAATCTTTGTAATTGCCTTTCAACAATCTTTGTGGGACGATTATACCCACTCATCCTATATTACTATCAATTCCGTATACTTACAGAAGTTAGGTAAAATATAATAAATTAGTGCAGTTAATTATTGCTTGTTTGTCATTTCAAAGTTGAATTTTACCTAACGAAACAATCACATAACATAGTCATTAAATATTATAGAAAGGGCAATTTTAAAAAGGAAATTCAAATCACTAAGTTAAATTCACACATTTAATATAGTATAATATATAGTATAGCATAGTATATAATATGTAGTATATAGATGGGGATTGGGGTGAGCGGGGGATTTGGGGTGCCTGTTTTGTTCCAACTTTTTGTCCAATGAGCTACGGGTGAGAAAAACCTTGGACTTGGATTAGCCGGGCCAATAGCACATGAATCCACATAAATTATGTAAAATATTTGTTACTAGCACGGTGTGAATTATAAAGGATACATTCCTATCAATTGTGTCTGTGTATATTAAAACTATGACGTTTACCCAAAAAAAAAAAAAAATTTTAGGCCCATATTTTTTGTCCGCTGTCTTGTATTCTATTAAAGAATCAAAAGTTGAATGAGAGAGATTCCTGGTAAAACTGATGTTCCAACAAGTAAATATGAAAAATTGTAATGATTTTCAGCCACTTCCAAGGCTGCTTAGCATTGCTGACCAGCAAAAATCATGCTATACTACTTCGGAATGGGAGGCTCCCCCAACCACCTTGCTCGATAGCCTGTTCCTTTACAACCAGAGCAGCACATGGAACCCTGAAACATAAGGATGAACATTTTTTAATGTGATACTTAATTCCGAAGCACAAATTACAATTATATTATCTCAAAAGTCAGGATACTTTGTGCTCAAAATCCATAAATTACCTTTCCTGCACAGATAACACAGCTAGTATTTCGTGATGGCACTTGACACAACATGTTGTCACCAATTATGAAGAAACCAGTACCATTGCACCACTTGCAGTCAACATGCCCATTTGAGTCACAAGAAGAACAGGCCACAGGTCTTGGTTGCTGAATGCGCAAAATAGGCGTGCCAGGCAATAAAAGGTAAGGTTAAAAAATAAACACACAAGGACTCCAGCATAATCCATAAAAGTCCACCTAATAGACAATGTCAAATCAACCATTTTCCCTGAAGTCAGTAGTCATGGTCAACCAAAACATCTACAAATTGGAGTTACATCATAATTTCCATAACAAATGTTGCCTTTGTTTCTGACGGCCATTTTTTATAATTAGAAATCGCTTCAAACCTTGTCATGGTCTATTTAAAGCAACAAACATAACTGCAAGCAGACATAACTGTGCTCAAAGTCAAAAAGTTCCATTCAACTCAGAGTTTGACATTGTATTGTTCAGAGAGTTCAACAAAACAAAAGGCAACAAAAAGCCCTGAAAAGAGGTTGCTTGTATGTTAATCCATTTCAATTCACAGGCAACATTTTTTGGCTAATAAGAAACTTCGTTGTCTCCATGAAAAATACAGTTTTAAAAATATTCCTTTCACTTGCAGAGATATTTAGCACCTGAAAAATTCTAATAATTGATATGTTTCATTCTATATATATATGCCTCCTTCACATCCGATTATCCCTCAAAGAACCCCAATATTTCAACTATTCTGCATTCATCACGCTCTCTTCTCTCACCTGTTTTTTTCTTTTCTCCCTAAAGTCAAGCACTCATACTGCTGCTTCAGTTAAATACCCATTGATTGATCCCTATACAGCCCCTACACTCCTATTCTTCCACCACCTACTGAAAGAGAAAGCTATAGTTTTTGTTCGAGTACTCATTTGGACATAGCTTATGCACTGGGGATTATCAGAAGGTTCCTACACAAACCTAGAAACCCTCATCTAGAGGCAGATTAGAGAAAACTGAGAACTATGGGCTACCAATCCTGAGCCTCTTAGGCAAGCAGGACGCATAGAAAAGGTGAAACTCTGTCTCAGTGACCACCTTCCTTCAGATATGCCACCTGCCAAACTCCTACATTACTAACCTATACTTCGTTGAAAATGCGAATGAAATAAAATCATGAAGCTACTGATTTTCCTACTACTAAATGCAAAATACAGTGCCACAGAAGTGATAGGTAAAAGTTGTGATGCTAAAACATCATATGCATAATCCCTAAGATTTCATTTCATGATCAAGGGGAAAAGGAAAGCAGAAAGAACTATTTCCGTTATCTAAACATTACTATTCATAACAAATACACACACAGAGTAGCGGATCTACCCTATGTTCAGGCCCCCCCACTGTCCGACGGAAAATGTCAAAAAGGCATGAAATTTCAAAGAATTATTTTTTCCACACTAATTGGAAATGTGTCCCTACTGACCGAAGGAAGATGTTCATTTTAGGTATTGGTTTTTAAAAATTTTCTTTTTACTCAACTAATTTGTAGAAAGTCAAAACATACATTAAGAAGTTGCAGTATACTAGTGGTTTTTTATACTACAAAAAAGTTCATACCTCCACCTCTTATGTTATTTATCATATACATATGTTGCTACTATCTTAGACTTGCTATGTGAATATTTTTGTTGTCAGCTACTACTTATAAAAATAAAAATAAAAATAAAAATAAAAATATAAAAAACTTTGTATTATTTGTGCCCCCACTGAAAAATTATTCTAGCTCTGTACGTATAGGTGTAATATAGTTGGTTACTTTGAAATCAACCATGCTAAACAAATATATAATATGCGGCAAAGTTCCATCTTAAAAATGAACAGTGTCCCTCTTCATCTCACCACAAATGCGAACACTAGTTTTGAAGTCACATGAAGGACTTGCCTAGAGTTAGTAGTGCTCTGTAGCCTACCAATAATGCCAGCACTTCTTTTACTGATAACCAGCCAGCTAATTCAATGATTACATGGAACCTGTCACTAATGAGAATAATATGTAGACTCATCCAAATGAATAAATATGGATAATCAGCCTCAACCTAGTTTCACCCAAATCCAAATACCCTTAATGGAACTCCCATCCAGGTATATAAATCATATATGAAGAATATCCATTATTATCCAGTCTGTGGGAGTTAAATAATGTGCATATGGCTACAAACCCACACATTAGGACATTGTCAAATTGATATAATACCTTCTGGATATTTATAAAGCTCATAGTTAATAGGTTGCCTTCCTTCTCACTGCTGTAAAAACTGTGTCCTAGCAATGATGTCATGATTATTACCCATGCAAAAAATAAAACCCCATCAACCACTTCATTCTTGATGCTGTAAGCATCAATCGCAAAGGGTGAGCCAACAATGGACAAAGATCCATCTAATATTTATTGCATAGATATTCTATTAGTTCCACATGTTCTTTTTATCCCAATTGCATGACGATGTGAAAATGATGAAAGGAATCAAGAATGTACCTTATTATAACTCATTCAAAGTCTTCTACTCCCGTAATCCTCCCAGCAAAATTTAAGCATCATATCTTTCAATCTCCCACCCCAGCCTCTTTTCTTGTCATTCGGTATAACAAAAGTCTGGCTAATACTCCTTCACCACTAAGCTATATGTTTTTACAAAGCATAGCCTCCAAAATTATCCTCTCATAGATTGAATCCATATCTTCCACCAGAAAGCTCTCCAAACTGGCAATGACCACTTGTATGGATGTATACTATTCCTCCATATCTTCCCTTGACTGAATCGAAACTTAGGGCTGAACCCTCTTTATTCTAGTTTGACTGAAAGATGTTATTTTGTTTAATATTACTTAACGAGTTAAAGGGATGCATACAACTTATCAAGGGGAGAAAGCAGCTCAGCTGGTGCATAAACAATGGAGTCTTCTTCTTCTCTCCAGAACCCATTCAAACCAATTATTCTTGGCAGTTCGCACTCCTGTCAGTGACCTTAATTTCAGAGCAAGCGAAACAGCTTGAACTCCATTCAAGTACGTATTGCTACTACGACTGCACAATGGTTAATTATATTCTATTTGTCCCAAAGGTTCATAGTTATGTGCCACTTGGTTGATTTCCAACAACCACCTGGTTACCACAGAAAGATACATAAATGCTAAAAATAGTTTTACGCAAAGCGTTATTGATGCAATCAACAAAGAACTCAAGGATGTTAAAGATTAAAGATGATCAAAGATTTTTATGACTTTTCCTAAGCTTCCAGTAGGCATTCACTGAAGATCAGAGACACATTTGAAGCTGGAATATGTTGTTAGACGTGTTATTAGTCATTCATTTTGAATTTAAGTCTTAAGAGCATTTTATCTTATCTTTAATTGCAGAAATTTTCCAATAGTTTTGTTTATTGAGTCTTTAGTAGTTATTTAGCTGTATTAGATTTTTAATTGGAGTCTAGTTGTTATAGGAATCATTTCAGAAGTCTTCTGCTTATCTATTTAGATAGGAAAAGGAACTATATTCAAAATAGAACTCTGTCTTTTAGGTAGTTAAAGTATACAAATACTCATTAGAAAGTTATCTAGATGGAGATTTGATGAATTAAAGACTTCAATTATTTGGTTTTTAGTTTATCTTGTTTTTCCTTGCATCTTCCCCTGTGCTTTTCCCCATATTACTGTTCACAGCCCAAAAAAGCCCCAAGATCCTTTCATTCTTCTGCTAGAGCCAATAGGCAAGATTACCCATATCTTATCCTCCATCAGTTGTATTCCTTTCTTATCCGTAGAACTGCGAAATGTATGTCAATTCCACTCTTTGCTAGTTTTAATGTTCTCGTTTCCGCAAAGTGGAAGTCATTCACACAATTAGTAAAGCATACTTTTTTATACTGTATCTTTCCTTCTCTCTGAAACTTATCTATATACTCAAGAATAATCTCACCACCTCTTCAGACAGTGGAATTGAAGCAGCAAACCAAGATAAGTTATGACTTGGCAAAGAAAAGAATAACCTGGAGATAACCAGATTTAAATGGATTGATATTCCAAAGTGACTGACCTCAAAATGAGAAAGACGGCAAACATGAGAGCAGCTTTTTGATTCATTGAATTTTGATATATGGTTATTCCCTTCATAAGTGGAAAATATATAGACTAAGATTTGGAGTTAAAACACTCCACTCCTCCCAACACTCCGACTGAATATATACCTAAGTTGGTTTTGACCCTTTGATGGATGGAGGAAAAATTCTTCATGTTATTAAATCTAACCATTAGCCTATCAATTAGTTCCTCCCACAAGGTTCTCACAACAACTTCCCTCAAACATACGATGTAAGCTCCATAAACAATCTCGTTTAATGAAATGGAAGTTGTGCTCATAAACAAACAAACAAACAAACAAACCAAGCTTTAATGCCACTAAGTAGCGTCGGCTGCATGAATCCTGCTACGCCATTGCGCTCTATCATGGACGAAAGTTGTATTCATAGTAAGAGCTAAAAGGGCCAGATGACAGCGGAGAAAAACCACAATTTGGATCAGATCATATCCACAGGCAATAAAGATGTTCCCCTTTTTTTTTCTCTTTAATGTATAATAGCATTGTCAAGTATAGCCAATTGAGGTGCTATGACCGTGCACAATTACCAAAAACAAGCATATTTGATTATTGATGCATTAACAAACAAGAATTGAAAAGGGGAAACTGAAAGTTTCTTGATGATCCAACTAAATTATAAAACGCTAAAGATTCAGAATTGATACCAAGAAACTAATTGGAGCTTCGAAAATGAAAAAAAACAACACAAATAGATCTTTTGAAAAGAAATATTAGCTTATCCAACTAAAACCAAAATTCCATCATAAAATGAAACCCAAAAAAAAAAAAAAATTATTATTTCAGCTACATACTAGAGCAATTTCTACCAAAACCCACCATCCATTTGATATCTTGTTCTGATTTTGAGGCCTCCCAATAGGAATTTAAAAGGAAAATACCCAACCCCACAACAATTATTTTAAAAAAAAAACTCTAATCGGGAGGGTGGAAAAGGGGCGGTTACCTGAGAGATTAACCAGGCACGTTCCATACGGTGAATAAAGTTGGAAGAGCTCTCGTAAGAGTCCACCATTGCAGCTCTCACAACAAGCGAAAGGCCTAACCATAACCCCTTTCTCAACTGAACCATAACGTCCCAATTGGAATTTTCTTCTTGCAGATGATGCAAAAACAAGAAGATTATTCTTGTAATTCAATTTTGGGCAAGAAATTATTGCCCCACTACAACAACACCCACTTGCCATTATTTATCTATATATTTTGGTCTGGAATTTCAAGATCTAATACTTATAGAAGGAGAAGAAATGTCATCAATTGAAAAACAGAATAAAAAGAAAAAAAAAAAAATCATGCATTTGTGTGAGCAAAGCAGCTTCTGTTTTGTACTTTTGTTGTGATAATATGTGGGTGGAACGACGTTTGTCCTTTTCTTTTCTTTTTTTTTTGTTTGTATGCGTGGCGGAAACTGTTTATACACACTGAAACTTCGTCCGATTTATGAAGATCTAAAGTTTGACCTGACTCTTATAGCATAAGCTAACTAGATTGATTCAAAAGGGTGCCAACCTGCCATTGCCAATGACTAGTGTCATGTCCATAATTATTAATTGTGTGATCTATTTTTTATTGTAGGGTTTTTGTATTTTGTGGGTAATGTGTTTAATTCGTTTGTTTTTTTAGTAAAGATGTATTTTTGTGGGTCAGGTGTTTAATTCGTTTGCTTTTAGTAAAGATGTATCAGTTTATTTAATAATTTAAAATAACTGTCTCTTATACACGTTTAAATTAAAAGATCAAATTTTAATTATTTTATTAGTTAAACAATTATTAATACTTAGGATAATATTTAAAATAATTATTACGTTTAATTTAATAATCTTATATTAATTTTATTATTCACAATTTCAAAATATGTTATGTTAAATTATAATTGAGATAACATTTCAATATAATCTGTTCATTCAGTAACTTAACGAGTTATCGCGTCAACCTACCGGTTGACCCAACTCAACCTGTTTAATTTCGTATGATAAACGAATTGATCCAATATTGATCCAATAAAATTCGGATTGTGTCCTAACCGGTTAATTCGTATTGCATTATTGTGTCGATATGAGAAATTGATAGCATTATTCAAGACCCCAAGCCCACTAGTCCCTAACACTTTCCAACTTTTACTAGTATTTTATAAAAGGAACCATGAGCAATCAGGGTGCTTGATGCTTGTGTATTAAGAGAAAATTTATAGTATCATTGAGAAAATTTTGACATTGTGATACCTGTAGATATCATTCTTTACTAATGATGATTTTGGAAGTTCTTTCAGGTATGGTGAAGTACCCATTTACTAAATACAAGCTAAGTGATCTCGCACTCGATGAATGCGAATTCAACAAAAATTGAATTTATTTTTTTAAAAAAAATTACGCTAAACCTCGCAGTCATCAATGAAATTAATTTTTTTCCTAAATAAATTGAAGTGTGAAATTTAAAAGAAATTATATTAAGAAAATACGATTTAAACTCACATTCAATGGATGCCAGTTCAAAAAAAAAGGTACTTAAAAAAAATGGATTGAGCTCACATTCAGAGCTTGAAACTGAATGCAAGCTAAGTTGCAAGTCTCTTGAAAAATAAAAAATTGTCATGACCTGATATTAAACAGAAATGAGAGATTGAATTTTGTAGCATAACTACATCCTAATCACTTTCATAAGTCTTAATTTGCTACGAACTTAAGTATCTAACTGTATAAGGCCTGAGAGTCATTTAGTGTGTCACATTACAAACTTTCTTTTATACCCCTACACTAGAATATATCTAATTGATAACTACCACATCAAGCCACTAAAAATTTACCCATAACTTTTTCTATTTTTAATTGATTAAAATTTTAAAATCACACACATAGGTGTGTGCCTCACCTACTAGTTTTAATAAACCATGAATACTTTTTAATAAAATCACATAAACCCTAAAAGATAAACACTAGACTTGTAGTTTGAAAACGCTAAACCCTAACCATACTACCCTTGAGACCAAACCCAGCAACCTAAACCTTAAACCCTAAATCCATTAACCTAACCCTAAACCCTAACCCTAATACTAAACCCTAAAACCCAAAAGGCTATAAAAACTAAACACTAAATTCTAAAGCCAATAACCTAAAACCCAATTAATCAACCATGACCGGAAGGGTCGAAACAAATAATCAATTATGACCCGGTAAGGGTCGATATAAAAGATGCACAATTGAAAAATATATAGTAATATGCTTGTTTACTGTTTTAAAAAAATATACGACAACTAAAGATAATAAAAAAAGGTAGTTGAAAGCAAATAAATACAGATTACAAAAATATACATACCTTTCCCTACTAATAGTCCTGTTTAACTTTGATACCAATATAGGAAACCAAGCCTGTATATAATCGAAAAAAATGAAGATGAGAGGAAAGGAATGCATATAAGAAAAAAAAAAGTATAAATCCACTAAAGAGAACAAAATTGAACATTGCCTTTCTTAATTTCAGTTTCCAACTTAAAATAATAAAAATGCAGAGAAATAAAGCATGCAAAATTATGCAAAGAAAAAACAAACAACAAAAATGAAGAAAAATGCAAAAAATGGTGAAGTTTCTAAGCAGCAAGTGAAAATAAGAATGTCAAAAATGGTGAAGTTCTAAGTAGCATTAGCAAAACACATGCATATAACCAATAATGAATTACAAGAAAAAGATGAATAATTCACAAGTCAAAGCTATTCAAGCCCATTTTCTTCCAGAATCGAGTTCAAAATCAAAGATCAAAAATCGCAAAATCTTAAGTTAACATAAAAGAATTAATAAGAGATAAGAGTTTTATATGAAATTCAATATAATTTTAGGATGTACCAATGCTTTCTGATATTTCCTTAATATGACATTTTAAGAGAAATGTTAAAGGACTAACAAGTAGCAAGTGTCAAGAAGCCTCGAACTACGTATAGCTTCCAAGTATTGTCCTTAGCATATATAAATCTAACAAATTGAAGGCAGAACTCCTTTCAAATTGAACTGCAATTTAACTCAAGAGTTAAGGCTATAGGATGTACCATGTAGCAATATAAATATATGACTGCACCTTTCAAACAAAGAACAAAAGCATCATGTCAATTGTTTTAACAAGGAAAACTTTTAGAATCTTGTCATTCATTTCCGTTGCAGGGTAATTCTAAGTATTAATATTTGTCTTTAGCTAACAGCAAATAAATTACATTAATCACAAAAGTATATATGCCTTAAGATAGTAAATTTGAAGACGCATGAACAAAATTAATCATTGTACTGTCATAAGTTGATTGGTATTTAATATAGTAGTAACTAAATAATTAAGGAGAAGAATAAGAAGAAATATTGTATTAGTTGCTAGAACACATTCTTGTCCATGTTTAATGTTTGACTCTTTCAAATAAATGTAAAATTTCCACTCATTATTTGCCCATTAATAGCTATTGCTAAACCGAAGATTTCACAAGTTCTTTAATTAAATAACTAACTAAAACTTAAATGAAGTAATAAATAAAATGTAAATCAGAAAATTGACAAACAAAAAAATTCAAAATAATGCTTGCAACATGAAACCAATGACAATAACATAAACTAAACAAATCCAAGATTTAATAACTCATTCCCTATAATCAACTTATGTTTGTCTCATGAGAACCCCTATAATTGCAACTAAACTTGACTGATGTTCTAGGCTTACCAAGCCATTTATCATCATCGTTTTAACATAGAGTGGTCTATCAAGATAACCTGTCATGGTCTGTCAATAAATATGTTTACTGTGCAATTTCAATAGTAAATTTTGAGATAATAAAAAGTAACTTCAAATTGATCATAGCTAGTATTATGTTTCTGTTAAGATAAAAATTCGTTTGTTGTCCGAATTCAAATTCCAGAGTCATATCAACTCCTCACCATTGTACATATCTTGCGTTGAAAAATGGAGGTATACAAGATTTTGCACTTGCAGAAGAAAAGAATATTATACTGAAAAATCATATTCGTGAGTTATTTAGGAGATTCTAATATAGAACTTAGGAGTGGAAATCTATTCTCAAATTAGATACTAAGGTTCATGGATATATCTTCCTTATCTTAATAAATGAGCAGGTCATGTCATGTCTAAGAAGATAAAGAAGATAGGAATGCAATTTTGAGTACATTAGAGTATGAAGCCCAATTAGATTAAATTAGGAATTAGAATGTTGTTTTCTTTGCTATTCATGTTGTCATATTAGAATCTATTTTACAGTTATGTAAACTATATCGCAATCAATGATCTAAAAACTTATTCTACTTGTAAGAGCTTTCATATGGAAGTTGTGTGTACTATTTTTATTGTGCAGACTATTTTTACATCTTGTAAAAGGAAGCAAGTCTAGATAAGCCATAAATCAGGATATAAAAGATAATTCAAATTTCTATAAATAAAGTTGGTGAATTGCGTTGTATGGTGTGAATCAATATAGAGAAGCATCGAGAGAGCAAATAAGAAAGAAAAGTAAAGAATTTAAGCAAAATAAAAATAAAGGTTATGAACCAATTGCCAAAAACCAAATCTATGTACTTATCATAAATAAAACAGAAACTTCAAATTTTGGTCTAAAAAAAATTATCATTTAAGGACCGGACCAAAAATTAGTAATATATCGGATCACTAATCATGTTTATAGATTTCGTTATTGTATGTCAATTCTATCGATTCTCAACATATAATTAACTCCACTTAGATGTAGAACAAGTCAAATTTTAAGGAAAAAAATGATCACATAATCGAAATGTAGAATAACTTCTGATATTTCTTATGTAATTAACCATCATCATATTCCATATAGACATACATATTCCCATTTATAGAGGAGGCAAAGCTCTTTGAAAATATCTTTTGAGCCCTGAAACAAATACTATCTATACAACTCAAATTAAACACAAAAGTATTGTTTTTGCAAGAATTAACCATTGCAAATACTCTAAACTAAATAAGAAATTACTTTTCAGTCTATGAAACCCAGAACATGCAATAGATGGTTCCTTTCTTTTCCCTACTCATAATTCTACAAAACCATAAAAGTAGCCCAAATTTCAACTTACATGGCCCTGGTTGGAACCCAAGAAGTTCACGGACATGCTCTCACAAGAAGCGAGGCTCAGACTTTGAACTGAACCTGGTAAATTTACACAGCAAGCCAAATGGATTCTCTGATGCGCTTCAACTGTTCAATGAATAGTCCAATCGAGATGTCATTGCGGCTATTTCTCCGCTTGGACGCTTGGCTAAAGATGGTTTTGTACTTAAGCATGCATTCTTTCTCCTCTTCTTTGACCCATCATTTAAGAAAAAAATATTTTTTTTCTTCGGTCCCTAAATATTTCAAGAAAAAAAATTAGATTTTATCCTCCAAAATTTACAAATGTGAAAAAAAAAAAAAAAAAAAACCATTTTATAAAATTTCAAGCCCTAATCTTTAACTTTGCATTTTATTGTGTGTGGTCTTGTGTGTATTGTCTAGTGCGTGTGTTTGTTTATGTTGATAGTGTGTGTTCTGCGGGATAGAGGGCAAATAGAAAGGAAGAGGAAAAGAAGAGCCAAGGGGTGAAATTAGGAGAGAAATCCGACCTTAATTATTCACTGTAAAAAAATGAATGGGAATCCTAGTTATGGAGAAACAGGAACTGGTGGTGTTGATTTTGGATGGAGAATGTGGTCAGTGATGAAGGTAGAATGTGAAAATAAAAGGGGAAAAACTAGGTTTTACAATTGAAGTATATTTTTTTATTGTGTTCTTCGTCACTTAGCAATAGATGTTTCCGTTGCTAAGTGCCAACTATAATTTAAAAAAAAAGGATAGCAACCGATTTATTCGTAGGGAAGCTTTAAAAAATATATAAATTATTTTCTAAATTATTTAAAATTCGATCGATATTAGTAACTGATTAAGTCGGTTGCTAATTTTCGTCCCTATTTCTTGTATTTCTAGTTGTGAGTAGGGTTGTTTTGGTCATTTTAGGGGTTTCATCCAAAATATCTAGTTTATGGGGGTTGTTTGATATTCTATTAGACTTATTTATCTGTTTTAATGTGTTTTTAAGGGTTTTGTATCAATCAAATGTCAAACGGAGCAAAACGGAGCGAAATCAGGACTGACAAGCAGAGCTATGGACGCACCCCCTGTTACAGACTCCCAGAGGCTAGGAGGGGCAGATAGGGGCTGCCTGTTGGGTTCACCCACGCCTAGCAGCTAGGAGAAGCGCCCAAAATTAGGCTACAACAGGCCAATTTTCCAAGTTTAAGTTGTTTCGTAGGTATTTTTGACCCGTGACGTCTTGAAATCCTAGAGACCAATATAAATACATATATTAGATTATTCTAACCATAAGTTAGTTTAGGTAGGTAGTAGAGTAACATGGGTTTAGAGAGAAGAGCAGTCGTAACCATCAGACGATGCAATCAATATCCTGGAGGGAGAATCATCATGAAAAATGACAGAGGAAGCAACTTCAACTAGTTTTTCTTCTCTTTCTCTTCCCTTATGATTATTTACCTAAAGATGATTGTATTTTATTGACTTGATGTATTTATGACTACTCTGATGCACTAAATCTAAAGTACGTGTTATTTAGAATTTACCATGAAGATTGTATGATAAACTTTTGATTGTTCAATGTGATTTATTATGTTTGTTTGCCTTCTCTTACTTATTTGAATTGTTCTTAATGCCTCTAGATGCTTGATCACCTTCTAGAGTGATTTGTGAACCTTATTTCTATTTGAGAGATGATACTTAGGGTTAAGATGGGTTCAAATAACCTTTGTTTGGAAAAATCGCACATTGATTGAACCATTCGTGGGTACTGATAGAAATAAACCTGCTCATCTTAGGTAATCAAATTAGGATTCAGTATTATGCGCTAATATTAACCCAAATTCACATTGAAATATAGTGGGCAGTTTAGAGTTAGTAGATTTGTAAAGAGTTCGACGGAAAGCACGCAATTACATTAAATCCTAGATTAGTAAACAAAATAAGGAATCAATTGAAAAATTAACCGGAACATTCAATTGGATTGACAAGGGAAGAATAAACCCTAGGCATTTAATCATCTAAACTCCAATCTATTTGCTTAGTTTATTTCGCTATTTAGTTATTTATTTGCTTTTATTCTTAATTGCATTATTGTTAGTTTAAATAGAATATTTGCATCTGTTATTCTAGTAGTTAGTAACACGTTTGTTCAGCATAGTTCTCATGGGAATGATCTCTACTTTATTACTTGTTCGATTAGTATACTTGTGGAACCTAACTCATCACACCACCTACACGAGAGGACAAGCTTTTGGTGCCGTTGTCTGGGACTTTGTTTTTGCAATGTGTGCTATTTTGTTAATATTTTATTAAGCATTCAATTTCTAGTTTAAACATTTTTTCTTTTTGTTTGTGTTTTGCGGGATTTTTTTTCCCCACCATTTTTATGCCCAAGAGGTCGAAATGGAAATTTCTTCCGTTAGACCTTGAGATCGAGCGAATAAGTAGCAGACTATGAAGGAAAGCTAGGAGAGGTTTCCAACCGGACATAGAAATGGCTGATGAGAATAATCATATTAATCTGGTCATATAAGACCCACTGAATCCAGACGAGCTGAGGTCTCTAAGGGATTTCACAGTCCCTAATGTGGATTGTCTTCAGTCGAGCATATTGAAGCCATGAGCCAATCTAGGCAAAAAATTTTGAGCTGAAGCCACAGATAATTCAATTGGTGCAGTCGTCAGCTATGTGATACCTTCAGCTATTTGGAGATATGTGATATCTTCCGGCATAATGGTGTTCTGGATAACGCTATAAGGTTAAGGCTTTTCCCATCCTGTCTAAGGGAAAAAGCCAAAGCCTGGTTGATTTCTCATGCTCCAGGTTCAATCACTGCCTGAAATGACTTGGCGCAAAAGTTTTTGATCAAATTCTTTCAACCAGCCAAGATGGCAAAGCTTAGAAATGATATTACATCATTTGTGCAAAATGACATGGAAACACTTCATGAGGTTTGAGAGAGATTTAAAGTGTTAATGAAAAGATATCCATATCAAGGATTACCTTTGTGAATGCAGATTCAATCGTTTTGCAATGCACACTTCTACAATGGATGCAGCAAGTGGAGGAGCATTCATGTATAAAACTCCTAAAGAAGCACATGACTTGTTAGAGAAGATGGCAAGCAATTTCTATCATGAGATTGACTGTTACTTCTAGAGGGAGAGGAGTTCGTGAAATAGTGTCAATGGACTTACTCATTGCTCGAACGTAGTCATTGGAAAATTAACTAGCAACCCTTAGAAAACAATTTGGTGGTATGAACTCGAATTCTATCAATTTAGTTACTTCTAATGGGTTTTCTTGTGATCTATATGGAGGTAGTCAATCTATTGATAGATGTTATGCAATTAGAAATAGAGATACACTTGAACAAATCAACTTGGTATCCAATCAACCAAGGATGCCAAATAATTCTAACTCCAATTGTGGTCACTTTGGGGGTACGAAAACAATATCGAAGGTGTTGCAGTCAGGTTTTGATTATCCTACATTGTTTAAAGACGCCTATCAATTTGTAGCAAGCTGTGATTAGTGTCAAAGGGTTGGCAATATCTCAAGGAGGAATGAAATGCCACTCAATAACATCCTTGAGGTGGAGATCTTTGATGTTTGGGGAATCGACTTTATGGGACAATTCCTTCTCTGACATTTCCTCATTGAACAACAAATATATTTTAATAGCTGTGGATTATGGAAGAAGCAGCTTTTCCAACCAATGATTCGAAAGTAATGCTCAAATTCTTTAAAAAGAACATATTTACATGTTTTGGCACTCTTAGGGAAATGATCAACGATGGTGGGTCACATTTTTACAATTGCCAATTTGAAATTCTATTGCCGAAGTATGGAGTCAAGCATAAAATTGCCTTACCATACCATTCGTAGACAAGTGGCCAAGTTGAAATCTCAAACAGAGAAATTCAGAGAATTCTAGAGAAGACAGTATGTCCCTCAAGAAAGGATTGGGCAAAACACTTAGATGAAGCTCTATTATGGGCATATAGGACAACATACAAAATACAGATTGGTATATCTCCCTATAGGCTCATCTTTGGGAAAGCTTTTCATTTACCACTTGAGCTCAAGCATAAAGTGTATTGGGCAATTAAAAAGCTCAATTTTGATTTTCATGCAATGGGTGAAAACACCTTCACTACATCAATTAAATAAGCAAGATAAGTTTTGTTCAGAAGCATATAAGAATGCAAACCTTTACATGGAGCAGATTAAAAGATGGCATGACAAGTGTATTATCAACCGAAACTATGAGAAGGGGCAACAAGTGTTAATGTTCAATTCAAGATCGAAGTTATTCCCGGGGAAGCTTAAGTCACGATGGTTAGGACCATTTGTAATAACACAAGTTTTCCCGTATAGTTTAGTAGAATTATTGGATTGCAAGGACAGTTGATTTAAAGTGAATGCTCAACGAATATGATCCACATTGGAAAAGTTTAAATTTCCTTACCATACATTTTCACTAATATCAGCAAGTGCATGGTTATCAATGTAGTAGGGTGAATAAGGATCAATCCCATGAGGATTGGTAAGCAAGTACCGAGAATCTAGACCATTTCTATCTAGACAACCGGTTTGTAAAGAACTTAGATTTTTAGACTTAAAATACTAAAATAATTAAATGATTGAATTTAAAGAACAATTATTCGAAATGAAATTAAAGTTACAATAGTTGATAAAAGTGGGTCGAGTGGTAGGCTAGGAATTATCTCAGATTTATCGAATTGCGAGTCAATCAATCAATTTCAATTATTTTAAATTTAATGGACATTCAATTCCCAAATTTCAACCCAACCCCAAAGCCTTCGATAGTTTAATCCTATCAAATTAATTAACTAGGGTTCGAGACCTTCTCTTGCCTAACTAACTAATTTGAGTCGTATCTTTATGAAATTCGAGTTTCTGACTAGGAGAACTCGGCAAATTAACTAATCAATTCCACCACATTTGTCTAGAATAATTAGCCTAATAAATTAACACTAGTCTATGATGAAGGTTCAAAAGCCTTATCCCCCCAGCCAACCTAATCAAAACTAAAGTTAGCTATTCTTTAGATTTGTCTATTTATGTTAATTATTAACCGATTAATATAATTTGGTAATAAACAGTTAATTAGATTAACCCATGACAAATTGTGTCACCCACACTCGAAGCCTGCTAGTTAGTTTAGCAATTCTTGGTGTGTGGAAGAGAAAACAAATTAATTGCTTTGCTAATAGTCATGATAAATTGATAAATAGAAATTAAAAGTGCAATTGTAAATAAGTAAATTAAAGACAAGTTACCCGAATTGAAATTGTTGCAAAAGAACTTGAATTGAATTACTTGAATAATCCAACAGTTGAAAATCAAACTAAGAAATTAAAGAACAATTTATTCTGAGTACAGGAAAGTAGTTCTAAAAATGCTAGACAAAAAGTTGAAAAGAAGTTTTGAATATCGCTCTCTTTAAATCGTTACACTAGCCCCACATTTATAAAAATAGCATAACAGGCCCATGTCCAAAATAGACCACCCGCAAACTGCGAGTGGTTTAGGCTTATTCTCTTGCAGCCTGTGGCTCACCTGCAGAGTGTGAGCAATTCTGCCTATTTAGTCGTAGTTTGCGGGCTAGTATCCTGTTTAAGTTGCAATCTGTGGCTTTGCACTAATATCCAGCCGCATATAGTCTACGGCTGGTCTTCATTGTCAACCTCAATTTCCTTGCTTCTTCATTTTAGCCTCCAGTCTTCATTGCCAATTGACCATTTTGCCCTTTACTTCACCTACACAAGACACAAAACGAAATGAACAGACAAATATACAAATAAAACATACATTTAACCACAAAAGCAACCCTAAAGATCATAATTGACTATAAACATCCTAAACTTGAATTTATTCTCCTAAGACACAACAAATGAGACTAAACACACCTAAACACTAAACAAAAGAGGTACAAAAATAACTCTAAATATAGAGTTATCAGCATAAAATCTTACTTTGGTGGTAATATGAATAATCATAACACCTTATTTGACCTTGGAGATGCATAAAGCATTAGCTACGTCTAGCGATAGAATAAAATAAAGCACTTCGTGGAAGGCAATCCATGTTTTCTAACTGTGTACTTAATTTTCAGTTAATTTGTGTATTTTTAATTTTGTAATTTTGAGCTAAATTTTCTTAATTTTATTTATGTGGTTTTAAAAATAAATTTTGAAGGTGATTTGGTGCTCAAAATATGCATAAGGATGGAAAATGGTCCATGAATGGACCGAAAAACATGCACTGGGCAAGAATCCTGGGCAAAGCCACGCCCAGCCGATGAGAGGCGGGCCCAGGGACTCCCTGCTAGGCATACTCATGCCCACAGGTTGGGAGGCGTGCCTAGCTGTAGTTTTGGGAAGTTATTATTCGACTAATGTCACAATTGATAGTTTTATTGCTTTATTGCTTTATTGCTTGGTTGATGGACATCTTATTGATGTGGGCTGTATTCTTTATAATCAAATCTTTAAAACGGCCAAAACAAAAAGTAAGGGCCTATAGTTTCGTTGCTTAATTACTCAATTATGTTTGAATGCATGAGTTCAATAGGATGCAAACCAAGACGAGCATATTGCAATTAGCATAGCCATTGATGGTAGAGCAGTGACAAAGATGAATCCAATCTATGTGCAACTAGAAAAGGATAAAGCATATTCCATTTCACACAATCCTCCAAGTATAGGAAGCCATTTAGTGAATCTTGAGGTAAAATGGAGCATCAATATCAATACATGAAAGCTTTGGGGAATCTACAGAAATACACTAGTGAAAAAGCTCAAGTGAATATGAAGAAAGCTCCAACTTTACCGGCTACACCAAATTTTATGAGATTGTGGATTTGGAGGATGAGCCTAATGATGAGTCGAATGATGAAGAGTACAAGAGTGAAGATGAAGAAGAGGAAGAAGAGGACCAGTGAAACAAGCTACAACTTAAACTAGGGGAGTTATGCTTTTGTTATTTGTTTACCTGTTATATCGAAACTTTTCATGCTTTTAGTTGTTGTTTAAAATGTTTCGTTTTAAGTTGGGAATGTGTTTGTATTTTTGATGGTGTGATTGTGATTATGCGTTATGTGTTTTAGGAAGTGTTATATTTGTGCTCATATTTGATGGTGTATTTTTTTTACAATTTACTTTTCAAAATTTTTCCAAAAACTCTCTTAACAAAAAGATTTTTGATTTTTAAGTAGTCTTTATTAGTCCTGAGAATCTGACTGTTTAAAAGACTCCTTAACTACCGGGTGGAAGCCTTCAGGATTCTATACCCTCTTTGGTTAAGTATATTGTAAAGGGTTAAGCAAAAAGATTTTTATTTTTAGTAGTAGTTTTGTGTGTTCATTGACTTTAATTACATGTGCCATGAGTTTAAATATGTTTCAGGGGGAGTATGTCTGTTAGAGTAAATGAATTGCAACTGTATATAAGCTTTCTTTGGTCTTTAGTCCCTTTGAATTGTGAAAACCATTATACATTTGAATATATTCTCTTGAGTTAGGGTGTGAAAGTGAGCTAATATTCAATGAGTGTTAATCATGATTGTCTTGTGATATTTGTTTTTCTTTTGACATTTGTTGGAATTGAGTATGATTTTTATACTTGTGAAGTATGAGTGGATTTTAGACCAAGTTATTTGGACTGTTTGAGCCAAACAACTGACCTAATTGACATTATTATCTTTAATGTCCTCTTTTGAGCCTTATAAGTCTTATTTCTTTGTTTAACCATGTTATTTATTTAATTTATCCTTTTTATTTTACCATTCTGTCTACCCATCACCTTAGTAGTTAGTGTTGGTGATGCACAACATCAATACTATGAGCACAATGTTATGATGGTTGGGAAGGATATGAGTTATGTTTGTTGGGGGGAAAAAGTCAAGTTTATGATTATGACATTTGTAATAATTTCCTATGTTATGTTATGTTATGTTGCAAAAAAATAAATCAATAAATAAAGAAGAAAAATATGTTCAAAAAAATAGAAAAAAAAGATAAAAAATAAAAGAAAAAGAAAGAAAGAAAAGAATGACAATTTCTTCAAAGTTTTTTTAAGTGTTATGAATAAAAAAGGACATTTCCTTATAAGTTGTAATAAAGAAGGTATATTTTTGCCTTCGGAAGTAGTAGTTGGTTAAATACTATTGTTGTTGGGGGATATTCTAGTGGATTATAGTTCGAAGCCAAATTCACTAGCGTGTCTAAGGTGATATGAGCTACTTTTATAAAAAATATATATCCTACCTTCATCCCTTAACCTACGTTACAAGCTTTAAATACCTACTTGATCCTTGGTTTGAATTCATTTGTATTAGAGAATATTGCGTGTGCTTATTTCTTCCAACATATTTGTCCTTAGTTGAACTTTTGCTCAATGGATTTTTCATTGATTAGTGAGCGAGTAATATCTGCTTTCATGAGTAGGGAGTTGACACTTTCATGATGATGATATAAGGATTGATTAGCAACGTTCTTTTATATACATATTGAGTTCATTTTATATACATATTGAGTTCATTTTATATACATATCGACTTTAAGTGGTTCACAAGTATTTTCGACCCATGACTTCTAGAAACCCTAGAGACCTATACAAATACATATATTAGGTTATTTTAAACATAAGTTAGTGTTGGTAGTTAGTAGAATAACGTGAGTTGAAAGAGAAGAGTAGCCATAAACATCGGGCATTGAAATGCAATCAATTTTCTAGGGAGAGAAGCATCAAGAAAGAGGACGGAGGAAGAAACTTCAACAAATTTTTCTTCTTTTTCTCTTCCCTTATAATTATTTACTTAAGGATGATTGTATTTTATTGCCTTGGCGTATTTATGACTACTTTGATGCACAAAATCTAAACTAGAGTTTTATTTAGAATTTACCATCAAGATTGTATTATGTGGTTTGATTGTCCAATATGATTTGTTATGTTTGTTTGCTTATTTGAATTTTTCTCAATGCCTCTCGATGCTTGATCACCTTCTAGAGTGATTTGTAAATCTTATTTCGATTCGAGAGATGATAATTAGGATAGGATGGGTTCATTAAACTTTGTTTGGAACAATTGCCCATAGATTGAACAATTTTGTTGGTACGAATAGAAATATATCTGCTTTAGATAATCGAATTAGGGTTCATTATAATGCACTAATCTTAACTCGAATTCATATAGAAATATAGTGGGTTGGTTAATGACTTTAGTAGATTTGTATGGAGTTCAATGGAAAGCATACAATTACATTGAACCCTAGATTAGTAAATAACATAAGGAATCGATTGAACAATTGATTGGACTATTCAATTAGTTTGGTAAAGGAAGAATAAACCCTAGGCATTTAATCATCTGAACTCCAATCTATATCCATATTGTAAGTTTAAATAGAATATAGTGTCTGTCATTCTGGTAGCTAGCAACGTGTTTGTTCAGCATAGTCCTCCTAAATACAATCTCTACTTATTACTTTATTACTTGTTTGATCCGTATATTTGCAGAACCTGAACTTATGTATTCACTTCACCTACACGAGAGGGCAAGATGCACCAAGACTATAGGGTCCGACTCATCTACATGCATAGTGCCATGAGTTATGTCATCCAACCTTGGGAAAGGAACTAATGAAGTTTGGAACACAGTGGTACTTAGGTTTAATACCTGCTCACTGGATGATGGCCCAACATATAGGATGGTCCTATCGGAGTGTTCAATCCCATGCTATGGTGAAAGTATCTATGAAGCTTCACCATCTAGGTCCACATTAAGGGATCCGGCATCTGCATGAGGCTCACGCAATATAACTCGTTGATGGCAATGAGCACTACCATATTGCCCCCTTGTTCCTGAGCTCGCTCTACTCTATATGGGTCTTGCACTGGTTAAGGAATGTAATCAGTGACAATTGGAGGTCAAAGATCAAGTCAATTTGCCTCGCCAACTACATGTAGATATTGTGGCGCAAAGTGTCTAATTTGTGTCAAACGACTGGTGTTCAAAGTACCATCTTCTGCCTCATGGTCAAAGGACATTTAGTACAATCTAGACATGCAATGCATCTAACACAAAAGTTGTTAAAATTAGTGCTACTATATAAGGAAAAAGATTATGGAATGAATAAGGCACAAAAAAAGTAACAACTTATTAGATAATCTACCCCGCACTATTACCCTGGTAGCCCTCTAGGTAAGTAAGAGGATGACTTGGATTGGATATGTATATTGCTCCTCCTCGATCGGTACCCAAACATGTAATCATGTGATGCATGCACAGTATCGGCATAGGGAAAAACAAGCTCAACTATATCCCTTCTTGAAGTTTAATTGTCAACATAAGCTCAATGAGTCAACTCCCAATCATTGTTTGCCCGACCACGGTGTTTTATGGAATGAAGCTCAGCATGATTGACATTCAATCTCTAATTAGGGATAGGTTGCTGGAGACCAAATTGTGGCATTACTTGGCGAGGCAGGTGACTGTCCACTACCTCTTAACATGTCAAATAAGTCATCAAGTGCCATATATAACGACAAGCATTACAATAATGGGGAAGTAAATCAAGTACATAATCAGGGTATGGCTACCATATAAACTAATTCAATAAAAATCATAAAGGGTAAATTAATTAGCAAAATGTCATGAAAAGAAAATGATAAAATTTGTAATAATCAGCATATTAGGCCGAAAGCTATGTAGCTGACCCGAAAGACGGATAAGACATGCCTAGGAGCTTTAAGAAACCTTATCAAATCCAACATCCCACCTACGACAAAATTTATTAAATATCAAGTCATTGTAAATATTTTGTAGTAAAAACTTTAAAGTAAACATTTACCTTGATTCATAAGCTCTATGAGGCTCATGTTCAACTCTAACTAATTAGGTCATAGTGTTGGTATACGTTCCCAATCCCATAACTATAAACTATCAATTAGCACCTATTGCATTACAATGAATAACATAATTCTATGTAAAACATAAAAATACACCTGTAGTAATAGTGACGGTACGTAAATGTTTCTTGCTATGAGTGAGGTAGCATCACACATACTACAATATAGTGTGTCCAAGACTGCTGCTTCCTAACTATATCCAACCGTCTCCAAGTCACGAAGCTTGGAAAGATACAACAATGGAACTTTGTTGCTTGACTTTTCCAGAAATAGAAGTCCTCCAATAAGTATGAGTAAATGGTACGTGCTCTGCCTGCACATCTCATTTGTCGAATCATTCGGAAGGTACACATGATCTAATGCAGCAGACAAACATCCTAACTTCAAGTGTCCTATGTCAATGTCTGACCTATCAGGCCTAATGCCCAATAACTCCAACACATCTAGCCTTAGTCATCTACAATTCAAGTAGTGTCAATCCCTGTCATAGGTGGACCATCGATAAGCAAACCCATAATACCTCTATATCTTGTAGTATGATCGTCGCCTTTCCTACAGGAAGATGGAAGTAATGTGTCTCAAGTCGTCATCGCTCGATGGGACTAATGACCAAAGCATGGGCCATAGTAACATGCCAGCATAATGCGACACTCTCAAAATCAACTAAAGAAATGTAATGCCAAAGCCGATCCAGTTCTGAGTCTATGATCCGATAAAGTACTATCGCAGAACTTAGCCTAGAAGTTGGTCAGGGAGAAGATAGTCAAATATAGCTCTGGCTCTATGCAACGTCGTTGATGATATAATGTCATCTATATATGTTCATCCTAGGAAGAACAAGCAATTAATCATCCATATCCTAGCACTGTAAGATACAAACTTTGAAACATTAGCCCAACAAGGGCATCAATATAGAAGAATGCATATAACTGAAGGTCCCAACGAGGGCATCAATATTAACTAAAGGTCTTGAAAGTAGTCTAACCCCTCGCAAGACATTATTATAGCTCTCCGATGCATTTGTAGTGGAATTCCCTACCTATGGTTTCCATACATGTTTAAGAACACCAACAGTCAAGGGCAATATTATTAAGATATTCCCATGTTTTTGGACTGTCACACTGTATTCTTTCTCGCTGTTCATCCCACTTGCACATATGTAGTTTAACACTAGGGGACCAATATATCTTCTTGACCTACACATTCTTGAATCTGGTCATTACAGTACTTCAAATATGGTGGAGATAAAATCTATGATATGCAAATGGTTCTTTCCATAAGGAAGACTCTCACTCAACGCACAAATAATGCTACAATGCCCGCCAAATACTACAAAAACAGTTCCATATCCCTAACAACATGGTGCGGTGCCTCAACTGCTCCATGAACCAATCCCAGGTCTCTATTATTTCTTTGTCAACAATTGCATAGTCCATTGGTAATACCTGATTATTAGCATATGAGCAATAGTAATAAGCAATTTTCCTCTATATTTGTGTTGCAGATGGGTGCAATCATAGGATAGGTCTACACTGATGGAATGCATCTATGGCTGACCTAAATGCCTAGAATATGTATTTGAATATCTTGACTTGCTCGCTACTGCTAGGATAATGCAGCCACTACACCACAGTTTGTGGATTAGACCAGACCTAGTGCTTCAACCTACTTTGGTATTGTTCAAAATTAAATGCCCAACTTCCATACACAAGCGCAATCATTTTCTTCGAGCATACCAAGCTTTCTTGTAGGAAATATCAACCTTTAAGCGGTTCTTGATGTCCATTTGAATTTTATTGACCTTGTGACTAGGACCATTTTCAATTAAGTGCATTATTTGATTTGCAATGATTGCAGATGTTAGATCCTGTTGTTGTTGATTTCAGTGATGTTCTGAGACATAAGTGACCTTTTGCCCACTTTGTGACCTTCCATACATTAAGTGACTGTACGTGAAGAACTCGAATACACCATCACACCCTGAAGAAAAAGTTATTCTACTGGAGATGAAGTCCTGCATTTTACTACACATGTCCTCTTCTTGCTCTCTACAACTTTGAATTCCCTATTTTGAGCTACAAACCACATCCTGACTGTCTTACTGACCTACTCCTTGCTATCAAAATACATCAGCAACTGAATATCCATCTTTTTCTTGCTTCAAAAAGACAACCTATCTTTATCGCTACGATCTATGAGGTCATAATCACCATAGTTACCAAGATCATTGAAGAATGTCAATGTCGGGCCTCTGGGTTGATACACAAAAAAATCATCTTGCCTCTAGCAATTAGCCGATTCTCGCACAATGTTATCTTTAGAATCATCCTCGAGTACATCCTTTGACCTTGACTCTTACTTTAAGCTTCATCCACCAGATAGCACAAAGTCATCTTCAGAATCATCCTCGAGTACATCCTTTGACCTTGACTCTTACTTTAATCTTCATCCACCAGATAGCACAACAAGTAACTATCATCATAATTCGTCAGGCCCCTATCCATCTGCATGCATGATCATAATTCAGAATAGAATATAGTCGTGCACATGAGCCAGGTCCTCTCCACCTTCGTATGAATGAAGGTTACTTGGGCCTTCACCAGCCATTGCGTCATCATTACTTGGCAAGCCTCTTTCCATCTGCATATCATGATCATTATTTGCCATGGAATCAAGCCTATGCACATGAGCCAGGTCCTCTTCGTCTCCATTTGGATAAAGGGTACTTGGGTCTCACCAGCTGTGAATGATTGATCATTTCTTGATGGTGGTCGAATGTAATGGACCTGTGTGCCAACAAATTGATTAGATGGCATTCAGTTTGACATTGCAAAGAAATCCGGTGATACGTGAAATATTTAATTATAAAAATTAAAATCGATCATAATCCAACTATTAACTAGATAACGTACCGCAAATGTACGGGATCAATAGTATATAATGAAAGTAGAGGTTGAACCTACAAGGATTGGTTTAACAAGTATCGGTTATTTGACTTAAATACTATTGAAGAAACCATGATGAGAGAGATTTAACTAAAATTAATCTAAGGACTAAAACTATAATTAATCTAAGAAAGAAATTAAATTATTCTAGCCATTGTCTACTGAAGCAATTAAATAAAGTATTGAATTAAAGGCATGAATGAACAATTGTAAATTCTAGAAAACATTTAAAAAAAACAATAAAGCTAGAATTAAATGGATAATAAATAATTAATAAAATTAAAGAATGCTTATCTAATGAATAATCATAAGTTTTTAGTCCAAGGTTGTTCATCTTGAACCTTATCTTCAACTCTTCTTAGAAATAAAATAAAAAAACCTAGTTTAATCTTGCAGCCCCCAAAGGGAACCTAAAGGACAAATGTGTTTTTGAGGTCTTTCTCTAGAGACTGTTATTTATAGGTTTTAAGTATTACAATGTGTATGACTCTGAATAAGCTTCAAAACGCACTAAAACGGGCCGAAAACGGATACCCAGAACCCTAAAAATAATTAAAAATCGTTATGAGCCGCCATAATTTTGTTGATGTTTTCTAAAAGCAAACATTTATGCTGTTCTCCTTTTCTAAAGGCGATGATGCTTCTACCCGTGTTTTCTAGAAACAAACATTTTAGCCTATGGGGTTTGCTTAAAGCAAACTTCTCCTTTACAGCCAGTTTCACCGTTTAGTTTCTAAAATCTCCATTTGACGTTCGATGGATGCACCGTTTGTTCATAAACAAACCAATGAAAAAAAAAAGAGCCAAGCATTAATATAACCCACAAGTAACACACAAACACTTAACTAAACACTCACGAACACATAAAAACAAAATGCACGAAAACAAGCACATAAACCCTAAAATTGTAAAATTTAGTGCAAAAATTACACGAAAAATAATATGAATAATGCATCCCTTATATTTTAAGGTTATCAACATCCCCCAACATAATATTTTGCTAGTCCTAAACAAAACAAAACAAAAGACAAAAGACAATCATGACTACGATCGAACAAAAAAATGGCAATACTAAAATTAGATTGAAGTAATTAGCTCATCAACCCAATCCCAAACCCAACCAACCCCATGAAACTCATCACACAAGTACATAAACCAAAACAGCCACACGAATCAAAATCAAGCAAACATTTTAAAAAGACAAATTCAAAAACTCAAATTAACTAATATGGGCTACATCACGCAAAATACTTTGACTTCCCTCAACCAACTTGAAAATTATAGAGATCAAGACCTTATAATTTACCAATAAGATAGAAAATGATCAATAGAGACTTTTAATGAGAAGCAAGCAAATGTCACATAACGGCAAAGCATTAAAGTTAATGATAAGCAAGTAAATGTCACACAACGGCAAAGCATTAAAGAACCACTAACCTGTTTAACTCAAAACGACACCTACAACCTTTCGTAATTCCTTTATGACCATCTTTATTTGGCACATCTTTTCTTTTCTTTTATTTGGCAAATGCAATATGCATTTTCACATAAGCTACCTTTCCATTTTCATTTTTATCATGCTCATACATTTTATGTAAAGCAAGCCATTTTTTCTTTTAACCTTATTGGAGCACATAGGTACACAAGGAACTAGCAATGGAAAACGGGTTGTAGCACTTGTAAGGTTTAAACAACAGCAATAGAACCAAATATTTTTACCATGCACTAACACACATATGAATAAGCAGAAGTCTATCTCACATCAAACTCCATCTCTTGACAAATCATAAAGAACGAACTTAACAATTTCCAAATAGGTATTATCAATCAAAATCAATTCTCAAAACTCTCCTCTAATATCATTGAGTTCAAAAATTTATAATCAAGAAGGCACAAAATGACACAAATTCGAGTTTCCACCCATTTAAGTAAAAATGTACAAAATGAAATTACGTGGTTCAAACAACTAATACCAGGTTCCTATATCATTAACAATTAACATCAAGCCACATAGTAATATGCCATTCCACTATAACGTCACAAAATAGTTATCACAGACAACAAAATACAAAAATCGAACAAAAGTAACAAAAAATCTTTTTGTTTAACCCCTACAATACTTCAGGCAAAGAAGGTATAGAAATCCTGAAAACTGCCGTCCGGTAGCTAGGAAGTCTTTTGTACAATCAGATCATCAAGACTAAACTCTCTACTACTAAGACACTAAATAAATAAATAAATCTGTTTGGATTTTTGGAAAAAATTCTCCTTTTTTTCAAAACAAAAATACATAAATATAGGTAAACATAACACTACTGAACCACTTATACCTATACTAGAATAACTAAAAAACACTGTAATATATGAGGAATAAAATCGATACAAGTGAATGTGATTACAATTGAATAAACAAATTCCAGCTTAAAACCTAGTGTCACTTGTAATCATGGTATTCATGAATAATGCACTCTAAACACTGCACTTAGCAAATGAACAAATTTAAATGAATCACACAAATGCAAGCTCCAATTAAGCACATGAATCTTAGAAATTGGTTTTCCTTTTCAACCAACATGGCTACACTAAGTAGAGGTCATTGGGATTTCACAGGGTTTAAACAAATGAAAATCAAGACAAACATATGGGTAATGTAGTTTAGAACAATACGAATGTTATTTTATGCCCAATTCATACCCCAACTTTTCTTTGCACATAATTAATGTAAAAAATATTAAACAACCAAGAATAACAAATCTAAGTCAAGCATTCATAAAGATTCTCATCAAATTAGTCAACTATAGTAAAGGTAGAGTAGCTACAACTAAAATGTCCACAACCAATTAGAAAAACATGTTCAACTGCAACTATATATGCCATATCACAATCACAATCACCAGAAATAGTATAACCCATCATCACTGTCATCAGCTAAACAAGAATAACCAAAAGCAATTCACAACATAAAACACATAAAATTAACTAATGTTATTTATCACGAGACTTAAAGCCATTATTACCCCCATCGAGTTTTTAAACTAAAACATATAATAAAATGAAATATAAATAAAAAAATTTAAAAGAAACATTCCTCTAGTTGTCGAGGATGCCATTGTCCTTTGTAAATGTGCTTTACTGCTTTGCGCATCCAAAGTTCCCAAGGAAAGGTAAGACTCTGGCATATAAATTCACCCTCTGCCAACTCCTTCAAGTAGATATCCTTCTTTTTCTTCTACCCCATGAACTGGCTCTTCATCCACACATACTCCATAGGGCATTTTCTTGTATACCATGGTCGGGAAATTGGAACATTCTCATGGTTCCTCTTTGTTGTACATGCTTAATGACTCAATCATCTCGTCTTGGTCTTCAATGTGTCCATTTTGTTCAATTGGTGGAAGGGTTGGTGTTCCTCGGTCTTCACCTACCATTCTTGCGAACTCGGCAAATTGGGCTTCTAATCTTTGACAAAGTTAGCTTGATTCTCCATAAAAGTTATCAGACATTTATACTTTCCAATCTTGGCTCATCCTCTTCTTGGTCTCTTTGGGTTGGTGAACTCTCCCACAAAATGTATTGTGACCCGATTGATATGAAACTCCCTCTAGTATGTTCTTCATTGTTGGATTAAGCATCTTCACCATTGACCAACTCAAATGATGTACCCACCACCTTTTGTGCTATTTTATCAAGTTGAGTTTGAATGGTTTGTAGAAGATAATTCGATTGCTCCATGAGGGTCATCATCATTGCCTCCAAACTTGCATTCTTTTCTCTCTCTATTGGTGATGATTGAGTGTAGTCATAGCCATATTGCGACTCTCTTTTTTCATATGTAGACTCTTTGTATGTAGGAAAAGAATAAGGGTATTCCTGATAGCTCAAATATGAATTTGGATGGGTATACCATCACAAGGATAGGAAGGGATATTGTAAGAATCATACTCGTTGGTCATGCCTCCATAATCATAAGGATGATAATATTCTTGGCATGATTCCAAGTCATACTAGCTTCATTTCATGACCTTAAAATTCCGAAACAAAAACAAAACACAAATACGAATACGAATACTAACACAAAAGCACATAAACAAGAAAAATAGAAGAATTTAGACTAAAAACAAGTCTAAATTATTTGCTAAAAAAAATAAAATCTTTTTAAAATTTTCAAATAAAAGAGACAAACCACAAAAATGGAAAATTCTTTTTCATTTTTTTTTTTTGCAAATTTTGAGAAAACACAATGAAACTAAGACAAATAAAACACAATTTACACTTCAAAGTAGTATTCTTGCCAAATTATACCGATATTGCCAAAGACCCAATCTCCGAAAATGGCACCAAAAACTTGATACCTGAAATATCTAGCTATAAAATTTATAATCTCCTAATCCAACTATTAGCTAGATAATGTACCACAAGTGTACGGGATCAATAGTATATAGTGGAAGTAGGGGTCGAACCTATAAGGATTGGTTTAACAAGTACCGATTATTTGACTCAAGCGCTAGAAAGATTTAATTAAGAATTAATTTAAGGACTAAAACTATAATTAATTTAAGAAAATAATTAAATTATTCTAGCCATTAATCTACAAAAGTAATTAAAGAAAGTATTGAACTGAAGGCATGGAGGAATAATTCTAACCTCTAGAAAACATTTACAAGAACAATAAAACTAAAATTAAATGGCATAATAAATTTTTAATAAGATTAAAGAATGCTTATCAAATGAAGAATCGTAAGTTTTCAGTCCAAGGTTATCAATCTTGAACCTTCTCTTCAACTCTTCTTAGAAATATAAAAAAAAAAAAGCCTAGTTTAATCTTACAGCCCCCAAAAGGAATATGAGAAAAATGTGTTTTTGAGCTCCTAAAGGCCTTTATTTATATGTTTTAAGTATTAAAATGTGTAGGGCTCTGAATAAGCTTTGAAATGCACTAAAACTGGCACAAACATACACTCGGACCCCTAAAAATAGTTAAAAATTGTTAATAGTAGCCATAATTTTGTCCATATTTGCTGAAGGCAAACCTATTGTTGTGCTATTCTCCTTTGCTAAAATCAATGATTCTTCTACCCATATTTTATAGAAGAAAAATTTTAGCCCATGGAGTTTGCTTAAGGCAAACTCTTCCCGACAGCTTGTGCCGGTTTTATCATTTTGCTTCTAAAATCTTTGTTCAACGTCCGATTGACACATCATTTGTTCCAACGCAACCCTCAAATAGAAAACACATTAATATCTATAATATAACCCACAATAACATGTAAACACTAAACAAAATAATCACGAACACGTAAAAACAAAAATATACGAAAACAAGTACATAAACCCTAAAATTTTCAAAACTAGTGCAAAAACCACACAAAAAAGAATATGAATAACCCTAATATCTTATGGTTATCACTTGTCAGGCTGTAATACACAAATGGCCAAGGATAGCTAGAAAGACTCTGTGCATAGGATTGCCATTGCACAGGGTCCATACATGACTGTATCAGAGATGTCATTGGGCTGGTACCATGCATCCCAAAATTGTTGTCATGGTATAGTTTCAAATAAATGGGAAACTTCCTCCATATCTATCTACAACTCATCAATGAACAGAGGACCTATGTCAAGCATATCAAACATATTTTTCATGTTGTTATCATATTTTATTGGAAGACACACATGAATTCCATGGCCACGTGGATTTCTAAACAAAATATTCAATCTCTATCACCTCCTGTCGATCTCTGTCAACTTGTAGACCTTGTCAATCAACTCCACAAACCTAATCCTGTGCTAGATTCGGAGTGCATAATTGCATATTGTTGGGTGCCATGTACATGTCTGCCTTCATTAACTATTTCCCTATCCCAAAAAAGGGTGATGAGATGGGGCCGATCAAATGTCATGTCTCTGTATGGATGGAACCTGTTTAGACCCCCATTATTGAATACATGAAATGAATTTTTAGAAAAAATTGAGCAGGGTTTTCTCTAGTTCTAGATGATTCTCTATGCGCCAACCACGCCCAACAAGGGCTATAGAAAGCGAATTAATACCTACAAGACAACAAGGTCTAAAAAAGGAACTAATGCTTGCCAAGGGTTACAAAGAAGGAACTAATGTCCAGCAAAGGCAAAGACAACTTTAATATCTGCCAAGGGAAACAAACAATTAATTAATGATTTACTAAATTTCAAAGAATACATCACATCAAGTTTATTGCTTTTCACTTTTTACATATGAGAGCATTTCACTTTCAACATATTTTCAGTTCTTTGTAAAAATCTCGAGTCTTATAAATAATTTCTCAGTTTATCTACTGATTTGCAGATTCAATAAGTTTCTTAAAGTGGTAAATGTTACAAGTTGAGGGGGCAAATTGGACTTAACCCATAAAATTGTTAACATCAACTATTGCTTTGACAGATTTCTTCATCTTCTACATTCTTCTTTCTCCTATTAATTGTTTATCGACCACATATGATGGGGAGAGTGTTAAATGTCTCCATAACTAGAAAATTGTTTGCATCTCAGTAGCCATTTATTACTTCACAATCTTATGTAAGAATTTTGTAGTTATTGCTGATATTATCAAGATTACTACCATATTCCCTGTAACCAACGCTAGCACGAAGTTCTCTAGTTCTCAAGACAATAGGCTGGTTGGTAGGTTCATCCCCACTCTAGTATCTATACCTCTCATCCTCTCCTGGTTTCTTCCTACTTGATCCTATGTCAAGCTTAATAAAGATGGTGCTTTACGCAATAATCCTGGAGTATCATCGGGTAGAAGGGCCACTAGAGATGCTTCTGGTAAATTGATTGCGGCCTTTTCCAATTTTTATGCTATTCTTACAGTAATTAAAGTAGAGACTTATGTCTTATGTGATGGTCTCATGCTTGCTCAGGGAAAAAATAATCACCATATTCAAAGAGAAATGTACTCCCTTATCATAGTTCAGATTCTACGAGGTTTTACTCGACCTTCATGGAGAAACGCCAAGGTGATTTAGCAAATACAAGACTTATTGCTTCATTTTACCTTCAGTGTCTAGCATCCCTTTCAAAAAGTAAATTGTGTTTAGCGGACTACCTTGCAAATGTTGCTTGGGATAACTCATGACCTGGTTTTACACATATTCATCTTTGCCTAGACTAGCTAAATGATTGCTTAGTCTAGATAAGACTGGCTGTGTTTACATTAGAGGATAATTTTTGTACCTGTTTACATAGCTTTAGAGCTTCCTTTGTACTTGTTGCTGCTGGAGGTTTTGGTTTATGCCCCACTCCATATAATATTTTAGAGCAAATTTGCACCAATAGTCACCAAACTATTAGGTTGTTCCATACAAGGCCGCTGAACTATTTGTTTTACAAATTTAGTCATTAAACTATCTTAAATGTGTGTATGAAGTCACTTTTTCTATTTCAATGATGGCTCTAGACACACACTTAAGGTAGTTTGGTGACCAAATTTGCAAACAGAGCGACTCCTGACACATATTTAACGTATTTCAGTGAAGAAATTTACAAAACAAATAATTCAACGACCTAATAGTTTGATAACCATTGGTGTATTTTGACTCAATATTTTATTCGCATCATTAATAAAATGGGTATGACACCCCCTACTAAGGTACTAGTTGTTTGCTAAAAAAAAAAAATTACTCAAAAAGTAGATATCTAAGAAAACTTCAAAACCTTCAGAACCAAAACTACCAATTGTAATTGAGGAAATGGAAATTTATACATATGAGCTGCAACAACAATATTGTGAAAAATCCTAAAGAAAGTTACATACATATTATAGTTTATTTAGATGAATAACTAGCACAAGTGGTAGATGAACCAACTCCATAAGTTGCCAAATTCCATTAACTACAATACTAAAAAAAAATCGATAAGAAAAACAAATCAGAAAAGGTGATTCAACAAGGTAAAATTACCAAGCATTTAAACAAAAAAAGCAGAAAAAATTAACAAAATACCTCGACAACCACTCCTAGCTGATGGCTGGTAAATTACGACAAAAATGGAAGAGGTTTTTTAATTCTTTTGGAGGTTGTGTGGTGGTTGACGACTGTGGTTTAGGGTCATCACTCTAGTGGTAGTGTGGTACAACCCTTGGTGGTGGTTGGAGATTTAGGGTTAGTAGAGACTACTACTACAAGTGAGTAGGTGGGTCAACAGGTGGTCGTGGTAGTGAAGTTAACGGTGAAGGTATGGTGGTGATGGTGGGAGATTTTAATGATGGAAGACTGTGGAGAAGAAGAAAAGAAGGGGTAGTTGGTTTAACACTTGGGCTGAATTGGTGAAGGAGAAGAAGACATCATTTTGTTTAATTCTGTCCTCGCTTCTAACTAATGCGAGGTTGACTTTGCAAAGGCAAAATGCGAAGTCAGTTAAATGAACTCACTTTTCAACCAATGTGAACTCAGATTGCATTTGCTGAATTTTAATTTCACACTACAATTTCTCCTGAAAAAAATTAATTTCATTGACATAACGTTCATCTAATAAGAGGCTTAGCGTACTTTTTTTAAAAAATAAAAACTAAACCTAGTTTTGGTTGAATTCACATTCGTTGAGTGCAAACTCACCGAACTTCCAATACTTAAACGAATGCGCATTATACTGTGCCTAAAGTAACTTTCAAAATCATTATTGATAAAAGAACGATTTCCACGTGCATCACAATGTCATAATTTTCTCTAGTATCATTTGGGTTGTTAAGTTAAAAAATGGTACTTATTAAGTTAAAAAATGGTACTTAATTAAGATTACGACATATCCACATTTAGATATTCCAAATAGGTTGAGGATATTGCCAGAGCAATTCTTATCTATTCGGTGCGGTTTTGCATTGACAGACAAACTTGCCCTCGTTTGGTCAAAACTCTCTTTGCTTCTCTCCCCACTTACCAGATTTTTCCCTACTTCATTCTGAGCCTTCATCGCATCCCTTCACCGCCTTCCTCTTCCTCCTCACGGCTCTTCCTTCCCCCTGAATCCTCTCATCCATCCACCTAGTTCCCTCTCCTTGTATTTAGAAAGGAAAATTTTGATAGGTGCTATCTCTTTGATGATTCCTCAACTATTTCTCTTGATTCCAACAAAATAGACAAAATTTATCAGAATGGAAAACTTCATAGTCCGAGTTGTTGGAAATAATTTGATAACTTATAACCAAAATAACTAAAAAAAAAAACAATTAAAACGATGTCCTGGCAAACACAACCACAAGTATTTAATCCAAGAATTGCACATAAGTTTATTTTCTTACACAAGAAAATAATTTATCACTACTAGTTACTGCCAATGTCTCTTCTAAATTCGAAAAATAGCTAATTCTATAACAAAGAAAGAAAGGACAAAAGCACCTTAGATCTTGAATCCAAACAAACTTCTTAGGATCCAATAAAAGAATAAGGATCCATAAGAAAACAACTCAAGTAGCACTAGGTGAAGGGATGAGAGGTTTAAGAAAAGGGAGGGAAGAGGTGCGAGAGGGGAAACGAAAGAGGGGGAAGGGATGAGAGGATTCAGGGAGGAAAGGAGGCGCATGGATGAAGGAGCAGGGGGAAATATTGTGGACCTAGGGAGAGCAAGGAGAGGGAAAAGAAGATGTCTGTTGACCACAAGGACAAATTTGTTTGGCAAAACGAAGTTACTTTGAATAGATAAGAATTGCTCTATCAATACCCGTACCCTTCTAAAAATATTATCATAATACATTAGTAGAAACATGCACAACAATTTTATTAAATAAGATTTTAAAACATCATTACACATACAATCCAAGAAACATACTTTTATAAGTAAGGATGAAAATTTTTGGTGCATTGTTTTTAAGAATCAACTTACTTTAAAATATTTATTAGCGGTAACAAATAAAATTTAGAGTGATAATTTTTAGTGCAATGTTTTAAGAATCAACTTCTTTAAAATATATTTTTATGGTAACAAATTAAAGTTAAAGTGACAAATTTTTTATTAATATAGCATGTCTGCGACATATATAACCAAAATAAATTAAATTTCACTAAAAAAATTATTTAAGATTAAATAAAATATATTTAAAATAATTACCATGTTTCAAAAGAATAAATTATCATGGCTAAAAGAAATTACAAAGACTAAAAAAGTAAATGAAATAATAAATGTTGCAAAAAAATTCAATTATCATGGATAAAAGAAATTACAAAGATTAAAAAAGTGAGAATATAGGGAAATTTACCAAAAGAAAGAAAGTATCGAGATTTATAGTGGTTACAAAACCTATATTCATTTTGTTTCTTGGTTTGAGGTGCCATTCATCAATAGTTCCCTCTTAACAATTACCAATCTATGCTCTCTCCCTCTGAAATCTAACCGAGTATTTTTTTTTTTCCCTTCATCTCTTTCTTTGGCTTTTAAACTGTACATGCTTTGGAATAGTTTTCAAAACCCAGACATGGGACTTCATCACTTTTTCAACTATCAGGCAAAACGTGGGTAAAATGAAACTTGATTCTTAATCCAAAAAAATAGTGAAGTCTCGCGATGTAGGTAGCTGTCCATATACACATTTAACTCCTAGTTCTCTTATCCTTATCTAATTACACTGCTCATTCACATATTATTCAAATTTGCACACGAGTTCAATTTTAATATCAACAGTAACCCACTTACATGTAGACGCTTATTACTAATAAATTAATACATGTCGGCGAGGATAATATAGAAAATATTTAATTTGACATAAGTTGACTTTAGACTTTATATATACTTAGTTTATATTAGATTTTAGTCCTATATTTTGAAGTCTTAACCAATGTGATCTTTTATATGTCACAACTACTAATTTAGCCCCTTATGTTTACAAAAAGTTGACTACTGGATGACTATAAACGGAAAATTGATGCAAAGTAAGCCATTTCTGTTATTTCACATATGCTTTTGCAATGCCTTTATCTCATTTCTTGCTTCAATGTTTGTTTTCTCTATATAAAAAAATGGTGGCAGCATTGGTGGTAAGATCTTCAGGTAAGGCAGTGTCTTCTTCTCCTCCAAAACCTCTCTTCCACTCCCATCTTGATGTTTCAACCCATTTTGTTACTTGATAATTCTCCGTTAATTATGATTTGAATCTAGTGTGTTTGTCCAAGTAGGTCAAAATTTGGGTTCTGCAATCTTTGTGTGTCACCTCTTCAAGTATTCCACAAGGAGGCTTAAACTGTAGACACCGAATTTTGACATGCATTTAATAAATAAGTGACAAATTAAATTATGAATTTCACATTTTTCGAGAAAAGGGCACAATATTTATTTATTTATGAAATTCACATTTTTCCTACATTTTTGTTTAATGCCCTTAAATTCATTCATTAATTTATAAACTTAATGGAAAAATTTGATACTTTATCCCAGATGAATGATTATTATAAAATCATTTTTTGGACATGACAACAGCAAAAAGGTCATTTTGCATTTAAGTGTTGTTTTAGAACTTTTTTAAAGGTTTTTAAATCTAAGTGTTTTCTAAATCCATTTCTCGCTCCTACCTTCTAATAACTCGAAGCAAAGACTAATAGGTTATAGGGGAAATGTCTAACCACTTAACATGTACTTCATTTTAAAAATCTAAATTTTATACTTTTAATATGGATATCTCTATAAGTTTTAATAACTCTCAAAATCGTTTGGGCCAGTATCTCTATGTATTATTTGTTATATAACTTTTTCTTTTCAATATTAGAGACGTGTGTCTATATATATATATATATATATATATATCTAGATTCATATACATCTAAATTTTAGTAGAATTTCTAGAACATTCAGAAATCTATCTTGCATAAACGTCTTGCCTAGGATTTGCATCCTAGGACGAACGTATGCATGATGGATTTCTGAATGTTAGTGTCACACGAGAATTTTTCTATAATCATGTATGAAAGTGTTTGAATTTTTGTGGAAATTTCATGACATTTGAATTTTCAAGTAATTTTTTTTAATATTTCAAGCCAAAATGTGTACTTTCGGAAAGAGTCATTGATTATTTTGAACATGAAACTTTATTTAGTCACTAAATAATACATGTAAATTTTTGTAAAGCTTTCGTAGTTTTACAATTTTCTAGAAAATTTGAATTTTTCTTATTTTCGATCCCAAACACGTGCTCTTCAAAAGTAGTCTTTTAGATATTATTTTTGAATGAAAAGTTTTCTGTAAGATTTTTAGTCGTATTTGAATTTATGTGAATTTTTGTAATTTTTAGAGTTTTATAGCAATTTTACAATTTTCTCATTTTAAAAAAAAAATCATTACAAAATGCACTACCCATAAATCATTAGAGTCAACATTTTAGCCTTGGCACTTGACAAGAATTTCCCATTTCCCATCAAATCACTCTCCCACACAATCCTCATTTCCCATCAAATCACATTAATCCCTCTTTTCCCCAAAATCTCACTCAAACCACCATCATGCATCACCAATCCTCCTCGGCATACTCAATCTTCTTTACACTCACTTCACACCATATTCCCAAATATTTCCACTCTCTTATTTCTGTCAAATTTGCCTAACTCATTACCCTACACTCTCACAAGATCCCTTCCTTCTCTGCTGTCTAATAGATTCATCACCACTCTTTGCTTTCTTACTCGTTAGTGATTCACTCATTCTCTTCTTTGTTGGCTTACACCATACTAGATCACTTCCCTCATATTTAATTTACTCATTTTTATCTGAAAACTCGCTTTATTCTCTCATAGATTCAATGAATTTTCATTCTAAGTGATGGTCCAATTGATGGAATGAATGGGGAATCTTCAAGGGAAAGGGCAAAATGATTGATGAGCTTACTAAGACCCTTGACCAACACAAGAAGGATGATGAAGGAAAGGATCACCCAATCTCTTACTAAGAAACAGTGTATCTATTTGTCCAAAGGTTGAAACTTGATGATATTTTAAAGCTAAAAAGTTCAAAAGATTCCTAGAAGTGTTCAAGAAGTTTGAGATCAACATCCCGTTCATGGAAGTACTAGAGCATATGCCTAGTTATGCCAAGTTCATGAAGCAAATCCTTTCTTCAAAGAGAAAGCTCCGTGGTGATGAGATCCTTTGTCTAATGGATGGGTGTAGTGTGTTGATCACAAGAAAGTTACCTCCAACAGCTTAAAGACCGGGGCTCATTTTCAATACCTTCTTACATAGGGGGCATCTTCTTCGAAATAGGCTTATGTGATTTGGGAGTCTCGGTTAATTTTATGCTTTTTTCGGTCTACAAGAAACTTAATGGTGGGAATCTGAAGCCTAGAAGTGTCTCTTTGCAACTTGCGGACCGAAACATCAAGTTTTCAAGAGGAATAGTTGAGGATGTCAATATTAAGGTGGAAATAGTCTATCATCTAGCGGACATTATAGTGTTGGATATGGAGAAAGATAAAGACATGCCCATCATACTGGGAAGACCCTTCCTATCAATAGGACGTGCTCTCATAGACATTCAAGAGGAGAATTTTGAATTTAGAACAAATAATGAGATCGTTCTTTTTAACATATTTGATTTCCCTCTACTTATGAAAATCTAATGATCATTAATGTGATTGATGATAGTTCATGAGTTTTATAGGTACCAATTGGCAAAATCCCCATGGGAAAAGGCATTCGTGAGCCCATATGTACAACATTGGCAAAGATGATGAAGAAACAAAGGGAATGCCTGAATCTTCTACAGGAAAATAGCCCAATACAAGAAGATGAAAGTGTTGAAGTGGATAAAGATAAATATGGGTCTCCGAACAATGAAACTTCCAAGGTTAAACATAAACCTCTACCCTCACATCAACATATGTGTATCTTGATGATCATGAGACCTATCCCATAATTATAAATTCATTCTTAACACATGAACAACTTGAACTATTGATTGTTGTGCTTAAATTGTATTGTAATGCCATTTCTTGGACCATTGATGATATTAAGGGAATTAGTTCACTCTCTGTATGCATAAAATTCTCAAGAATGAAGGGCATAGACTGACTAGGCAACCTCAAAGGAGGATCAATTCCACATTGAAGGAGGTTGTCAGGAAAGAAGTCATGAAATTAATTGATTCTGGTGTTATCTACCGGATTAGTGATAACAAATAGGTTAGTCCAACCAAGTCATCCCAAAAAAAGTGCGTATTACTTGTAGTGCTTAGTAACACAAATGAACTTCTTCCTTCTAGATTGATCACAGGGTGACTGTCTCTTATTGACTGTACCAAGTTAAATGAGGCCTCTTGAAAAGATCATTTCACATTACCCTTTATCGATACAAATGTTAGAGAGATTGGAGGGTTTTGCATATTATTATTTTCTTGATGGCTGTCTCCAGATATTTCCAAATAGTATAATATGCCCAGATGATCAAGAGAAAACTACATTCATATGCCCTTATGGGACATTTGCATATAGAAGGATGCCTTCAGGCTATGTAATACCTCAAGCACATTTCAAAGGTGCATGTTTTCCATATTTCATGACATGGTTAAGAAATGCACTAAAGTGTTTATGGATGAATTTTGAGTGTTTGATACTTCCTTTTATGATTCTTGTCTAATTTGTCAAATGTGCTGCATCGTTGTGAAGAGACCAATTTGGCTCTCAATTGGGAGAAGTGCCATTTCATGGTATAGGAAGGCATGAAGGATGGTATTGGGACACAGTGTATCATCAAAGGGAATAGAGGTAGATAGAGCAAAGGTTGATGTCATTGAAAAATTACCACCACTTACTAATGTTAGAGGAATAAGGATTTTTCTTGGGCATGCGAGTTTCTACCGTAGATTCATTAAAAATTTCTCCGACATTGCTAGACCTCTTTGTTCCTTGTTACAAAAAGACAATTTTTTTAACTTTGATGATGTTTGCTTGAAATCCTTTAATAAATTGAAGCATGCTCTTGTTACCGCACCAATAATTGTTGCCCAAATTGGTCATTACTATTTGAATTGATGTGCAATGCTAGTGACTATGCCATAGGGCCTGCTTTATGTAAAAAAGTTAACAAGATTTTGCACGTTATTTACTATGCAAGTATGACTTTAAATGAAGCTCAAATGAATTACTCAACAACTGGAAAAAAAATTGCTTGCTACAGTGTTTGCAGTTGACAAATTCGGCTCACATTTGATTGGGTCTAAGTTGTTGTCCATACCGAATCATTCGGCATTGAAGTATTTTTTTTAAGCAAGATGCTAAACTTAGATTACTAAGACAGATACTTGTTTTACAACAATTTGATAGGAAAGTTGTGGACAAAAAAAAAAGAGCAAAAATGTGGTGGTGGATCATCTTTCAAGAATTGAGGAATCACGACTTGTGGGTCAAGAGGAAAATTCAAGAAGAGTCTCTCATAGAGAAGTTGTTAGTGTTCAAGGAAACTTGCCCATGGTTTGTAGATTTGTTGAATTATCTAGTTGCAAAGGTGGTAGAAAACTCCTTGAACATGAATCAAAGGAGAAAGTTTTTCCCGGAGATGAAACATTTCTATTGGGATGAGCTCTATCTCTTTTGGGGATGTAAGGACCAAGTCCATAAAAGATGTATTCCGGAGGAAGAAGCAGAAGATATTTTGATCCATTGCCATTTTTTTCTCGTTGAAGGTCATCATGAAGCACAAAAAACAGCATCAAAAGTATTGCAAATTGGGTTTTATTGGACACACGATCTTCAAGGATTGTAGGAGTGTTCTATTTAAGTGTGAAGAGTGTCAAAGAGTGGGTAATATCTTAATAAGATGAGAAATGCCTCTTAATAGGATTGTAGAACTTGAAGTTTCGATGCTTGGGGCATAGATTTCATGTGGCCCTTCCTGACCTCCTACTCCAACAAGTACATTTTGGTCACCGTCGACTACCTATCCAAATGGGTGGAAACACTCGCTTTATCGACTAATGATGCCAAGATAGTCACAAAATTACTAAGGAAGAATATCTTCTCTCGTTTTGGAGTGCCCTGCACAGTCATACATGATAGTGGCTCTTATTTCAAGAATGCTCAATTTGAGACCTTAATGTCCAAGTATAGGTTGAAACAAAAAATCGCATTGGAATGTCATCCCCAAACTTTGAGCCAAGTAGAGGTGTCCAGTAGAGAGTTGAAGTGGATCTTAGAAAAGACCACCAACACAAGGAATGATTGGTCACAAAAGTTAGATGATACACTATGCGCAGTTTTCATTTACACAGGATTCAAGACTCTAATTGGAATGTCTCCATATTGGATGGTATATGGAAAATCTTGTCATCTCTCAGTGGAGTTAGAGCTCGGAGCTCATTGGGAAATAAAGAGCTTAAATTTTGATTGGAAGGAAGCATGTGAAAAGCAACTCTTGGACTTGAACAAACTTGATGACACTAGAAGGGATGCATTTGAGAATTCTATGATATACAAGAAAAGGACTAAGGCTTAGCTTGATAAGTAAATCTTAAGGAAGAATTTCACTATCGGTGACCATGTCTTGGTCAACAATTCAAGACTCAAGTTGTTTCTCGGGAAAATCAAGTCAAGGTGGGAAGGCCTATTTGAGGTGATTCAAGTGTTTCCATATGGAGTCGTGAAGTTAAAAGGGGCTAATTCGAACTTCAAAGTTAACAGGCATAGATTAAAGATTTACCACGGAGACTCAAAGGGGAAAGGATGAACATTCATCTTTTATATTGATGCCTAAAGTTTCTCCAAGACATATGCCATAGTCAAGCTAATGACTATATGAACAAGAGCTCTTTGGAGGCAACCCAAGCTTTTTTTTCATTTATTTATGCTTTAGTTTGATTTTTTGTTTATCTAGTTAATTAGGTTTTTAATTAGGGTTAATTAGCTAAAATTGGGTTTAAAATGTTTAATTATTCATTTTTAGGTGTTTTGATGGAATTGCAAGTGAGAATTGTCTCTAAATAATGTCTTGATGTTTGTAGGTGTTGGACAAGTCATTATGAAGAATTGAGGAAAAGCTAAAAATTTCAAAAATGGTTATGTTTGACACCACAATGTTAGAAACCAATTTGGCAACTAGAATCGACACCGAGCTCCCACACCGCAGTGTCAAACAATTCAAAAAAAGGAAAATGGATAAGTGTCCTATAATGCAGTGTCAAATCTGATACCATGGTCTCGAGCTTAAGGGTGGTACTAGAAGTGACACCGCACGTCTAAGGATGTTCATGAAGACAAACGGTTACGTACTGGACAACCATGGTGTCAAATTCAAAGAAGGAAAATCCCACTTCGTTGTGTCAAGCTAGTTTTGGGGTTAACCTAATTTACTGTACACACTGTCGTGTCAAAATCAAAGAAGGCAAATCTGACACCGTGGTGCTAACTTCTGGACTAGCATAAATAAGCTCCTTAGCCAAAAATTTTAGCAGAAACCAATTTTTCCCAAGTCATCAAAAACCCTAGCCTTCTTCTCATTCTCCCATACACAATTTTTCTCCCAAACTTTCACCAAATATACTCCAAATCCATCAACAACCCTGACTTTTAACATTTTAAACCTTGGTAGTGTTAGGATCATCCAAGAAACTTCAAGAGGGTCAAGCAAAGGCAATTTTCAAGAACAAGGGTGTTGGCCTCAGAGCAACCTCAGAGGGGGGTGAATTAGGTTGTCTCTAAAAACAAACCTTTTAATATGCTTAATGAAAATGCAAACTTTGTGTAACAAATAAACACTAAAGTGTCACACCCCCCCGACAACCCGGGTGCCGGTCTGGCCGGTACCTTTTTGGACCGGCACCGTCGCCAATGTGGTGCTCGTGAAATAGGTGATTAAATGCAAAAGTCTTATTTACTATTACAAACATAAATTACCTACTTACTATTACCAATTTAAATGAATCACCTATTTACTATTACATAACGGGGCTTTAAATGTGACTATGAATTGTACAAAAATAATCTAAGCTAGGGAACACAGATTGGAGTCGCCACCGGTGTGTTGGTGCGCGGACACAAAAATACATCAAAGTAAAGAAAATCTAGAACCCTAGTCTAGATTGACTCCTGGTCCACGTAATTCAAAAAACATGAGTTCGGGAATCCTGTTGTAAAATGGGAAGGTTTGGGATAGATTTGAATTTCCCTCGGCACCCACTTTACCCGGCGTTGGACCGGTTGCATGATTTTATCGCGTTTCCCTTTTCAATTTTAGTATTCATTATTTCCGACTTTGTAGCGTACGTGTGCTTAAGATAGTTTAAAAGTAATAAATAATATATACATATTAATGAGGAAATGAAAATAAATGGTAAATAAAAACATTGACAGGTAAATTTAGCCTGGGGTCCAATTTAAAGTTGCACACATTTAGCTTGTAGTGCCCTTTAACTCCCAAGGGGCAAAACAGTCGTTTGTCATGCACGCCAGAGTTTACTTCTAGCCCGATTTTATATTATTGATACAGTTATTAAGTCATGGACTAAATTGAGTTTGATTCAAATATTTAATGTCCAGTTGTGCAACTCAAACTCAATTTAGTCCATGAGTAAATTCACATCATTTAACAAGTAAGAAAAAGCATAAATATTATATCGAGACCGACAAACATAACGAAAATTTTGCCCCAAATCATCACAAAGGAAACTACCTGTCTCTTATGTGCAAAATGAGCCTATTTACAATTTAATACTCATAAGGGCAAAACGGTAATTGCACAATCAAAGGGTAATTAAACTTTTATTAAAATGTCAAACAAAAATCAAATTAAAGTTTGGTGGTTATTGTCATTAAAAATGTAACTTAGAAGAAATTTAAAAAATAAAAAAAAACAAAAATTAAGTCATAAATAATGTAAAAATAGTAAGATAAGCATTTTGTCACCAAAACAATCAATTCAAAAGCTCATTTAACTCACCTCAACCTCAGGAATGTGGTGGAATTGGTTATGCTTGGCTTGGAGTGCGTTTGAGCTGAATTTGCTTTCGGCACCTCCAAGCTTCCGGTTGATGAATCGGCCTTCTTCCACCAAGTCTTTCACCCAACAGATGAACGATTTTGCCTGAGATTTACAAAGATAAGTTGTAGTCCCAGGTACCCTCTACAACTTTTCTTCTTTGAGTTTAGTCTAATTACTTTTCGATCGTTTGGAATTTTCGCTCAAAGTTGGCTGTCTGGAAAATTTTCCAGACTTCAAAAATTTCTCTTTTTTTCTGCAGATTTTCTTGGCCACCAGCCTGATTCTACCACGTTTTTGTCCCTCCAAATGAATGATTTTGCTTGAGATTTACAAAAGCTAAGTTGTAGTTCCAGGTACTCTCTACAACTTTTCTTGTTTGAGTTTAGTCTAATTACTTTTCGATCGTTTGGAAATTTCGCTCAAAGTTGGTTGTCTGGAAAATTTTCCAGACTCAAAACAATTTCTCTTTTCTTTTCTGCAGAAATTTCGTCCCCTCCCTCTTTGGACTGATTTTTTTGCTCTTTAAAGAGGTGGATTAAGTGTAAAAATGGTCAAAGACCATTCCTTGTCATGTTGGGAGTATGGGGCATCTGAGATTTGGTGAGGAATGGGTGAAAAAACGCAGAGTAAACGTGGCCAAAACAGCTCTGTCGAAATGACTGTTCGGCGCGTGAACAATACTCGCGGTACTGTTCACGCGCTGATTTTTTTTTTTTTGAAAAATCTAAAAACTTAATAATATTAAAACTCATTCTTTGTATTTTAAAAATGCATAAAACACATAATAATTAAACACCATAAGACAAATTAAGAGAGAATTAAAGGATAAATTAAGAGAAAATAAAAAATGGCAGGTTTAAAAGAAATTAAAAGGGAAATTAAAAAGAAAATTGAGAGTCAAATTAAAAGGAAAATAGGGGAGAACTTAAGGGACAAAAATAGGTGTCTACATAAAGCACAAATGATCAAAGATAAATATTCAATCAATTGAAACTCAAAGACAAATAAAGAGATTGAGAATATCAAACCAAACTCCCAAACTCATCAAACTTGGAGTACATCCACAGTGTCTCTACAAAGGAGATGAGGCAATAATCTTCTTGTACACAAAGTAGGCTCACCCTTGCACCAACTAAGTCTCTCTATTTGAGACAAAGGGTTTTACACTAAAACCTCACTTTTGTACGCTTGTTATCCCTCCATTCTTACACTTGCAGATCACTCACTAGTCTACTCTTGCTCACACTAATTCCCTCTACTTGAGCCAAGAAAACGATACTACCCAAACCAATACAACCCATAGTATTTTAGCCTATTTCTCCGCAAATAGCTCTTACAAGTGTTTGTATTATAACTGAATGTGGTAGTTCCTCACTCTATCCATTGTATTTACAAACTTGGGGGTATTTATAGATGCCGAAAAACTGCCTCCAACAATTCTCTAACGGCTATTTTCTATTTACTAAAAAACTAGATGTTAGATCTTTTGAACGGCCAATGCAGTAAGTGTGCGTCCGAACGAACTAGCCGTTGGACCCTTCGGATGGTCTCTGCTAAGCTTTCCGTCCGACGTTGAATCCGTTCCCTGGATGGTGTCTTGTCCTTCATCTGAACATGCGTCCGTTCGATGGTCAGTGACTACTGGAATTGATCAGGAGCTATCCTTCGTCTGAGGCAACTTCAGGTACTCTGTGTCAGACGATTATCATCGTCCGAATTGTCTTCCTTTCGAACAATCACGAACGTCCTTAGAGTTCTACTGGTTGTTTTTTTTATTGTGTTCGGACGATCTTTTACGTCCGAACCTCCCTATTTTTCTGCACACTTGTTTTCAAACCGTTAGTACAATTTGATCATAATCAAAACCCATGATTATCATAAATGGGGTCCAACAAAGGGGAGTCTTCCATTTGCAATTTCCATGGGTAAAATTGCTTCAATTTGTACTCTTGGACCGTAAGTTTTAATTTCCATTATGCAACTTTTGTTTGTGAAACTTGAGAAGACTTCTTGGGATGTTTTGTTTGATTTTACTGGTTAGCATGTTGGTTGTCTGGATTGTTTGGACTGTTGAATTGCGTTATCTTGAGTTTTTTTTGGTACATATTTTGGACTATTTTAATGGCAAAAGATAAAGGAAAAGGAAAAACTGTGGCCACATTTTTGGCCACCAAAAAGTGAAAAACCAGGTCGGGTATTCAACCGATAAGGAAGGATGGTAACAAGAATGGTGATTTTGTTGAGAACCTTTTTGTTAATACTAAGGCTGCCAAAATTTTAAAGAAAAATAGCATGCATGCCATCATCCAAGAAAGGGGTTTTGACTTGTCAAAGAGTTGGGATAATTTTGAGGGACTAAGAAAAGAAAGAATGAGATACAATTGAAAGACGTGGATGGGGTGTCTTTAATGTCAATGTTCCTTTGGGTTATGTTAACCTCATCAAGGAACCATTGTAACCTTTGTGGCATGAGAGAAGCCAAAGTCTGTAAATGGGTAGGCATTAGTGAGAAGAGAATCAATGCCTTCTATGAAGTCCCCAACCTCCTAGGCACTGAGTATTCCAACTTGATGGACCCAACCAATGGAGGGGCCAATTACACTTATTTTTTAAGAAAACACCCAAATTGGGAGGAGAATTTTATTAATCGTCAACCAAATTTACAATGACAAATGTACGGGCAACTCTTAGTACCCAAGAATAACAATCCTTTTATAGACTGAGAAATAGTGTCTTGGTCATACTCTACATAGAAAGAATTTCTAATGCCCTCATTTGCAAAAAAAAATTAGCTATTTGATTTGCTTCTCTAAACACATGTAAAAATGAAACATTTTTTCCTAACAAAGAACTCTTAATGGATTGTAGTTGCGATTCAATGCTCCAAGGTGGTAATGCCCGGCCATTACGCTAATATAACTAGGCTGTTGTGCTTTGGTGATCTTGTTTGGGATACGAATGTTGCCCACACTAAATACATGGGTTTTACTGGGCAATACTTTGAATTGTTAATGAAGATATGGTTTTACTTCATCAATTGTCATATTTGGGGAACAAGCACTATCAGCATGTTAAAAAAGATAATGCATGTTTGGTATTTTCTATCATGAAGGGGTTGACGATAGAATTGGGCAAAATAATTGATCTGGACTTTTTAAATAATGCACAATTGGGGCAACCAACTTTTGTATTGCCTAGTTTAGTATACTAAATCATGTCTTGATGCAGATTGTGTAGTTACAGTTGATGAAGAACAAAGTCCACCAAGGGGGTCGCATTGATGGAAATTACGTGAAGAACATAGTCAGGGAGTTCCAGATGCATCACCCAATTGCTAACCAATTGGGTGCACCATTTCCACAAGTTCTACCACATGGATTGTTCCTTTTATCAACATGACCAGTGGATATGTGTACAATCCTCCTTAGACTGATAATCAGCGAAATGAGATGCATGGTTATTAGACTTATAACCAGTTGGTCCTTCCACAATAAGATCTCATCACTCGACAATTGGTTTCACCCTAGGCAACTACTTCTTTGGGACTATGGACCATCCCGAGAACATACCTTCTTCCGACCACAAGGCGATCCAATGCAAGAAGTACTACAAGAACAAGGTGGTAAGGAAGAAGTAGTCAACATGGAAGCCAACTTGGGGAAAGCCAATGTGACAAGGATTCAAGTGATAACTCTTTAAATCTAGAGTTATGTGCATCCCAAATTTATCAGTTTTGGGGCTAGTTTCTAACATTTTTAGCGTTTAAGTGTATTTTTGCCTATTATTATTATGTGTTAGTATGTGTTTATTTTATGTTTTATATTTATTTAGGTATCAATTATCTTATTTTACCATGTTCTTGTGTTTAGAGTTTGTGCATTGCTTTTATCCTAATTTTGCCAAGGTTAGGGTTTTTGCCGTCTTTGATTTTTAACTTTCATGACTGCCTCTTTTAAATATATATATATATATATATATATATATATATATATATATATTAATGTGTGTTTTTATTCTAGAGTCAAGGGGAAAAAAAGGCGCATTAGTCGGACGTCAGACGGAAATTTTAAAGGCAAAATGGTGAAATTGCACAAAGCCATCTGGACAGCTCACCACCAGTGAGTTTCCAAGGCTTTGAAGCTCCCCCGTGGCAAGGTCACCAAGGGACGCAATTTTAGGCATTGGCATTTTCAGGGGCAAATTTCATCCGAAACCCCCTAACCCCTAACCCTACTATAAATTTGCACTTTCGGGGCTGAAATGAGGTCCTCCACCATTATTTTTCTTCTTCTTTTCTTCCTTCCCACTTGGAGAGGAAATTTTTATCTTTGTTTTCCTTTCATTCCTAGTTTGTTTCTTCCATTATTATGTAGCTCTCTTCTACAGACACTTTGTAAGACTTCGTTTATGTTTAATCTACTTTTCTTAGTTATTTGCCTTCATTTATTGCTTTCCTTCACCTAGCTTCTAATGTCTTTACTTTCTTGCACTAGTTGTCTAGATTTATTGCTTTGTTTAGTATAAATGCTCTTCAATGCCTTTACTTGCTTTCTTTTAGTTTAACATACATTAATTAGTTATGGGTTAGGATTTTTTGAAGTCAATTTCTAATAGGTCAAGGTTAATGGGTTGATTAGTTGGTAAAATAGAATAATTATGCAATACTAACCGGCTTTAGAGTTAGTTAGGGGAATTGATCACCCCATTAGTTAATTTCGGTTAATTGAGGGAATATGGGAGTTGAACTTACATTATAAACCTAGGTTAGTGTTGGATTAGGGTTAGAATTAGATCTTGGCACTCACCTAGTTGGTTGCTCGAATTCCATGAGTAGTTAATCAAATTTGGTTAGCTTCAGGAGTAGGAGGGTCCACACTGAGGTTAATTATAATAGACAAACTTAATTGCCAAGGGATCAGGATTAGCTTACAAATAGGAATCAACCTCTAATTTAGCACTTAAGATCACTTGATTAATCTAATTAACTAAAACCCAGCAAACTGGCTTGCATAAACTCTAACCCCCCTCTCCCCCTTTTAATCATTTCTTAGTTTTAGACTTAGTTTAGTTTAATTATTCTCTTAAGCAAATTCTTCAAGTATCATTCCAACCAAATAATCGGTAATTGCACACCATTCATTGTGGGAACGATCTCTACTTCTACTAGCTATTATTTGACACCGTATACTTCCGATTTGTCCTCTAGTTAAGGTTAGTTGATTTAAGTGTATTTTCATAACTAAATATTTGTGTCTTTTTAGACCCAACAGCGGGACTCAACAAGGACTCGATAATGACGAGTATGAAATCTGTGGAAAGGGTGAGGAGGTGAAGAAGATTGATTGCTTGCTGCCCCAATGAGAAGACTCTTTTGTCTTCTTTCATTTACATGGTTTTACCACCATTACCCCCATTATCTTATTCATCATGCTTCAAGTGATTGAAAAGTCATTTCCACTTGTATTTCTTTATTTTCTAGTTCTTGGATTAATGGATTTTTAGTTAATTAGTTTGAATTGCTCAGTTTGGTTTAGTAGGCAGTTTTTTTTTTTTTTTTTTTTTTTATGCTTTGAATAATGGTCATGTCTCTTATACACATCTAGATGTGTATGAGACATAGCCAGATGTTTTTGGCAATGACCACTTTGCCCTTGTTTAGTATTTTTAGTAGATTTGGGTGACCATAAGACCGGTTTGGCACTATCATCTATGACTTGCTTTTATAGTTTATGTTTAGATGTAGTTGAATCTTTGGGCTGTTTGGCAAGATTTTACCTTAGCTATTTCTTTACATGCTTTTATTGGTGTCGTCTTTATTTTACTTCTTTTGATAATGGTGAATGGATGGATGAGTTGTACTCATCAATGAATAATGTGAATAGTATAATGGTGTTACAAATGTGTAGCATTTGTGGTTTTGTTGTTGTTGGGAGAAGTTGAATTGGATTTTGAATTTAGGTTGCACTTCATGTGAAAAATGAGATTTAACCCTTGAAATTCAACCATGTTTTCAACCACTTTATGAAAATATTTTTTTTATAGACCTCAAACTTTACTTTTTACGTAAGTGTTTTTTCAGAACTAAGTTTAATTGATTATTGATATAGTTTAACCACTTCAAGATTTTTGAAAATTGGTTTTAAGTAGAAAAATAAATGAATTAAGCCATGGACTTGTATTTTCAAATATTTTGGGGTCTTGATAAGGTTTGACTTGGAACAATGAGTAGGTAGTGTGAATACTCCATTTTTGCCAAAATAGATAGATTTTGGAGATGATCTAGGTATTTCTTGGACCATTTGTGTCAAAAAGCCTACCTTATTTTAGTTTTATCCTTAGTATTTCTATTGAGGCCTATACTCTAATTGTATAAGTTACAGTCACATGATTTAGCCATTACATTTTGTTTATTTATTCGCTAAAGAAATCCAATCATTGTCATTGTGGAAGTTATTTTAGGTTTAACTAGCTTATACACATCTAATTTTAAGGAACATTTTTATGTAAATTACTTTGGGAATTAAAGTTCAGATTTTCAATGTTAATTATATTTCTCTTGTTGTAATTAGTTGATGTATACTATTATTAGGGAAAGTTGCAGTTTTGGTCTCTTTAGTGCCCAAAACTAGTCCCCAATCAATGTGAAATTGCAATTTTGGTCCCCAACCAATTAATTATGCACAAAAATAAAACAAATGACGGAAAAGTCCAAAACCCTAATGGTTTTGGTCATGTGCAGTGCACATGGCCATAATTCTAAAAGGTTTTTGACAAAGTTCATGCAGTTGTGTACGAAATTGTTCCTCAATCTTCATGAATTTTAGCTAAATAGGTCCCCATTTTGGGATGGTTTGTCAGATTATAAATGACTTAAATAATTGCCATTTAATCTCTATATTCAATAGTACAACAACATCTAAATGACAAATGCCTTCTAGTTCATTTTTTAAGTATTACTAATGTTAATAAAAAAAATTTTAAAAAAAAAGAAAGGAAATAAAAAAAAGGTCAACAACCATATAATAGACTAGTATAATGCATATCAATTGAGCAAAATAAGAGTTGCTTCCCAATAGAGAATTGATGCACAAACTTTATTAACTTAATTCACAAATCACATTCACAATCAATATAGGTACTTTGTATAAAAAAAAAGATAATTTCTACCATCCTAAAACTACAATAAATGACTCAATTGCATGATTGCATGAAGGTCAAAATCAAAGTTCTTATTCAATGTGCTTAAAATAAAGAGGAATCAATCAATTTTTATTATCAGAAATGACATAAAACAAAGAAATTGAAATTTATGGTAGAGAGAAGGTCTAAAAAAAAAAGAGAAATGAAAGAGCCGAAATGTTGCATGGATTCTTTGAGAGGTTTTAAGGAATCCCTGCTATCAGGTCAAATAGATCAAAAAAATACCTCGATAACCACGAAAATCAGTCTTGGGTAGCCGATTGTGGTACAAATACCTTTTGGTTCGCTTTTTGGATATTATTAATTATTGAATTCTATTAAGATGTTTTTGTAGTGTTTAATATATGGATTCAATAGTATTTATTTAAGTTATATATAATTTGTCAAACTATCCTAGAATGGGACCTGTTTAGTTAAAATCCATAAAGATTAGGGACCTATTTCACATACAATGTGTGCAAAACAGAGTGAACGGTAATGTGCAAGTTGTTAGGTATTCGAACTTTTCTGTCATTTATCCTATTTTCACGGATAATTGATAGTTTGGGGACTAAAATTGCAATTTTATATAGATTGGGGACCAGTTTTGAGCACTGCCCATAGTTTGGAGACCAAAACTGTAATTCTCCCTTGTTATTTTCTCCAAATTTAAAATTCTCTTAACAAAAAAATGTTTATTTAATTTTCTACCACCATTGTGTACTATTTTGAATAAAGAAGGTTAACATTACCTTCGTAAGAGTACAATTTAGTTGGGAACTCTTATTTTTCAAGTATGGATTGACTGATTAGTGTTGTCATTTTTATTTTTGTGTACAAGATAGTAGTCCAAGAGTTCATATTGAAATGACTAAGGTGATTTGAGTCACATATATCCAAATTTATCCTACTTTTTTACCTTAGCATACATTACAAACTTTAAACAGTCTTAGATGATCGTTAATCTGGGCTAATAGATATTAGTGATCGGGGGTACAGCGTTTCTTCAGTTGATGTTCTTCACTAAACATTATAGTGCTAACAAATATTCTTGTGTGTTTTTTATTGATTTGTACTTTTCAAAACAAATCTTAATGATCTTTCTATACTAGAAGCAACCTTATGAGAAACTTGACTTGTTTGTTCTAGATCAACGTGTATTTAAATTGGCATTTCATGAACACTTCATAGTCAAAATAATGTTTGCAACTAAAATTAGTGTGCACTGTGGTAAATGTAGGAGTGAATGAAAATGTTGAGTTTTTTGAGTTAAAAACCCCATTTCTATATTTGATAAGTATTCTAGAGTTTAATGTTCCTAATTTCACTTCTTTTCACCTAAGTGGTGTCATTAGTTCTTTTTCTTTCTTATTTTGCGCAAAACTAGCAAAACACTAGATTTGGGGGTGTGATAACTCTAGTAAATAAAGCTATTTTACTTCTGAAAACCATGGCATTTTGATTATGTTAGCCCCATATTAGGTGCTTTTATATGTTTTTACTTGAATTTTATGTTTAGTAGTAATATTAGTAGTGTTAGAGTAATATTAGATCTTTTGGTAGTATTTATGCACTAATTGATGATTAAATGATACTTATTGAGTTTTGCTGTATAATTGGAGGGATAATTTGCAATTGGAATAGTAACTTGAAGATTTGAATAAGTCAAGGATTAAGGATGCAATTAGAAGAAAAATGGAAGAACAAGTCCAAGGCTATCAAAGCTCCACATTGCGGTGCCAAGATCCAAAGCATGAAGACTCACATTTTTGTAGTGTCAAGCCATTCAAGACTTCAAGAATTCACTACCCAGTGTCATTTCTCAAGGAAAAACATTTCACACTATGATGCCAACTAGCTGATACCCTAGCACAATTCAAAGTGCGACACCATGGTGTAAATTTAAAGGAGGGAAATTCATCACTTTTGTTTGGAAAGAGTATACACATCTAGGATGTTATTGGCCAGACTTTTGGAAATGCCGCAAAACTTCAAATTACCCTAAAGTATACACCTTGAAAACTACAGTAGATAGGCTAGTCTCTTCTAGATTTAGATAGAATAGATACGGTTCCCTTAGGAGTAGAGGTACTTTTCTTTATTTAGTAAAAATTGTAGCAATTACTCTTCTTCTTCAAGTTTTCACCTCTTTTAGCTTTAAAATTACCCTCTTTAGTTAATGAAAGCTTAGACATTCTCTTTAGAATTGTTGCTAGCCTTTTTAGTGGCTTTCATTTAATATAAATGTCTTTCATTTTCATGCTCATTTACATTTCTGAATGCACCATGACTAGCATATTTATGTGGATGTTACTTGTATTTCTTTCCTTAGTAGTAGCTATAACTTGCTTTTATATTTCTTTATTTTGTGTTCCTTTAAGCATGTGTAGCTAAACTACTAGGGAATTGGGCTATGAAAATGTGAACTTTACATATGTGTGGGCAATTCCATGTGGGCGGACTAGTAACTAGGAGAGATTTGAGTTGTAGTAAATGGTTTGGAATGGATGGTGAGACGGAAATGATCTAACTTTGAACCACATTTGTGAGGTTAACACAACATACGAACATTGAGTGTTAATAGTTACACGGGTTTACTATTCATTTAGGTCGGTTATGATGTTTTCCAAAGCTTATTTTGATGATGACATAAGCACTAAACTCTGAAAACAAGTGAGTAGCCCTTGGTATTGTCGATATTGTAAGCTACCTAGCGGCAAGGGTACTATCCTTATCAATGGACTACAACTCAAGAAGAAGTTCTTCTCAAAATTGAAATCAGCTACAACTTGGATGAGTCATCTTGTTTAATAGGTGTAATGATCAACTGGTTTTTAAGTGTATTCTCAAAGAGAAAGCGGAAAATGTTCTTAAAGTTTGTCATGCCTCTCTAATTGGAGGACACCATGTGAGTCAAAGAATGGCCAGGAAAGTGCTTTAGTTCTGGTTCTTTTGGCCACCATGATTCAAGGATGCTCGGGAATTCATAGAAAGGTATGATGAATGCAAAGGAGTAGGAAGCATCTCAAGGAGAAATAAAATGCCTCGAACCAATATTTGAGTAGTTGAGTTGTATATTTAGGGAATAGATTTCATGGAACCACTCCCTAACTCTTGTTCTAGCAACTACATATTGGTTTAATGGATTATATGTTCAAATAGATTGAAGTAGCAAATGATGCAAGAGTGGTGACTAATTTTATCGGAAGAAACATACTTGCAAGGTTTGGTGTGCTGAGAGCTATAAATAATGATGGGGTTTCACACTTTAAGAACTTGTAGTTTAAACCTTTATTGGCTAAGTACAAGTAATACACAAGATCTACTTTCTTATCATCACCTACTTTTGTCCAAGCGCAAGATTCAAATCATGAGTTCAAGAGGTCTTAGAGAAGTGAATTCAACCCGAAAGGATTGGGCTAAGAAGTTGGACGATGCTCTTTGGCATATTGAATTGCTTTCAAGACCCTATAGGAATGTCTCCCTATATGTTGGTGTTCAGAAATCTTGAATCTTCATGTTGAACTCAAACATAGAGCATATTGGGCGATTAAACCTTTGAATTTTGATTAGAAAGAAGCTAGAAAAAAAGAGAATGTTAAACCTTTGTGAATTGGATAACTTTAGATAGGATGCTTATGAAAATGATCAAATCTATAAAGAATGAACTAAGTTGTAGCATGATAAGAAAATTCTTTTGTTGATCTTGTGCCAATTTTTTATGAGTTTCTTAGTCAAATTGTTTATACTTGAAAATTGAAATATATTTTTGAATCAAGTCAATCCAGGTACTCTGTCCCATATTTAGCAATATACAGGTTGATTAGTTATCTAATTAATAGCGAACAAATGCAATTTAATTTTCTAAATTTGTTAGACCGATTCAGATAGTATTTTAGGCATATGGGCAAGTACATGGTACTTTTCCTCTAAGAAGTATACCTCTATTTTCCTTGAAATATAGAAAAGGCAACGAAGCTGCATAATTCCCTAATCAGGGAAACATCATAATTTTGGTAGGCATTTAGTCCGATAGCATTATTAGGAGTATTATTTTGGTACATTATTTGAGTTATTTGGTAAATAAAAAAATTAAAATAAATGTTTGAATAGTGAATAGTACAAAACTTTTTTATGCAAAAAAGTATTTGGATAGCATTTTCCTTTTCGCATTATCAAATCAAATGTTATAAATCACATACAAAGATAATTACCTGCTCGTCGTTCAAATCACAAATCTTGAAAGATGAAATACATGCGTATGCATGTACTAAACATGTATTTCTTTAATAAAAAAAATAAAAATAGAAATAAAATTTCTAAATACAAAATTAAATAAAATTATAAATTGGTTATATATAGTTGCACGTCAAATCTTTTAATTTTAAGATCTGAGGTGTCTCATCATATTTTAGCCATTATGTATAAGTTCGGACTTTAGATCCTTACACATGCATTAAAATATATTGGTCCGAGCATAGGCTAAGGCTTCAAAATATGGTTTCAACACATGTGATCGGATGAGTCATCAAGTACGGATACCTGAACCTAATAAGCATTTTGAATTCTACTTACCGCCTATAATTCGAACTCAAGATGTCAGATAATTCATTAAGTTCGGAAGTACAGTCCCTATGACAATAAAATCTATTTTCCTACTCATAGTTTGGACCTTTAAACTTAAGTTTAAAAGTCTGAACCTTATAACCCTTTTAAACTCCATTTTCCACCTATAGTTTGAACTTCTGAACTCATGTTGTCTAGATGTGTATAAGAGACAGGTGTTTTACTAGCACTCAATATAGTTCGGAAGTCCGAACTTGCGTTCCCTTTGTCCTATCCGTAAACAAATTAAGACCGATAAAAGTGATGAATAATGCAAAACATTAATACACATGTGTCAATAGTAAAGTACATTAATAGATGAATAGTATAAATAATACTAGTGAATAATTGAAATAATTGTATGAGTAGTTGAATATGTATCGTACAGTCTTTATTTTGACCAAAACATGTACCACTAACCTACAATTATTTTTGATATAGTAGCAAATAACGTGAGTAGTAAAGGAAATAATTCGTAAATATGGCAAATAATGCCAGGCTTTCGGCGTTCACCATAAGAAAAGAATGAGGAATGTTGTACATTCGTATGTCTACATCAAGGAGGAGATAGCCAGACACCTACACACGTTCATGTGAGTATAAGTTCCTACTTCCCCGAAAACTATATTTAGTACATGCTCCACTGATCCTGTATGAAATCACAAAATAAAGACTGAACAAATTGCCATGCAATCAGTTTAATGCAAAAAGTAGAAACCAAAGAGCACAAAAAGAAACTTTTTGATATAGATCCAAGTAGCAGCTAGTGGACCTATACTGCATCTATACAGATGCAATCGCATGATAAAATCCGAAACTATTAATAATGCATTCGCTGATGTATTGTTTTGTCTGTTCACACAATTTATGGCCGTAAAATCTAATCTTGCAAAAAATACCTAAACCTTACTTTCGTATATTTTAGAATGTTAAAAGAAATTGAGAAAAAAGCCAGTGAAAATCAAGAGAATGAACAGCAAAAGTGTAAAGCACATACATGCACGAGTGCATAGACATGCAAAATGACATAGTTTTGACACAAAGTATGAGGTATTCCATGCCAGCACCACAAAATTAGTCCAACCACCATCAAATTAGAAATATACAACCAAGGCCAGAGCAAAAAGAAGAAATAGACTCAGCCTCAAACAAATTAGCAACTCTGTTTTGATTGCTGTCATTTATCAAACAAACAAATGAACTAACATCTTCATTATAAGAGACAGTGCCTCTACTAGGCATCTTAGTACATGATGTATCCACCTTAAGTGTGCTTATCTCATCTACTTATCGATAGGTGATACTCTAATATTATCCCAATATACATATTGCATATCTTATCTATCCTAATATAACCAAACATCTATCATAACATTCGCAATTCTACTACTCTAATCTTCTGCTCATATACTTCATTCACTACCTAACATTCAAACCTATAAAGTATCGTTGGTCTAATAGCCGTTTTATAAAATTTACCCTTAAATCTTAAAGGAATTTTACAATCGCATAATATTCCCGAATATATTCTTCATTTAAATAAGCCAACTCACTTGTATCTAATGTATAATATTTCTATCTATACCACTATTATTCTAAAGATTGAACCTAAATAATTAAAAATTTCACTTATAAGTATCTCTTAATTTTCGATTCTAATCCCCATTCTATTCCTACGTGCATTATTGTTAAATTTAAACATATATTTTACTTTTGATCTACTAAATCTAAAATCTTTTGATTCAAGTGTGTCTCTCCAAAATTCGTGTATAGGATTAACCCCTTCTTTTGTCTTATTTACTAAAACAATATCATCTACAAACAACATACACCATGGAATTTATTCTTGTATATGCCTAATAAGTTCATTTATGATTAATGTAAAAGGATAAGGACTTAAAATTAAACATTGATGTAAATCTATATTTATAGGGAACTATTATGTCAACCCTCCTGGTGTCTCAAACTTGTAATTACATTTTCATACATCTCCTTTATTGATACTATATATGCTACTCTGACTATTCTTTTTTTTAAAACTCTCCATACTCATAACTTCTCTAGAGACTATTATATGCCTTTTCAAGATCAATAAAAATTATGTGTAAATTCATTTCCTTATTACAGTATCTCTTGGTAAGTTTCCTTAAAAGATATATGATTTTAGTAGTTGATCTCCCTGACATGAAACCAACCTAGTTATCTGTCACTTTAATCTCCTTTCTTAACCTTCTTCTATCACCCTTTCTCAAATTTTGATTGTGTGGCTCACTAACTTGATACATTACAATTCGCACAATTTTTTACAACTCCTTTGCTTCTAAATATGGGTATGAAAGTACTATTTTTATATTGGTAGCAACTTTCTCTTCTTCTGTATTATATTAAAAATATTGATGAGCTAGCTTATGTTTTTCTTTCCTAAATATTTTCATACCTCGATTAGAATATAATTAGGGCCAACTGTATTTTCTTTCTTCAACTTCTCTAAAGCCTTATCTACCTCTAATTCTTAAATCTTTCGATAATACATTATGTTTTTATACTCTTCANTTTTTCCTCCTTTTTATATTTATCAATATTTTATTTACTTTTACAACTATATAAAGCCTTAGAATTAACCCTCTTAACTTCGATTCTATCTTCTACACATTCATCCTACCACCAAGATTCCTAATTCAATGGGGCATAACTTCTTGACTCTCTAAATACATTCTTAATCACAATTCTCACTATAATTGCCATGTCATTCCACAAAGTATTAGACACTGTTGAAAGTGGCAAATACTTTAGTTTACACCTAACAAATTTGTTGATGTTATAATTTGTTGTGCGCTCATGTGAGGTATTGTATACTTTTGCCAAAGCCTCACGGTTTTGCCCTTGAAAAGGCATCTTATATGGGAATGGTGGTCCCCCGTCTTATAAACGAAACTCTTTCTTAACTATCAATCAATGTGAAATCTTTGGCCCCTCGACCTTACATCACCACAAGCCCCCCAACTAAAGAAGAGTCTTGTGTACGATTCGAGAGTCTTGTGTACGATTCGAGAGTCCCGTAGACGATGCCATTATGTTGATACTAGAATTTATCATGTGGTCGTGTGAAGTATTTTTCTCTTTGGCTGGAACCTTACAGTTTTTTCCTTGAAAAGACGCCTCACATGTGATGGGTGGCTCCCTATCTTATAAACTAGACATTCTTAACTATCAACCAATATGAAATCTTTAGCCCCACCACCTTACATTGCCCCACCATCTTACATTAGCACAAGTCCCTTAACTAAAAAAGAGTCTTGTATATGGCTGGTCCAAGGGTCCTATAAACGGTGCCATTATGTTGATATTAAAATTTATCGTGCGCTTATGTGAGGCATTGTCCGTTTTGGCTGGAACCTCACGGTTTTACCTTTGAAAATGTGCCTCACATAGGAAGGGTGGCCCCTGGCCTTATAAGTTAAGACTCTTTCTTAACTATAATGTTGATGCTAGAATTTGTTGTGCGCTTATGTGACATATTATTCGCTTTGACCCTCATAGTTTTGCTTTTGAAAATCCGTCTCACATGAAAGGGGTAGCCCCCTACCTTATAAGGTAGATTCTTTCTTAATTATCAACCAACGTGGGATCTTTGGTCCTTCTTCCTTATATCACCAAAATCCTTCCTAAAAATTTGATTTCTTTTAAAGTTTAAATTATATAATTAATGGCACCGTTTATAGGACCCTTGGACCATATACAAGCTGTCTCTTATTGTACACATCCTAGATTGTAAAGAGGAAAATCTTTCGTTAAATTGATAACCAGCGTAAAATATTTTCTTAATTTTCATCTAGATTCACTACAATATTGCGCTAATACTGGGCGTTCCCTGTAAGCGATATGGCACATTGCCCAAGTGTGACGAATAGTTAACAAGAGTCGCTACATCTTTATGGGATCCAGATGTAGTGAAATATGTATAAGTTCTCACTGATACGTGAAATATCTAGTTATAAAATTTATAATATTCTAATTCAACTATTAACTAGATAACACATCGCAAGTGTACGGCATCAATAGTATATAGCGAAAGTAGGGGTCGAACTCACAAGGATTGGTTTAGCAATTATCGGTTATTTGACTCGAACACTATTTGAAGAAATCATTATGAAAAAGATTTGATTAAATTAATCTAAGAACTAAAATTATAATTAATCTATGAAAGCAAATAAACTACTCTAACCATTAATCTACGAAAACAAGTAAATAAAGCATTAAATTTGAAAGTAAAGAAATATATGTAACCCTAAAAAGCATTAACCAATAAAAGAATCATAGAAAAAGAACTAAATAACATAAGAAAAGATTTAAGAATGCTTCACCAATGAAGAATCACAAATTCTTGGTCCAAAGTTGTCAATCTTGAACTTTCTCTTCAATCCTTCTTCAAAATAAAGAAAACCTTAATCTAATCTAATAAATTTCTATTCTAATGGCTAATCTTAGAAGCTTAATAGCTGATATCCCTTTGCGAATTCCCCTCTATAATGGGGTATTTCTAGATATTTATAAGATTTTGTACTAGTTTCAAAATGATAAGTACATAATTTTTCATGCAATCGGGCCTATGGGAGGATGTTTCTTACAAAATAAATCAAGTTTTGTAGCCCAACCGTCGATTGGCGCACATGCACTGCAATTTTGTTTGAGGCAGAGAGCTTCTGGAGCGGGCGCACATGCGCTGCAATTCTCTCGCGCATGTGCGCACCTGACAGACTCATCTCCAAAATTTGAGAAAACTCAAAACATAAAAGTTGTAACTCTATCTCTTATCTTTCCAAAACATCTTGAATCACGGAAGAGCTGTCTCAAGTACACATCTAATGTTTGAAATTATAAATTAGATGCTGTATAAAATCCTGGAAAATTTAAAACACAGAAGTTGTAGAAAACTTTCTTAGTTTTCTAAATCATAAAAAATCATAGAAATCGGAGCTCGAACAAGAGAGTTATGCTTGATCTTTCGAATTGTATCTGATTTGCACCACGCTAGTGAATGTTTTCCTCTAATATTGTGACCCATTTTAAGTTATTCTTCACTCAAACCCTACAAAACTCAAAATAAACTATTTTAACTCATAATTACTCAATTATTACATTAAAACAGAGGTAAACGACATATAGAATATATGACATTTAGTAGCTTATCACTCACATAATAAGGGGTATTGGGAAAGAAAAATATTCAGAAGAATAAGATTAGAATATGAGTTTGGAATATTAGAACTCTTACTAGTAAATAAATAGAGTTATTGGTACAAGTAATAATTAGGAGAAGAATTAATATTTTGTATTTATATGAGACAAAATAGGTAGGAGAAAATGTTTAATGGGATAATAATTCAACATTTAAATTTTGATACTCAAGATTAAACAAGACTAAAAATGGAGTAAGTATTATTGTAGATGGGTCGATGAAGAATGAAGTAGTACAGGTGACTAGAAAAAGATGTAGAATTATATCTCAAACTAATTTTAAAACGTGAAATTATTAATATTTTTAGTGTTCATGCACCTAAAATAAGTTTAGACGAGTCTATTAATGTTAACTTTTGGGAAAATTTAGATGAGATGCCTAAATGGACATGTGGGAAGAGATAATGAGAATTATGAAGAAGTGCATGGTCGATATGGTTATGGGAAAAAAAATGATTTAGAAAATCAATTTTCGTGAGGTGGAATGATATTCGATCTTTGCGTTATCAATACCTTTTTAAAAAAGAAAGGAACATTAAATTACTTTTAAAAGTGATTCAACAAAGTCACAAATTGACTTTCTTCTCACAAGAAAGAGAGATAGAAAGGTTTATAGAGATTATAAAATTATACTTGTAGAAAATTTAACCACACAATATAGATTTTTGGTGGTGGACATGAGAAATAAACATCACATTAGGAGAAGGAACCTACCTAAATTATTTAGAATTAAGTAGAGAAATTTTAAGAAGGAAAAAAAAGAAATTTTTAAGAAAGATTTGTTAAGGCAAAGTATTTGAAACTTACAAAGAGAATCTGATACTTTATGAAATGATATGACAACTAAAGTGAGAACAGTTGCTAAAAAAATACTCGGAGAGTTAAAAGGTTATACCCCCATGAACAAAGAAACTGGATGGTGTGACGAAGGTATAAAAGATAAAATCAAAATTGAGAGGGCAAACTATAAGACTATATAGTTGTAAAAGTTAAGAAAATATTAAAAAATATAACCTCGCCAAAAAGGAGGCAAAAAAAGCTACAAGTGAAGCAAGAAATAGGACTTTTGATTAAAATAAAATTTGTACCAAAAATTAGAATCTAAGGAGAATGAGCAAAATATTTATAAAATTGCTAAAGTAAGAGCCCATAAGACGAAGGATTTAACCAAAATCAAGTGCATCAAAGAAGAAAATAATAAGGTACTCGTAAGAAATGAGAAATTAAAGAAATGTGAGAGAGATACTTCCATCAATTATTCAATAAAAACAATGGAGACGATATCATCTTGGCAGAATTAGATAAGTCTGAAGAGTATAGAAACGTAACGTATTATCGAACGATTCAGGAATCAGAGTTGAAAGAGGTTTTGAAGAAAATAAAAAAAGGAAAAGCAGTTGACTCCGATGATATTTCAATTAAGGTATGAAAATGCTTAGAAAAGAAATGCATAAATTGCTTTATCAATCTTTTCAATAAAATATTAAAGAATAGAAAAATGTCTAATCAATAGAAGAAGAATACTCTCATATCCATATTCAAAAACAAAGAAAATATACAAAATTCTGTAAATTACAGAGGTATTAGTTAGTTAATGGTCATACGATAAAATTTTAGTTAGAGTGATGAAAGAAAGTTAAGAAGCGAGACAAAAGTAATAGATAATCAAATTTGGTTTCATGCCATGAAAATCGACTACTAAAACCATATGTTTTTTAAGAAAACTTACCTCTTATACTATAATAAGGATTCTATGATTTATACATGAATTTTATTGACTTTGAAAAGGCATACGATAGAATTCTTAGAATAGTTATGTGGAGAGTTTTAGAAAAAATAAAAGTCAGTGTAACATATAAAATTAATAACGAGATGTATAGGGAGGTGGTTACAAGTATGAGAATATCAGGATAGTTGATATGAAAGTTCCTTATAAATACAAGTTTATACTAAAATCTAGTTGAAAATTCTTATTTATTTGTATTGGTCATAGATGAACTTACAAGGCATATATAAGAAGAAATACTATAGTGTATGTTATTTGCAAACTGCATTATTTTAGTAGATGAAATAAAAGATGGAGTTAATACTGTAAATTCGATATATAGAGAAAGGTACTTGAGACAAAAAGGTTTAAATTTATTAGATAAAAAACTGAATATATAAAATTCAAATTTAACAGAAATGCACATAGGAATAAAATAGAGGTTAGTATAGGATATCAAGATATACCCATAAGTGACAATTTTAAATATTTAGTTTAGTTTTTCAAAATGATAGTAATATAGATCGAGATGTTACGCATCAAATACAAGTGACTTGGATTAAATGAAAAATGGCATCAGAAATATTATGCAATCACAAAATTCCTTTACGACTTAAGGATAAATTTTATAGAACGGCAATTAGGCCCGTGATGCTTTATTGGTCTAAATATTGAACACTAAATTACACAGATGAGCAAAAGATGAGAGTAACAGAAATGTAATTGTTAAGATGGATGTGTAGGTATACTAGGATAGACAAGATGCGCAATGAGCATATTCCTAATAAGATTGAAGTAGCACATATTGATATTAAGATGAGAGAAATAAGCTTCTCCCATAACTTATGTTAGGTCACGTGTTAAGACGACCAGTAAAAGAACTTGTCAGATGAGTAGAATTTAAAGAGAATAGTCAATATAAGAATGGTAGGGGAAGATCGAAAAAGACTTGGCGAGTAATTTGTAAAAAAGATATAACTCAGATAGGAATTAAGGAGGATATGATTCGTGACATAGCGCAATGACATAGCGGGATTCATGCATATTGACCCTATTTAGTATGAATAAGACTTGATTTGTTGTTTGTTTAATTCTAGATATTCTAAATATATTCCTTCTCTTGATGTGATGTTTAAACCTCAAATCCACCACCAAAAGCCTATGTTGTAAAATTAAACTTTCTCGAGAAATGATTTTACAATCTTTACAAACCCTTCTGTCTGTTTTTCTCGTAAGGACAAGTTAATTTGTGACCTTGTTGATTCACTTTTAAAGGTAACTAAATATTCCTCCTTTTGAAAAAAGCATTGACAATGCAAAGCACGAATACCATTCCAAACTTCAAAATGATTGATTTTCCTTCTTCATTTCTTCTACCATAACCATATCCATCATGCACTTCTTCATAATCCTTATTATATTTTCCCACATGTTTATTTAGCTCACCTCCTATAAAAATTTACTCACCTTGAAGGACACTGTATATCATCTTATCTATATCACAAAACTTAGCCTTAAGAGACATCTCATAAGATTGATAAAACTTTACACTAACTATCGATCTAGCGTAACTCACCTCCTTTATTTGGACTTGGGACCTGCTACACTAAAAAAAACTCGACATAGGTAGAATTTGCTGGCATATATCAAAAATCAAAATTTGGATTGCAAAGGAGCAAGGACTATTTCATCCATCCGATAACTTAAACCAACCTGAGACACTTGTTCAGGGCTCTGGTGAAATCCCCCTAAATGCATTTAGTCAATTACACTGTTTGCCTCACAAATTCTGTTTTACTCAGGTAGACAACAGCCTATTCAGAAGAGACTCCACATTACAAAAAGACACCCATTCCCAAACTGCACACACGTCCCTGTAAACCTTTATCGCAACAGTCAAGATTCCAGCTATGAGGCATTCATGAGTACAAAACAGACACACATTGGTCTAAATTACAACTCCAAAGGACACAATAAGGCTAAAACCAAAACAAGATATGTAGGTAGCACTTTGACTAAGAAGTTCATTAAGTTCACAAAAGCATGATAAAAAGAAGATTGTAGAACACCATAAACAAAGACAAGGACAAAAAGTTACTATATCAAGTCTTCGAGGACGAGCACCATCCAAGAAAACATAACCATCAACATTCTCACGGTGAAAACATGCGTATGTAACTACACAAGAACATTCTATAAATCTATGCCAACTGCAAAATTCTCCCAAGAACAAACAAATTAGTAATGCATAACCAAGTCACCTAAAAATAAAAGTTATACATCATAAGCCCCTAATCCTTCTACAATCACAAAAGATAAAACCCATCTAGCCATCTGTAGGGGAACGAAGTAGTAAGATGGAAGAGACAAGCATATTTAGCCACAGCCAGGTGAATAGAAATAAATCATGTAAAGCCATATCCCTGTACATCTAAAGTTATAAAGTTAACACGAGGAAGAGGATAAATATGCTGAACAGTTGACACCAATAGATCCCCGGATTGCACCTTATATTTGACTGGAAACATTAGTTATTTACCTGACTATAACTCAGAACAGAATAAGTTTATGATCAATGCCCATCTATGAACCAGTCAACCCCTTGATTTTCTAAAACCATAAAGTAAATAGAAGCATAAGAACACCTCAACTTGATCATAAAATTTTAAGGACCCAAAAATTACTCAAGAACCAAAATCAGAAGACAGCTCAAAAATCTTATCCAAAAAGAACAAACCACGTACATCTAAAAACAATACTACACAAAAGAATGTAACAAACAATACAGAACTATTCAAGAAAAAAAAAACTGAAATTGCATTTCAAATTTATTCACCTCAAGGTCATAAAAAGGAAAAAGAAAAAGCTTCACATATAAAACACAACCAGCCAATTTATTGATATAACTGACATCCAAGTACCCATTACAACACAGCCATAATCCACCCAAGAAGACCCCATATTTCCCTATAATTACACAAATCCACATCCCAAATCCTCATTAAACCACAAACCAACACATAGACATAAAGATAGTTCCAATATTTTATTATTTCTAATTTAGAAATTTATTCGGCAACACTGCCAACAACAGGATACTTAGCCTGGAACTTGGTTTCCCAGTCATTAAGAGTCTGGATCTCTTTCTCCGAAAGGCCATCAAGGGATCCAATAACGTCCTCTTCGTTCTTGCTCATCTTGGCCAGTGCCCTGCTGGCATCTTTGCCGGCAAACATAGAATAAGAGCCACCTGGGCCGTAGAAGGACCTGCCAGCGGCTACATCAAACACTCGGCCTTTAACAGCCACATATATTGGCTTTGATGGGTCGCTGCCGTCGTATTGCTTGAGCTGCTGGAGAGTAAAGGCCATTGAATTTGAGGAGCAATCGATCTTTGATTTGATTTGATTTGATTTTATTGCTAGGAACTCGAGTGTTACATGTGGAGTCTGTGAACTGTGAAGTCTGTGATTTTATAGATATCAGAAATGTCAAAGATAATGTATGAGAGAGAAGTATTTTTAACCACAATTTTTTCTTTTTAATGGTAATATGCACTCTTAACCTATTATAAGTTTGTACTTTACCTCTTAAATTGTGGATTTTATTAATTTAACATCTTATCCTATCAACTTTTGGTATATTGTTAAAATTAATTGAAAAATAATGAGAAAGTATTTGGTTTGCATTCGAAAATTAGAATCGAAATGCGAATTATAAACCTCACATTTAATATGGATTTATATTATTTTTCTTTACTTGTTAGATTCGGATAAGAAATGTGTTTCATTATATAGATAAGTTCATAAATTTGAAATTTACTTTGAATAAAAGTGAGTATTTTTCAACAGTTTCAGTTCCTAAAGAATGATTCTCATAGTGACTAACCAAACAACATTTATAAGTATTATTAACCTTGATTTTCATTCTTTCTGCTCATATCTATAAACCAGACGTTTCCTAAATTTTGATAGCTATTTTTATTAAAAAAAAAACTTTAATATTAATAGATGAATAACATATTCAAGTAGGCTAATGCAAATTACAAGTATTAAAGCCTTTTTACTCAAAAATTAATTTTCAAGTATCTTTTAAAGATCGATAGTATAAGGTAATAAAATTGTTAATATTGATAATTTAAGGAGAATGTGCAAATCAATAATAATTCAGGAATGGAATATATAATTAATTCTTTTTCTTTTGGGCTACGAGCAAGTAGTAGCGATCACGGGTTGTTCATGGAGCGATTGGCTGGTTTATATGCCCAGCAAGTATTGGAATCAGTTCCACATATTTAAGGAAAAATTAAAGCATATGATGGTTTATATGCCCAGCAAAGTATTGGAATCGGTTCCACATATAGTTAAGAAAAAAAATGAAGTATGAATACTGGTTATCCATTAAAATATGTTATATTGCAGGTAGTTGAGGTGTAATTTAATCTTATTTTGTAAATCAAATTTCAATAAAATAAAAGAAATAAAATGAATTTAACGATTAATTACTCAAATGTCCTTGTAGATGAGAATGGAGACGGAGAAACCAATAAAAATGATAAAAAGTTCCATCCAAATAAGTTAGCATTCACCATTCTTTTACTGTCCAACATAAGCCAAAATTTTCCCTTTTTTTAAGACAGTAATAGTAATAATTTAGGGTTAATTACACTCTATCCTCCAAACTCAAACTCCAATTACACTTTACCCCTTGTAATGTGAAATAATATACACTTTTCATCCTCTAAAAGATTCACTAATATAAGTAACAAAAAAATATCATTTTAAATGTGAGGGACTAAATAATACCTTCGAAAATTTGTGGACAAAGCAACTTTTCATTTATTTATTTTTAATGATTCCATAGTATTTGACTTACTAATTTTATTTTAATATGATTAGAAACTATAAAAATAAAATTGAACAAAAAATATTTTTAAGGTTTCTCCTTTTTGTACTTACTTTTAGAATAAAGAAAAGGGGAAACCATCTCATTAGTTCCTCACATTATGCATATGTATTTATTTAGTCCCTCACATTTAAAATGATATTTTTTTGTCCCTCACATATGTAAAACGTCGTTTTTCAGTCTCTAGACCAAATTCCGGTCACTTTTTTTGCCTAAATTGGTCACGTGCTATGCGCGTGACATATTCTCAAGGGTAAATTCGGAAACTAACTATTTCACTCCTAATACAAAGCACTACGGGATTGTCAAGTCAGTGCATGGGAAATATTAGGTGCATTAATAGAAATCGATTACTAAAAGTTTTACACTCAAACACTAAGTGTAATAAAATCCCCAAAAATCCTTCCATAAAAATAGGGCAAAACTAAAGAAATCATCTTCTGCCAAAAACCTAATTTGTTAATAGAAGAATATTATGACAAGCCGAAAAGATGAAGAAATCAATGTCAAACAACCATATTACATTAAGTATTTTAACATATTTGTTAATCGACTTATGCGACATTTGTTGAGAAATTTACAAGAGATGGAGGATGAGGCTGGATGAAGAAATCACAAAGATAGACTACTGAAAATTTCCCTATATCTGGAATGATCTTTCAGCTAGTATTCTCCAAATAGTGAAGTTGAGTTGTTGTATCCATTCATGAAGTAGATGCATAAACAACACCAGTAAAATATTAGACACATGGTAGATTGTATGAGCTTAAAACCTTCTTTGCTTCTTTTGATCTCATGCCATTTTGAGTTGTTGTGTGATGTATCCTTTAATGACATTTTCAATTATTGGTCAAATATATTTTATGTTTGAGTTCTTTTTGAACCTTTCACAGATTACTCTCTAGTAATTGCATGCATTTGTCAGTTATGGTAGGATTTGTACTATCTCAATCACTAAAACCCATGATAATACAAATATCATAAAAAAAAACAAAACAACCATATATTTAATGAAACAAAGTAGGTTTACATCAATAGTTGTGAAAATTATGGGCACTCAAAAATCAAAGGAGCTAATCTATGGTCATAAGCACTTAAAAGAATAGTAACCTTATAATCCAAAACAAAAAAGAGCTCAGTAGTTGTGGAAGTTTTGAGCACTCAAAAAAGCTGTGAACCAAATCCTTTACATCAGTAGATGGCTATTCAAAAATTAATCTATTCTGATAAGCTTTCAGTAGTTTTCATCCAAAAAAACAAGAAGCTAATTGCAGTGGCGTTCATCCAAAAAGTAGCAGTCACCATCCAAAGTAGAAGTTTTCATTTTGTTCCACCACTTGTATCCCTAGCACCCCTAGAAGCCTTTGGTCTTCTATCTCTCATAACCTGCAAATTTTAACAACCACATGACATTTTTAGGTTTATAAAATAAACACAGTAAACTTCAATATATATAGTGTAGAAAGATTACATACAGCCCATCTATTCTTGCCATTTCAGCCTCATATGTCTTGTAGGTCAGCAGCCTTCTTGGTACATTTACTTCTGTTGTGGCCAAATTCATGACACACACTACATCTATATTTTGAAGTATTCTTGATATGTAGTAAGGAGAAAAAAAATGAACTGAAATTAGTCATCCATAAATTTGTCAAGCAGCTGCAGTATAAACATAAAACTAATTAGATAAAAAGATGAAACATTAACTCTTGAATCATCAACACCAACGCTGGAGGAAGCAACTCTGTGTTGGCCTGTCATATGTGTGTGCTCAACATCATCAACCATGTCAAAAAGCAACTGGTCAGGAACCATGTTGAATGTGTCATCATTTTCTCCCCATTCTCCGAAGTATGCAGTTTCAACAGCCTCAAGTGTTGCAGTACCTAACTCAAGAAAGTATCCCCTTTCAAAAGCTACAGTTTGGTTTAGAATAACATATTTAATTTGAGAAGAATTAGGTGGGTTGTCATTCACTATGTGCTCAGTATGGGATCCTATTTTTAGGTGCTGCATTACTTTGATTTTCTTTCTCCCTAACAGCTTCACTTTCTTTAGCTCAGCTGCACCAACATTATCATGTTCATAGCTTTGTCTAAGAGACACCTGTTAATATTATGGAGAAATTTCTAAGAATATGCTTCTTTTCTAGTTTATTTTTCTATTTGGGTGCCTATTTGAAAGTGGAATTCCGAAGCAGTGGAACTCGCATTCGGAGAATGTGAGTTCCAGAAAAAAAAAAAAAAAAAAAAAATTGTTCTTGTGACCTCGCATTCCCTGAATGCGAGGTCAATGCATGGCCTCGCACCTCGAATTCAGGTCTATGTTACTGACCTCGCATTTACCTCTTTTTTTTTTAAATTTTTTCGCATTCTGGAAAAATGCATTGTAATGAATTTTTGTATTTTTTTTTTTTTTTGTTATAGCAAATTTGACTATGTATATATATATATATATATATATATATTTTTTAGAATTTAGGAAATTTGACTATGTATATTGCGAATGGAAATCGTGCACTATTACAAAAATAGAAAAATGAATAATTTAGCAAATTTGACTATGTATATTGCGAATGGAAATTGTGCACTATTACAAAAATAGAAAAATGAAGGATTCGCAATGTAATATCTGTCTCTTATACACATCTAGATGTGTATAATAAACTATAACATTAACGAAGTTGTACGATATTTGGGAATAGTAAACCATTATCTTTAAATCATAAACTATAATATTAACTAAATAGTACGCGAATATAAATGTGTAAACCCGTTAATTTATTAATTTATTAATTTCTTCATTGTTTCTCATGCTTTCTCAAATTAAATCATTTGACTAATTAAAATGCTGTTGAGGTCCATCCTTCCGTAGCAGAAGATAAGTCCTTGCCGATCTCGCATTCGAGGAATGCGAGGTCGGTCAATTTTTTAATGTTATAGTTTATAATTTACGATTTACTATTTAAATGATTTTATCTTATAGTCAAATCCTTCATTTTTCTATTTTTGTAATTTTTTTTTTTTTTTTTTTTTAAATTTTTTTGGAACTCGCATTCGGAGAATGCGAGTTCCACACCTTTGGAAACCAACTTTCATATAGGCATAGATATAGAACACTTTTCAAAAGTGGCATAGATATAGAAATTTTTCTACTATTATGAACTCCATTTTTCCATATACGACACTCATAACTCATCTGTCCCACCCTTGACATTTTCTGTACTTGTTTTGGATTCTTCCCATTTTATGGTTCATCTGGTTCAAATCTTCTCACTTTCTTTGGTCTGCAGTAATGNACTAGTTTCTGGTGGTAGCACATCATGTTTTTTCTGATCAACCCATCTAGCTCTTTCACCATTTAATGGATTACTATAGGCCCGCAAGCCCTCGTGTAAGCCTCCTTCGAATAGCAATCATGTATGAAACTTTCAAGATCTTCACTTGTATCTGCTATAGCACTCTTATTACGTGACAAGAGATAATATCCCTTTACAAGGGGTAAATGCTGTCTACTTATACTGCATGTCCTACAAACAAGGTCAACAGTGTATCTATCTGATGCTCTTTACAGCACCTAGTTAAAATATTTAGAAAACACCTATCTCCTACAACTAACTAGGTGGCATCCCGCAAGTATACGATTGTCAACTAGTAGTAAAGGGAGTAGGGATCGTTCTCACTACGATTGTTGGAAGACAAATACCGAGATATACCGGTATTTGTATAGTGAAGCAAGAATCAATGAGTGAGAGATGAAACTACACTAATCAAATTCATAGTTAAACTTAAATAAATAAGACCAAATTAAACTACTTTATCCTACTAAAACAAGTAATGAAAACTAAGCAATTATGAAATTAAGAGACTAGCTATTAAATTCTAACAAAAGAAATTAATTAAAAGCACTTAATTCTACCCTAGATTGACCGAAATAAAGCTAAAATTAAGAGCAAGCAAATTACCCAATTAAAAAGACTACAATTAAGAACCTTGAAGAATAAAAGAAACCATTTCTACACTAGAAATTGGAACAAGTAAAAATTAAAATCTCAAATTTTTTTGATTTTTTATGATCTGTCTCTCATACCTCATCTAGAGATGTAAAGAGAAGTAAATGTATCAAGAAGGATGCTTCTTTTAAAAAGTAAGAAATTGACAAGAACCCTAATTCTACTAAGAAACCCTAGATTGCAAACAAAGAGATTTTCACTAAATTAAACTAGAAAGTAAGTAAAAATTATATCAACTTGAAGCTAATGATAAACTCACTACAATTATCTAATCAAAATTTAAACTTGCTAAGAAATGAAAACTAGATCTAATTCTCTTGATAATTAAAGATTTCTCTTTCATTAAAGAATTTAGATGTGTATTTCATTTCCTAATTTATCCTGACAACTTCCTAATTCTAATCCTAGTTGCCTATTACAATTTTTAAAAGTAGCTTAAATGTATAACGATTACACAAGGCAAAAATTAGGATACAATTGCTGAAAGATTACAAAAAGGGTTCAACTTAACCACTAGCGAGTCGAGATCGCGATCTGGATAAGTCGAGATCGCGATCTCGTCTCTTATAAACATTTAAGTGATTTTCCTAAGTCCAGATCGCGATCTGGACTCTTATCCCAGTAATCTTTCTATGTCTTTGATAACTGCAATTCGGTCTTCTAAGCTTTGTCCATCCTAGCTTCCAATCTTTGATTTTTAACCTCCATAATATTAACGTCATTAAGCAATTAATTAAGCTAAAAATTTAATAAAAACTTATCATATTTAATAAGAACAAAAATATAAACACATATGAAAGAAATTAACTTAAACTTTCAATTAACTACCTAAAGTTCGGGATTTAGGCTATCAAAATGCCACAATTTATAGGAAAATAACTCTAGTTTACTAGAGTTATCACACCCCCAAACTTAGCGTTTCGCTAGTCTCAAGCAAAACAAAAATTAAAGGAAACCTACTAACACATAAACATATAAACACCACCAAAATTGACGAGATACTTGATGAATCGTGGATGTACTTAGAACAATTAAGAAATCTCTCAAGAAACTTTCAATACTACAGGTGAAGTATTTAAGTGAGTCAATCCTAAATTGCAAATTTGTTCTACAAAGAAGCACACATTCATTCACTACACAAGATTTTACATCACCAAGAATCACTATTCTCAAAGAGAGTTACCAACAATTTTAGTTCTATTCATTTAAAACATCATAGCTTCTCAAATCAAAAATATTATGAAGTTAATCAATTATCTCGACTAGGCATCATGAAAATAGAAGTTCATTTAGGAATCAACTTAAATGCAAATGTCATACGATTTCGGGAATAGGTCTCTAACAAGGAGTAAGTAATATGAGATCAATGATAAGTATTACAAACATTTACTCCTTAAATTATTGGTATACTAAAATGCAATTCCTAATGGTTTAATTTGGAGAAACAACATGGGTACATGTCGGATTCCCTACTCGCCTTATTACTAGTCTAATGGCGACATTTCGGAGAAACAACATAGGTAAATGTCGTAATAAGAGACTCGCCTTATTCCTAATATATATATATATATATATTTTAAAAAGGGTCCTAAACCAAGGAAAAGGAGTGAAATTTACCGAAAATTAATCTCGAATATGAATTATTCACAAGTTAGAAGAACATTCCCTATGCAAACACACAAAATGTCCCAAAATTCTTTCTATTTCATTTAACTCATTTCTTTCCAAAAGATCGATCACCTAACCAAATAATATAAGTGATTTGATCAGAAACAACATTTCAAATAAAATTTCCTAAATTTTCAGCACTTCTTTTTGAAAAATAGTGATGCCAAGTTTTTGAAATCTTTATGTTGCAACTGGACTACTCACTCACACAAAAATCCGTGGAATGACTCAATCAAATATTTCAATCATAGAGTATTGAATGTCAAAATTCATCATTATTGAGTACCCAATTGATCAAATTTCCATCCATTATGCATCAAGTGACATCAACTTACACAAAACAACCGATCCCAAAACAAAAAATAAACACCCTCAAACTTGTCATTTATTCAAATGATGAGTACAACTTATCCTACCCCTCACCCAAAATCCAACATAATGACATATCTAAAAATAAAAAAAACTGCTGAAACTATGACACAATTTCAAACTAAAAATTAAAAATTGAGTAGAAATGCCAAGAGTATTAAACCATGCCATGCATCTCATCAATTAAGCCCTCTAAAAATCAATATCCAATTCAATTCATCACCAAATGCAAAAATGGCATCAGCTTAGGGCCCTTAGCCATTCTACTCTTATTCGACAATAATCATGACCAAAACTACACCAAGTATCCAATAAGAAACTTCCACAAAGATTCAATCTATGAAGCATCACAAAGATATCTACTTGGCGTCGGCTTAAGGCCATTAGCCAATCTACTAAAAAGGAAAATTAAACTACTCCAAATCAAAAGACTAAAAAACTAAAATAAAATGATGGTTGAAGTGATTTTGAATGGAAGAAAATGAATTATTATTTTTTTTAAGAGAAGAAGATTGGAAAATTTTGAGAAAAGAAGAAGAAAAGCTACATAAGTAAACATTCCAGCAATTCGAGATCACGATCTGGAAAACCTGATCTCGAGGTTGCAATCTCGAATGAGTTGATATCGTGATCTCGACTCGGTGCAAAATTTGCCTTTACAGAAGTTTGGACTTGATATCGCGATCTCAAATTTGAGATCGCTATATTGACTCAAATTTTGATTATGCCATCCAGAAGTTTGAATTTGAGATCGCTATATCAAACTCAATTTCTGCAAAGTGTAATTTTTACACTTATGGCCAAAATTGCTCAATTCTTCATCATATTTCTCCATTTGCAAGGAAAACCTACAAACACAAAATTAATAAGTTAAGGATGACAATTTTAACTCATTCTTTAGCACCATTTATTTGACTCAATAAAACTTAGATTTTTAATTAAAATTCTAATCTAATTGAAACTAACTTACTCAAAATCAAACTAATGAAAAATCACACCAAAGAGAACACAATAATAACCAAATTAAAGACTTGGGTTGCCTCCCAAGAAGCACACTTTTATAGTCACTAGTTTGACTATGGCACGGCTTCATTCTTGCACAAATTGGACGATCTCTCGTCCGCCTTCAATGATTCCTCCAAAGTAGGGTTTGATCCGGTGACCGTTAACCTTGAAAGCTCCCTCTTTCCTTTTTATTTTTACCGCTCCATGAGAAAAAGTTTATACACATCAAAGGGGCCATTCCACCTTGACTTGAGTTTTCTCGGGATAACTTGAACCGTGAATTGTAAAGTAGCACCAAATCACCAACTTTAAATTCCTTCCTTAGGATGAGCTTGTCATGTCATGCCTTAGTTTTCTCATTATAGATCAAAGAATTTTCTTATGCTTCCCTTCGGAATTTATCCAATTCATTCAAATCAAGCATCCTCTTTTCATATGCTTTCTTCAAATCAAAATTCAAGTTCTTGATTGCCCAATATGCTGTATGTTCAAGTTCCACTGGCAAGTGACATACTTTTCCATACACAATACGATACAGGGACATGCCTATCGGGGTTTTAAATGCCGTCCGACAGGCCCACAATGTGTCATCTAACTTAAGTGCCCAATTCTTCCAAGCCTTATTCACCGTCTTCTCTAAGATCCTCTTCAATTCTCAGTTTGAAACCTCAACTTGACCCGATGTTTGAAGATGATAGGCTAAAGAAACTCTGTGTTTCACACCATACTTTGTCATCAAGGTCTCAAAATGTGAATTTTTGAAGTGAGAGCCGCCATCACTAATGATAGCCCGATGCAATCTGACAAACCGAGATAAGATGTGCTTTTTGAGGATTTTGGTGACCAATTTGGCTTCATTAGTTAGGGTGGTGATTGCTTCAACCCACTTTGACACATAGTCTACCGCAACCAAAATGCACTTGTTGGAATATAAACCGGGAATGGTCTCATGAAATCAATTCCCTATGCATCAAATACTTCCAACTCAATAATACCATGAAGGGGCATTTCATTTTTTCTTGAAATATTTCCTACCCTTTGACATTCATTACACTTGAGAACAAATTACTGGGAATCCTTGAACATGGTTGGCCAATACAAACCACTTTGAAGAAGCTTGAAAGCCGTTCGTTGAGCTCCATGGTATCCACCAATCGGAGATGAATGACAATGTCTCAACACATCAGTAATTTCACATTCCATGACATATCTCCTGAGGACTTGATCATTGCACCTTCAGAACAAATATGGCTCTTCCCAAAAGTAATGTTTGAGCTCCGCGAAGAATTTCCTTTTCTCATTAACATAAGTTTAGTATCTTTGGTACTATCTTTGCTACAAGATAATTCACAATATCCGTCTACCATGGACTCACTTCCTTCACCTCAAATAATTTTTCAATTGATGATTCTTCATTGATGGCTCTTTATTCATGATTGATAAGTCTAGATGCTTCAATCCTTGACAAATGATTGGCTACCATGAGACACCCTTCTTGTAGAAAAATAAACCTCATTAAATCAAACTCCTATTGATAAAAGTATCCAGATCAATAACCGCGACTTAGCATCTTGTTTAGAAAATAAATACTTTAATGCGGAGTGATCGGTATGAACAATTACCTTTGATCCAATCAAATATGATCTAAACTTATCAAATGCAAAAATAATAGCAAGTAGTTCCTTTTCCGTTGTAGAATAATTAAGCTGTGCATCATTTAAGGTCCTATTTGTATAGTAAATGACATGCAACATCTTATTCGCCTTTTGACATAAAACGATGACCTATTGCATAGTCACTAGCATCACACATAAGCTCCCCAAATAGAAGAGACCAATTTGGCGCTACACACCTTTTGTCCAATGTCAACTAGTAGAGAGGGGAGTAGGAAACGTTCCCACTAGGATTGTTGAAAGGTAAATACCGAGATATAAGAATTTTGTATAGTTAAGCAAGAATCAATGAGTGAGAGATGAAACTACACTAATCAAATTCATATTTAAACTTAAATAAACAAGACCAAATTAAACTACTTTATCTACTAAAACAAGTAATGAAAACTGTGCAATTATGAAATTAAGAAACTAGCTATTAAATTCTAACAAAAGAAATTAATTAAAAGCACTTAATTCTACCCTAGATTGACCAAAATACAGCTAAAATTAAGAGCAAGCAAATTACCCAATTGAAAAGACTACAATTAAGAACTTTGAAGAATAAAAGAAACCATTTCTACACTAGAAATTAGAATAAGTTAAAATTAAAATCTCAATATTTTTGGATTTTTGATGATAATAAAGAAAACCCACTAAAAATTAACTAGAACTTAAAACAAGAATTGAGAATTCTTAATTAAAAAGCAAGAAATTGACAAGAACCCTAATTCTACTAAGAAACCCTAGATTGCAAGCAAAGAGATTTTCACTCAATTAAACTACTTTTAAAGTAAAAATTAAATCAATGCTAAGTAGATGTCTAATGATAAACATCTACAACTATCTAATCAAAATTTAAACTTGATTAAGAAATGAAAACTAGATCTAAAAGACAATTAAAGGGAAATTTTCATTAAAGAAGAGACTTGAGGTTCATGCTATCCTAATCTATATAACAATTTGAAAGCTGTCTCTTAGAAATTGATCTAGGAAATGTGGATATAAGAGACATCTCTTAACACATATTGTATAATCTCTTTAATTACACAAGGCAAAAATCAGGAATTGTTTGCTAAAAGATTACAAAATTGCCCTCATACTTAACCACCAGCTAGTCGAGATTGCGATAGATAAGTTGAGATCGCGATCTCAACTAGCTAAACATTTAAGTGATTTTCCCGAGTCCAAATTGTGATGTATATGGAGAATTCCATATCGTGATCTGGACTCTCTTCCCAACAATCCTTCTATTCTTTGATAATTACAATTCAATCCTCTGAGCTTTGTCCATCCCAGCTTCCAACCTCTGATTTTTAACATGCATAATATTAACGCAATTAAGCAATTAATTAAGCTACAAATTTAATAAAAACTTATCATATTTAATAAGAACAAAAATATAAACACATGTGAAAGAAATTAACTTAAACCTTCAATTAACTACGTACAGTTCGGGATTTAGGCTATCAAAATGCCACAATTTAGAGAAAAATAACTATAGTTTACTATAGTTATCACTATCGCCATACATACACTTGATTTCATACTTCCAGTCTCCTGCATGAGTAGGAATGCAAGCCTTAGCATCATCTTTGATTTTCTCAAACTTTTTAAGCACTTTGGGGCATACCTTCCCATTATATTTCTTCATCCACTCCTTTTTTTTTTCTCCATCCTAATCATTAGATAAAACCTTATACTCTCTAAGAATCATGCCAAGTATTGGCCTCTCTCTTGCATCAAGAATTGTCGATTGAAACTTTTGCAAAGGTTGTTGAGTAGAATAGCACATTTTGGCTCGATTCTGAAGTGGGACCTACTGCAATGTTAGGTGTTTTGTTATCCAATATCTAATTGAATGCTCCCTCATCAAGCTCCTTTAGAGATTCCATAATAAAAGCAAACCTGTTCACAGTAGATGCTCTTGCTGCAGCCCATATCTTGTCCTTTAGTGCAAGTCCACCATAAACCTTTATGAAGTTATTGTACATATGTCTCACACACATCATGTGTTCCACATTTGGTAGCAAATCATTCACAGCTTGGATCAAACCTTTTTGTTTGTCAGTTATGAGAGTCCATCTAGACTTACCACATCAATATTTGTGGCCCCCAATCAACTCACATCTGAACCATGTCCATGTGATGTGTTTTCTATCTCCACAATAGCATAGGCAATAGGATAAAGTTGCTTGTTAGGATCTATGCATACACCTTGTCAGCAAGTAAAACACCCTTGTGTGGCCCTCTCAAATGACATCCATCAAGCCCTAAAACATTCCTATAACCATCAAGAAATCCCTCTTGCGAACAGCTTCAAGGCACACATACAACCTTTAAAATTTGTCATCTTATCATCGTCCTCAGTTGTTGTCATAAATACATTTGATCCAGGATTTGCTCTCACAACCTCTGCCCAATAATCCCACAATTTATTATATTTTTGTTTATAATCCCCATCTATTATTTATTTTGTCTTGCATTTGGTCACATAATCCTGATTCTGGGTGATTTTTACATTCAGGTCACTATGCACCTTATCTTGAAGTTCATTGACCTTCATATTTGGTATAAGCCTTATATCACCTTTGTTCTTCTCACATAGAAATGATGAAGTAGCAAGCCCATGGTAGAATGTTCTACTACATTTATGAGGTTATCGAATACTTTTGATCTGAAAGCTCATGTTGTCCTTCATCTTAGCCGTAGAAACCTTCCAACTGCGATATTTTTGCAAAATGCAGTCACCTTTCTACTGTCATTTTTTTTAGAACCTTATTTTTCTACTATGCTTCACACCATGGTTCTTACATGCCATTTTGAACTCTTCAGCAAAAGAAAATACCATTTTCACCTTGAATTGAGGATCATCCACATCTGTTGATGCTTTGAACCTAGGAAAATGATCATGCTTTTTTTGACTTTCTTCCTCTCCACTGGGATAGCTTTTTAACTCATCAGAATCATTAGCATCTTCTTCCATTTAACTATCTTCTATAGCTAAACCTATATCATCTTCCGCTTCAGCATGCATTAAATCGTTCATAATAGAGCCCATTCAGCCTTTCTTTCTTCTATTTCCTTGAATATGTCATCTTTATCACTAAACTCATACTCACTATCATGTACGCTACCATCCGAAATGGATTCATCTTCTTATTCACATCTAGATCCCTTAAGAGACAGACCTCTTGGTAGTTTTTTTTTTATGTATGCCTTTTTTGTCTAGAAAGTATAGCATGTTTATGTCTTACCTTCTGGTCTCTTATTAGCACTATTTTCGCGACCTTCTTGTTGTTGGTCAGCTCCATGTCCCTCAATTTATTGTTGTTGATTAGCCACAAAAGTGTCACCTTCTTGTCGTTGGTTAACCCCTATCAACTACACCTTCTTGTTACTGGTTAGGAACATGTATATCATCTTCTTCTTGCTGGTGGTTATCTACCACAACTTCATCTTGCTGATGCTGGTAAGCCCCGTCAAGTTCACCTTCTTGTTGTTGAGTTGGCAGATGAATACCATCTTCTGATTGCTGGTTATCTACCACAACTTCATCTTCTTGATGCTGGTAATACATCTATGAGTATAAGAATCTTGATTGCTTGTTAGGCACATAATTTCTAGCTTCAAGTTGTTGGTTAGCCTCATTAACACCACCACACTTAGTTGCAGCACCAGTATTTTCTAATTGAACTTCCTTCACTATATCAACTGCCTTCATATTTTTTCTAGGAGAAGGTGTCCCTTAAATTCACCACCATAGTGGACCCTAATTGAAATTGTTTAGTACCACTTGCCAACCATTTACCATACACAAAGTATTTAAAAAATGGACAACAAATATTTGAGAGACCACTCCTACACACAAACATTGACCATACGGGAATCACAAAAGAACATATTGAATATTAAAAAGCCAACATATAGAGAGCATAAAGTATAATTTCATACTACTTGAAACTAATCTTGATTATAAAACCCTTTATCTCAACTACAAAAGTAATTATCCATTCAATAAAGTATATATTCAACAAATGAGTTAAAATACTTATTGTAATCTAGTTGTAAGACATCAATTTCTTCGTCTTTTCAGCTCATCATATTCTTCGATTAGAAAATAAGGTTTTACATAGAAAATGATTTCTTTAGTTTTGCCCTATTTCTATGGAAGTCTCTTTTTGGATTTTTTTTGACTTAGTGTTTGAGTGTAAAACTTTTAGTCTCGATTTCTATTAATGCACCTAATCGTGGTAAATTTTGATCCCCATGCCCTCATGTGACAATCCCGTGATGCTTTGTATTAGGAGTGAAATAGTGAGTTTCCAAATTTACCCTTGAGAATATGTCACGCACATAGCACATGACCAATTCAGACAAAAAAAAAGTGACCGGAATTTGGTTCTGGGACTGAAAAGCAACATTTTACATATGTGAGGGACTACAAAACATCATTTCATATGTGAAGGACTAAATAAATACATAGGCGTAATGTGAGGGACTAATGGAATGGTTTTTCCTAAAGAAAATAATGTATAAATTAGTTAAGAAAAATGTGATGGTAATGTGGAATGATACAAATAAATAAATAGAAAGTTACTTTCACCACAAATTTTGGAGGGTAATTTTGTCAAAAATAAATTTTCACTTCATTCTTATATACATCTAGATAGTGTATAAGAGGAGGTAAAGCATGTATATTATTTATGTTCAAGGGGAAAAATGCAATTGGGTTTTTAGTTCAAGGTAAAGTGTAATTAAAATCCCTAAATAACTAAATGTTTGTTCGAGATGAATCATTGGAAAAAATTCTCAACACTAATGGCTAGTGAATAAGGTTGTAATTGCTCAAGCGAGATTAAGACGTATTTTTGCCAATAGTTGCTTCATTCTTTAATAAGGGTTATATGCAATAAATTTATCTGAAGTTCTAAATTTATAGTCTAGTTACATTTTGCTCATCATGGGTATGGCATAATTCAAGAAAGGGTCATTTTAGGGTTCAAAGGGCGCATCAGGTGGCTATGGAGAATGCTGAATTTAGACCAAGAGGAATAGAAGAAGGCAAATGATATTCCCGGAGCTAATATCTTAATGACAGAGCAAATTCATATACACATGAAAAATCTACCCTCAAAATTACAAATTAGGGTTTAAAACAGAAACAAAAACCATGTGAAAAAAGAACAATCAAGGTTGCTATGTCATTAAGCTGTCTCTTATACACATCTATTACCGGCAATTCAAGACAGCAACAACGTATTCAATCCTTTTAACTTATTGATGATTACAAAAGAGGTGTCAAGAAACTAATCAAACCCAAATAGGTCAAATAAAAAATGATTAAATTTGGATTATTTGATTAACAAAAATGAAATGGGAAGCACGAAGCTATGAACAAAAAAAAAAAACAAGGACAGAGAAGGGGAAGAGGGAAAAAGGAGAGGAAGGAACGGAGGAAAGGGAAGAGAGAGTAGAGGAAGAATAGGAGGAAGAGTGATAAGCTAATAAATCTAGTATATTTAATGTGTAATTTACCTTCATTTTTAATGTAATTTCAGCAAGAATTGAGTAATTATTATCTAAAATAGTTTATTTTGAGTATTGTAGGGTTTGAGTGAAGGATGAGTTAAAATGGATCACAATATTGGAGGAAAACATTTATTGGCGTGGTGCAAGTCGGATATAGTTTACAAGATCAAGCATAATTCTCTTGTTCGACCTCTGATTACTGTGATTTTGAATGATTTGGAAAGCTAAGGAAGATTTATACAACTTTTAAGAAATGTTTTGAATTTTCCAGGATTGTAACACAATCTCATTCAAAATTGCAAAGTTGGAAAATATGCACTGGCGAGGAGTAATTCTGACACTTTTGGTAGATTATGCATAACGTTTGTGTCCGAGCTCCAATTGAGGTGATTCAAGATTTTTTGGAAATCTAAGACATAGATATACAACTTTCATGTTTTTAGTTTTCCCAAAATCTGCCTTAATCGAGGAGAAAAGTGAATATGAAGTGAAGGAACTTATTGGACCCAGCGCCCGGGCGCCAAGTCAGGTAAGGTCACTTATGCTCACTGCAAATAGTGCCAAGGCATTGCAAAAGTGCAGCGCCTAGGCGCTGATCGATAGGCAGTTCGTGTTAAGTGACTTATTTTACAAGAAAAGTCCTCCTATGGGTCCGGTTATGTTGAAACGCGTGTGTTGGTCCCAAAGCAACCTAAGAGAGGGACGGTGAATTAGGTCTCTAAAAAATACTTTTAGAAAGCGCTGAACTTCATTGATGATTTTGGTAGAACTAACAATTAATATAATAGAATCAATGAAGCTGTGAAGTAAGAAATAGAGAAAATTAAACAACCAATACTTCCAAACTATCAAGCTTGAAGTATTAATTCACTAGAATGCTTCACACACTTGGTGAGCCAATAATCTTTACAAAGTATGGAAATTCTTGCTCACACTAAAACTTTTTTAGTTGAGCCAAAAATTTTACTCACAACCTCACTTTCCGTACAAGATTAGCACTCCACTCAAAATTGAATTGCACTCTAAGCTGCACACTAATACAATATAGCACTATAGCCAATTTGTACTAAAATAGCTCTTTTCTAAGGCTTGTATTCAATGTATTAGATGATCTTTACAGAATAATAGAGCAGGTATTTATAGGAGCAATAAATGGCGGTTGTAACTACTTCCTAACGGCTAAATAATAAATGCACAAAAAACTAGCCGTTGAGGTTTCAGACATCCGAGCTAAGTATGATGCATCTGACACATGTGTATAAGAGACAGTGATTTACGGTCCTCGAAGGACATCGTTTGGATGGCTGTGCATGTATCCGTTCCATCATCCGAACAAAGCTTAGGATGGTTATATTCATCCGAAAGAAACTTCGCTCGGACAGTTGTATGCGTCCGTAGAGAAGCATTAAGAAACTTGCTTTCTGCTTGTTAGTTAGGACGGTGAAATGCGTCCGAGAAACTTGACATAGTTCGGACGGTGTACTGCGTCCGAACACCCTGTTTCCAGCAGACAAAGTAACAGACCTGCAAAGCTTATTTTTAGAGTTTAGTGCTTATGTCATCATCAAAATAAGGTTTGGAAAACATCAATCTCCCCTTTTTTGATGATGAAAAATAGTCATAGAATAATTAACATGTAAAATTAACAGATATGAGTGATAACCAATCATTTTGCTTTGCAATATACTCGTACTCCCCCTTTTGACATCATCAAACAAAGCTCCCCCTGAGAAAGTGTACTTAAATAACCAATATGAATTAATATCAAGGTTAAGCTTGGATCTTCATCAACACCAATAGTAAAAAAAGTCAAAGTAATTCATAAAATGATAATGAGAGCAAATCCAACTATAATTTGAATTAAAAAAAAATTCAAAGAAATGTGGCTTTTAGAATACATATTATCATAGAATCTACATCGAGTCATTTTTCTTCTTAGAGCATTTTTCGATCTACACGGCGTTTGGAAGGAGCGTCATGATGACGTAGCCTCACTGTCTTCATCTTCTTCATTACGACGTTGCATGATGAATTGAATGTGTCGTCAACGTCCTCATCATCGCCTTCATCTTCATTTGCATCACCTTGATTATTTGTGTCCTCTTCGTCATCCTCATGAACATCCCCTTCTTCGGCATCGTCATCACTTTCGGTAGAGAAGTCGAGTGGATACTGTGATTGAATATTGGCAAATTGAACCTGAGACTGAAGCAGACATGCCCAAGCCAAGTGTCTCTTGGAGGATCAACTGACAAGTTTCAAGTCGCTTTAACTTACAATTAGTGCGACGTTGAAAGGAGCTTATCGCCTGTGTTCTTGAGTGCTCAAAGAATTGAAAAGGTCACAGATTTGAGAAAGTGAAGGTTCGGAGGAAGATGGTCGTGTATCATGGACTGGTGGAGGTGTTTGAAGAGGAGGAGAAAGGTAAGGTGCCAAACCAGAGGTAGAGACCTGGGATTTTGATCGTTCAATATCAAAGACTGCCTTAGTTAACCATTGATCATTAAAAAAATGGAGGCCTTTTCGCTCAGTATAAGATTTGTTGAAATAGGGAGGAAATTGTTTGTTTCCGCTGAAAGGTACATCAAGGAAATCAAATACTTTGGTGAGAAATTTTTTGAAAGGAATGTTTCGTCGGGTATCAGTAAGAAAGAGTTCCCACAGGGAGTAGAAGAGATACCCAAAGTCAAGAGGAATTCCTTTAAAAACACAATAAAATAGGTAAAGCTGCATCTTTCCGGGCTTAGTACGATGCCTATCTGTTGGTAACAGCAAATTTGTGACAAGAGTGTACAGAATATTCAGTTCCAGAGTGAGCAATGTAGTTTTGGCTTCCGAGACCTGTTTGAAATTGATGTTAAAAATTGCTCTGACCTCATCGATGTCAAAGCGTGTGTCAAGAACGAGCCGTTTATCTAAAGAAAAGAAATAAGAAAAAGCATTCGCATTTGAGACTTCACATTCAAAAATAGTATTGATGATGTTGGAGGAAATTTTAAGATTTGTGCTGTTTACATGAGAAACCAATGTGCGAACAGTGGGGCCTTTCCTAAGATTGGCTTTGAAATGAAGCACCATGTCATGATAAACGGGTAAGTCAGTATGAACTAAGTGACTGTCTCTTGTTTTTCAAATCTACTATGATAAGACAATGGGAAGATTAATTCATCGAAAAGACTCTGAGAAGTAGTCGTTGAACATTATAGATTTGCTAAGAAGAGATGTACTTTGGTAAGGTTGGATTTGATGAGGCTTGAGGATTAGCAGACGATTCCCCACGCACCGGAGTTTTCCCTTTTAATTTTCGTCCACGAGTTGCTGTTAGAAGAACCTCCACGGGATTTGACCATTGTGAATGAAAGGAAAGAAAAAAAAATTAATTTTTCTTTTTGAAAAGTTTGTGGGAATTTGATGAAATGAGATGGTAGATGGGTGGAATTAGGTGCAATATTGGTGATGAATACTTTGGGAATGACAATTTTCCAAACAATTTGTGGAGAGAAGGAAGAAGTTGGAGGAATTTTTGTGGAGAAAAATTTCGCCAGAGAGGGTTTCGGTGGTTAGGGTGAGTTCGAATAGGGGGAAAGTGGACGGTTTTAATCAAGCAGAGAGACCGTTCGGAAGTCCGAATGATTGGTGTGCGTCCGAAAGCTAATGAACAGACGGTCGATGAAAGAGATAGTGCGTCCGATATTCTTTCGGACTTGGGAAGCGTCTGGTAGAATTCCAGTGAGTAAGTGAAGAAATTGAGTAACATTTGGACAATCATAAGTGTCCGAGGCAGAGAGGAGGTTTTCGGACGAGTGAGAGCGTCAAGAATGTTGTTCGGATGGATTATGCCAAATTGAACAGTTCAATCCCCAAACATTTTCTGAGAGATTCAAAACGATCTACAGCCTAGGGTTTTGTAAAAATGTCATCCAGTTGATCTAAAGTAGGCACAAAATCAACACGTATTTCCTTTTTACAAACAAGATCTTTAATAAAATGGTACTTAACATCAATGTGTTTGGTCCTAGAGTGCATAACAAGATTTTTTGTGAGAATTGCACTAGTGTTGTCACACCTTATAGGCACACAATCAAAAATAACACCAAAATCTTTTAGAGTATGTTTCATCCACAGAAGTTGAGCGCAACAATTTCCAGCAGCAATGTATTCGGCTTTCGCCGTAGAAAGAGAAATAGTATTTTGTTTTTTGCTAAACCAAGACACAAGACAATTACCCAGGAATTGACACATACCACTGGTACTTTTTCTATCAATTTTACACCCAGCAAAGTCAGCATCAGAATAACTAATTAAATCAAATGTAGAGGACTTTGAATACTACAGACCATCGAATTCATTGTACCCTTCAAATATCTAAAAATCCTTTTTATAGCTATCAAGTGCGATTCTTTGGTGTAAGATTGAAATCTAGCACATAAACAAACAGCAAACATAATATCTGGTCTGCTAGCTGTTAAGTAAAGTAGGCTTCCGATCGTACTTCTATAGTGTTTTTCATCAACATTATTACCTCCTTCATTTTTATCAAGTTTGGTTGAAGTGCACATAGGCGTATCAACTTGTTTGCAATCTTCCTTTCCGAATCGTTTGAGTAGCTTCTTTGTGTACTTGATTTGTGTAATAAACGTTCCTTCCTTTGATTGGTGAACTTGTAGTCCAAGGAAAAATTATAACTTTCCCATCATACGCATCTCAAACTCTTTTTGCATTAAATGTGAAAAATCGTTGCACAAGCTTTCATTAGTTGCTCCAAAAATAATATCATCAACATAAATTTGAACAATTAACAAACCATTGGAATTTGTTTTTGTAAAAGGAGTAGTGTCAACTAACACCTCTTTTAAATCCATTTTCAATCAAGAAACCACTTAATCTTTCATACCAAGCTCTTGGAGCTTCTTTCAAACCATATAAAGCTTTAGAGAGTTTGAAAACATGATTTGGAAAATTTTTACTTTCAAAGCCCGGAGGTTGTTCAACAAAAACTTCTTGATCAATAAACCATTTAAAAATGTACTTTTGACATCCATTTGAAATAATTTGTAATCATTGAAACATGAAAATGCGAGAAACATGCGAATGGATTCTAATCTAGCCACGGGTGCAAAGGTTTCATCAAAGTCAATACCTTCTTCTTGAGCATAACCTTTTGCAACAAGTCTATCTTTGTTTCTTATGATTTCACCTTTATCATTTAATTTGTTTCTAAAAACCCATTTTGTTCCAATTACGGGATGAGAAGATGGTCTTTCAACTAAGGTCCATACGTTATTTTTCTCAAATTGACTAAGTTCATCTTGCATGGCTATGACCCAAGATTCATCATTCAAAGTTTGTCAACATATACATGTTTAGGTTCAATGAGAGAAAGTAATGCACAATTACTATTCAAAGGTTTATGAGAACGAGAAGTTACCCCATCAGATAGATCACCTATGATTAAATCTTGAGGATGACTAGAGACGAATCTCCAAGCTTTTGGACGATCTTTTGGATTATCCTCGTTCTTTTCTTCTTCATCATCTACTTGATGGTTGTTGACATCATTGCTTGATGTGACCTCCTGATGATCTTCATGGATAGTGAGCTTCTCGAGCTCCTTTTGAATACCTACATCTTCATTTTCACATAAATTCTTTGAGATAACATCATTAGCTTCATCAAAGGTAACATGTACAACTTCTTCAATCAAGAGCGTTCTTCTATTGTATACTCGGTATGCTTTCTTGTCACTAGAATATCTTAGAAAGATCCCTTCATCCGATTTTTTGTCAAATTTATCAAGATTTTCTTTGATTTTTAAAACAAAACATTTGCAACCAAAAACTTTAAAATAACTAGACGCACAACGGGTTTTTTACAAAAAAGGAGTTCACAAGGAGTTTTGTTTAAAATGGATCTTAATAAAACTCGATTCATGACATAACAAGCCGTGTGAACGGCTTCGGCCCAAAAATATTGTGGTAAGTCGCATTCACTAATCATAGTTCTGTATATTTCTTGAACAGTCCTATTTTTCTTTCAACAACACCATTTTGTTGAGGGACTCTAACAATCGAAAATTTTTGTGAAATACCGTTGTGATCACAAAATTCGGGAAAACCTCAAAATTTAAATTCGGCACCATTGTCACTTCTTAAACGAATGATCTTTAAATTCAATAAATTATGGGTACCAAAAGTTATCACTTAATTTCTTGTGTAGGAAATGAATATCACTAAGGATGCCAAATGGTTCATAGATAGTGGGTGCTCAAGACATATGACGGGTGATGCATTTGTCTTCACCAAACTCATATCCAAAAGTAGTGGAAATGTGACTTTTGGGGATAACATGAAAGCAAAATCACTTATTGGCCCTGGTGATGTAGGTAAAAATGGTGAGACCTTGATTAAAAATATGCTTCTTATTAATAATTTGAATTACAATCTTTTAAGTGTCAGTCAACTATGTGATAAAAATCTATATGTGTTTTTTACCAAACGTGAATGTCTAATTCTTGATAAAATTATGTTGTTTTATTTAAAGGTACTAGGCACAATGATGTTTATGTAATTTATCTTGACAATATTGGTAGTAACAATGTAAAATGTCTAACCACTTCTATAGATGATCCTTGGCATAGAAGGCTTTGTCATTTCAACATGGATTTAATTGAAAAACTTGCCAAGAAGGAATTGGTAAGAAGCTTGCCAAAATTGAAGTTTTTGAAAAACAAAATTTGTCATGCTTGCCAATTTGATAAACAAGTTAAAGTGTCCTTTAAACCAAAGATTTGTGTGTACAAAAGATCAACTTACTAATATTTTTACTAAACCTTTGGTTTTAGATCGCTTTGAATTTCTTAGAACTCGAAAATTTTGGGCAACATTAATTTCAAATCTATCTGAATTCTGCATTCGGACAGATATAATCGTCTGAACTATCTGCTCTATCAGACGTCCCTCAACGTCCAAAATCCTCTCTTTCGTCTCGGACTCTTATAACCGTCTGAACTCTCCTTCTCATTCCTCTAACTCTCCGGAATTTCTGACAGATGCGTATCACTGTCCGACATTGCTTCGGACGCACAGCATAGGGTTTCAGCTGTCTGTTCATCTTCGATCGGACGCACGATCAGACGAATGTAAATCGTTCAAACATCCGAACGATTGTTTTACTTGTTTAAATCTCTTCATTTTCCTCATTTCGGACACCTCACCCCTCCGAACCCTTTCTCTAGCACCCAAGAACTTCAACAAAATTCTCTCACTCTCATTTTTCTTCTCTAAAATTGCTTAAGAATTTTCCTTTCCCATATTCTCACGCACCCCAATTGAATCATATTTCACCAGTTTCACATCTCATCCCTTGCAATTTGCCACAAATCTCCTCAAACACACTTTTTTCTCTTCTCATTCTTCTTCAAATTTACAATGGAACGATAACGTGGCGGATCTTCAAAGGCTACCCGAGGACAAAAATCAAAGGGCAAGACTCTTGTGCATGGACAATCATCCACAAATTCTCAAACCACTACCGATCCTTCCCTACCCAAATTCATTGATGCTAAGGCATCTGATCAGTACACCTCTCTTCTTAGGAAGTCCATTATTGTTCAAAGACCTGTTTCTCAAGGTCTTTTTGATGAATTTAACTTATCTCTTGTAAAATCTTGCTTTCAAAAACAAAATTGGAGTAATTTAGTTCGCTTAGATTTGCCAGTTTATCATGATATGTTACTCCAATTCACTGTCAATCTTAGGAAAGGTCCAACTATTCGTACGTTGGTATCTCGTGTGACTAACAAAAATCTTGAGATTTCCTCCAATGTCATTAACTCCGTTTTTGAATGTGAAGTTTCCTCTCTTAACAATTTTTTCTATTTCTTGGCTCATTGGATAAATGGCCTGCTTTGGATACTCGTTTTGACATCGACAAGGTCAGACAGATTTTTAATGTCAATTTTAAACAGGTTTCGGAATCCAAAACTGTCTCTATACACTCAAGATGTCAGTATTTTATACAGGTTTGGAGCGTTAATTTATGTTACCAGCTCAGTGCAATGCCCATCAGTTGGCAGCTCTATTTATTTTACTGTGTTTCACAAAAGTATTCAACTTGATTTTGGTTAACTCTTTTGCTCTCTGTGGGAGCTCTTCTTAACTAATACTCGCCGAAACATACCTTTTGGCAAATTTCTTACTAAAATTTTTGATCATTTTGACATTCCCTTCACTGGCAAAAAACAATATCCTCCTTACTTTAACAAAGCTTATATTGAGCGTAAGGGTTTGAGATTTTTCAATCATCAATGGCTCACAAAAGCTGCTTATAAAATTGAAAATTTTAAATCTCCATCTTCGACCTCCGAATTTGCACTTTCTCATTCCCCTTCTCCTCGCTTAAACACCTCCACCATCCCATGATCCCCATACTTCTTCTTCAGAACCTTCCCTCTCTCATATGTGCACCCTTCTTACTTCTTTTAGCAACCAAATGAGCTCCTTTCAGCATCGAACCAATAGAAAACTGAAAAGACTTGAAACTCGACAAACCATTCTTCAAGAGGCACTTAGCGTAGGAATGTTTGCTTTAACTAAAGTCCAGTTAGCCAATATCCAGTCCCAATACACTCTTGAGTCTTTCTCTGAAAGCAATGATGGTGGCACCAATGATGATGATCATTCCATTCATGGGGTAGACGATCGTGAGGACCCAACTGACACCACCAATCATGACAAATCTACTGCTCCTGGTGCTGATAATGATGACGAAGATGTTGATGACACTTTCAACTATATCATGCAACACCGTGATCTAGAAGACTTAAGTGGTCAAGACAGCAAAGCTACGGAGGATGATGCACCAACCAAGAAATGCAAACTCGAGAAATGATCCAAAAAGAAGAGTTCAATGACTCTACTTAGATTGACTGTTTTAATTTGTTTGGCTTTATTGCGATTGACTGCTCTAAATGTGTTTATTGCCTACTCTACTTGGTTTGGTTTAATTATGTTAAAATTATTCATGTGTTTACTCTGTTGAAGATGAAAGGGGGAGCACCATCTATGGCTGAGTTTATACACATTTGATGTGTACCAAGAGACAGTAAGCGCTTAATTATGTTTGCATTATTATTTTACCTCAGGGTTGCATTAATTATGTTTGCATTATTATTTTACCTCATGGTTTGTCATTATCAAAAAGGGAGAGATTGATGATCTACAAATCCTATTTTGATGATGACAAGATGTTTTCAATCACTTAACCTAAGCTGTGCAAGACTGCTAGTATATTTTCTTGAAGCAGGGCTTTCGGACGAAGTACACCGTCTGAACAGCACTATTTTTCTTAGACGCACAAGCTTGTTCGAACAAGATTTCTTCAGACGTAATTCACTATCCAGACGATCAGACAGAGCGCTCTAGAAGTTTTTTGGTGCACCTACAACGAACGTAAAGCCGCATCTGAAGGAATATTGCTCGGACGTATTTCTCCTTCCGAAAGAGTAAGGCAGAATCAAGAGTTTAAAGAACTTGTAATGGACGCATCTAACCGTCTGAAAGAAGCTTACATCGGACGAAACTGACTGTCCGAAAGAAAAAAATTCCCTGATAGGCATTAAACCTTTTGTACACAATACACCATCCGATGTGTTAACCTTTCAAACACACCTGGTTCGGACGATGGAATGGATGCAAGCTCGGCCGTCCGAACGGCATCCACTACTCGCTTATATTTAAGATTGGACGATGGGTCGGACGCACAACAATAACATCGGACGTCCGAAACCTATAATGTCTAGTTTTTGAGCTTTTATTATTGAGCCGTTAGGAGGTGGTTACAACCCAATTTATTGCACCTATAAATACCAACTCTGATCATAATGTAAAACACATCTTACACATTGAATACAAGCAAGAAGAAAAGAAATAAAGATTGAGTGCAAATTCACTATTGAGCAATATTGTATTAGTGTTTACTTTAGAGTGCTATTCAAAAATATTGAGTGGAGTGATAATCTTGTAAAAAAGTCAGATTGTGAGTAAAATCCTTGTCTCAACTAAAGAGAATTAGTGTGAGTAAGGATTGTCCTACTTTGTGTACATTTGAGATTATTGGCTCACCAAATTTGAGGAGCATTCTAGTGGATCAACACTTCAAACTCAGTAGCTTGGAAGTGTTGTTTGTCTAATATCTTTCTTTACCTTTTCTATACTTCATAAGCTTAATTGATTTTATCTCTATCAAACTACTTGTTAATGCAAAAGATTTTATAAGTGCATATTTTGTAAAGTAATTTTTTCAAAACCTAATTCACCCCCCTTCTTTGGTTGTTTTGGGGCCAACATAGTCCCAATATGTTCTTGAGTCTTCCTCGATCGATGACAGTACCAATAACGAAGGTGATCATTTTGAAACTCTGTCTCTGTGACACATCCAGTTGGTGCAACCAATCCTGCCAAATCTACTGCTACTGGTGCTGATGATGACGATGATGAAGACATTGACGACGCTTTCAACTACATCATGCAACGCCGAGATCCTGATGATCACGACCGTGAGGCTACCGATGATGAGGTAGCCACCAGGAACCACAAACTTGAATAACGCTCCAAGAAGAAAAATGACTCCTGTTAGATTGATCAATTAATTGTTTCCTTTTCACTTTTAAGCTTCTCTTATAATTGATTGACTTTTCTAAGTTGTAATTATTAGCTTCTCTATGAAGTCTTGGTTTTGCCTTTTCTGGATTGATTTTTTATTGCCTGTTTAAGGGAGAGCACTTCCACAGAGCTGTCTCTTATCACATCTCTGATGATACCAACTAGATGTGTATAGGGAGCTAGTCTCTAATTTATACACAACTAGATTGTGTATAAGATACAGTTGTTGCAAATTATTTTATCTCATGGTTTGTCATCATCAAAAAGGGGGAGATTTATGATTTACAAATCTTACTTTTTGATGATGACAAAATGATTTAACCACTTAATCTGAGCTGTGCAGGACTGCTAGGATATTTGCCTGAAGCAGGGCTTTCGGACGAAGTACACCATCCGAATAGCACTATATTTCTCGGACGCACAAGCTCATCCGAACAAGATTATCACGGACGTAATTCATTGTCCGAACGATCAAATAGAGAGCAAGATTTTTTGTAGCATCTACAACGGACACACAAGCCTGTCAGAAGGAATTTTCCGTCTGAAAGAGCAAGGCAGAATCAAGAGTTTTAAAGCACTTACAACGGGTGCATCTAACCATCTGAAAGAAGATTACACCGGACGAAGCTAACTGTCCGAAAGAAAAACATTCCCAGTTTGGCATTAAACCTTTCGGACACATTATTCCATCCGACGTGTGAACTTTTCAAGCAAACCTAGTTCGGACGATGGAACGGATGCAAGATTGGCCGTCTGAACGATGTCCTCTACTTTATGATATTTGAGAATGGACGATGGATCGGACGCATAATTTCAATTATATCGGACATCTGGAACTTATAACGGCTCATTTTTGAGCATTTATTATTGAGCCTTTAGGAAGTGGTTAGAACTCAATTTATTGCACCTATAAATACCAACTCCTGTGTATAATGTAAGAACAACTTACACATTGAATACAAGCAAGTAGAAAAGCAATTTGAGTGCAAATTAGCTATTGAGTAATATGTGTATAAGTGTGTACTTTAAAGTGCTATTCAAAAATATTGAGTGGAGTGATAATCTTGTACAAAAGTGAGGTTGAGAGTAAAATCCTTGGCTCAACTAAAGAGAATTAGTGTGAGCAAGGATTGTCCTACTTTGTGTACATTTGAGATTATGGCTCACCAAATTTGTAAAGAGACAGGTAATTAGTAGATTAACACTTCAAGCTTGGTAGTTTGGAAGTGTTGTTTGTTTAATCTCTTTCTTTATCTTTTTTTATACTTCTTAAGCTTAATTTATTTTATCTCTATCAAATTTCTTATTAGTACAAAAGATTTTATAAGAGCATATTTTGCAAAGTAATTTTAAAGAAAACTAATTCACCCCCTCTTAGGTTGTTTTAGGGCCAACACTTGCGGTGTATAGTTAACAGTTGGATTAGGAGATTATAAATTTTATAACTAGTTATTTCATATACCAAAGATGAAGGGAAAAAGAGGTATTAGAAGAGTTGGAAGTCGGGTGAGAGTCATCGGCTTGTACAATTTGGGATAGTATTCTTTAGTCATGCAACGTAGAGTAATCTTGTTTTTTTCAACAAATTCAATATGGAAAATCCAATAGGGACGGTGGTGCACCGTTGAAAGACCGAAAACGACGGCGATATCTGGGCTTCTTAGTTCTGTACACTTCGGGCAGTTGGGTCGACAAAACAAATGATATTACTTGGGGTAGATTTGTCATTTGAGAAAAATTAGCTCTGCAATATCATCAGCTATAGAAGGGGGTCTAGTAGTAATGTTTATGAATAGGTATGGAAAAGGATTTGGAGGCTTAATATTAACAGAGCCCAATAGGATCAAACATTTCTTATAGGGACCTCGTTCCAATATCCTTCCTACTAAGGTCAAGCTTCAGTCGAGGGAAGTCCAGGTGGAGCTTTCATGCCCGGTCTGTAAGGGGTATTTGGAAGATGCTTCTCATGCAATCTTCCTTTGCCCTGTACACCAGTAGGTTTGGACATCTGGTTTTCTTCATGATTGAGTCTTCATTTTGCAACAAGACTGTAAATTTTATAGTACCAATGAAAATTTTGCCTAATTAAACTAATCTAATTAGACCTAGATTTACTAAGGAAATTTTAGTAGTCTTAGAAATCAAGGAGATTGCAACGATTAGGGGAATAATAAGATTATTTTGTTAGTTAACATATTAAATTAGGAAAAGAATCACAAGATTTTGAAAAAAAATAAGGCAGACATTTTAAAAAGTTTAAAAACTTGTACTGTACAAATTAATAAAGTATAAGTGAATGATTTCTCAATGAAATTGTAAAATTTCCTAAGGTATAATACTGCAATGATTCTTTTCATACACTAAACGAACTGGGGGAAGAAAATTCTGCTGACATGAAGTCAGTCTTTTTATCTTTAGCTTTAAGTTAATTATTTTGTTATTATTATTATTATTAATATTTAATTAAATTACATAATTATTCATAAGGAGTTTTGATTTATTATGTTGATCTATTGTGTGTTTAGATTATGAATATATTAAAAGTTGTGATTTAAATTATAGTCTCGAGGAATATTATGCAAGGAATGGGAGAAAATAATATTTTATATTTTTTTACAAATTTAATTAGTTTATAAAAGACAAAACAAAATTATTTTCTGGAAAATATTATTTCTAAAATAATAATATCCTATATATATAGGAATATATATATCATCACTGGAGCGGGTTAGAGACCTGCTGATCGGAGATTTTTCTTTCCGAATACTCCGGCTAATCATTTTCTGATAGAGGGAAAATTGGAAGACCTTGCTGGATCTATAAATATCTTTGCTACTCCTGCGTTCTGACAATGTTGTTCGGAGATCGAGGACCATTGACGAGAATAACAGTCGCGCCTAGCCGCGAAACGAGCAACAGTCCGATGGTCAAAACCGTCCGATCCTAGGAGGAAGATGATGGTAGCCAGATAGCGACTGCCTTATTGTCGTTGTTGGCCAGAGACGGTCTGATTGATGGAGAAGATAAACGGATAACGAGGAGTTGTTCGGGAAGAAGAAAGAAAGATTTAGATAACTTTCTAATTTTACAGCTTAACCCCTTTGATTCTGAATTACTATAACAAGGCCGGAAATTTTTTTTTTTGAAGAGTTAGATCATGTCCTTTATGAGAATTATAATTGGCCCATGATGATTTTAATAGGACGTTAGCAGTCCCTGGAGGCTTCTAATAATTATAGAATGGTCCTTACATTTTTTGAGTACTTTACTTAGGCTCTCAAAAGTTTTAGAAAGTTACAACAACACCCTTGAAAATTTAATAGAACTAGTACATGAACCCCAAAGGATTTTATGAATCTCTTGTTGACCCCAATAACTTTTAAATGGACGAAAATTCCCTCAAATATTTTTTATAAATTACTTAAACGTGCTCGTTAACTTTCTAATGTTTCGAAAAGGCCTTCAACAATTTTCTAAGTTTGTAAATTGTTTCAAAAGGTTTTAATTGATCCAAGTGATGTCCTAGGACTTTTTCAAAGTGTTATAACTAAGTACCAAATATGAGAATACTTTATAAAAGTATAATCCATCTGTCTCTTATACTTCAATACTTTTTCTATATAGAAATTATATGACATTATAATTAATCTGTTTCACAAATACAAGACTAAATGGATAGGAGGATTAATGGAAAATTATTTATAAAATATTTTTAGTCAATGATTAATACATTAAGTAATGAACCATGAATCTCTTGTAGGTAACACCAAAATCGGGGAGGAGCCAACATGGAATTAGGACATTTAATTGCATACCAAGTTAAGTGGTGCTTACTCTTATATTTTTTAAAAATGATTTGATTCTAAATTACATGGTTTGTAAATTGTTTTATACCTTGCATGAGTTCTTGAAAATTGCTTACAAAAGTGTGTTTTATTTAAGTGTTACAAAAAATCTAAATTCTGTATGGTTACATGAATTGCATGGTTTATAAATTTTAGAAGTGTGATATTTGTACAATTTTCTATATCCTTGACATGTATGTGATATATAGGTAAAGATTAAAGATATTGCCTATAAGAACATGAATTAGTTGGTAGGAATTATAGTCCTAAATCTTATAACATCAATGTCAATACATGACAATTATAGTATATGCAGGTGAAGAGGAGTTGTATAGCCTTTTGATGACACAATTTTCTAGTGAGGTCAACCACTAAATTGAGTATTTAAAAGCCAATGATTGCTTATTTTGTTTTGAGCCATTTAATTAAGACATAATATGAGAAATGATTTTATATTATATGAGAATTTGTTATATGACAGTTCAATTTACCGAATGGTTGACAGATTTTACAAGAATGTATTCTTACATGTTATATGGGTTTCTTTTGATACATGTTTTACAAGAATGATATATTTTTTAAATGCATGAGCATGTAATAGTATGACTTGCATGTACTGTAGCCCAAAAGCAACCTAAGAAGGGGGTGATTACGTTGTTTAAAAAACAAAATGTAACTTTTGAAGAATAAAAACTCAAGTAAGATGGATGGAGTCTAATTAATGATCAAAGCAATAAATGCACAAGTAGGAATAAATAAAAGACAAGTATTGAGATTTAAAAAGAGCAAACCAAACTCCCAACCTTTACAAGTTTGGAATACAATTCTATTACTTTGTGCCTCTTCAATGTAGATTAGACAATAATCTCTTATATACCAAGTAGGATCACTCTTGCTCACACTAATTATCTTTAGTTGAGCCAAGAGTTTTACACACAACCTCACTTTTGTACAATAATTATCTCTCTGCTCTTATACAATTGAATATCACTCACGTTTACACTTTGCTAATACAACACTATTGGAAATCTATTTTGACTCAAATAATTTTTGTATATACTTGTATTCAATGTACAAGTTATTCCTCATAAATTCATATTAGTTGGTGTTTATAGATGAAGTAAAAGAGTTTCCAACTACCTCCAAACGGCTAAGTAATAAATGCTGAGAAACTAGCCGTCATATGTTTCGGATGTCCGAAGCCTTTTTTATGTGTCCGACAAAGTGTTCGATCATCAACAACATAGAGGTTGAGATCTACGTTCGGACGGCTGAGCTTGCGTCCATTTCTTCGTCTGAAACTGATTATTTTTTGAGTTAAGTTCTCGGACAGTGCCGTGCGTTTGGAAGGTTTAATACCTTAAAAATATTGATTTGCCTTCGGACGGTCAAGTGTGTCTGATAGAATTCCTTTCGGACGATGTTGAGCATCTGTCATCAACTCCTCAGAATTCTTATTCTCTATCTAACCATTTGGACGATGTACTGTATTTGGGGCATTCTTGTTTGAACAAATTCATGCGTCCGAACGAAACTTGGTCTCGTTTAGACTCTTTTTTGTGTTCGAAACTCTCCTTTCGGATGATATACAGCGTCCGAAAACCCTATTATGTCAAAGACTGCAAAATTCCTGCACAACTCATTTACAAACTATTAGATTGTATATACCATAAAAACTAAGATTGTAGGTCAATAATCTCTCCCTTTTTGATGATTACAAATCATATTGCAAACAAATCATAACTCAATCAGTCAGTCCATAAACTTAATCAAACAACCATAAACCACCACAACCACATTTCTCCTCCATTTGGCATAAAACAAGTGAAAACTCCCCTTGAGATGATGCTTTCCCATACTCAAACCACTGAGAAACGAGTGCAATCAACAAAGCATGGAAAGCAAGTGCAAAACCAATATTAACCAAACATCATAGGAATATCAACAAAGTAGTCAACTAAATGTTACATCAACAAGTTCAACCAAACAAGTTCAAACTAATCAAAAGTTACACAATCTAGGAAATAGAATCTGAAATCATTATTCTTCTATGTACGCGCTTCGCGTTTTCTCTTTCTGATGGGTAAATCATCATTTGTAGCTTCACTGTCGTGCTCGCTGGCCTCTTGAGTGTCACGACATTTCATGATGTAATTGAACGTGTCATCAACATCTTCATCATCATCAACGTCGGCATTTGGACCAATAGTACTTCAGAATTTGATGCACCAGTTGGATCTTCAAGGGCTTCTTGCTTAGGGTTGGACTGTTCGACATCTTCATTTTCTTTGTTTACTGTCAGAGAAGGACTCAATTGTGTATTGCAACTGAATATTAGCAAATTGTATTTGAGCGAAGGCGCCCTTGAAGATCCAACTGGTGCATCAAATTCTAATTATTACTGTCTCTTTCCAACCTCTTTAATTTCCGAAGGGTTCGGCACTGAAATTTCTTCCTTTTGATTGTCAAGATTGGTGACAAGAGTGCACAATTGTGAAAGGAAGGGTTTGGAAGAGGATATTTGTAAAGGATGGGTTAGTGGAGGTGATCAAAGTGGAAGGTGTGGATGATGAGGGTTGAAGGGGAATAGGATGAGAAAGTGCTTGTCCTAAACTCGAGGCATGATCTTTTGATTTTTCAACTTTATATTCAACTTTAGTAAACCATCTTTGATTGAAAAAACACAATCATCATTCAATATAAAATTTATTAAAATATGGGAGATATTATTTTTTTCCAGTTAAAAGAATGTCAAAATGATAAAAAAAATTTGTCAAAAACTTTCCAAATGGGATGTTCCGCCTAGTGTCAATCAAGAATTATTCCCACAAGGAGCAAAACAAGTGTCTAACATCAAGCTTGATTCCTTTAGAAACACAATAAAACAAATATTGCTGCATTTTTCTTGACTCTGTACGATATCCATCAGCTTGTAAAAGCAAGGTTGTGACCAACGTATACAAAATATTGAGTTTCACGATTAAGCAATGTGGTTTTGGATTCTGAGACCTATTTGAAATCAATATGAAAAATTTGTTTAACTTTCTCGACATCAAATATGAGTGTAAATAGTAGGCCATTTATCCAGGGAAAAGAAGTATGAGATTTTATCAGGATTAGTAACATCACATTCAAAAATTGAGTAAATAACATTGGAATTAAACTCAATGTTAATGTGATTCATTCGAGAAACTAAGGTTCAAATAGTTAAACCTTTGTGAAGATTTGTGGTAAATTGTAAAACTATGTCACGATATATAGGCAAGCGAATGTGAATTAAATTTTCCCATTTTTTGTTTATCAAAACACTCCTTAATAGGACGTTGCACGATATTAGATTTACTTAACAAAGATGTATACCTTTCAGATGCTTTAGCATCAATGAATTTGGGCAAAGTGACAGTTGGAGTGGGTGGATGATTTATTGATGTTTGTTCTTGTACTAACTCTTTTCCCTTTGATTTCTTCCTTTTGGTGCCTGCAGAAGATCCTCCACACGATGGAACCATCTCGAATTTGAGGTAAGAATGAGAGAGTTTGAAAATGGAGGTGAAGAGATTTCACCAAGAAATTGTAATGAATGAGGTGTTAAAAAGGTAGAAATGGATTTAAATAAGACTGTTGAAGAGTTGGGAAGAGGATTTGTTCGATGAATTTTGGAGAAAATGAGAAGAATTGAGAAAATTGAGAGTTTTATTCTTTTTCTCTAGAGCTAGGGTTCGGTTGAGAGGGTGTGTCTGAAAAAAGGAAAGTGAAAGGTTTTAACAGTGTAAAACAGTTGTTCGGACGTCTGAACGATTAGTACACATCTAAAAACACATTCGATCTAAGATGAACGGACGATTGAAATTGCTTCCCAAGCGTCCGAAAGGCTGTCAGATAGTTGTGATTGTCTGGTAGATTTTTCAAAAAGTTTAGGGATATAGATGGACTGTTCGAACAAAAGAGAGCGTTCGATACCAAAGGCTTAAAAGCCAAACAGTTCGGACAGATATGTTTGTCAGAGACCACAGTGAGCTCAAGATGCACATTTGCATCCGAAAGCACAAACTCCACATAGTTTTTAAATGCATGTGGACTAACCACCATCTCTTCATGCAGGTTGTCAAAAATAATTGGCATCTTCACTGTTTGGGCAGCCCACTTAATATCCTTGCCTCAAAGCTTAAAAGGCTAAAGGCGGAATTAAGGAATTGGAACCACACCATCTTTGGTAACATTTTTGACAAGGTGAGAAATGCTGAGTTTCTAGTCAAACAGTGTGAAACCACCTGTCTACAACAACCGACTCAACACAACCAAATTGCACTTGCCCATGCACAAGCCAAACACGCCAAATGCCTTGCCGAAGAAGAAAGTTTCTGGAGACAAAAATCGGGCTTGAAATGGCTCAAAGAAGGAGATCAAAACTCAAAATTCTTTCATTCTTCACTCCTTACTAAGAGGCACAACTTGAACATCTCGAGGCTAAAGGTGGACGGGACGTGGACGAAAGATTGGTAGCTTATTGAAGAAGAGGGTGTCTATCACTTCAAGGATCTTTTAACAGCCCCAGGTGACCCGGATATCAATCATGATCTCTTGAACAACATCTGGCAAGTAATTACACAAGAGGATAACAGAAAGCTGCTTGCCGAGCCATCCATGGATTAGCTCAAGGAGGCAGCTTTTGGCCTTAACCCACATGGGGCTGCTGGAATGGACGGTTTTAATGGAGTGTTTTTCACCACCTGCTGGGAAATCATACAAAATGACCTTCACAATGCAGTGAAAGATTTCTTGAAAGGGCAGCCGCTTCCCAAAGCTTTTACAAGCACCCTTATAGCATTGATCCCAAAAATTACGAACCCTTCCTCTTTTGATAACTTTAGACCAATTAGCCTTTGTACTTTTTTCAATAAAATCTGCACCAAAATATTGGCTAACAGATATCTTTAGTGCTGCCCAAAATTATTTCTCAGGAGCAAGTAGCTTATGTACAAGGCAGAGACATCACTTATAACATATTGCTGGTTCAGGAGATGGTCGAGTTCATAAACCAAAAAACCAGAGGAGGTAATATCATTTTCAAGCTTGATTTAGCAAAGGCCTTTGATCACCTCTCCTGGTCTTTCCTTTATGTAGTTCAGCAAAAACTTGGGTTTAGCAAAAACTGGAATGCCATCTTGAAAAATGTGTTAGAAAATTGCTGGTTCTCCATCATTCTTAATGGCTCCCCAAAAGGCCTTTTCAAGTCCACCGAGGTGTTCGCCAGGGAGACCCCTTATCACCTCTCCTTTTCATAATTGCAATGGAAACCTTCTCATGAGGATTAAAAGCTCAATACCAAGGGGGGGAAAATTTCAGATTAATGCATTGCCGAGGAAATGCCAACCAATCACCCACCTAACATTTGCGGATGACATAGTTATTTTCAAAAAAGGGAGAAACCAAGTCTATCAAAAGCCTCATGGAATTTCTCACTCAGTTTGAAGTATCATCCGGGCCGCTCTTTAACAAGTCCAAAAGTTCTTTCTACATGCCCAAAAATGCTCCACTTTCAAGAGTAAGGATGATTCAATGCCAAACAGGTTTTGCACAACGGTTCCTTCCTTTCACATACCTTGGTTGCCCTATTCAAAAGGCAAAGAAAAGAAAGGCTCTTTTCTAGCCAATGATCAAGAAAATAACCTCTAGGATTGCAGGGTGGCAAACAAAATTTCTATATCCCGGATGTAAGTTAATCTTGATAAAGCATGTCCTCAGTAGCATTCCAATATACCTCTTCACAGTGCTCTAATCTCCCAAAGCTGTTATTAAGGACTTGGAGAGGCAATTCGCCAACTTCTTCTGGGGCAACTCGGAACTGGGTAGTAAACACCATTGGGCATCATGGAAATCAATTTGTCGGCCAGTAGAGGCAAATGGACTTGGGATTGTTTCATTATCGGATTTGGCTAAAGGTTTTCGTATCAAGCTATGGTGGAAATTTTGAAAGGGCAATTCCTTGAGGTGCACATTCATGCAAGCAAGATATTCTCATTCCCACTCTCGCCTGATACAGGAGGGACATGGAGACTCGTACATATCGAAGTGCATGATCAAAAGTCGACAAGAAGCAGAAAGTATGTAGTTTTATATTCTTGATACGCAACGGATAGTCCTCTTTTTGGTTTGATACATGGCTATCCACAGGACCCTTATTTAATGAAGTCAGCCAAGTGTCCGAGCCAAACCTCACTATTGCCCAGGTATGGGGCACAAATGGTTAGAATCTTTCGTGTTTGAATGAGCATTATTCACTTCAAGAGCTAGAAAGACTAAGGCAGCTCCTTCATGGAAGTGCCATCCAGATATCTAATGAACCAGATGAGCTAGTGTGGACTCTCTCAACAAATGATAAATTTTCAATCTCATCCACTCTCCCCTCACATGCTTCCATGCTCTCTCGGAAAATGATATGGGATGGTAGATTACAAGCCAAGATTTGTATCTTCATGTGGCGACTTCTAAACAAAAAGCTTCCCCTTGACGACATAATAATCAACTTTGGAGTCTCTTTGGCTTCAAAATGCTCCTTTTGCAACAATCTGGAAACTTTGGATCACCTCTTTGTAGGATGCGAATTCGCCAGCAGCATAGTTTGGTTATACTTTGAATCATGGCTTGAAGTGCTTTTCCCCCCATCCTCCACAATACTAGATAAACTCAATTCTTGGTGGTGGTATGACCCTCCTTCGAAAACCCTTGTCGCTTTCCAGAAGCTTATGCCATCTTTGGTATGCTAGTTCATATGGAAAGCACGCAATATGGCAATCTTTGAAGGCCATTTCACAACTCCTCAACACATCATTACTCACATATGCTCCCAATTGCGAAGCATCTCTACCATTCGACCATTTCATAGGAATGGACCAGCTGATGACACCTTTTTTTCTCAATTTATTTGCCGTCAAATACTCATCACGCAGCCGAGGAGAGCATTGGCAGTCAAGTGGATTCCGCCTCCGAAAGGCAGCGTAAAACTCAACGTTGATGGGGCATCAAAAGGAAATCCAGGGTTGGCGACTGGTGGCGGAGTAATTAGAGATCACCGAGGAAACATGATCAAGGCATTTTAGCAACAATTACCTTCTCCAATCCAATTATTATTACAAGCGGAAGCATCTACCTTGGTGGATGGTCTCAAACTTTGTGCACAATTGCAACTCACAGAAGTAGAAGTGGAACTCGACTCCTTAGCTCTTGTGCATATAATAAAGGGCCATCCTAAGCCACCATGGAACATTGACCAGCAATGGCAATTCATCAGAGCCTTCACGTTAGATGGTCATTTTACTTTTTTGCATATTTACCGAGAGGCAAATCATGTAGCGGATAGGCTAGCAAATGAGGGTATTTTTAATTCTTCCTATCTAGAGTATAACCAAGACTCACTCCCTAGGCCTATTACCAAATGCAAATGTGGAAGTCAAAGTGGCTGCCGGCACATAAGGCATTGTAAAGTATGATTCATTAAATAAACTACACCTACTTTGGGTGTTTGCTCAAAAAAAAAAACATCATTAGTGCTATCAAATGCAACATGCACAACTTCTTCAATTGAAATAGCTCACAATGGGTTTTTTACAAAGCAATAGTTCATAATTATTTAAAAAATAGACCCTAAAAGAACTCGATTCATAACATAACAAGCCGTGTTAACAGTTTCGGTCCAAAAATATTTTGGTAAATCACACTCATATATCATTGTTCTAGTGGCCTCTTGAAGTGTTCTATTTTTCCTTTCAACAGTACCATTTTGTTGAGACACTCTAGTAACCGAAAATTCATGCAAAATTTCGTTGTAATCACATGCTGTCAAGAAAACCACCAAATTTAAATTCTAGATCCATTATCACTTCTTAAATGAACAATTTTCAAATTCAACAAATTTGTACTTTGAAAAACAATTTTATGAAAATTTCAAAGGTTTCATTTTTGTGAACAAGAAATAGTGTGTCAAGTATACCTACAATAATCATCAACAATTACAAAAGCATACTTGCTACCACCAAGACTAGCATGTTGAGTTGGACCAAATAAATCCATATGCAATAATTCTAAAGGTGTAGAAGTAGACACACAATTCTTTGGTTTAAAAGAAACTTTAACTAGTTTGCTACAAATTGGCATTCATCACAAATTTTGTTTTTCTCAAACTTTAATCTAATAGAAATTTCTTACCAATTCTATCTTAGCAAGGTTATCAATCAAATCCATGTTGAAAGACAAAGCCTTCTATGCCAAATCCAAAGACCATCTTTAGAAACGGTTAAATACTTTAAATTACCACTATCAATATTATCAAGATAAACAACATAAATATCATTATGCATTCTACCTTTGAATAAAACAACAAAATTCTTATCAAGAATTAAACATTTATACTTATTAAAGAACACATATAAATTTCTATCACATAGTTGACTCACACTTAAGATATTATAGTTATAAATTGTTCTCACCAACCACAATTAGATGTGTAAAAGATCTCCATTTTTACCTACATCACCAATGCCAATAGATTTTGCTTTTATGTTATCTCCAAAGGTCATCTTTTAACTGTTTTGGACTTGAGGTTGGTGAAAACAGATGTATTACGGGTCATGTGTCTTGAACACCTACTGAAAGTAATCAATGAACCATTTAGCGTTCTTGGTGGTGTTCATTACCTACACAAAGAGTTAAGCGATAACTTTTGGTACCCATGTTTTCTTGGGTCCATAAGATTTAGTGAATTAACTTAAAATCCACATTGAATTCATTCCCAAATTTTCATTTCTCTTGACATAACAATTATTTTTCACATGTCCACGTTGTTGGCAATAATTGCAAATGATATTCTTATTTTCATATAAAGAAGATTTTGATTTTACAAAATATAAATCATTCTTTCTAAAAGTGATAAAATTCTTCTTGATCAACATATTTCTGTTTCTTCTCATATCAACAACTTTTTCCTTTTTTCTATACAAGAGTACATCAAGATCATTCATTAATTTCTTTAAGCAGGCATGTTCTTCTTTGATCTTTATTTTCACATGCAATCTTTTCTTCAAGCCATCATTTTCTTGTTATAACCTATTATTTTCATTCACAAGTTTGGAGTTAGCATTCAACAAGGTATTATTCTTTCGCATTCTAACTCACTCCTTATTTCTAGCATATGATTCCTTTCAGCTGTCACGCAATTTTATGATAAAAGTTTCAAGATCATCATTATCATCAATTTCATTACTTGAATCATAAGTAGTTGTTACCCCATCATGACCAATAGCCATAAAGGCCATTTGTGCCAATTCCAAAGAAATCTTCAACTTCTCCTTCAGAGTTGCAATCGTCCTATGTTATTTGAAATTGTTGATAGCGAGGCTTCCTTTATTCTTTTCTAGATTGTATAAGAGACACTCATTTACAAAGTGCCATGGTATACCACATTCAGAGTATTTTTCATTTTGCTTCTTAATTTCTAGCTTGGTCTTCCGTTTGAAGTTGTTGGAGTTGATTGCTCCTCCTTTCCTCCTTTCCTCCTTTCCTCATTCTCCTTTTTGTTGATGCAATGTTTGAATTCTTTGGTGATTAGTTCAGGATCACCTTCATCAATATCTTCATCTTCTAAATTGATGGAGCCACTTTCATCTTCTTCTTGTATGGAAGTCTTCAAGGCAACGCTTCTTTTCAGTCTTTCTTCTTCATCATCCACAACTTTATCCTTGACCTTCAATTCATAAGATATAAGAGAGTTAATCAAAGATTCAATGGGCATGGAATTTAAATTCTATGCCTCCTCTGTAGCAGTATATTTGACTTCCCATTCTTTGGATAGAGCATTCAAGAATTTTCTATTCTTTTCTCCCAAAGAATATTCGTTACCCAAAGCCTCAAGATCCTTAATGATATCATTGAATCTACAATACATCTTATAAATATTCCCATGAGGTTCCATCTTGAGGGACTCATACTTAGAAATAAGGATACAGTTCTTTTATTCTCTCAAATCGTCACTACCTTCATGAATCTCTTTCAATTTGTCACAAATCTCGTTAGCTAAAACACAACCTTTAACATGAGTAGACTCATTTGCATCCAAAGCATTATACAAAACATTCATGGCTTTAGATTCAAAGTCAAATTTGCCCTATCTTGTAGGTTTTCGTTCATCCCTTGTTTTTTTCTTCTTTTATTGGTGTGATCATCAATGATAGTGGCTTCAAAAGAACCTTCATTAACAATATACCATAAATCAATATCAATAGATTGCAAAAATATTTTCATTCTTTCTTTCCAACTAATAAAATTCACCATATTAAACATAGGTGGTCTAGCTATAAATTTACCTTCAAGAAACAAAGCATTATTAGTTGACGTAGAAATCTTTACTCGAATGCAATTTAACCAAAAGAAAAAGACCAAGCTCTGATACCAATTGTTGGCCCAAAAGCAACTGAAGAGGAGGGTGCATTAGGTTGTTTAAAAATCTAATTGCAACATTTGAGCAATAAAAACTCAAGTAAGATGGATGCAATGTAATTAATGATCAAAGCAATAAATGCACAAGTAGGAATAAATAAAAGACAAGTATTGAGGTTTAGAAAGATCAAACCAAACTCCCGAACTTTATAAGCTTGGAGTACACATCCACTACTTTGTGCTTCTTTACGTCAATATAGGTGAGACAATAATCTCTTGTACACCAAATAGGATCACTCTTTCTCGCACTAATTATCTTTAGTCGAGCCAAGAGTTTTACACACAACCTCACTTTTGTACAATAATTATCTCTCCACTCTTATACAATTGAAGTTCACTCACTTTTACACTTTAATAATACAACACTATTGAAAGCCTATTTCACTCAAATAGCTTTTGTAGATACTTATATTCAATGTGGAAGTTATTCCTCACATATAGATTGGTTGGTGTTTATAGATGCAGTAAAAGAGCTTCTAACCACATCCTAACGGCTAAGTAATAACTACTGAAAAACTAGCCATTATATGTTCTGGAAGTCTGAAGCCTTTTTTATGTGTCCGACAAAGCATCCGATCATCAACAACATATAGGTTGAGATCTACATTTGGACGGCCAAGGTTGCGTTCGTTCCTTCGTTAGTAGCTGATTGTTTATGGAGTTAGGTCCTCAAACAATGTAGTGTGTCCAGAGGTTTTAATGCCTTACAAATATTGATTTGTCTTCGGACGATCAAGTGAGTCCAATAGAATTCCTTCTGGATGATATTGAGCCCCCGTTGTCAACTCCTCATAATCCTTTCTCTCTACCTAACCATTCAGACGGTGTATTGCGTTCGAGGCATTCTTGTTCAGATGAATTCCTACATCTGAGAAACTTGGTCCCGTTCAGACTCTATTGCGTTTGAAGCTTCTCCTTTTCAGACGATATACAACATTCGAAAACCCTGTTATGTCAAGGACTACAAAATTCCTGCACAACTCATTTACAAACTATTAGATTGTGTTTCTCATCATCAAAACCAAGATTGTACATCAACATGTATGGTTATATCGATAATAACAACATGATGAAATCTTAGTAAGTACTACTTACTTGGCAATTTGTCACTCATCCCCTGTATTCTTATATTTTTGTACAAATGAAGAATACAAGTAAGTATTAGTTGACAATAAAAACCAAGTGTATGAGAATGAGGAAATGAGGACTTATTGTGGCCATCACTTTGGATCATTAATTAGATTATGCCAATAAGGTGAGCCTACATGCTCCGAATAATGGTTATTTATTATCATATTTTAATTGGTTATTCTAGTTTTTCCGCATTTGATTTATTTTTATTGAGACAGTAGTCACAAGCACTACGATTAGATTATTTATGAATCATTAATATTAGATATGTTCCTTGTATTTATAAGTTTCTTGTGAATACAGCGGATACCATGTATCTGGTAAGTATGGGTTAGAGGCGTAACATTTTTATTACTGTTAGAGTTTAGGTTAGGTCTATGCAATGTGAAGGTTATTAGTATAACATGAGGAATTGTGACCAAGAAATTTAAAACTTTATTTAAGAAAAAATATTTTAGAATATTTGCATTGTAATAATATAGCTATTAATTTGGTGTAGGTTGTGGTAAGTCAAGACTTTAATAGTGGACATCCTTATGCACTTTTCCACGCAATTTTAGAAGCCCTTAAGAAGGAAAAAGGAGGCACTGAAGTAAATCACAACCAACTAGATAGAGTTGTAGAGGAGAAATATAGTGTTGAATAGTGTAGAGGTAGCTAAGACAAAGAGTACATGACTCTAGTCAAAAAAATTAAGGAACAGGAAGATAAAATTAATAAGAGTGCTCAAAACAAAGATATGTAGTAGAAAAAATGAATGAGTTCAGTAAGAGACTAAAGGGTGTTATGATTGGCTCGTCCAAATGGAAGAAACCCTATATTTGCTAATGGATCAAGTAAAGACACACGTTCTTGATGTTAATAATGAACTTATGCAAAATCTTATAGGACCATAAATATAAGAGACAGGAAGTCCTTCGAAGAAGATCCTGAGAAAATCCTATATGAGGTACGATAGAAGATGATAGTAGGACTATCTCTAGAGAAAACACAAATTTCTAGGCTAGACTAAATAATGAGAATCTCAGTTGTGTTAGGTTCAAGGGTACATAGCTTCTCTAGTTATAATTGAATAAATATAAAACTAATAGCATGTTTTTCCTAGGACACCCTTTAGTGGGTAGAAATTTTAAACTCTAGCATCATATTTGTGTTTTCTTTTGGACACCGTTAGAATTATTAATAAAACTCATCTATTCTTATTAGTAGCTGAAAGAAAGTATATATATATATATATATAATAAATATCCCTCTTATTAATTTGTTCCTCTAGTACCAATTGGGAACCTTATACTTGATTATTAGCGTAGAAAAAATGCATCGAGAACTAGAGCCAGAAATAGCAATGTAAATAACAAAAATGAGAATGTTACTAATACAAGAAATATCTAAGGATGGAGTGGTACCATATGCATGAATTGTGGAGTAGGAATGGAGAACAACCCAACTTTGGTGATTGGTCCTGCTGAGTTTATCACTTCTATAACCACTATAGTACAAGTTGTTCAAGGACAAAATCAAAACCAATCCCACGTACTACCAGATAATATGTAAAGGCATAGGGGTACCCATACTTACTTGATATGAATGCATGAAAAGTGTGCTGGTGTAATGAATCACAAGCTCTTCAGAAAAAAGACATAATATAATAATAAAAGGTTGGTTGCAGGAACCGACAGTGACAAAGGTTACTGCAAAGTCGGCCCATAAATGTGCAATTTCTGAAATTTATTCCATGGCATGAACGAGAGACTGGCCAAGTTCTTCAAAAGTCATTCTTTCTTCCAAGGAGCGATTGCTTTTTGGGAAGCGAGGTACTTCTATCGTTCAGCATCAACAAGGTAAGTAGTAGATCTATCTTTTCGCTTGGAAGCTCTTCTTCACTGGGTTAAATGACAAGAGTTTGAGATTTGGCTTATCCCCATATCCAATAGTACTACTAACTATTATAGGAGGATGCCGTCCTCTCGGGACTACCAGTAGCTTTGGTTTTTGAATCTTGTGCAAGTTAGGTTGTGGTTGGGGAAGGACAAAGAAAAGAGCAATGCTTACATTATTTTATTTTCCATCGTACTTTTCTAGTAGCGATAACCATCAAAGTAGTCTACACCTGGAATGATTATTTTTAGTTGTCTTAGTGAGTCTTCCCTTTTTCTAGGTTTTTTCTGAGTGTTAAAACGATAGATTTTCATTTGCCAATGAATTGGCTTCATTTTGGGATATCCAGCTCGTCCTCATGGACGAATGAATCGTTTGAGATGAGGTTGAGACTGCCTACGTAAACAGATCTCTTTCTCTTTTGGTCTTTGACTTAGAATCAGTATAACAGACAGATAGCTTACCACTTGTCCCTTTGTCCATAAGGACCTCGTGGCATACAACCGAAATGACTCCCGCTAGATAGCTGCCCCTTTCTCTCTTTTTATAGACTCTTCTAGATCACGATCTGGACTTGAAAAATAACCTAAGTGATTTAGTGAGCTCATATCGCGATCTCAAACTCCATATCGCGATATGGACTCGCTAATTGTTTAAGTTGTAAGGGCAATTTTGTAATATTCTAGCAACCGATTTCTGATTTTGCCTTGTGTATAATACTCCACTATTAAAGCTACTTTAAAATTTATAACAGAAGTATGTATGAATAGAGTGAGTGGGAGTCAGTACATTTTTAGGATAGATTAGGATAGCTTAACTTTCAAGTTTCCTCTTTAATGAAAAGTTCTCTTTAATCCTTGCAAGTTTAAATTTTGATTAGATAATTTTAGTGGGTTAATCATTAGCTTCAAGTAGATATAATTTTAATTGCCCTCTAGTTTAGACAGTAGTGAGAATCTCTTTACTTTCATTTTAGGGTTTCATAGAGAAATTAGGGTTCTTGTTGATTTATTGCTTTTTGGTTAAGAATTCTCAATTCCTTGCATTAATTTATAGTTAATTTTTAGTGGACTTTCTTTATTATTATCAAAAATCCAAAAATATTTGGAGTTCAAGTTTAACTCTTTTCAAATTCTAGTTTAGAAATGGTGCTTTTAGTCTTCAAAATATCTTTTATGTATTCTTTTAACTGGGTTAATCATATCTTTACATTGATACTATATAAATGCAAATATTTTAGTTAATTTAGAGTAGAATTTCTTGTTTTTATTTAATTGCTTTTATTAGAATATCGTAGCTAGTTTCTCAATTTCGTAATTGCTTAGTTTCATTTACTTGCTTTAGTAGATAATTTGGCTTAAAATTAGGTTTTAATTTCTTGAGTTTAATTATGGGTTTGATTAGTGTAGTTTCATCTTCTATTATTTGAATTTGCTTAACTATACAAGGATCCGTAAATCTTTGTAATTGCTTGTCAAACAATCTTCGTGGGAACGATACCCACTCATCCTGTACTACTATCAACTCTGTATACTTACGGAAGTTAGGTAGAGTATAATGACCTTGTGAAGTTAATCATTGCTTGTTTGTTTTTAAAATTGATCTCTACCTAGAAAAAGCAACCAAGTTTTTGGCGCCGTTGCCGGAGATTGTCCCTGGTATTTGGCAATACTAAGCGCTTTACAGGTCGTATAGATTAAGCACCTTAGTTTAATTTAGTGTTAATTTGTTTATGTTGGTTGTTTGTCTTGTGGAATTGACTTGGCACTTAAATTGACCATTTGCTTTGGTTTGGCTGTAATGCATGGTAAGAGGAGGTAAATGGCCGTTTATTTTCCTGGACAAGGAAAGCGAAAAAGAGTTTTGGGAAATTTGAAAGTTTAGAAAGGTATAACAAGAGCAAGAAAGAATTAAAATGACAAATGCTAATGCTAATAAAAGGAATTTGAACATGGAGAATGATGAAGAAGAGGTTGTTGGAAATAATGGAATAGGTGGTTACAGAAATGGAAATGGCATGAATGGGAATGGAAGGCCATTGAGGGAATATGCCTTTCCAAACTTTGATGGGGCAAATTCTAGCATTGCACGGATGCCCGTGCAAGCTTACAATTTTGAAATTTAGCCCACCTTGATACAAATGTTACGAGCCCATGCAATGTTTAGGGGTGGTCCCAATGAAGATCTTATACACATCTCATGAACTTTGAGGAAGTTTTGGACATGTTCAAATTCAATGAGATGTGTGCACTTGGATTGTGTACGAATGATGGTGTTTCCTTTCTCTCTACAGGATAGGGCAAAATCATGGCTTCAATCTCACACCCAAGGAACGTTTACCACTTGGAATCAACTTGCTCAAGAATTCTTGGCAAAGCATTTTCCACCCGCAAGAACCGCCAAATTGAGAAATGAAATTTCTTCTTTAAGCAATATGTTGGTGAAAGCTTAGGAGAAGCTTGGCAGCAGTTCAAGGAGTTGCTAAGGAAATGTCCTCATTAGGCAATTCCTTTGTGGCTTCAAATCCAAACTTTCTATAATGGTTTGACTCAAGATACAAAATCTATAGTGGATGCCCCCGTTGATGGGTCCATCTCGTACAAGACATGGAGGAAGCTCAAGAGTTGCTCAATAGGATGGCATACAATCATCATTATCATGGACTGATGACTACACCGGTGGCTCAACACTAAGCCAATCAGAATAATGCACAAAGCGGAGTGTTGAATTTGAATATGCAAGATGTTCTTTTGGCACAACAAAGTGTGTTCATGAATGTGATGAACAACATTGCAAAGGCATTGAGTATGTTCATGAATGTGATGAACAACGTTGCAAAGGCATTGGAGAATTTAGGCAAACCAAGTAGTGTGAATACAATGTCTTCCTCTCTAACCCAACCAAGCATGGTATGTGATTTTTGTGGAGGTGGCGGTCATGCAAATGGACAATGTGAGATGCCTTATGAGTCCAATGGGCAATTCAATTATGTGTCTAATCAATCATCATTTCTGAGGAACCCATTCGGAGCTTATGGGAACACATATAATGCCTCTGGAAGAATCATCCTAATTTTTCATGGAACAACACTGACAATCAATCCAAGCCTCCATATCAACCAAATCTCCCACCTCGAAATGTCCAACACAATCAAGCTTCAAGTTCTTCACCTCGACCTTATCAACCGCCACATTAAAGAAATTTCATATCAATCTTTTCCTAACCCTTCATTTCAAAACCAATAACGCATGACCTTCTTTCCAATATGCAAATTCTTCACAACCCATGTATCATGATCAATATGCTCCAAGAGAGAATGTGGGTGAAGAATGGTTGGAAAAGAGAAGCTGAATATTTGGGAAGAGAGTTGGAAAGGGAAAAGGAAGAACATAAGAGAAATTTTGAGAATTTGAAAGTTTGAACAAGAAATTTGGAGATTCAATGGGGGCAATTATCAAGGCTGAATAATGAAGACCTCTAGGGGCACTTATCAGTGATACCATCCGAAATCCCAAGGAGCAAGGCAAGGTCATCACCCTTAGGAGTGGTAAGGAGTTGGAAGAAAGAATTGGGAGACATTTGTTGAAAAATAAAGTAAAAGAAAGAGTTGAGGATGAAGAGAAGTGAAAAGAGGAGTCTTTAATAGCGCAAGACAAAATGATGAATGAATCTACTATGCCCAATTTACAAAGCAATGAAGGTAAGGATCCGAATTATCATGAGCTGAAGCATGTTAATGTGTCCTTTCCTATTCAAAGGCTAAAGGATGAATAAACATCAAGAAAGTTCAAGAAGTTTCTTGAGATATTCAAAAAGATTCTTATTAACATTCCATTCATGAAGGCACTTGAGAACATGCCCCCTATGCTAAATTCATGAAACAAGTTCTTACTTTGAAAAGTAAATTGCATAGGGATGAAATCTTATGTTTAAAGGTGAATTGTATTGCACTCCTTACAAAGAGGTTGTCACCGAAGCTCAAGGACCCTGGGTCATTTTCCATACCTTATGAGATTGGAGGTTTACAATTTGGGAGAGCATTTTGTGACCTGGGAGCTTCAATAAATCTCATGTCTTGTGCAGTATTCAAGAAATTAAATGGAAGAAAATTGAAACCAACAAGTGTCTCATTGCAACTTGAGGATCGTAGCATTAAGTTCCCAAAAGGGATCATTGAGGATGTGATTGTGAAAATTGACAAACTTTACCTTCCGGCCGATTTTACTGTACTTGATATGGAAGAGGATGAAGAGAATTATGCCAATCATTCTTGGGAGGCCTTTCCTTGCTACTGGTCGTGCACTTATTGATGTTCAAGAAGGGAAATTGGAATTCCGAATAAATGATGTAATTATTACATTTAATGTTTTTAGTTCATTAAAGGCTTCCTTCAATTTTTGTAGATGTCATAAATATAAATGTAGTAGATGATCTAATTGATGATTGTTGTAGGAATGCAATGTAGAATTTCTCAATGGAAGAAAAGATCTTAGAGTCAAATGCTTTAAGTCAAGATGATGATGAAGTGTCTGAGACATGTCAATCTTTCCTGTCCTCTTATACACATCTAGATGTGTATAAGAGACAGATTTAAAGTTTGGCGGTTCTTGCAAGTGCAAAATGCATTGCCAATTTGAAGCTTAAACCTCTTCCTACTCACTTAATTAATGTATATTTTGGTGAAAATGAGACATAGCCAGTGATTGTGAATGTATTTTTGACAAGTGAGCAACTTGAAAGATTAATTTTGGTGCACAAAACCGGTCTTCATAGGGATGCCATTGCTTGGTCTACTGACGATATCAAGGGAATTAGCCCTTCCATATGCATGCATAAAATCTTGTTGAATGAAGGAAATAAGCCGATAAGGCAACCTCAAAGAAGATTGAATCCTTCTTTAAAAGAGGTTGTGAGGAAAGAGGTTATCAAACTTTTGAAAACCGGTATTATTTACCCTATGAGCGATAGTAAGTGTGTTAGTCCCACTCAAGTAGTTCCAGAAAAGGGTGCTATCACCGTAATAATAAGTGAAACCAATGAGCTCCTCTCTTCTAGATTGGTTATGGTTGGCGTATGTGCATTGATTTTTGAAGGTTGAATGAGGCCATCCAAAAGGATTATTTTCCTTTACCTTTTATTGATCAAATGCTTGAGAGGTTAGCCGGTTTTGGATATTATTCTTTCCTTGATGGTTACTCTGATTATCTTCAAATTGTCATTTGTCCAGAAGATCTAGATAAAACAACTTTTACATGTCTATTTGGTACCTTAGACATGCATATAGGAGAATGCTCTTTGGGCTTTGCAATGCTCCAAGCACATTTCAACGTTATATGTTTGCCAATTTTCATGACATGGTTGAAAAGAGCATAGAGATCTTCATGGATGATTTTAGTGTCTTTGGTGTCTCATTTGTTGATTATCTTGCAAATTTGTCCAATGTATTGAAAATGTGTGTCGAAACTAATTTGGGGGTCAATTAGGAAAAATATCATTTCATGGTGAAAGAAGGAATTGTTTTGGGTCACAAAGTTTCATCAAAGGGAATAGAAATTGATAGGGCAAAAGTGGATGTGATTGAAAAATTGCCTCCTCCAATTAATGTTAAGGGGGTAAGAAGTTTCTTTGGTCATGCGGGTTTTTATAGAAGATTCATTAGGAATTTCTCACATATCGCTAGACCTTTGTGCTTGTTACTTCAAAAAGATTGTCCTTTTCATTTTGATGATTCTTGTTTGAAAGCATTCAATGAGTTAAAACATGCTCTTGTGATTGCTCCGGTCATTGTAGCACCAAATTGGTCTCTTCCATTTGAGCTTATGTGTGATGCTGGTGACTATACAATAGGTGCCGTTTTATGCCAAAAGGTGAATAAAATGTTGCATGTCATCTACTATGCAAGTAGGACCTTAAATGATGCACAACTTAACTATTCTACAATGGGAAAAGTAACTATTTGCTATAGTTTTTGCATTTGGTAAGTTTAGATCATATTTGATTGGATCAAAGGTAATTGTGCATACCGATCACTCTGCATTAAAATATTTATTTTCTAAACAAGATGCTAAGCCACATTTATTGAGATGGATACTTTTATTGCAGGAGTTTGATTGGGAAGTGGTGGACAAAAAGGGTGTGGAAAACATGATAGCCGACCATTTGTCAATGATTGAAGCATCTAGACATGTCAATCTTGAAGAAAGAGCCATCAATGAAGAATCATCAATTGAGAAATTGTTTGAGGTGAAGAAAATAAGTCCATGGTATGCGAATATTGTAATGTCTTCTTATACATCAAATTATCTTGTGGCAAGAATAGTACGAAAGATGCTAAATGTCAATGAGAAAAGGAAATTCTTTACGGAGCTTAAACATTACTTTCGGGAATAGCCGTACTTATTTTGAAGGTGCAATGATCAAGTCCTAAGGAGATGTATTCCGGAATGTAAAGTAACCGATGTATTAAGACAATGTCATTCATCTCCGGTTGGAAGGCCCCATGGAGCTCAACAAACGGCTTTTAAGGTTCTTTAAAATGGTTTGTATTGCCCAACTATGTTGAAGGATTCTCAAGTGTGATGAATGTCAAAGGGTAGGTAATATTTCAAGGAAACATGAAATGCCCCTTCATGGCATTATTGAGTTGGAAGTATTTGATGCATGGGGAATTGATTTTATGAGACCTTTCCCGGTTTCATATTCCAACAAATAGATTTTGGTTGCGGTGAACTATATGTCAAAGTGGGTTGAAGCAATCGCCACCCCAACCAATGAGGCCAAACTGGTCTAAATTCCTTTGAAAGAACATCTTCTCTCGGTTTGGAGTGCCTTGGGCTATCATTAGTGTTGAACCCCAGTTATGATAATCATGTTTTGATGATGACTAAATCGCACTAACAGTTTGAAAACAAGTGTGCAGAAAAATAGGGAGTTTCGGACACAAAGAACCTAAGCTGTCTCAGACGAAGAACAGCGTCCGACCATATTTCTAGAAGACATTGCATCGACCAGAAGCAGGTTCGGACACTTCCTCAGACGTACGAACGAATACCCTTAGAGAACGGACGCAACGTCGGACGCAGAGTTTAGCAGCGGCCGTTCGAACTGTCCAACGGCTAGTTGGTTCGGACGTATACTTGCTGCATTGGCCGTCCGAAAGGTCCAACGGATAGTTTTCCAGTAAACAGAAAATAGCCGTTGGAAAGTTATTAGAAGTAGATTTTTGGGCAACTATAAATACCCCTTAGCCTGAATTAAACTAAAGAGACTTCTACATTGACTACAAGTAATTTTTGAGCTATTTGGGCCTCAGAAATAGTGGGTACAAGTGTTGTAATAGTGTAGGTAGCTTTGTGAAAAGAGCTTAGAAGTGTAAGAGTTCTTCAAGTGTAAGAGTGGAGAGATAACAATTGTAACAAAGGGAGGTTGTGAGTGTAAAACTCTTGGCTCAACTAAAGGAAATTAGTGTGAGCAAGAGTGATCCTCATTTGTGTACAAGAGGTTATTGTCTCACCCACTTTGAAGAGACTTTTAGTGGCTAAACTTCAAGTTGAGAACTTGGTAGTTGCATTGAAAGAAGCTCTTTGTGGTTGTAAGCTCCAAGCTTGAGAAGTTTGGGAGTTTAGTTTGATACTCTTAATCTCAATCTTCTTATTTGTTCTTTAAGCTTAAATTGTTGAATATCTATTGTATTCATTTGTGCTTAAATCTCTATTTGGTGCATAAAGTTTGCATTTATTATTAAGCACATCAAAAGGTTTGTTTTAGAAACAACCTAATTCACCCCCCTCTTAGGTTGCTTTTTGGGCCAACATCTAATTAGTGATGGGGGCTCTCACTTCAAAAATTCACATTTTGAGGCCTTGATGAAAAAGTATGGGGTGAAGCACAAAGTTGCTTTAGCCTATCATCCTCAAACATCGGGTCATGTTGAGGTTTCAAACCGAGATTTGAAAAGGATCTTGGAGAAGACGATGAATAATGCTAAGAAGGATTGGGCACTTAACTTAGATGACACATTGTGGGTCTATCGGACATCATTTAAAATCCCCATAGGCATGTCTCCATACCATATTGTGTAATGAGTTGGATAAATTCCGGAGGGAAGCATTTGAAAATTGTGAATTATTTCATCGTCTCATCTAAGGCAGGCATGATAAGCTCATCTAAGCAAGGAATTTAAGTTGGTGATTTGGTGCTCTACTTTACAATTCAAGGCTCAAACTATTTCCGGAAAAACTCAAGTCAAGATGGAATGGGCTCTATGAAGTGGTTCAAACTTTTTCTCATGGAGCGGTGGAAATAAAAGGGAAAGAGGTACCTGTATCCTTTTTCAAGGTTAATGGTCATTAGCTCAAACCCTACTTTGGAGGAATTATTGAATGCGGATGAGAAATCATCCTATTTGTGCAAGAATGATGCCCATACCATAGTCAAGCTAGTGACTATAAAAGAGCACTTCTTGGGAGGCAACCCAAGTCTTTAATTTGGTTGTTATTGCTTTCTTTTGGTGTGATTTTTAATTAGTTTAATTTTGAGTAATTTGGTTTGGATTAGGTTAGAATTTAAGTTTAAAAATATAAGTTTTTGAATTAAATAAATGGTGCTAAACAATGAGGAAAATCGTCATCTTAACTTGTTAATTTTGTGTTTGTTGGTTGTGCATGGAATTGGAGAAAAGTGATGAAGAGTGGAGAAATTTTGGCTAAGTGTTGAAAATACACTTTGCAGAAGTTCAGCTCCATATCGCGATCTCAAATTCCAAATCGAGATACAGAGCTCAAACTTCTGGAGGTATATTTTTCATTTGTTCCATATCACAATCTCAAATTCACCAAACATCACGATATGAAACTCGAACTTCTGCAAAGGCTATTTTTCACCCGAGTTGAGATCGCGATCCCGAATTCGATATCGCGACCTCAACTCCAACCAGATCGCGATCTCGAGATCAGTCCAGATAGCTATCTGGAAAACCCAGATCGCGATCTCGAAGGGCATAAATGTTTTTTATTCCAATTCTGCTTCTTTTTTTCTCACAATCTTTTCATATTTTTCTCTCTAAACCAAAGAACACCCTTCCCCAACCCCTCAAATTCTTCCATAATCTTCTCTTCAAAATCACTCCAACCTTCATAACCACTACAAACATCATTTTACCTCATTCTAGGATTATCAAAGCAAGGATATTTTGGGAGATTTCTTGGAGAAATTTGAACATCAAGGAGGATTTACATACAAGACTTTTTGTGAAATTTTCAGTCCGGAAGTGGGTAATATCCTTCTTTAAATTTGTGGTTCCAATTGTCAAATTATTGAAGAAAATAGTTGGGTATTTTTGAGTGAATTTGTGGTGGAATTATTGGTAGCTAATTGTTGATTTTTGGGCTATATATTAGTGCAAATTTTTTAAAACAATTGTGGCATTAAATTGCTCAATTTTTTGAATTATTGAATTGTGGTTCGGATTGGTTTGAGTTTTTGTTGAGAAATTGTGAAATTCTGTTGAAAATTTGGTGAATTGATTTTGTTGGCTGTGTCCTTGGAACTGTTGGTGCTTGTTTGAATATTTGATTGAATTTTGCTGCGAAAATGACGACAAGAGTGTGTGGAAGTGCTGAGAGAAGAGCTAGAATGAGGGAAAGAGGAGCGGGATCGAGGAAAAGAAAGGCCGGAGAGGGAACAAGTGGAGAAGGAAGCATAGAACAACCTTTTGAGGGTGGTGGGCATATAAAACCTTAGTTCTCGAGTGATAGAGCCTAAAAGTTGTACAAAAACAATGAAAAGCATGAGGTTATTCGAGAAAGGAACTTTGACCTATCTATGCATTGGGGAGCTTACGAGAAGTAGAAGCTAGAAAAGCCATTGAAGAGCAAATTAGGTCAAGACATTGGGAAGGGTTTAATACTCCAATTGACTTCGGGGCTTCCCAGTTAGTGAAGGAATTTCTTTATAATTTGTGTGAATTGGAGGATGGCAAGGTGAGAGTACAGGGGGTACTGGTGAATTTTAGTTTGAATTTGATTAATGACTACTTTAACATACCCCCTGTGTCTTCTAGTTAATATTTGGCACCGTTGAATGATAAGGAGAAAGATATGAATGTAATTAAAAATGCCATTTGCGATATTTATGTTGATTGGATTAGGAGTGCTTCCCCTAATACTGAATTGAGATTTGCACATCAGGGACTCTCATTGGTGGCCAAGTTATGGTTTTATTTTATAAGCTGTTGAATTTGGGGGTCCAATGCTTTGAGTTATATTCCGAGGGACAAAATACTCTTGGTGGATGCTATTATGATAGGGGTGCAAGTGAATATTGGTAGCCTTGTTAGACAGGGGTTCTTAGATAGCTTTCTTATCATCGAAAGTCCGGGCGACCTATCTTTTATGCCCCTAGTTTGATTCACCATTTGTACACTTTAGAAGGTTGTCCCATTGATCCTGCGGAGCCAATGACATATCCAAGAGGCAAGATTAATCGGGAGTATGTTTATAGAATGGTGAGAGAATATGAAAAGCACCATCAAGAAGAACACCCTACCAAGCCACCGCCACTACCACCTCAGAGTACCTCCTATATTCTGATGCCTCCTGCTTTTTTGTTGAATGCTCCGGTCAGTGAAGAGGAAGGGAATGAATTGCAAGAGTATTGGACGTACAGTCAGCTGGTGATGCATAACAATTTGACATTAATAGGAGAAGACATCAAGACTATCTCATTGGGTACATGGGTTCAGCCACACCACCTCCTATTTGGCATTTTGGTCTACCTCGTGGACAATATTACACTCTACCAACAGCTTTAGCACATCAGGAGGGATCCAGCCAAGCAAGTGCGACCGGAGGGCATCAAGATGATGATCATGAAGAAGCATAAATTCAACCCAGTGATATCGAGGGGGGGTCAAGAGAAGATGGAACAAGAAGAATGATACAACCAGTTGTATTGAATTTTGATGATCTACAACCTGAGCAATTGAAGCATTTTGTTGAAGATGAACATTTTCTCTGTTTTTCATGATTTAGCACCTTGACTTTTAATTACTTTTATTTTATTTTCAGTGTTTTGATTTGGAATATTTTAGTTTTTCTTTTAGAGTAGAATGGCTAATGGCTTTAAGTTGAAGCCATGTAGATATCTTTTTGATGCTTCATGGATTAAATATTTTTGAGAATTGCTTGTTGGATACTTGGTGTAGTTTTCGGTCATGTTTATTGCCTAATAAGAGTAGAATGGCTAAGGGCCTTAAGCTGATGCCATTTTTTGCAATTGTTGATGAATTGAATTGGATGTTGATTTTTATGGAGCTTAATTGATGAGATGCATTGCATGGCTAAATACTCTTAGCACTTTTACTCAGTTTTATTTGTTAGCTTAAAATTGTGATGAGTTGTAGTTTGAGTAGTTCTTGTTATTCTAGGACATGTCTTTTTGTTGTATTTTGGGTTAGTGGAAGGATGATTTATTCATCAACTTGAATAAAAGAGATAAGTTTGGGGGTGTTTATTTTTTGGGCTGGGAATGATTGTTTTGTACATATTGATGTCAATTGATGTATTATGGATGGAAAAGTGATCAATTGAATACTCAATGATGATGAATTTTGACGTACAATACAATATGATTGAAGAATTTGATTGGATCATTTTATGGATTTAAGTGTGAGTGACTAGTTCTTTTACAACATAAAGATTTCGAAAACTTGGCATTACTATTTTTCAAAAACAAGTATTGAAAATTTAGGAAATTTTATTTGAAATATTGTTTCTGATCAAATCACTTATATTATTTTGTTAGACGATTTATGTTTTGAAAAAAAAGAGTTAAATGAAATAGAAGGACTTTTGGAACATTTTGTGTATTGCATAGGGAATGTTCTTCTAATTTGTGAATAATTTGGTATTTGAGATTAATTTTAAGTACATTTCACTTATTTTCCTTGGTTTAGGGTCTCTTTACACATCTAGATGTGTATAAGAGACAGCTACGATTGTAGGTGAACTGTTATACAATCCAAATGTGTATTTTTCTACACTGATGTGTATAAGAGACAGTTTTACTAACCAATAAGTTATGGAGTCTATGTTTGTAATACTTATCATTGATCTTATATTACTTATTCCTTATTAGAGGTATATTCCCAAAATGTATGATATTTGCATTTAAGTAGCTTCCTAAATGAATTTCTATTTTCATGAGGCCTAGTTAGGATAATTGACTAACTCCAATATTTGTGATTTAAGAAGCAATGATGTTTTAAATGGAAAGAACTAAAATGTTTGGTAACTCTTTTTGAGAATTAATTCTTGATTATTTGAAATCTTGTGTAGTAAACGAACCTATGCTTCTTTGTAGAAAAATTGCAATTTTGGATTGACTCATTTAAACACTTCACCTATCAATATAGTATTGAAAGTTTCTTGAGAGGTTTCTTAATTGTTCTAAGTACATCCACAATTCATCGAGTGTTTTGTCAATTTTGATAGTGTTTATGTGTTTAACTGTTAATAGGCTTCTTTTAATTTTTTTTTTGCTCGGGACTTGCAAAACGCTAAGTTTGGGGGCGTGATAACTCTAGTAAACTAGAATTATTTTACTCTAAATTATGGCATTTTGATAGTTTAAATTCCAAAATTTGGGTAAGTAATTGAAGGTTTTAGTTAATTTCTTTCATATGTGTTTATATTTTTGTTCTTGTTAAATATGATAAGTTTTTTTTAAAAAAAATTAGCTTAATTAATTGCTTATTGGGTTAATATTAGAGGTCGGAAGGTGGAATGAACAAAGTTCAAGGACCAAATGCGATTATAGAAGAATTGAAGACTTGCTGAGAAGAGAGTCCAGATCGTGCCAGATCGCGATCTGGACTCGAAAAATGACTTAAGTGATTTAGCGAGTCCATATTGCGCACCTTATATCTCAAACTCCATATCGCGATACGGACTCGCTAATAGTTTAAGTCATACGAGCAATTTTGTAATATTTTAGCAACCAATTTCTGATTTTGCCTTATTTAATACTCCACTATTTAAGCTACATTAAAAATTGTAATAGAAGTAAGTAGGAATATAGTAAGTAGGCAGTTAGTAATTTTTATGATAGATTAGGATAGATTAACTTTCAAGATTCCTCTTTAATGAAAAGTTTTCTTTAATCATCTTTTAGACCTAGTTTTAATTTCCTTACAAGTTTAAATTTTGATTAGATAATTGTAGTGGGTTAATCATTAGCTTCAAGTAGATATAATTTTTACTTGCTTTCTAATTTGAATTAGTGAGAATCTCTTTATTTTCATTTAAAGGGTGTCATAAGAGAAATTAGGGTTCTAGTTGATTTATTGCTTTTTAGTTAAGAATTCTCAATTCCTTGCTTTAATTTCTAGTTAATTTTTACTGGACTTTCTTTATTATTATAAAAAATGCCCCCAAAAATATTTGGATTTCAAGTTTAACTCTTTCCAAATTCTAGTTTACAAATGGTTGCTTCTAGTCTTCAAAATTTCTTTTATGTAGTCTTTTTAAATGGGTTAATCATTTAATTTTTAATTTTATTCTTATTTTAGTTAATTTAGAGTAGAATGCAAGTGTTTTTATATAATTGCTTTTATTAGAATATCGTAGCTAGTTTCTCAATTTCGTAATTGTTTAGTTTTATTTACTTGCTTTAGTAGATAATTTAGTTTAAAATTAGAGTTTAATTATGATTCTGCGTAGTGTAGTTTCATCTTCTATTGTTTGAATTTGCTTAACTATATAAGGATCCATAAATCTTGGTAATTGATTGCCAAACAATCTTCGTGGGAACGATACCCACTTATCCTATACTACTATCAACTCTGCTGGACCCCAGTTATGATAATCACATTTTGATGATGAACAAATTGTACTAATGGCTTGAAAACTAGTGTGCAGAAAAACAAGAAGGCTGTCGGACGAAAATGATCATCTGAACACAATCAAGAAAAATGACCAAAAGTTGAACAACACCTTACGGACGATGAAGAGCGTCTGAAAGAAAGAACTCGGATGCAAGAGAGCGTCTGAAACATGATCAGAAGCTGTAGGACACATATGACCATCCGAACCAGAAGCTGAGGGATAGGACGCATATGACCGTCCGAACCATAAGCTTTAGGATGCATATGACCGTCCGAACCAGAAGTTGAGGGATAGGAAGCGTATGACTGTCCGTACCGTAAGCTTTAGGATGCACATGACCGTCAGAAACAGATGTTGAACCCCAGTTGTAATAATCATGTTTTGATGATGACCAAATCAATCTAACGGTTTGAAAACAAGTGTGCAGATAAACAGGAAGGTTTGGACGAACATGACTGTCTGAACACAATCAAGAAAACAACCAGAAGACAATCCGGACGATGATGACTGTCCGGAAGGAAGATAGAGCTTCGGACACTGGTAATCGTCCAACACAAAGCTCTAACCTGAAGCAGTCTCGGACGAAGAACAGCGTCAGATCATATTTCCATAAGACATTGCATAGATCGTACGGATCCTCAAATGTCCGAACAAAAATCTTCAGAGAACGGACGCAGCATCAGACACTAAGCTTTGTATCGGACGTCCGAACGGTCTAACGGCTAGTTCATTCGGACACACACCTACTCTATCGACCGTCCGAAAGACCCGACGGCTAGTTTCCAAGAAAACAAAAAATAGCTGTTAAAGAACCATTGGAAGCAATTTCTGGGCTTCTATAAATACAGGTTCTACCCAAGTCCCCTTTAGAAGTATGGAGAGTAGAACTACTGCATTCAATACAAACACTTGTAAGAGATATTTGGGAAGAAATAGGCTAAAATAGAGTGAGTTGTATTGGTTTGGGTAGTGTGGTTCTCTTGGCTCAACTAGAGGCAATTAGTGTGACCAAGAGTAGACTAGTGAGTGATCTTCAAGTGTAAGAGTGGAGGGATAACAGTGTACAAAAGTGAGGTTGTGTTATTGTAAAACTCTTTGGCTCAACTAGAGGGACTTAGTTAGTGCAAGGGTGAGCCTACTTTTTGTATAAGAAGGTTATTGCCTCACCTTCCTTGAAGAGGCAGTACTAGTGGGTATACTCCAAACTTGAGAAGCTTGGGAGTTTGGTTTGATACTCTCTATCTCAATCATCTTTATATTTATTCTTTGAGCTTCAATTGTTGAATATCTTTTGTATTCATTTGTGCTTAAGTGTTTATCTTGTTGCATAAAGTTTGCATTTCTATTAAGTACATTTAAAAAGGTTTGTTTTTTGAAACAACCTAATTAACCCCTCCTTAGGTTGCTTTTTGGGCCAACAACAGAAACTGTGGGATAGGACGTATATGACCGTTCAAACCATAAGCTGTAGGATGCACAGCTTCCGCCCGAACCAGAAGCTATAGGATAGGACGCATATGACCATCTTTTCTAAAAGCTGTAGAACGCACAACACCGTCCGAAAAAAATAGTTCAAATGAAGAAGTTTCTATCAGGAAGCTGTAGGATGCATACGACCGACTGAAGCACTATTCATAAAAGCTCTAGGATGAATGATCGGACGTCCGAACCTCCGTCCGAACTCTTAGCAGCTAGTTTTTAACAGGTAGTTTTTAGACCGTTGGAGCTCAAATTTCAGTACATCTTTCATCTATAAATAGCCCATGGATATCAGATTAATGTGAGGAACTACCATATTCAATACAAACACTTGCAAGAGCTATTTGGGGAGAAATAGGCTAAAATATTGTGGGTTGTATTGGTTTGGGTAGTATAGTTCTCTTAGCTGAACTAGAGGGAATTAGTGTTAGCAAGAGTAGACTAGTGAGTGATCTTCAAGTGTAAGAGTGGAGGGATAACAAGTGTACAAAAGTGAGGTTGTAGTGTAAAACCTTTTGTCTCAACTAGAGGGACTTAGTTGGTGCAAGGGTGAGACTACTTTGTGTACAAGAAGATTATTGCTTCACCTTCTTTCAAGAGGCACTACTAGTGGACGTACTCGACTATTCAAGCTTGATGAGTTTTGGAGTTTGGTTTGATATTCTCAATCTCTTTATTTGTCTTTCAGCTTCAATTGATTGAATATTTATCTTTGATCATTTGTCTCTTTAGTGTTTATTTGTTGCACAAAGTTTGCATTTTCATTAAGCAATTTAAATGTTTGATTTTAGAGACAACCTAATTCACCCCCCTCTTAGGTTTCTCTTGGGCCAACAATTGGTATCAGAGGTTGGTATCTTCTTGTTTTGGATTAATCACCTTAGAGTAAAGATCATTATGGCAACAAATAATGCAAACAATAGAAGGCTAAAACTATACAGCCTGTCTCTTATACACATCTAACACACAATATTTGGATACAGCTTCATCAACAATATACCAAAAATCAAAATCAAGATTTCTCTTGGGCCAACAATTGGTATCAGAGGTTGGTCTCTTCTTATTTTGGATTAATCACCTTGGAGTAAAGATCATTATGGCAACTAATAATGCATTGTGTTTAGAGGGGCATTTCAATTACTAGACCACCCATGTTTAATGGCATTAATTTTGTTATTTGGAGGGAAAGAATGAAAATTTTCATACAATCGGTTGATATTGATTTTTGGTATATTGTTGATGAAGCTCTTTTTGAGGCTAATATTTTTGATGAAAATACACATAGATTAAGGTCTAAGACTAGATATGAGTTAAATGCACAATATAGAATAAATTTATCTTTAAATGCTAAAGCCATGAATATCTTGTATAATGCTTTGGATGCAGATGAGTCTGCTAAAGTGAAAGGTTGCAAATCGGCCAAGGAGTTATGAGAAAAATCGAAAGAAATCCATGAAGGAAGTGAAGAAATAAGAGAGCAAAAGAAGTCACTTCAAGTGCCTAAATATGAATTCTTCAAAATAGAACCTCATGAGAATATTGACAAGATGTGTTGTAGGTTTAATGATATTGCAAAGGATTTGGAAGGTTTAGGTAAAGAATATTCTTTGGGTGAAAAGAATAGAAAGATTTTGAATCTTTTTGCTTTACCTAAGGAATGGGAATCTAAATCCATTGCCATAGAAGAGTCTAAAATTTTAAATTCTATGCCCATTGAGTCTTTGATTAATTCACTAACCTCCTTTGAATTGAAGTTGAAATATAAGGTACAAGATGATGAGGAGGCAAGGATAAAAAGAAGCATAGCATTGAAGGTTTCACAAAAAAGATATAAGCAAAAAACCGAGTGAAAAAAGCTATGAATATGGCAAATTGGGACACCTTGGAAATGAGTGTTCATAAAAAAAGAGTAAAGATTCAAGGAAGCCTCACTTCAACAACTTCCAAATCACATGGGATGATTGCAATTCGGATGGAGAAGTTGAAGAAGAATATGAGGTGGCTTAACGGGCTTTTATGACTCTTGGCAATAATGAGGTATTCTCTAGTTATGATTCTTGTGATGGTTCTTGTGATGATGACGATGATGATGTTGAATCATTTGTTTTTACAATGTAAATGTTTGAAAGAATCATATGCTAGGAACAAGTAGCTGTGTCACCAAGATTAATTTTTTATTGTGTATTTGAGTACAGCACTCAAAAAGCTGTCTCTTATGTTGAACAAGAAAATGATGTTTTGAAGAAAAAATGATTGGATGCAATAACCAAGATCAAGGAAGAACAAGCTTCATTGAACAAGAGATTAGATGATCTTGATGTACTTTTGCAAAAGAAAAAGTAAAATGTTTTTGAAAAGAAAAGTACTAGAAATATGCTTATCAACAATGATTTTACCACCTTAAAAAAGGATGGTTTATGCTTTGTAAAATCTAAATCTTCTTTTTATGGCAATAAGAATATTATTTGGAATTATTGTCATCAACATGGACATGTGAAAAATGATTGCAATGTTAAACAAAATGAGAAATTTGGAGTAAAGGACAATTTGGGTGATCAAACATGCTACTAACCCAATTGGACCAAGGAAAGGTTGGGTACCAAAAGTTGTTGGCTAATTTTGTGTGTAGGTATGCTTGGATAGCACCAACCAGAGGGATTCAAGATGGATTATCAATGACGGGTGTTCAAAGCATATAAGCTAATATGACATTGAAATGGGTAACATTTATTTTGTTTGAGAATGTGTTAGTGTGAACTATAATCTCTTGAATATTAGTCAACTATGTGATTGAATTTGTTTAGAATATTTGGGTATGAGTATCCTGAAATTTTATCTATCTTAAGTCACTATTTGCAAAAGAAATGCGGAGCATTCTCATTTCTAAATGGTTTATTTGTTAGAAATTAATTTGCATCACAAGAAATTGCATCACATATGCTTTTATTGTTTTGATGATACTTTTTGATAAGGAATGAGTGATAAAAGCCTTGATGTTAATCCTTTGCATAGATTTCCTCATTTTTACTTGATTTTATATTCTTGAAAGGATGAAATGTTTCGAACTTGACTTATCCTTTACATACTTACTTGAATTGCATGCATAGTTTAAGGGGGAGATTGTCTGTAAAAATTGTTTTTACTCTTATGTTTTGATGATGCCAAATGGGGGAGAAAATAATGGACAAAACCTCTTGTCTTGTGCTTTGTATGCTTTGGTTGATTTTAGAATTGTCCAATTGATTTGTCATCATCAAAAAGGGGGAGATTGTTGGACTCAAGTTATGATAATCATGTTTTGATGATGACCAAATCTTACTAATGGCTTGAAAAAAAGGCTGCAGAAAAACAAGAAGGCTTGGATGAAAATGATAATCTGAACACAATCAAGAAAAATGACCAAAAGTTGAACAACACCTTACGGAAGATGAAGAGCGTCCGAAAGAAAGGAATTGGGACGCAAGAGAGCGTTCGAAACATGATCCGAAGCTGTAGGACACATATGACCGTCCGAACCAAAAACTGAGGGATAAGACGCATATGACCGTCTGAACCATAAGCTTTAGGACGCACATGACCGTCCGAACCAGAAGTTGAGGGATAGGACACATATGACCGTCTGAACCATAAGCTTTAGGATGCACATGACCGTCCGAAAAGAAGCTGTGGGATGACAGGAAGCATATGACCGTCCGAACCATAAGCTGTAGGATGCACATGACTGTCCGAACCAGAAGCTGTAGGATAGAACGCATATGACCGTCTGAACCAAAAGCTGCAAGATGCACAAGACCGTCCAAAGAAAAGAGCTCAAAATGAAGAAGTTTCTGTCAAGCTGTAGGACGCATACGATCGTCCGAAGCACTGTTCATAAAGTTCTAGGATGCATGATCGGACGTCCGAACCTCCGTCAGAACTCCTAACGGCTAATTTTTAATAGCTAGTTTTTTTACCGTCAGCACATCTTTCATCTATAAATAGACCAAGGACATCAGATTAATGTGAGGAACTACCACATTCAATACAAACACTTGTAAGAGTTATTTGGGGAGAAATAAGTTAAAATATTGTGGGTTGTACTGGTTTGGGTAGTATAGTTCTCTTAGACGAATTAGAAGGAATTAATGTTAGCAAGAGTAGACTAGTGAGTGATCTTCAAGTGTAAGAGTGGAGGGATAACAAGTGTACAAAAGTGAGGTTGTAGTGTAAAACCTTTTGTCTCAACTAGATGGACTTAGTTGGTGCAAGGGTTAGCCTACTTTGTGTACAAGAAGATTATTGCCTGACCTTCTTTGAAGAGGCACTACTAGTGGATGTACTCCGAACTTGATGAGTTTGGGAGTTTGGTTTGATATTCTCAATCTCTTTATTTGTCTTTCAGCTTCAATTGATTGAATATTTATCTTTGATCATTTGTACTTTAGTGTTCATTTGTTGCATAAAGTTTGCATTTTTATTAAGCAATTTAAAAGGTTTGATTTTTGAGACAACCTAATTCATCCCCCTCTTAGATTGCTCTTGGGCCAACAAACTTTGTATACATGCGAAAGTTTGGTAGAGTATAGTGATCTTGTGAGGTTAATCATTGCTTGTTTGTTTTTAAAGTTGAACTCTACCTAGAACAAGCAACCATTCCCCGAGAAATTACCACGAATGCCCCTAGATTGAAAGGTCAAATTTGAATAGCAAATTGCAGTCTGGAGCTAAACCAATTTCTAAGGCACCATATAGAATGGCCCAATAGAAGGAACCAAAAGAGTAGCTTCAACAATATCGCGACGTTTACATGAATTCTGAGAATTTGAGGTTTGGGCATTGTGGCATTCTGATGAAGAGGAATTTCAGCACCGTGTTCTAGTGATTCCTTATCGGGTCTTTTCGTGACTTCGTCAACTCTAGGCTCCGGTTTAAGGTTTGTATGAAGCAATTTCGACCTAAAACTTACCCTAACTATACATGGCACCTAGTATCTATAAATAAGGCTCATTAGAAGCCAAATAAAGGGGTCAGAACATAGTTTGATATTTAATTGTCTTTACTTTCATAGTTTGGTGAAAAACCTAGGAGACACTCAAGGCTTGGACAAGAGACGGACGTTTTCCATCTGCGAGGAGTTTTTACACACATCAATTCTCTAATCATGACTACGCGTCTCTATAGACTTTGCTTTATTTTCTTCTCTTTACTTGTTGTGTATAAGCTATAACTTTTGTTAGTGAAACGATGTTGTTCTTCCCAATTGTTAGGGAGTAGTTTCATTTGTTAGGGATTGATGTACCCACTGTTGTGCATATGAGTACTTTTGTTTAGACATTATTCAATCTTTTTAAGATTCATGAAATGTTGGTTTTAATACTTTCTTTTATGTGATTTGTGAATGTCGCGCACTTATATTCTGTAAAGAAGATTTACACTTTGTGAATTGAGTCATATATTCGAATTGAATCTTGTTAATAAGTCATACCATGATTTGGTTAGAGTGTTCTTGAAACAAGGGATTCTAATTTGGCTTATGTGGCCCATTTAGTGATCCCATAAGAATAGTAACTATCCGGGGCTCTATTGATCGAGATAATTATTGCATTATTTACCTAAATAATTTTGTTAATGATTTAATTAAAGGTACATAAAAACTATAATTGTGCTAGCTAACGATAAGTTTAGTGTTCATAAGGTAACCCTGCCATATTAAATGCCACTTTTGGTTGAATTCTTGTCCAACAGTCTCATGGGTGCATAGTGGTTGGTGAACTCAATTCCCTAGTAGTTTCTTTCGTTGAATCTTTTATCAATTATTTGTATTGTCTTCTTTAGTGGTAATTAGTTTCAGTTTAGAGTAATTATACATTGATACAAACTCTTTAGATAACTGTTAGTAAAATTTGGATATCATTAAATCTATTATACTTTTCGTGGGAACAGCAATCCTTCATTCTTATCCTTTATTAGTGTGTCTAGCACGGATTACTCAATACTTTGTGCATCGTCGTTTGGTTTTCTTGATTCTTTAGCATCACAAGCAGTGGCATCTTCAGAACTGGACTTGATTTCATTATAATCATGTCCCTTGGATGAGTTAAGATTTGCTCACCCCTTGTTAGGGGTTGCTGAAGTGCTCTGAATCGAAGTGTCAAGTCCATTTTCCAAATAATCTCCATGAATTCATGACTATCACTCTTTTTAAGTAATAGTGTTAAGGGCTTTGAGCTCAATACGAAGGAAAGCATTAGAATTTGGACTTTTCAAGAGATATATGTGCCAAAGTTGCAAAGCCTTATGAGTAGGAACTGAATAAATAATCTTTTCAAGGTCTTTAGGTATATACTGGCAATATAATTGCCTGCTAAATTAGAATGGGCCAAGGCTCAATACAATATGAGTCATAGGAAACATGAGCAAGTATATAAAAATTAATGCTGACGAAATGTTTAAGTGGCTCAATCTCCAAAGTCCCATTATCCACAACTTGTAGAGAGCGAGCTTTAAAATATATAATTAATTGCCACTTTGCTTTCTAATTGATAACTAATTCGTGAGTAGTATGATCTGAAGGATGTTTGGCTCCACCTATACCTTGAAAGATAGTTATCATGGGTCTCGGCATTTCAATTACATAAAAATGAGTATCGAAATGTGCTGCTCTTCATACCACCACATAATGGATTGGAAAGTATGCATATTTAGCTAATCTGGCTTTGGGATGCCAGAGACCGAGCGATTCTCGCTAAACCACAATAAATATACTAGTTAACACAAGTACTATAAGGCTATATCAAGTACCTTGTGCCACCAAGAAGCAGCTTAAAAGTTGTCAGAGGAATCAAGTTAGCTTTATTGTTTAGTAAAACAAAGGTGCAAAGACAAAAAGAAAGAAAGAACACAAAATAAGTTTACTCCAACAAAGATATGTCAAGACCAAGGATAATAAATGCTTCGTCTTCTTGCGCTTGGTACTTTATAATGACCACTAGGATTATGTGTAGAACGGTGACGTCTAAAAGACTTGCGCAATGATGGTTTTTCTAAACTCATAGTTGGTTTCGTCAGTAGAAGAACTCAACCTATAATGCAATGAAAACTTTCCTTGATCCCATATTTTATCTATATGATTTAGAAAGCTCTAAATGAATACTCACAACAGGGAAAAATAAATCTTTTGTTCTTCTTGTTCATGCCAAGCAAATAAGAATATGAGGGAATTATTTCTTCAGCCATATAAGACCCTTGTCACAAGAAGGCCACTAAGTGTACGTAAATCCCACAAGGAAATAGAAATTTCTCCATTAAAAATGTGGAATGTATTGGTAGAATAAAATCAAGTTTCACAAAAGGCTCGCAACCCTAGTTGATCATATTCGTATGTATACAATGATGCATAAACTGCGTTAAAGATACTAGCCTTAATTAAGGTATCTTCATTATGACTAAGAATTTCCATAGTCTAGTCTCAATATCCAAGGATTGGTGAAAACTCTCCTCCAAATCTTAGTTTAGAGCCCTAACCTGCTACACTAGATAAGTTCTTATGGGCTGAGGTGGTAAATAAATTTATTGATGTGGAGTTTGAATGAAGCGGCGAAAATAGACGATATGGACTAAGTTTATCTTTGTTTTAAACTATGCCACATAGTCCAATCCTGTCTCTTATACATAACCGTTTGTGTAACACACCCATGAATCAGAAAAGGCCCTATATAAGGGGGTATGGAAAGAGTGGCCCCTTCCAATAAAGGCTCGTTCTCATCATTCAACATCACCAAGTACATCTTGCCCCCCTAATCGTATGTTCTCTGAAAGTTACTATCCTCAAAAAAAAAAAAAGAAGAAAGGAAAAAATTATGAACATTAAAAAAAAGGATAATTTGACCTTTTACTTCAGAGATTAATTGAAAATATTCTTCACCCACCATTTAAGGTCGATTATACAATTAAAAAAAAATCTTCCTTTCACATGTTGATTGGATAAAAAGAAAATTTAATTAACCTTTTAAGGTCAATTAGGTGAAAGAGAAATTCTTTTTAAGGTTGATAAAAAAATTCGTCATTATCTTTTTAATCGAAATTAGGAGGATAAAAAATCTTCCTTGTTAAGGTTAATTAAAAAAAAACTCCTGATTAAATTTTTAGGATCGATTAGGTGAAAAAGGATCTTTATTTTTTATGTTGATAGAAAAATATTCCTAATTAATCTTTTAAGGTGATTAGGAGAAAAAAAAATCTTCTTTTTAAGGTTAATAAATTCTGAAAAATACTGATTAATCTTTTAAGGTCGATTAGGTGAAAGAAAAATTTAGGTAAATTATAAGGGACCCCTTGTGTTTTGATTAATATTGAAATTACCCTCTGTTGTTTTATAAATCTACAATTCATCCTTTTGTGATTTTGGTTAAAATGAAACCGTTAAATATTCCGCTAAGTGACCGATGAGAGGCTAATTTTTTATTTAAATGTTATTTTAATAATTTTAAGGTTCTAATCAAGGTCAATTATATATTTTAACATAAAATATAATCCCTCCTTTCTAGTGGAAGGTGTTTCGGAGTAGTTGAGAGGTACTAGGTTTAGGAGTATTTTTTACTTTTTATACAAATCCATTAAGTTTTTAACATTTCTTCCACTTTACAAAAAACTCTAAACTAAAAAAGAGAGGAGGAGGGAGGAAATGTATTGTAAGTTTACAAATTATTAAAATAAAATCTGAAAATGGGTCAAACTACCAAAAGATTCCTTGTAATAACCCTTCTTTTTACAAGGAAGGCTGATGAAGAAATGAAAGATCTTCATTTTACTTCGAAGGTTGATCAAAATCCAACCTTTTCTAATTGACATCTTAAATTATTAAAAAGAAAAAAAAAAAATTAGTGGCTTAGCAGCCCTTTTGTTGTTGTGGCTTCTACCAACCAAAAAACCAAAAAGAAAAAAAAAAAAAAAAAAAAAACATACGCTGTTAATGGCCTGGGGGACAACTACCGAAGTTAAATGTGCATAGAAACAAATTTGCCACCAGAGTTTAAAGAACCGGGGTAACGCAAGGTGTCACCACTTTTGTTAATCAGAAAGGGGGCCCGCTCCTATAAATTTGTGGAACAAGACATGCAAACCTGTCTCTTACAAACGGATAGTGTTGATGATGAAATATTCAAGATCGAGGTCAACAAGTAATCTTAGATTGTCCAAGCAGGAGTATATTTTCAATGCAGAAGTAACAATGTGTGAGCTGAACTCACAATACAAATATTTGAGATAAGAAAGACGAAGGTGGGTAAGTTTATATTTTTGGAGAAGTTTCTATGCCCAAATCAACTATTTTGACAAGAAAAATGAAAGGTAAGAATACATAAATGAGATGTATTATATATTACCAACATTTTGGATTGTGCTATTTATATATTTTTTGATGGAGTTGTATAATTAATGGGTCTAAGAATAATTATCTGGCCATGTAAGTTTTAATTGACTTAGGTTAAACATTAACTTGAACTTAGATCAAATTAGTCAAAATGTTCTTGTGATTAGTTGAATATTTTGTCACGTGTCTCGGATTACAAGTGATAATAACCAATGTTGTTTATATCACTTGTCTCTCTCTTTCAAGTCATATTATCCACTATATATGATTTCATCACGTGCTCGCAAACTATTAGATAACCAGGTGGTCTTGGACTTGTGCTTCGCATGGAGTCGTATCCTTGTCTTGGTAAAAGAAACTGGAGTGCTAAAATTTTGATAGCAGCTAAATTTCGAATTTTAAATTTTGTATTCAATCGCAGTTTAGATTGCTTTCAAGCCTATCCCCGCTCGACTAATCTCAGTTGAGGTTGATGATGATTTCGATGTTTCTGCAGCTGATCAAATGTGTTAGTTTCATCTTGTAATACTCTAGTGTTAGATTGAGATAAACAATTGGTCCATGTGTTTGACTTGTGATCCTTCTTCTGCAAATAGAGCTACTCCAAGTAAAATTGATCACGGTCAATTGCATTTCCAACCGCAGATGATATCTCTCGTCATGCAAATGCATGGCTAATTGATGATGTGGCTTGCCACCAATAAGTAGGTGTGGCAATGGGTAGTGTTAATGTCATTATATAACCGTGTTAGATGTGACATATTTATTATCATATCGTATTCGAATCGTGTTATCATGTTCAGATTAATTTTTACTGTATCGTGTTCGTATATGACCTATTTACTTTCTAGAGATTTACCAATCTATTAGATAAGTTAAAGAACTTGCGGCCCATTTGAATTAAAATCTCAAATTTTAATTATTTAACAATTAAAACAATTATTAGTTGTAACCTTGTCCATATAACAACATAGAACATATAATTAAAACTAGTGAATTTTTCTATAGTATTTAAAATGATTATTATACTTGAGTTAATAATTTTATATTAAAACTATTACTCACGATCTTAAAATATCTTATATTCAATTATAATTGAGTTAACACTTCAACAAATCTGTTCATTCAGTAATTTAACAGAGTATCGTGTCAACTCATAAGTTGACCGAATCTAACCCGTTCACTTTTGTATCATAAATTGGTTGACTCAATAATGGCCCAATAAAATTCTGATAATGTTATAACTTGTTAATTTCATATTGTATTCGTGTCGTGCTATTCTGTTGGAATAGAAGGAAAATTGCCAGCTCTACCAATAAGAGCACTGACTTGGTATATGAGAGATAGGTGATCCTAGATGTGCAAGGCAAAACATAAGTCCATCCATGAGGTATGATTTGGGTATGTTCTAAGGGATATTCATTCGACTGGTATTCGACTTTTCGATTTGTTCAATTTGACTTGTTTGACTTTTAATTTAAAAATCTCAAAATCGAAATCCAATCATATAAATCCAAGTCGATTAAAGTCAAGTCGTTTAAATTCGACTTATTCAACCGGTAAGTCGAATAAGTCAAATAAATCAAATATTTAATCCTCTAAAATTTACATATTCTAAATGTTTAGTAAGAGATTTCACAAATTTAAATTTTAAAAAATTACTTTATCGAATAACAAATATAAACTTGTTAATGTACATACTATTTATATGGATGGTCTTATTTCTGTCTCTTATACACATCTAATGTGTGTAATTGAATTTTAAATTCATATATATTTTATACATATATATGTATATAAAGGATATATATATATAAATATATATATATATATATAAGTTTCAAAGATATTACATGTACAAATGTACACACACAGATATTAAAATTGATTTACAAAATCATAAATTCGGAATCACTTACCAAAATCAATTCATATAGAAAAATCATATTAAATCACTAATCGTTGTTAAGTAATATCCTATAAGTATATAGACATATCTATAATTCCCTAATTCTATCTAGATTAATAATAAGTTAGTAATGCATTTAATAGATTTGTTGATAGTAAAAATATTATACTAATAAGTTATGTAGTATAACTGTATAAACATGACATTATGTAAAATATATTTTTATTACAATTATAAGTTATACAAATTTTAGTATATGAACATAAGAACATGTATGTATAGATATATCATAGATAGATATTTCAATAAATACTTAAGTATATATAGTTACTTAACTCTATTATCTATGTGTATTGAAAGGAAATTAGTAATTCATTTAATTAGTTATTGAAACAAGATAAGTATTACATTAATAAGTTGTACACTTATATTAACTAGCGAAAATACTCTAACCTTGAGAAGATTGGGAGTTGGTTTGATATTCTCTATCTCTATCTTTATATTTGTTCTTTGAGTAAATATTTATTATATTCATTTGTGCTTAAGTGTTTATTTGTTACATTTCCCTTAAGCACAATTAAAAAGATTTGTTTTTGCACAACAACCTAATTCACCCCCCTCTTAGGTTGCTTTTTGGGCCAACAATTTTATATTCATATTTTATTTTTAAATATATCCAAAATTTTACCCTATGAGGAAATTTGCTTCAATTAATGTTAATATTGAATATAAATCTAAAAATTTAGTTTCTTATATTATAGTATATATTCAATTAATTTTTAATAACTTTATTTAATGTCACATTTTAAATCAACTATCTATCCCACATTGAATAATTTAGTCCTAAAATCCTCCACCCTCAACTATTCTAAATAGAAGTCTAAAAAATTAATTTTATTTCCTATTTAATATATAATACCTGTCTCTTATACACATCCGAAACTATAAATGAATATGTATATGTATTTTTCAAGTTCATTTATCTTTTTATTATTGCTTGATTTCTGAAATTCATCCCAATAATCCTACTATTCTATTGAATAAGAAAATTTTACTTTGATCAAATTTATTTCTTAATATGAAAATTAAAAGTGACAAAATGTCTAAGAATGTCATTTAATGGAATTTTGACTAATTTATTAAGGGTCAAATTGAGACCTAATGTCATTTAAAATGCCATATTAGATATTTTCTTAATTTGAATGGACAAAATCCTATTTAACTCTTTGAAATTAAAATAAAATTATTTTCCTTCTTTAACTTTATTTGTCAAACACATTTTTCAGATGTGTATAAGAGTTGTTAATAAAATATTAGTTTTTTTAATTACATATAAATGTTGTCTAGTCCATTAATGTGTCCACAACTTATACATGTTCATTCTATTTAATGAGAATTTGGAATTTTATTTCATTAAGCCATTTTTTTTTAACTTTATTTATTATTTATCTTCAATTTCTAAATCTGTCCCCGAATTCTACTATGTGAGAAAATTTACTTCAATCAAATTTAATTCAAAATGAAGTCTTTGAAAGTTAGATTTTATTTCATGTGTACCTTTTTAGGATTTTTTTTTTCTCTCTTTATGGGTTCAATAGTATAGTGAAATACACAAATTTATTTTCCAATTGAATTTTATATTTTACTCATGTGAGGGACTAAATAAATACAATTAAAGTATATATTCAATTAATTTTTAAATAATTTTATCCAATACTCATGAAATAATTAATTTAATTATAAATCTTTTATTAATTATTGTATATATTCTTTTTTTAATAACTTTATTTAACATTCATTTTTATTTCTAAATCTATCCCAAAATTCTACCTATGAGAAAATTTACTTTAATTAAATTTAATTCTATGTAGTCTAAAAATTTAATTTTACCTTTTAAGGGGTTCAAAAGTCAAATTTATTTTCAAGTGATTTCTAAAACCTATCCCAAAAAAATATTTCCAACTCTTCTTTAATTTCTAAAACTCATTCCTAATATTATAATAAATAAGGAAATTTTACTTTAATCAAATTTATTTCTTAACATGAAGGCTTAAAAGTAGGTTTTATTTCCTATTTTACTTTTGAAGACTATTTACATAAATAGCCTAAATAATTAGAAAAAGGCATTCCATTAGGGACACAACAAAGTAATTAAATTTTATGGTTAACTTTGAAAAGAAAATATAAATCACTAAATCGTATATATAAACATCAATTGTACATAACACCAACTTATACACATCTAGATGTGTATAAGAGACAGACAGTATGTTATGTTTTATAATGCGCATTTGTGACTTATTAAAAACTATGACTAAAATTTATGTATACAAATACATTAATATATTATTATAATTGTAGAATATATATATATATATATATTTGTTCGAATTTGGTCGATATTTGACCGATTCTTGTTTGTCCATAAAATGTTAACTTCATAATTTTACATTTTAACTATGATTATAAACATTCTTGAGAAAAGACCTAAAAAGATGTTAAATATTCCTCATAACCAACATCAAAAGGTCTTTACAGCATTTTTTACTTCTTTATAAATGAATAAGGAATTTAGCATTTGCAATAAGGGGCGACAGGTAAAGTTTAACTTCGTAGATCATGAGATATGCCAAGAGTACAATGGAATCACATCTTAATATGTTCTAACAAAACCACCCAATCACATTGCTTCTAAAATATATATATATATATATATATATCTGTATATATATATATATATATATATATGTTTTTTTTTTTTTTTGGCATTGCTTCTGAAACATATAATAAAGGTTACAAGTTATGAAGTTACAATTTATATTACATCCATAACAGAATTAAAACTTTCTAAATGCATTTCCATATGAATTCTATAGATAGTTCTTACGTAATGCACAAGGTTTTTGAGACTCCAATAACGGAATTTTATAAAGTAAAGCAAAAGAAAGAATATGTAAGCTTTAAACAAGAGCATATCTCATCACCACCAAAAAAAAAAAAAAAAAAAAAAAGCATTTAACATAGAAATGTGTCCAATAAAATGTTCAAGGGCATCTCTTCCATGTGAGGCAAAGAGGGGAAATGAAACGGATTACATATTGTCAAAATTGACATTTAAAGTAGAAAAGTAGTTGAATCCATCTATCCAGGTGCAATAACAGTACGACCAACGCCTTACTTGGTTAAGATCTATTTGTGCATTGAATGTCATTCTTCTGCCACTGAAATACAAAATTTATGGTACAATTAGCCAACATACTTCAAGACACATAGACACAACATACAAAAAATGTCTGATACTAAGTACAACTGAATTGAAACAACATACAACACAAAAGGACGTTTTTATAGATTTTAGAATTCTTCACTAGAGATCAAACACACAATCACTCATGTTACAATTCTTCACCAGAGATTAAATACACAATCACTCATGTCACTCTATATTAAATCATAATCTTAAGCTTTAACAGGTGAAATGAGTAATATATATAATATAAACTATCGAATCAGTGGGAGGGTGAAATGAATATTAAAATAATTTTTACCCAAACATTTGCAAAAGAGAAACATGTAAAATATACTACCACCTATTTGTTTATTCCATAACCGTGCAAAATAACCTTCCAAAAAATACCTTAGCCAATTATACCATTATTGATAGCATCCACAAAAAGAAAAACCTCTTTCCAATCTAGATGACCAATGCAAACAGTAATTTTTTTAATATAGTCTTATAACACAAATTCGACAATTTTTTCACCTAAAAGATCATGGTATTCAAAGTCAATAGACCAAAATGGTTTAGAATTCTCAAGAAAGCAGGCTATGTTTATACTTTACCACTGGTAATTAACCATCTGTATGCATTTAATAACCGGTTTTCTTGTGCTCATATATATGATTTCAGTAAAATAATGTATAATGCTGTTTAGACATGTTAATCAGTAAATACTAATCACACGAATAGTCCTTGATCCAGGCAATCTGCATTAACAAGGCAATCTTTTAACTATGATATCCAAAGCCTCGGAAAATTTATAACCTGTAATCTTGATAGATTCCTATGACAAGACAAAGATCTAAAATGTATCTAAATCTTATTGCATTCAAATCACCCTCTAGCTAAGTGGGATAGATAGTTGAATTGGATCTTCTCTAAGAAATACATGTAATTACGTCTTGAATTAAACACACTGGTTAGACTAACAACTGAGAAATATGAGCCTAGGCTTGATGCATTTAAGAACCACTGTTTCAACAAGCCCAATCCAATCTCGTATAAACTAAGTGCAAAAAGAAAAAGATGTACAACATGTTAATCAGAATACTAATCAACAATAGTCTTTCCAGAATTGCAAACTTTTACTAATAGAAATTTATACCTGTAAATTCATGCCAAAATATGTTCTATTTACATAATCACAGCAAGAACTTCTCTAAGAGTAGATCTAGATGTGTATTAGAGACATCATATAAATATAAGCCTATTGATGCATTTAACCACAGTTTAACAGAAAAAGAACAAAACATAAATAGAATGAACATGTATAAGTCTGTCTATTACCCTTTGAAATGAAAGTTTTGAAATGAGGTTTTCCCACTTATAATCTAATTGAAAAAATGCTATTTCTACATTTCAGGTAAGCTACCTAACACTGGAAATAGGTACTTGCAATGACCAATAGTGTCATTACAGTACAAACCCATAAAATTTTCATGTAGAAAGAGTAGTTTATATCATAATGTCAATGCATCCTAAATCCATGTTGATGCATGGTGAAAAAGTTAAATTATCCTACTCACAATTCCCACTAATTCCGCAAGTACATGGTATCAATGAAGTAAAGTGAATAGGGATTGTTTTCACGAGAAAAATACTCAGGAAAGTACCAAAAAGATTGACAATTTCTATCTAGACTACCGTTTAAGATTGGAATTGGTTTAATAAAAAATACTAGAATGTGTAAAAAATTAAATTTAATGTAACTAAAATTAAATAGAGTAAATGATCAAATATTAAGAAAATGAGTTAGGTATTAAACTAGCAATTTTCCTGAATAGACTTAATGCACCAATCAGTTAACTCAATTGTATATTTAAAGTGATTTAATTCCCGATTATCAACTCAACCCCGATCCTTCGTGATGAAGAGTCTTATCAACCTAATTGATCTTTAGGGGGAGATTACACTCGGTCTAGTCCTAATTAAATCGAATAATATGTATATGAAATTATCATGAATCAACCAGAAGCTCATATTATACGTGAACATGAATTATCTACTTTAATAACTATCCCTGATATATGGTGGAGGGTCGACTCCTATGTTACCTCGGCCATTGATCTACCCAAAACTCTCTAGAATTGTCTCATTTGTGATAATTAATATCCATAAGTGTAATTGATTCACTTCGATGGTTAATTATGTCAATTCATTGGAAAATCACATCGTCTGCATCCAACGCTAACGAAATTAGTTTATGCTTGAAGGAATGAATACGCAGGTAATAATACAAGAAAACAAAATAGCTATAAACTTGAATTTAATAATATGGATTGTAGAAACTAATAACAACAAAGAAATAATGAAATTTACTATGTGATGAAAAAATACCAGAAATTATTCTGAACCAGAAATATGGAATTACTTGAATTTATCTTCAACAAAAATAAAAATTAGAACTAAAAAGAATTGAATAGTGTCGTTTATTACTCCTAAAACTAACTATTGCTAAAGAACAACTGTATCTCTTCACAAGACAAGGAGATCTTTTTTTATTTCCTACTAAACTCCTCCTAATCAAATAAAACTATCGAAATTAAGGCATATTACAAGTGAAAGACTAAAATCTTGTCATAACAAAAGTTTCCAAAATTAGCCTTCTCGGCTTGGTTTACCGTGGTAAATGATTTACTACTGGAGAGTCCACTGTGACAAACTTTACTTTTGCCTTCAGTTCTAGGTGGTTTGCTGCGGCGAACAAGATTGCTTAGTAAGCTTTGCTGTGGTGAACTAGGGTTCTGCCTAGCTCACGAAAATCAACTTCTCTATTTGAAATTTGGCTCCCAACTTAACCATTCTACCCTTCTACCTGCATGGAAACAAAAATAAATGTAAAGGACTAATTAAGACTCAATTTACTTCTAAAAACATATAAAAACGCATAAATTAACCAAATTAGACTTTTGACACAAAACTAATCACGAAAACAGAATAACAACGACTCAAAACTACAAAAACTATGTCTAAAAGAATATAATAATAACATTAATTTTAGGGTTATGACATGTTCAAATATTTAACTCATACGTTGCAACTTTAGATTTAGAATTCAACTTTTTTGCTGGATAATGCACATGAACACAATCGAACAAATCGTCAAGACATTCGTATTACAATCAAATAGCTCCAAAAGGTGTACAATATTTTGTTTTGTTTCATATGCATCATAAATTCCATATTATCTAATTACAAAATAAAAGTAGGTGAGAAACAAAATGTATATAAAATTTACACTAATAAAGCCTTCAAATCAATTTCACTAATCATAACGAGATTTGATTCAGTCAATACCTTCAAAATATCTTCCTTATTATGTATTTCACTATAGGCCTTAAATTTGGCCATTAAAGTTGGTAAATCCACCACAACTTTATGATCTAATTCTTTATCAAAGCAAAAGATAATGTAAATAAGGCAGATGACACCCACTTGAAGTTTTCTACATTTTTATTACCTCTTACTCATCAACTCACTAACTAAATATATGATAGTGTAAAAGAACTCAAGGAATGCAGACATAAAAAGATAGCAGAGTATGCAGTATTTACTTTCGATCTGAGACTACGAAGGTTGTTTAAGATAATTGATCTACTATTGGCTCTCTATTCTACCAAAACATACTAATAATCAAATAAAAAACCATTTTCTATTCATAGTTTTCCAAAAAAATATGCTAAAAAGTAAAATTTCTTCTAAAGATTAAAGCTTATTAACTTAAAGAACAGGCTCAAGCAATAGAGTCAAGTATCTATTTTTCCCAGGATATTCAACCACAAATGATTGGCTTTTCAACTTCTAAACCTTGTAATTACCAATGTTTTGAAATCCGAACTTCACATTCCACAAGGTCCAATTACGAGATCAAGTCGCTCTTATACACATCAAGAAAGTTGAACGACCGGTTCACTAATTTAGTTTTTTTTTTTTTTCACCAAAAAAGTGTGATATAATTTAAAATGACCTAAAATATATTTATATAAAATCTAAAATAGAAGTCCAACACTATTTTTGGAGAATTATAGTCCTAATACCCAAAAATACTAATCAAATTTCTCAAGTAAAGTGAAATTTATACTCCTAATTGTATAAAAAAGATATTTTCTGTCTCTTTAATAGTTTAGGCTTTGGTGTGTTCAATGTTTTGACACTTTGGAGTTTATTTCACGATTTTTATAAGATTTTCTCTTTATTTAAATCATTTTTTATTCTAAAACTTTTAAAAAAATATTTTTTTACCGGTTCTGTCCGATTTTTTGGACAGACTGGATATATAGTTGGACCGGACCGGTGGTTCTTCCGATTCGTGGTCCGACCGGTCGAACCGGCCTATCCGGTCCGGTTTTCAAAACATTGGTAATTACATCACTATATTGTCTCATAGAACAAAATATTTCTTAACACTTTTTTTAAAAAAAAAATTATAATTTAAAAGTTCAAGATAAATAAATAAAGAAATTAAAAAAAAGAATGTAAAAATGAAATATTTGCCAACTTTTAAGTCACAGGAATTGGCTAACAGAACATTCTTTGTCACTTCTCCTTCACCTTTCAATAACTAACCTATACAATTCAGCACTTGTAGTATATGTAAAAAATAGCAAATTAAAATTTAGAAATAATCATATGTGCACCTCAAAAAATGCAAAAATGAACCCATAATATTTAACAATAACCACAACATACCTTGATACTAATTACCCAATTATCCATCAAAAGAATCATAAAACTGCAAAAATAGAGCAAAAGAATTATGTAAAAATTAACTAAAAATTAAATCAATAACTCTAACTTGTCATTGTACCGAAATACTAAGAAAGAAGATTTATCTATTGAAAAGAAACAAGTAAAGCATAAGAGAAAATAAGGCTAATCTAGATTAGGTTTAAACCAAATAGAAAAGAGGACAAAAAGAATAATATAATGACCGCGAATTTGGCTGAAGAAAAATCCTAATCATAAGTAAAAAAAAAAAATTGGTTTCTTTAACTTGCAGTTCTTAAGATTATTTTCATGGATGATGGGAAAATGTGTATCTTTTATCTTGCAAAAGAAGTAAAGAAGTGGACTTACTGATGTATTTAAAAATGATAAGAAAATGTAGAAGAAAAAACTAAGGAAACTAAGTGATAGATTTGGAGTGAAAAAAAACTTTATCTTTTATCTAGCAATAAAAATGAGGGTCTCTAGGAGAACTATGGATGAAAGAAAAAGAAAGGAGGTAAAAAAAAACTTTCTTAAAAGTGGAGGAGGAGGGCTAGAATAGAAAAGGGAGAGAAGAAGAAATTTACATAGAAAGGAAGGATCCCTGAGAAATTAACACATAAATGCCTAAAACATCCCTAAAAATTCAGGATGGGAAAAGAAATAGGGATTTAAAAAAATCCTGGAAGAAGAGAAGTGAAGATTTTGATAGTTGTCCATATTAGATTTTCAAATTCTATCCTCTCAATCAAATTTAATACCCCAACAGTGCTTAGATGGCAAACCACCTGTTGTTAAGGCAAAAGTAACAAATTCTAAGGGTAGTTTGTTTTTTAAATATAGACCCAAATCATTTACAACTTGTATGTTTAGTTTTATTTCCAGCTGATTGATTGGGGTCCAAACCATATACATTCCATTTTATAATTGTTCTTTTTGAAAATAATAGGTTTTATTTACAAAGTAACCCATAATAGTTTGTAACTATTTGAACCATCAGTTTTATTTTCAAGGGTAATGGTGTAATTTTTTTCTAAATATATAAAGTACTAAATAGTTTTGAAAAAAGATGTTTACAACAAAACACGTAAATAATCTCTATCTACTTTCAACCATTGGTTCAAACTTAAGGACCCAAAAATAATTTTAGCACTTAAATTATTATTAGAAAATAAAATGTCAAAACTAGTCCACATAGCAAGAGAATGGAGGATACTATAGTAGATGTAGTCATTCTTTTATCTTATTGGTAAATAATAAATGCTTGCACCATTTTTATAAATGAAATTATGTAATATCTTGAAGTGCTAGAATATTATAAGCGTACTCTCATCCTCGAAATTCTCTACTGCAAGTGTACTAGTTTCTACATCTAGACTTGGATATTACCATTACATAGCACTCAATCATCTAATATACATAAAAAGAAGTTCCACACAAAAAGAAAGTTTATGGGCCTTATACTCTCTTAGAAAAATAGAAAGGCAGATAGTGTCACTTTTGTGAGTGAGTGAAGATGAGGTCACGGTGGGCGGTAACACATTAGAGCTGTCAATGAAAGTGCACCATTTGGTGGGATAATTTAACCAAGAGGTAATCATTGGAAGGGGTTTTTTTTTGCTCGGGACCGTAACTAAGAGAGGTACCCTCCTAGTGAGGACTTAGTCAAAGAATTGATGGCACTAGTCATGACATGGTTCGAGAGGGCCAAGTGGGACGAGGCTCTCTTGATCGCCCTTAGAAAGTTGATTCCTATAAACAATTCGGAGGAGCCCAATTCAATTGGCATGAGATGTGATGCCCTTGGTGGGGATTCAACCTTAGTCGAGGATTGTATATTTTCCTTTGTATTATTCATGTATGTTTGTTAGGATTTGAGTTGGAGTTTTTCCTTGTACCAAATCCACCTATGTAATAATTTTCATAACTATGATATTATATGTTCTTTTCTCGACTACTTTAAACATCTAGAACTTATAAGTTCTTTAATCTTGCCTCCCTTAAGAATCTTGATAGAACACTCAAAAGACAAATAAAAGTTTACACGTTTCTTTTGTAGTATTCTATACTTTTAGCATGCCTCGAACATAGCTCAGATTAGGTACTTGGCTTAATTTTTGAGTTTTGATGTTGTTATAAATCACTTTGGTGTTGTATAAGTTTTCACCCTCAAAAGGGTAAATCCTTCTCATGAATGCATGCTTAGTTTCCGTAGGCTTCTCTTGGAAGACTTGATTTTCTCCCCCAGAGGAGTAAGTCTTGGCTTAGCCTAAACACTTGTCTCCTACATTAATCTTAATTTTTTATGCCCCCGGAGCAGTATGTCTTAGCTTAGTCTAGACACTTGTTGAATCCTAGGATAACCTTATATTTTGTCCCCAAAGTGGTAAGATTAGGCTTAGCCTAGGCGCTTGTCACCTAATATAAGCTTAAATTAATTTATTTTGCCCTTGGAAAGGTAAGCGTATGCTTTCCTCCTGGGATAAGCTTAGTTTTTTTTTTGTCCCCAAAGTGATAAGCCTTGCCTTAGCCTAGGCACTTGTCTCCTAGGATAGGCTTAATTTCTTTTGCCCCTAGCGGGGTAAGCCTTGGACTTGGGACCAAATTCAGCCTATGCACACCCTCCTAAGTAAGCTTATTTTTTCACCCGCAAAGGCGTAAACCTTGGGATCAAGATTAGCCTAGGCACACCTCACCTAGGTAAGCTTATTTTTTCACCCCGGATGGGTAACACTTGGTCTTGAGACCAAGCTTAGCATAATCACCCCTCCTAGGTTTTTTCTCGGAGGGGTAAACATTGGACTCTGGACCAAGTTTAGCCTTAGCCTGGGCACATCTCTCCTAAAAGAGATTTTTTTGGCCCCAGAGGGTTAAACATTGGTCTTGGGACCAATCATAGCCTGGGAAAATTTCTCCTAGATACACTCATTTTTTGCCCTTGATAACTCTAAGAAATTAGGGTTATTCCTACACTCTTTCGTACGACTTTTGCATTAGTTTCAGCATTTTTAGGTTTATGTGTTCATTGTCGTGCATTTCCTTTCTATGTATTAATACATATTTAATTCAGTGTTTTAGTATTTATTTAATATTATTTAACGTACTGATGTGTGTATGTGTATAGGTTGTTTACCTAATTTCTTCCCAAATTAGTGTTCTTCATACATTATTGTTCTGTCTTGTTTTAATAGTTTTAGTCAGTGTTTAAGTGTTATTTTTTAGTTAAATTATATATCTTAATGTATGTTTTTGTTCTATGATTGTGTAGGAACAAACAGTGCATCAATTGAACGTCGGATGATAACTTTCGAGACAAAACATAAATTTAATACCCACATTTTTTGGGTGATTCAAGGTAAATCAACTGTAAAACTCTGGTTGGGTCGGCTGGGGCTAGTTGTTACGCAATTTTGATGATTTTTAGAGTTACAGGTGTTCGTTTTAGGTCCATAAGAGTGCAATTCAAAACTTATTCTAGAGCCCTACACTTTGTAACACTTAGAAACTATAATTAAGGGAATTTAGAACCTCAAAATCACATTCTAATTCAGTCTCCCCCTTTGGAGGCTGCAAATTAGACTAGGGTTTTATTTGTTTTTCAAGAAGAGTTGAAGAAGAGGTTTAAGATTAAAAATCTTAGATCGAGAACTTGCGATTCTTTAATAGAGAAGCTTTAACCATTTTACGTCTTTATTGTATTATTTAAATCAATGTTTTATTTTGTGTTTATGCTTTCATTTATGTATCTAATTTGCTACAGGTTAAGGTTGGATGATGCTGATTTCATTAGTTAACAATAACTTGATCATCAATTAGAATAATCATAATGATTGGGTAATATTTGATGCAAATTAACAATTTTAGAGATTGATCAACTCTAGATTTGGTTAGATTGGCTGAGGTGATATGGTTATTGAAACTCTGTCATAGGCCCGTGTTAAATTAATCTGAGACCAAAGTGGCGGGATTGGTTAATTAGTTCACAATAATTCCATTTGGATAGAACTCAAATTCATTCCATTGGGTAAGAGAAGGTCTTGAATCCTAATTTGTTGAATCTGATAGGATCCAGTCACCAAAGATCGGGGTTAGATTGAATTTTGGGAATTGAACTTCCATGCGTTATAAGTGGACCAATTAATGGAATGAGTTAATCAAGACCAGGAATTGGCTAGTCTTAATCTTAATCCATTGTTTTCATTAGTTAATGGTCTTTAATTTTAGTATAATTAACTCTCTCTCCTGTTATTATCAATCGATTCTTCAAATAGCATTTGAACCAAATAACCGGTACTTGCTATACCAATTCTTGTGGTTTTGACACCTACTAGGGGTATATACTATTTTACCCTATAAAGTAGTGCATTATCTACTTAATTTTAGAGCTAGGTATTTATAATTTTATAACTAGATATCTGTCTCTTATCAACATTTTGATGCCATTATCCGAGATTGGGTCTTTGGCAATATTAGTATAATTCGGCAAGAATACTATTTTAAAGTGTAAATTGTGTTTTATTTGTGCTAGTGTCTTTGTGTGTTCCAATATTTCGAGAAAAAAAAAAAAACAAAAGGATTTTCCTTTTTTGTTTTTTATGTTTCTTTTACTAATAAAATCCAAAAAAAATATTTTCTCTTTTTAGTGGATTGTTTAGGCCAGCTACGAGTTTAAACTATCCCATTTTTCCTTTTTTCTGTGCTTTTGTGTTGAGTACTTGTTTCTATGTTTTTGTTTTGTTGAACTTATGATAATCATGTTTTGATAAGGTCCAACTGCTAGTTTTCCAGTAAACAGAAAATAGCCATTGGGAAGTTGGAAGCAGATATTTGGCAACTATAAATACCCCTAGGTCTGAATTAATTAGAAAGAGGACTTCTACATTGATTACAAATAACTCTTGAGCTATTTGGGAGAAATAGTGGGAACAAGTGTTGTAATAGTGTAGGTAGTTTTGTGAAAAGAGCTTAGAAGTGTAAGAGTTCTTCAAGTGTAAAAGTGGAGAGATAACGATTGTACCTAGATGTGTAACAAAGGGAGGTTGTGAGTGTAAAACTCTTGGCTCAACTAAAGGTAATTAGTGTGAGCAAGAGTGATACTCATTTGTGTACAAGAGGTTATTGTCTCACCTACTTTGAAGAGACTTTTAGTGGCTAAACTTCAAGTTGTAAACTTGGTAGTTGCCTTGTAAGAAGCTCTTTGTAGTTGAAAGCTCCAAGCTTGAGAAGCTTGGGAGTTTGGTTTGATTCTCTTAATCTCAATATTCTTATTTGTTCTTTAAGAATAAATTGTTGAATATCTATTGTATTCATTTGTGCTTAAGTTTTCATTTGGTGCATAAAGTTTGTATTTTCATTAAGCACTTAAAAAGGTTTGTTTTTAGATACAACCTAATTCTCTTAGGTTGCTTTTGGGGTCAACAATGGTTTTGCCTGTCTCTTATAACACATCTAGATCTGTATAAGAGACTAATCATGTCAAGAAAGTCATTCATTCTTGTAAGCACAGGCATGACCAATGAGCATGATTTTTGGAAGACCTGTCTCTTATGATAAGTTGGATGCAATCAGGATTAACATAATAAGATGTCAATCCAATTAGCAGCTTTAGAAGAAAAAATACGTTATCTTAATGCTAACTTGAGTCCAAATGACTAAAATTCTTGGTGATTAGTTGAATACCTTGCAACATGTCCGCGAACTATAGTGGCACTATCTCTTCTTCTTTTTTTCTTCCTTCTCCTACTATCCTCATTCTTCTTCAAGTTATTCATTGAAACTACAACTTTACCAAACCAAGAAACTATAGTATTGCCACAAATCCTAAGATTTCAAACTCATGAAGAAGAGAATAAGGCTATCCTAAGTGGACAACATCTATTCAGTGAAAAGCCAAGGAGAAAAAAATAAGTGGAGTGAGGAGTAAGAAATAATTACTTAGAGCTAGTAAGTATGGAGAAACTATGAAGGCAAGACTTCTTAGGTAGGAAGAGGTGTAAATTGAAGTCCTTTGGAATAGTCTTCAAAATAACTAAGGTTGGGAAATTTTGTATATCCTAGGTTGTGGAGGCTTGTGGCCTAGGTTAAAATTTTGGTATCCTAGGTTGTGAGAAGCTTGGTACTTTGTTTCACGTACTCCTGGTGCAAGTCCAAGACCCTTGGATTAGTATTCCGAGTAACCTAGGTTGGAGAAGTTGGTAATGTAGTAATAGAAATATTTTTCTCTTAATAGGCACCAATTTAAAAAATTTACCTTTCGGTACTCACTTAACTTCCTAATTTTGCAAATATATGGAGTATGGCAGTAGTTAGGGTAAGAGGATCATTACCTTGAGGATTTTCTAGGCAAGTATTACACTAAAGAATGTGCTACTATCTAGAATATAAAAAAAGTTAATGTGTGATTTTTCTAAAACAAAACAAGTAAACATGTCAATGAAAGCACAATTAAAAAGCACCAAAATAAGTACCACGAAAATAAGGTTTTTCAAATAGAGAAAAGAATTGAAGTCAGAAATGTTGTTCCCGCGATTAGGTTAATTTGCTTGGTTAATTGTTACACACAGTGGGATCAAATTAAGTGTTCGCTTCTAATTATACACCAAATCCTTGGCTGGACAATTGATTTTGACAAAGAATTCACCTCATGAAACTTGCAAACTAACTAGGAAGAAAGTATATTAGTCGGACTACTCTCTTATCTAATCTATCTGTTGAATGATCTAAATTTATGATTAAGTTCCAGATTTTTACCTTAGATTCACAAGTGGATTCAAAATGTGAGCCCCCTTCTCAAACCCTAGAAATTAACCTAAACAACTACTCAATTTTTCTCCACCTTACAAATTATCCAAACAATTTAGCCACAACTCATATGGAATTACATTCCTTTGCCAAATCTAAACTATTCTAGCTAGCCATAATCAAGAAATCAAACAAGGACAAAATGGTCCTGAAAATATAATTCTTATTAAAAACTATGAAATTGAAATTAAAAATCACAACTGTTATAATACATTAAAGTTAACAAAAGTCCTCTAATTTAACTAGGAAGGCACGTAAAGTTAGGATTGCAAAAATTATAGGCAAGAAATTAAATAAAGAAAGTACTTGAAATTAAAAAGAAAACTAAGAACAAAAGTGTTTCGCTCTCTAACTAAAACTAGAATTTCTGTATATAAAAACTTACTAACTAAGCTAACTAATTACTAACTAATTAAACTTAATAACTAAGTTAATTAATAACTAACTAATTGCTCTTGTATTCTATTCTTGGCTAAAAGTTATTTAACTTTCTGCACATGTTAGCCAAAAAAAAGTTTAATTAAAAAGCAAAGGTACACTTAGACCGTGTTCTTGTGTTATGCATGCAATTTTCTAGTCAAACTGTAGTTCGGCTTCTCGAACCAGTATCTTAATACATTTAATTGTGCACTATGGTCCCTTTACTTCTTAGTTTCTTTAGTTATGCAACCAAATTTGTCTACTTCTACCTACAAATAGTGCCAAGAAAAACATAAGTACTAGGGATCTCTTTGGTTGGGTGAACATATTTTTTTTTAAATTACTTTTTAAGGGAGAAAATTTCTTGGCGCCAAAAATCGATTCCAATTTTGCCCCATAGTTGAAAATAACTTATGAAATTTTTGAACGTAAGTTATTTTCTAGATAGTTTAAGAATCACATTAAATCTCAAATAGTTACTTTTATAACTTCATTTATTAAATTTATTTTTGTTTTCAATCATTGTCCAATCTTTTTTCTCATCATTTTGGGTCCCACAATAATACAACTATCATTATACTTGTTTTACCACTGCATTATATTATGATTTAATTTTGAAAAAAATTAATTTTTTATTGACCATAATCACTTGTAAAGTATTCATTACAGTTGTTATAAGTCTTTTTAATTCATATTCATAAAATTAAGGATGAAAAACTTTAAAATGTTATATTTCAAAATATTTTCATTTTTCAACCAAAAACTGAAAAATTATATAGAAAATGAACTTTTTCATGTAAAATGTTTACTAAGGAAAATCTTTTCCCGAGGAAAACATTTTACATTCAACCAAATGGAGACCCTAGATTATGGAAAAATTATCATAAAAATATTAATAAAACCTTACTTTTTACTTTAGCACATATAAAAACAGCAAATAACATTAAATTATAAAATAGCACTTGCAAAACAAGAAAAACCTAGCAAAATGTCATAAACTTTGTGGGTTTAATAACTCTATATAATAGAGTTATCACACACCCAAACCTAACATTTTGCTTGTCCCTAGAAAACAATATTGAAATGGAACTATAATTAAAATGACACACAAAAGACACCACCAATAATCATGAAACAAAAAATGACAATCAAATATACTTTATATCATTTGGAAACATCTTAAAAATCATAGATAGCATATGTATTCAAGGCATATAATATGGTCATTCCATTCATTTTCTTTCCTTTCTAAGACGAATTCCTATTGCCAATATAAAATATTTCAACTAACCAACCATTTTCCCAAATCAAGAAGGTTTTTCACAAAAGTAATTCAGTTTATTCAAAACATGTTTTCTTGGAAGGTCCACTCAAAAGGACCAACAGTCAGTTAAAAATCGTTCCTGATTAAACTATTTAGAAATGAAAGTGTTGGCTCCAAAGCAACCTAAGAGGGGGGTGAATTAGGTTTCTTAAAAATTAATTTGCAAATGATGCACAATTGATATCTTTTACACTAACAAGTAAGTTGATAGCAATATAATCAATTAAGCACAAAATGTATTATAATGAGTAAAGAGAGAGAGAGATATTAAACAAACGACACTCCCAATCTAGCTAGTTTGGAGTAGTAATCCACTAAGATGCTCCTTCAAATTTGGTGAGTCAATAATCCCAAATGTACACAAAGTAGGATCACCCTTGCTCACACTAACTCTCATTAGTTGAGCCAAGGAATTTACACTCAACCTCACTTTTGTACAAGATTACCACTCCACCCAATACTTTTGAATAGCACTCTTAAATACACACTAATACAATATCACTAAAGAGTTAATTTGCACTCAAATTGCCTTTTACTTGCTTGTTGTTCAATGTGTAAGATTATTCTTAAAAATACAGATGGGTTGGCATTTATAGATGCAATAAATTATTCCCAACCACTTCCTAATGGCTAAGTAATAAATGCTGAGAAACTAGCCGTTAGAGGTTTTGGACATCCGAGATCTTTATTAAGCGTCCGAACAAGCGTTCGATCAGCGATATATGGAGTTGAAATTTTCAATCGGACAGTCGAGGTTGCGTCTGTTCTTCGTCAAAAACAGGTAGATTGATGAGTCCGATCCTCAAATAGCGTAATGCGTCGAAAGGTTTAATGCTTGTCCAGGGTTGCTCTTCCTTCTTACAGTCCAGCGCATCCGATAAAATTTCCTTCGAATAGTCAGGCACGTCTGTTATAAGTACCTCAGAATCGTGCTTTCTGCCTGACCTTTTGGATGGTGTGTTGCGTCCGAGCAACTTTGTTCTGTTCGGACGATGTACATCATTTGAAAACACTGTTATGAGCGATGGTGTGCAAATAATGTGATGTCTTCTTCTAATGTCGTATCTACCCAAAATTAACAACTCTCAATATTCAGTAGTGGGGAGTACAAGTCATCCCACAGAGAACGGAGTTTATTCTTGTGCTAAATGGAAAAGAGGATTTTTGAATGCTTTTAAACTCAAACTAAAACAATAAAATACTAAAGAGAATTCAATTAAGAAAAGTCTTGGTTTTGGTCATATCCACCATGGCAATTTCACTAGTCGATCCTTGACACACAAGATAATTCAATTTATATCAAGCACTAATTGAAGAATTAACTCGAACGAATACCAATTCAAAGTTGATTCTTATTTCTTTCTAAAGTTGGTCAATTTTCAACACGCTATCCAATTAACCCTAACTATTAATTTAACCCAGACACCTACCAAAGATCAATTAATAGAAGCTTTAAGATCAACAAGAACCATTAGGCTAATTAAACATAAACACACGCGGTTATGCCAATTAGATGATTAAATTCCCTAAATTCAATAACACTAATCTAGTAATTAATTATCAAATTTAGTTGCTTTACAGATTGAATTAAGCACACACGTTTAAAACAATCTAGCTATAGATTAATTCCAATAACTTAGTATTCTGCAGCAATAATAAGCTAAAAAGAACAATTATAAAATTTAATTGCAGAAAAATAATCAATATTTGAGATAAAATTGAATAAATTCAAGCACAAGAAGTCTCACAACTTTGTAGAATTAACCATGGCTTCAAATCCCTCTACCAAGAAAAGGGTTTAGGCACAAAGTGCCATGAAAGAATAAAGAAGAATTTCTACTGCTAAAAACCCTAGCCAAAAGAAAATCAAAAGTGTCGATCCCCTTTTCTCACCCTACTTGGGGTATTTATAATGAGTATTTAGGGTTACAATTAATATGCCTACAGATAAGAACGTGAAATCGGGTGAAAAAGAGTTCAACGGGGAGAAGAATCATGCCAAGAATCAAACTTACACCACCCTGTTGCCTTCCACGCACATGCGCTGGGGTCTTTGCTCAAGCATGTGCGTAAGAGCCACTCTTGGGAATCTACTTCTGGATGCAGTGCACATGCACTGCACAACTCTAGCGCATGTGCCCTGGCTTCCTCAACTGTGCTCCATCTTCGACTTCAATGTTCACCTTGATGCTTGCGTAATTTGAAAAAGTGTAAAACACAAACGTTGTAGCTCTGTCCCTAAGCTTTCTAATTCATCTTAAATCACCTCATTTGGAGCTGGGGATCAAAATTTATGCTTGAAATACAAAACAGTGTCTACTGGATTCATACACGTGCCTGTCCCGTTCTAAGCATTTTCTTTCATCTTTTCCCATCTTTTTTAGCTCTTTTTCACTTTAACCCTACAAAAACTAAGAATAACCAAATTAAGCTCAATAATAACTCAAATATTGCTTACAATACATAAAAACGTGGTAAATGACACATAAAATAAGCCCAATTATGAACTTATCAGCTAATAAAACAAAATTCCTGCACAACTTAAGTTCAAATTGTTAGATTGCTTATTGTCTTATAATTTGTCATCATCAAAACCAATATTATAGGTAATAATCTCCCCCTTTTTGATGATGACAAATCATAGGGCAAAGCAAACTAATTATACCTAATCATAGCTCAAATAATTAATCTAGCAAGCATAATCCATCAACCATGATCAATCAATCATACAATCATAAGCTATCAACTATATTTCTCCCCCTTTTAGCATCATCAAAACAAAACACGCTCCCTCTGAGAGGATGCTCCCCCTTACACAAACCACAAGATGGGATAAAATAAAGGTAAAAAGACCACCATTAAATAGAAGAAATAGTCAAGAAGATACATCCAAGTTTAGCAAATGTAATTTAAGTTCAAATACATGAATCCAAAGATAAACAAAGCGAAGGATAAACACATTAATCCAAGGATAAACTAGAGGGTAGAATCTAAATCATTTTTCTTCTTGGAGTGCTCTTCACGTTTGCGCTTTCTAGCGGGCGAATCATCATCCATAGCCTCACTGTCATGTTCACTTAGGTGCTTAAGGATCGCGGCGTTTAATGATGTAATTGAATGTGTCATCAACATCTTCATTATCATCAGCATCAATACTAGGAACAATGGATTTTTCAGGATTGGTTGCACCAACTGGATCCTCACGGGCTTCGAGCTCAAAATTGGAATGGTCAACATCTTCAATGTCGTCGTCGTCGCTGTTGGAAGAGGACTCGAGAATGTACTGTGACTGAATGTTGGCAAATTGAACTTGAGCTGAGGCAAACATTCCGTGACTTGAGGCTTCTTGAAGAATGGTTTGTTTGGTCTCCAGCCTTTTAATTTTTGAAGTGTTCAACATTGAAACAAGCTCATTTGATTAATGAGCTTTGTGACAAATGTGCACAGTTAGGAAAGGGAGGGTTTCGAAGAGTAAATGTGTGAGGAATATGGCAGTGGAGGTTGTCAAAAACGAGGATTTATAAGGAGGAGAGTGGGGTAGTGCATGTCCTGAACTTGAAGCATGTTCTTTTGATTTCTCAATTTCATAATCGACAGCCTTATTGAACCCTTTTGTCATTGGAAAAATGCACTCATCAACATTCAATGTAAGCTTTATTAAACCTATACTGACATATTGCTGTCTCTTAAAGGGATATCAAAGTGATCGAAAACTTTAGTTAAGAATTTTCCAAAAAGGATGTTCCTTCGAGTGTCAGTCAGGAATAATTCTCATAAGAAACAAAATAAATATCCAAAATCAAGTTTGATTCCCTTAAAAATACGATGGAACAAATACAATTGCATTTTTCCCAACACAATATGATGTCAATCAGTTGGTAATAATAAATTTGTAACCAATAAGTACAAGATATTGAGCTCAAAACTAAGCAAAGTGGTTTTGGCTTGTGAAGCCTGTTTACAATTAACATGAAAAATTTGTTTTACTTTCTCGATGTCAAATTGAGTATCAACAGCAGGCCATTTATCCAATGAAAAGAAATATGAGATTTCATCGGAAGGAATAACTTCACACTCAAAAATCAAATTAATGACATTGGTAGTATTAAGAGACAGGTATATGTGGATGATGCGAAACTAAGGTTCGAACAGTTGAACCTTTGCGAAGATTAGCAGTGAATTGAAATACCATATCATGATATACAAACAAATCAAGATGAATTAAATTCCCCCCCCCTTCCTCCCCCTTTTTTTTTCAAAACAATCCTTGATAAAAAGGTAAGTTTAATTAATCAAACTAGCATTGAGAAACAAGACGTTGCACTATAATGCATTTGCTAAGCAAAGAAGTGTACCTATCTAATGCCTTGGCATCAATGAATTTAGGCAATGTGGGATTTGGACTGGGTTGAGGATATCTTAATGTTTGACCTTGTACTGGAGCCTTTTCCTTTGATTTCTTCCCTCTGGTGGCTGTTGAATATCCTCCACGTGAGCGAACCATCTTGAATCAAAGAAGAAGTTGGAGAGTGTAAAAATGAGAGTGAAGGGATTTTTAGGAAATTGAAGGAAGGAAGATGTTAATAAGGTGAAAAAGAGTTCAAATGGGGTAGCTGAAGAGTTAGAAGAAGAAGAATTTCTTGATGAATTTCAGAGAAGAAAGGACAAATTAAAGGAATTTGGTGGTTTTCTCCTATTTTGCCAGAGTTAGGGTTCAGTGGGGATAGAATGTCCAAAAAGGGGAAAATGAAAGGTTTTAAATGAATAGAAAAGTCGTTCGGATGTCTGAACGATTGATATACGTCCGATCGTGCGTCCGATCACATATGAACGAACGGCTGAAATGCAAAACTATGCATCCGAAGTGATGTCGTACAATTGTGATCGTCCGTTTGATTTTCCAGAGAGTTTGGTGAATAAGGGGAACAGTTCAGACGGAGGAAAACATCGAAGATGAAGAGTAAGAGAAATAGGGAGTTCGGATGGATATTTTCGTCCGAGAAAACAGAGGACTTAGGATGCACATTCGCGTCCGAAAACATAACTCATACATTTTTTATATCAATAATGCCCAAGCAAGTTCTGAGAAATTCAAAACGATCCAACGGTAAAGGTTTAGTAAAAATATAATCCATATTAATCATTTGTGCACACAAATTTCCTTTCTGCACACAAGATCTTTTATAAAGTGATGCTTGACATCAATCTATTTGGTTCTAGAATGCAAGACAGGATTTTTAGTCTAGATTGATTGCACTAGTATTATTGCATCTTATAGGCACACAATAAAAAATAATACCAAAATCTTTTAAGGTATGTTTCATCCAAAGAAGTTGAGCACAACAATTTCTAGCAGCAATATATTCAGCTTCTGCAATAGATAGAGAAATAGAATTTTGCTTCTTGCTAAACTAGGACACCAAACAATTACCCAAAAAGTGACGCATTCCACTAGTACTTTTCCTATCAATTTTACAACCAACAAAGTCGGCACATTCAATAACAATTGAAGAAAAGATTGGATGATTTGAATGTACCAAAGATCAAAATTCAACATCCCTTTCAAGTATCTAAAATTCTTTTACTGAATGAAATGAGATTCCTTAGGACAAGATTGAAATCTAGCACAAAGACAAACGGCAAACATAATATCCGGTCTACTAGTTGTTAAATAAAGTAGGCTTCCAATCATACCTCTATAGTGTTTTTCATAAACAATATTATATTCTTCATCTTTGCCAAGCTTGGCTGAGGTGCACATTGGCATTCCAACTTGTTTGCAATCCTCCATTCCAAAGTGCTTGAGTAGCTCCTTTATGTACTTGATTTGTGTGATGAAGGTTTCTTCTTTTGTTTGGTGAATTTGAAGTCCAAGGAAGAATTGTAATTCTCCCTTCATACTCATTTCAAATTCCTTTTGCATTAAGCAAGAAAATTGCTTGCACAAACTTAATTAGTAGCTCCAAAAATAATATCATAAACGTAATTTGAACAACCAACAAATCATTAAGACTAGTGTTGTTTCAACCCATACAAGGCCTTTGATAGTTTGAAAACATTATTTGGAAAATCTTAATTTTCAAAAACGGGAGGTTGTTCAACAAAAACTTCTTGATCAATAAAATCATTCAAAAGGCACTTTTGTCTTGACGTCCATTGGAAATAATTTGAAATTGTTAAAACAAGCATATGCAAGAAATGTACGAATAGATTCTAAACGAGCAACGGGTGCAAAGGTATCATTAAAATCAATTCCTTCTTCTTGAGCATAACCCTTTGCAACAAGTCTAGCTTTATTTCTAATTATCTCACCTTTATCATTTAATTTGTTTCTAAAAACCCATTTTGTTCATATTACGGGATAAGTTGAGGTCTTTCAACTACATTATTTTTCTCAAATTGACTAAGTTCTTCTTGCATAGCAAGAACCCAAGATTCGTCATTCAAAGCATCATCCACAAGTTTAGGTTCAATGTGAGAAAGTAAGACCCAATTATTATTCAAAGGTTTATGAGAACGAGTTTTTACCCCATTGGACAGGTCACCTATGATCCCTTTCTTGAGGGTGAATTGAGACAAATCTCTTATGCTTTTAGAAGATTTTTTGGAGAATCTTCGTTATTCTCTTCTTCTTCATCCAAGTGATGAGCGTACGTTCTCATTTCTTGCCTTAGTCTCTTGATGTTCTTCATATATTGTGAGATTTTCAAGTTTATTTTGTACACCTACATCTTCATTTTCACAAACATTTATTGAAATAACATCCTTAGCCTCACCAAACGTAACATACACAACTTCTTCAATCAAAAGATTTCTTCTATTATATACTCAGTATGCTTTCTTGTCACAAGAATATCATAAGAAAATTCTTCATCAGACTTCTTGTCAAATATTTCAAGATTTTCTTTAATTTTTAAAATGAAACATTTACAACCTAAAACTTTAAAATAGCTCACAACGGGTTTTTTATGAAACAAGATTTCATTAGATGTTTTGTTTAAAATAGGCTTCAAAAGAATTCAATTCATAATATAACAATATTGTTAACGGCTTCGGTCCAAAATATTTTGGTAAGCCACACTCACTAATCATGGTTCTAGTGGCCTCTTGAAGTGTTCTATTTTTCCTTTCAACAACACCATTTTGTCGAGGCACAAGTCTAACAACCGAAAATTCATGCGAAATACCATTGTGATCACAAAACTCAGGAAAACCTCCAAATTTAAACTCAGCTCCATTATCACTTCTCAAACGAACAATTTTCAAATTCAGCAAATTTTGTATTTTGGAAAATAATTTTACGAAATTTTTAAAGTCTTCATTTTTGTGGACAAGAAATAGTATTCAAGTATGCCTAGAATAGTCATCAAGAATCACAAATGTATATTTATTACCACCGAGACTAGCATGTTAAGTTAGACCAAATAAGTTCATATGCAATAATTTGAAAGATTTAGAAGTAGACACACAATTTTTTGGTTTAAAAGAAACTTTAACTTGTTTACCAAATTGGCATGCATCACAAATTTTGTTTTTCACAAACTTTAATTTTGGCAAACCTCTTACCAATTCTTTCTTAGCAAGATTTTCAATTAAATCCATGTCAAAATGACAAAGCCTTCTATGCCAAAGCCAAGGATCATCTATAGAAGTGGTTACAACACTTTACATTGCCACCACCAGTATTATCAAGATATATAACATAAACATCATTGTGCCTAGTGCCTTTAAATAAAACAGCAAAATTTTTATCAAAATAAACATTCATGCTTGGTAAAGAACACATAGATTTTTATCACATAATTGGCTTACACTTAAGAGATTGTAATTTAAATTATCAACAAGAAGCACATTTTTAATCGAAGTCTCACCATTTTTACCTACATCACCAATGCTAATTGATTTTGCTTTCATATTATGCACAAAAGTCACCTTTTCACTGTTTTTGGACTTGAGATTGTGTATAATATCACCGGTCATATTTTTGAGCACCCACTATCTATGAATCATTTGGCATTTTTGGTAATGTTCATTACCTACACAAGAAATTAGGTGATAACTTTTGGTACCCATATTTTCTTGGGTCCATAAGAGGTAGTAAATTGACTACACATCCATACGGCATTTATTCCAAGTTCTTCATTTCTCTTGACATAGCAATTATTTTTCACATGTCTATATTGTTGGCAATAGTTGCAAATAATATTCTTATTTTCATAGAAAGAAGATTTTGATTTAACAAAACATAAGTCATTCCTTCTAAAAGTGACAAAGTTCTTGTTGATCAATATATTTCAATTCTTTTCATATCAACAATATTTTCCCTTTTTCTATGCAAGAGAACATCAAAATCATCCAATCTTTTCTTCAAGAAGGCTTGTTCTTCCTTCATCTTTATTTTCACATGCATTCTTTTCTTCAAATCAGTGTTTTCTTGTGATAACCTATTGTTTTCATTCACAAGTTTGGATACAACATTCAATAAAGCATTTGTTTTTTTTTTTTTTTTTTTTTTGACTAACTCCTTATTTCTTGCATATGATTCCTTTAAGCTATTATGCAATTTTAAAATGAAATCTTCAAGATCATAATTACTATCATTTTCATCATTACAATAAGAAGTAAACGTTAACTCATCAATCTAAAAGATGGCCATAAAGACCATTTGTTACACTGAGTCCATCACAAACGGAGAATGAGAAAAGGAGGGGCAATCAACTCAAATAATATCAAAGGGTTTAAGCTTGAAGAGGGCTTCCTTCCTTCCTCCTCTCTTCTTGGAAGGACACTCATTTGCAAAGTGTCCGGGTTGACTACATTCAAAGCACTTTTTGTTTTGCTTCTTAATTTCAAGCTTGGAGACCCTTTGAAATTATTTGAGTTGATTGCCCCTCCTTTTCTCATTCTCCGTTTGTTGATGTACTATTTGAGGAATCCTTTGGTGATGAGTGCTCAGATCACCTTCATCAAGATCTTCATCTTCTAAATTGATTAGAGCCATATTCAACTTCTTCTTGAGAGGTCTTCAAGGCAATGCTTCTTTTTGGTCTTGCTTATTCATCATCCACCACTTTAGCTTTGAACTTCAATTCATATGAAGTGAGAGAGTTTATCAATGACTCAATAGGTATGGAATTTAAGTTCTTTTCTTCCTCTATAGCAATAGTTTTTGCCTTCCATTCTTTGGATAGAGCATTCAAGATTTTTCTATTCTTCTCACCCAAAGAATATTCCTTACCCAAGGCTTCAAGATCCTTATTGATATCTATTGAATCTACAATACATTTTATCAATATTTTCATGTGGTTCCATCTTGAAGAACTCATACTTGGCAACAAGTAAGGATTTCTTTTTTTCTCTAACATCATCACTCCCTTCATGAATTTCTTTCAATTTGTCCCAGATTTCTTTAGCCGAAACACATCCTATGACACGAGTAAACTCATTAGCATCCAAGGCATTGTATAGCACATTCATGGCTTTAGCATTTAAAGTCAAGTTTTCTTTATCTTGTGGAGTGAGCTCATTCCTTGTTTTTTCTCTTCTTCTATTTGTGTGATCATCAACAATGGTGGCTTCAAAAGGACCTTCATTGACAACATAACACAAGTCAGTATGAATAGATTGCAAAAAGATTTTCATTCTATCTTTCCAACTAACAAAGTTCACCCCATTAAACATAGGATCGGTCTAGTGATAGATTGACCTTCAAAAAATAAAGCATTATTGGTTTCCATAAAGGATCTTTACTCAAATGCAATTTATGCAAAATAAAGACACCAATGCTTTGATACCAGCTTGTTGGCCCCAATGCAACCTAAGAGGGGATGAATTAGGCTTCTTAAAAATTAATTTAAATGATGCATAATTGAAATGTTTTAACTAACAAGCAAGTTGATAGCAATATAATCAATTAAGCACAAAATGTATTATAATGAGTAAAGAGAGACAGAGAGATTAAACAGACAACACTCCCAAGCTAGCTAGCTTGGATTAGTAATCTACTAAGATGCTCCTTCAAATTTGGTGAGTCAATAATCCCAAATGTATACAAAGTAGGATCACCCTTGCTCATACTAACTCTCCTTAGTTGAGCCAAGGATTTTACACTCAACCTCACTTTTGTACAAGATTATCACTCCACTCAATGCTTTTGAATAGCACTCTTAAGTACACACTAATACAGTATCACCAAAGAGCTAAGGAGCATCTTAGTAGATTACTAATCCAATCTTGCTGTATTCAATGTGTAAGATTATTTTTCAAAATACAGATGGGTTGGCATTTATACATGCAATAAATTAGCTCCCAACCACTTCCTAACAAGTAATAAATGCTGAGAAACTGGCTGTTATAAGTTTTGGACGTCCGAGTTCTTTATTAAGCGTCCGAACAAGCGTCCATCAGCGATATCATGAAGTTGAAATTTTCATTCGGATGGTTGAGGTTGCGTCCGTTCCTTCATCTAAAATAGGTAGATTGATGAGTTCGATCCTCGGACAGTGTAGCTTGTCCGAAAGGTCTAGTGCTTGTCCAGGACTAGCTCTTCCTTTGGACAGTCAAGCATGTCCGATAAAATTTCCTTCTGACAGTCAGGCGCATCCATTGTAAGTGTCTCAAAATCTTGCTCTCTGCATGACCTTTCGGACAGGGTTTTGAGTCCAAGACAATTTCGTTATAACGAGTTTCTGCGTCTAATGTCAACATCAAAATTCTATTCGGACGATGTGCATCGTCTGAAAACCCTGTTATGAGGAGATAAAACAAAATTTTTGCACAACTTAGGTTTAGATTGTTAGATTGCATTTGTCATCATCAAAACCAAGATTGTAGATCAACAGAAAGAATCTTTAAGACTCTAACTAAGATGCATATGACACGTAAAGGAAACATTAATCTAGTTAGGAGTAAATAATTCGACTTGATGATGGATACTACACAATGCAACACTCTCTTCTTGTTGACTTTCTAGCACTTAATGGCTTATTTCAAAACTTTGTTTTATACTTGCCTTATTGATCTATTCTAATGGCTGCTTTGAAGGCATGACATTAGTGATGTCAATTCCTCTACTAGCCATATTCCTAAGAGAAAACGCTTTTTTTTTAAAAAAAAATAAGCAAGCAACCTATGCCAAGTAAGAGCAATAAAATGCACCCAAGATCATATCTAAAATTAATCACCCATAAAATAGATCAAATATTTCCAAAATTACAAAAAAAAGCAAATGGCCTAACTCACATTTGCATGTGTTTCAAATATTTTTCTTATAAAGAATAAGATGACAACAAGAGACAGCTTTTGCTATGGCTGCCTGAAGATTTCAATTTTCACACCTTGTCCAAAAATAATTAACATTACCTCTTTTGAAATCGAGAACAGTTGGTTATTAAAATATTTGCTTGCAACAAAACCTATTTACATTTTACCACTTATTGAGCACCAAAACAATATTTTCCATCCAACTACCAAAACATTTATTCACAACTCATAACCATTACCAAAATAAACTATCACACCACCAATGTGAATTTCTTACCAAACTGGCCTAATCTTCCACACATAACATAATAATATAGGCCCAAAGGTTATACCAACAAAAATAAAATTAAAATAACTAACACAGCAAATTAAACTAGATAACTATCATAAATGATCTCAATAGCCAAATCTAACCTGTTTTCTTCTTTTTTNCTCCATGAACTGTCTCTTATGTGGTCTAGAAGGTATAAGACCCCAAGATGGTGCATAGTGCCAACCCGGAGGTAGACCCGATGCATCCATCCGTTAAGGCTAGTAGCTTGCAAAGCTTGACTTATGAGGGAGAGGTTGTGGATGACTATGTGACTGTATGTCCAATACCCTTGTAGTTCTTCTCTTTTTTCAAAAGTGGTTGCGGAATTTAAGATACCAAAAATGGACAAGTTGACGTAGGAAGCTTGTGGTGGTGCCATTCATTGCTTCCTTCTCTTTCAATGCCTATCAAACTCTTTCACCATATTTTTAACATAATCTCTATCAACTCTCCCTCTTTGAAAGGTTTTTTGGGCATTATCTGTTGTGGGACATCCTAAATCAATACAAAGGTAAGATACTAAAATTGGACGATAAGAAATTAGTTGTCCCTATATGCCATTTTTCAAGATGTCTTCGCAAACATAAATTGAATTCCCCTAAAGGACAATATACACAAAACATTCATTATCCCTTGATACATTGATGATAGTGCATGATCCCCAATACCAACAACTGATAATGTATAACTATATTTTTGGAAAAAACATCAACCCACTTCTTGGAACTCTCTGATGGACTTTATTTTTCTTTTTGGTCCACTCAACTTTTTTATAACACAGCCGGTCTTTGATTGCTTTATTTTATTTTATCGGCCATGAAATCCCTAAACTCATTATCCCGAATGTTAGGTAGACCAAATAATATTCCAAGACCCCTCACCTTACACCTTTCATTCAATAAATCAACTGAATTACAGTGAAATTATTTAACCAAATTAGTGAATGCTGCTTCAACCTATCTATGAAGCACTTCCAATTTTGAACATCAATTTGGTCATCAATTTATCTCCTAATATTCTCATATGGTCGCCAATGGCCCTGCCTATAAATCGAAGCTCCTCTTTCAGAGTAGCTTTGCTTTCACTATTTTCAAAAGTCTCTAGAGCTCTTTTGCTCTCACCCGCAACATTGCCCACTTTTCCTTTCTTAGTACCCAAAGAAGAAGTGGGAATTTTTCCCTTTCCTTTAGTAATATTTGCACAAATTCAATTCACCCAAGAAACCAACTAGTTAACAAAATTCCCAAACAAATAATCAACAAAACTGCAACTAGACACCGAAGAATTCTACTTGTCTTAAGCCATATGATAATCACGAAAACATGTTGCAGTTGGTTGAATCAAGTGAAGAATTTCACAAAGTCACCTTGGTTCCTCCTAGAATTCTTGAAAAAACCCCTTCCTTAATGCCCTTGATTCTAAAATCCTCTATTCCTTGTGCTATGTAGTGGTTGATTTATTGTGTATAGAATGGAAAATTTCAAGCTTTAATAGGTGTTGTGAAAGATTTTGGGAAAAGGAAATTTTATCGAATATCTTTTGACTGTCCGAAAGAAAATCATTGCAGCTGTCTCTTATACACATCTAGATGTGTATAAGAGACAAGCTCTGAATACAATACCTAGCTATGATAATGAAATGACAAGAGCCACATTCCTGTCTCTTCTCATCGACACAACACAAACTGGTCCAAATCTTCTTTTCTACCCGCATAAAGGTCAAGAGTCACAAAGTTTTGCCTTGCAAAATTTGTACCGCAGGTCCAAATACTCTCAAAAGTTGTTGGACCGCGATATACTTTTAAACCTTTGTTGCTTCAAACTGTGGTATAAATTGCACAAAAATTTCAAAACTAATTTCACGAGACAGTAGTTTTGTGTTTTCTTATTGTCAAATGTAGTACCACAGTGTGAAACTTAAAGATTCTTTCTGTTGATCTACAATCTTGGTTTTGACTTTGATCTATACCGTGGGTATCACCCTGTCTCTTTAGAATTTGGACCTTCAAATTGAGACTACAGGTTCATTTTTGTTCTTCCATTTTGGCCAACATAGTATTTCCCCCAAAAGTTGACCGTTGAGTGAGATCGTGTTGATTCTCTAAAAGAGTTTATTTTCATGTACTGTTAGCTTGGCTTTGATCATAACTCAAGGATTTTAGTTTATAAAATAGGTGTATTTTTTTAATTTTACACCCGAAGTCCGTAAATTAGGTTTTTATTATATTTATGTCAAAAATGTATATTTGTGCCCTTAAAATGTGTTTGTATAGGTTTTATTTGTAATAGAGGTCAAACAAGGACAAAACAGAGAAAATGAATATTTTTAAAGAAGACTGACACACCCCTAACGAGCTAAGCACTGGACGCGCCTAGAGGGTTGGCAGGGACACTCAAGCCTCTGGGTTTTATGGTTTTAACCTGGGTTTTGGATACTTTTTACCCATTGTGTAAACCCTATCTGGCACTATATAAGGGTTTTGTTAGGTCATTAGTTAACAAACTTTTACGTGGACAAGGTGTGAGAATTGAAATCATCACGCACCATAGTCAAAACCCTTATATCTGTCTCTTATACACATCTAGAGAGCACAAGAGATGACTCGGTGTGAAAATTAGTTTCTTATAATCTTCCCTATTTCTCATCTTTATTATGCTAACCACAATTGTAATGACTCTTCTATTGTAGACATGTTCTAGATGATGCACTAAACCCTTAATCTTGGTTTTATTCATAACTTGCCATGAATCACAATTAATTTGATTTATTTCGTTGTGTATATGATCTTATACTTGATTTATCTTAATTCAATGGTGTTAAATGCATTTGGCATTTTAACAAATTTGGACATTATTGTATAGGATTGTCTCTTCATGACATCTAGATGTGTATAAGAGACAGCCTCCAGCCTTGTTCAAAAGTTTTATTCAAAAGGATAGACATTTCATGAATATGGATCGAAAGATACCTATTCATCTCAGGTAGTCCTATAGAGTGGTCATCTATAAATTAAGCTTGGCTTGATTTCGAAAAGACACATAGTGAGTTGGCTCAGTTTAGTAGATTTTTGAGAGAAAGTCGAAATATAACCCACAATTGCATAAGACTCTAAACTAGTAAATGTCATATGTGAATCAAGAATTGATAGAACGATTAAATGGATCAATTGAGAGGATTGGTAAGAGATGAGTGAACCCTAGATAACTTAATTTGATTTTCTCTATTTTTTCTCAAATTATTGCATTGTTTTTATTATTACTACACCATTGTTTCTTAGTTTAGATAGGATCAAAAGTGTAACTTTTAGGTACTTAGTAGAGTGTTAGCACAGTCTCTGTGCTAACACTCTACTCAGTGTATAAGTTACTTATTTGATACTTATACTTGAGTAACACATGAGATGTGTCTAGTACAATCATGTATAAGAGACAAAAAATAGGTTCATCAAGCATTTTGCGATGCTACTAGCCCTCGTTTAGTCTATTAACATCCAATCAAATACTTAATTCAAGTATAAACATAATTGAATTATTATATTTGTTTTGCAATATTTTCTTTTATTCTATTTTAATCTGTCTAGTTTGAAATTACTTGATGGAAGTATTATTTACTCGATTTGCGATATTGACTGGGTTAGTCCAACCCAAGTCATCCCATAGAAGTATGGTATTACCATAGTGTTTAGTGACATAAATGAACTTCTTCATTCTAGGTTGGTCATAGAGTGGAAAGTGTGCATAGATTATAGAAAGTCAAATGAGGTCTCCTGCAAAGACCATTTCCTATTGCCCTTCATTGATCAAATGTTAGAGAGGTTAGCAGGATTTGCATATTATTGTTTTCTCTCTATCTACTCTAAGTATTTCCAAATAGCTATATGCTCGAAGGATCAAGACAAAACTATATTCACATGTTGTTACGGGACATTTGCATATATAAGGACACCTTTCAGGTTATGTAATGCCTTAAGCACATTCCAAAGATGCATGTTTTCCATCTTTTATGACATGGTAGAAAAATGCATTGAAGTGTTTGTGGATGATTTGAGTGTGTTTGGCACCTCATTTGATGATTACTTGTAACTAATTTGTCAAATGTGTTGTGTCGATGAGAAGAGACCAATTTGGCTCTTGTCATTTCATTATACAAGAAGGTATTGTGTTAGGACATAGGGTATCATGAAAAGGATAGAGGTAGACAAAGCAAAGGTGGAGCTTAATGAAAAATTGCTGCCACCTTCTAATGTTAGGGAAATAAGTTTTCTTGGGCAAGCAAGTTTCTATCGTAGACATTAAAATTTTTTCCATATTATTAGACCTATTTGTTCCATTCTACAAAAATGTTGTGCGCTTAACTTTGATGATACTTGTTTGAAGCCCTTTAATGAGTGGAAGCATGCTCTTGTTACCACACTTACTGTTGGCCGAAATTGGTCATTTATTTACCTTTTGAAATAATGTGCGATACTAGTGATTATGCCATAGGGACTGTTTAATTTATGTCAAAAGGTTAACAAGATTTTGCACGTCATTTACCATGTAAGTAAGACTTTAAATGAAGCTCAAATGAATTACTCAACAACTATGGCTCAAAAGAATTTCTTGCTATAGTTTTTGCATTTGACAACCCTATTTGATTAGGTCTAAGATTATTGTCCACACCGATCATTTCGCATTAAAGTATTTGATTTCAAAGAAAGATGCTAAGCCTAAGTTACTAAGATGGATACTTCTTTTACAGGAATTTGATTGAGAAGCTGTAGACAAAAAGGAGAGCAAAAATATGGTTGCACACATCTTTCCAATATGGAAGAGTCAAGGCTTGTGGGTCAAGACAGGTTTCCCATTCAAGAAGAATCTCTAGTAGAGAAATTGCTTGTGTTCAAGGAAAATCGACCATGGTATGCAAACTTGTTAAATTATCTAGTTGCAAAGGTAGCGCCGAGTTCATTGAACTTGAATCAAAGGAGAAAGTTCTTCTCGAAGGTGAAACATTTCTATTGGGACAAACCCTATCTCTTTGTATGATGCATTGACCAAGTCCTTAGAAGGTATATTCTGGAGGAAGATGTAGAAAATATCTCGGTGTATTGTTTTTCTATTCTTTCAAGGAACCATATTAAAGGTCTTGCAAAGTGGTTTTTATTGGCCACATATTTTCAAGGATCCAAGGAGTTTTGTGCTTGATTGTGACAAGTGCCAAAGAGTAGGTAATATCTGAAGAAGGAAAAAAATGCCTCTCAATGAGATTGTTGAACTTGAAGTCTTCAATAAATGGGGCATAGATTTCATAGTGCCCTTCTCGACTTCCTACTCCAATAAGTAAATCTTGGTCGCTATCGATTACATGTCCAAATGGGTGAAGGTGCTTGCTTCACCGACAAATGATGCCAAGATTGTCACAAAATTCCTAAGGAAGAACATCTTCTCTTGCTTTGGAGTACCACGCATAATGATAAGTGATTGAGGATCTCGTTTCAAGAATTCTCAATCCTAGACCTTAATGTCCAAGTATTGTGAAACATAAGGTTGGGTTGGCACACCACCTTCAAACTTCGGGCCAAGTGGAGGCATCCAGTAGAGAGGTGAAAAGAATTTTCAGGAAAATACCGTCAACACCTGAAGGAATGATTGATCACAAAAGATAGATGATGCTCTTTGGGCATACCATACCTCATTCAAGACCCCAACTCGAATGTCACCTTATTGAACAATGTATGAAAATCTTGTCATCTCTTGGTGGAATTAGAGCATCGAACAAATTGGGCAACAAGAGCTTGATATTTGATTTCAAAGAAGCATGTGAAAAGCAGTTCTTGGACTTGAATCAACTTGATGAGTTTAGAAAGGATACATTTGAAAACTCCATGATATACAAGATAAGAACCAAGGCTTGGCATGATAAACTCCATGCATTTGAATTTTGCTACCGATAACCATGTCTTGATTTATAAGTCAAGGCTCAAAGTTGTTTTCTAGGAAACTTAAGTCAAGGTGGGAAGGTTCACTTGAGGTAATTCAAGTATTTCCAAATAGAGCCTTGGAAAAAAGGGAAAGTTCGAACTTCAAGGTCAACAGGCATAGATTGAAGCTTTACCATAAAATGTTGGATTCAAAGGAGAAAGGACAAGCATCCGTCCTTTATGTTGATATCCAGAGCTTAACCATGCCATAGTCAAGCTAATGACTATAAACAAGCCCTCTTGGGAGGCAACCCAAGCTTTTCTTTGCTTAATTTATCCTTAGTTTGATTTTATGCTTGTCTAGTTAATTAGGGTTAGTTAGCAAAAATTAGGCCTAATATAGTGTCGTGCTTATTTTTAATTGTTTCAGTTGAATTCAAAGTGAGAATGACCTCTAAAATGTTGTTTTGATGTTTGTAGGTGATGAACAAATCCAAGAAACCACCATGCACGTGAACATGTTCACGATATCGTGCTTAGGATCATAAAACATTGGATAACAATGTTGGGGTTGATTCAGCATTGATTGCCAAGGGGGTTACCCTAAAGGATGATGATGGTGATGCAATTGAGGAAGTAATTAGGAGGGCAAGGGCAAAATGCTTGATGAACCTATTAAGTCCCTTAATGACACAAGCAGCAATTTTTCAGCATTGAGTGTATAACCTTTGCTTTGTCTAGCCAATAATATTTCGAGCTATTCTAAATTCATGAAACTAGTCTTTTCTTAAAAGGGGAAGCTAATGAAATCCTTTATCAAAGGAAGAGGTGTAGTGCATTGATTTCAAGAAAACTACCACTAAATTTAAAAGATCCGATCTCATTCTCAATACCTTATGACATTGGAGGCATCCATTTTGAAAGAGCTCTATGCGACTTGGGATCTTTGAAATTCAGTCCCAAGTTACAAAGAGACACTTATGAGTTTCAAATCATAAGTGTCTCTTTGTAACTTGGGACTGAAGCATCAAATTGCCATGGGGTATAATTCAGACTTCATCATCAAGTTTGATGAAGTACGTTCATGATTTTTGTAGGTGCCATCTGACAAAGTCTCCATGGGACAAGGCATTGGTGAGCTCAAACAAAGTTGATCAAGATGATGAGGAAACTAATTAATGCTTAAATCTCCTAGAAGGAAATGGCTCATGCAAGAGGACGAAGGTAGTGATGAGGATAAAGGTAAAGAGGGGTCTTTGAACAACGAGCCCCCCAAGGTTGAGCTAAAAACCTCTACCCTCACATTCACAGTAAGTAAATATTGGCAATCACATTTACAGTATGAAAGCTAGTGCAAAAAATGGAAATCTTGGCTAAGTATTTGTCACCTGGTTTCAAACTATGGTTTGAAACAAGGGACGCCTCTAGAAGTGGCACTGAGCTTCCCACATAGTGGTGCCAAAGTGTTCGAGAAATAGAAAAATGGCTTAAGTATTTGACACTGCAGTCCTAAATTAAAATTGAGCTATTGGAATGACACCACATTCTGACACCATAATGTCAAATAAAGAAACTGGTTGAGTAGTTCATGCCCCAGTGCCAAATTTGAAGATTTGACACCACGATCCCAAACTAAAATGAGCCACTGGAAGTGACACCACATTCTAACACCCTGGTGTCAAATGAAGAAATTGCTCAAGTACTCTACACCACAATGTCAAATTAGAATAAGAGAAAAATGACACTGCAGTGTCAAGCTAATTCAACTGACACCCTAATTTGCTTCTTGGACCGCAGTGTCCATTTTCACCATACAAAATCTAATATCAGGGTGCCAAATCATGGGTTTGTATAAAACAACCCTTAGCTGATTTTTCACCAAAATCTCACAATTTCATCAAATAAATTTCGTGTAGAGGAGAAGAGGAATAGAGGCTGGGTCTGTCTCTTATACACATCTAGATGTGTATAAGAGACAGGAATAAATAAACAAAGTGGAATGACTAAGTTGTGTTTAGTTTGTCAGGTTTCATAAGAAGCACTCAAGAAAGACAAGCAAGGATGGACTCAAGAACAAAAGAGTGTTATCCAATTCTCAATTCTACAGGTAAAATTGCTTCTATATGGCACTCATTGGTCCATAAGTTAAATTCTGGTTATTATATAGAAACTCATGTTTATGGTTTATTGGTAAGAATTTGTGTTGAATTATACATCGGTTTAGTTTTTGGGATTTGTTTGTTTGAGTTGTGGTTGATTTGGTTTATTTGGATTTATTTAGTGAATTTTGACTATTAATGATGGCCAGAGAAGATTGCAGGGTAAAGCAGTTACTATGCCCTCGTCCACTAAAAAGAGAAAGATCCCTAGGGAGGGGTCAACTAAAAAGGACTGTAACGGTAATTATGATGTAAATTTGTTTGTGAATGCTAAAGTTTCTATATTGTTTAAAAATAATAACAAACATGCTATCATTCGAGAGCGGAGTTTTGATTTGTCAACTAGTTGGAATAACTATAAGAAGTTGCGGAAAGAGATTGAAATATAGTTGAGGGGACAAAATTGCAGTTGTTTTGATATCGCTGTTCCTTCGGGGTAATGCCAATTTAGTGAAAGAATTTCAATGCAATCTTTAAGGCATGAAGGAAGGAAAAGTCTATGTTAGGGGCAAATGGGCAGATATCAGTGAGCAAATAATCAAGGCTTTCTATGAGGTCTATAATCTATTGAGTAGTGCCTTTTTCTGATCCAAACCATAGAGGGCTCAATTATGATAATATAAAGGGGAGATCGTGCTTTGACAATAATATTGGGACATGATTTTGCCCGATGGGATTTAATAAGAATGGCCTTGAACTTTTGCCCAAGATTTGGTGCTGTCTACTTTCTGAGTTGCCATATATGGGGCTCAATCACCTTTACCTTTGTTCAAAAGGACAAGGCCCGTTTGGTATTTGTGATTATGGAGGTGTTACCTATTGATTTGGGAAAAATAATTCATGTGGAATTCATAAAAATGAGCAATCAGGACAACCTACTTTTGTGTTACCTAGATTGATTACTAAATTATGTATTGATATAGGTTGTCGAGTTAAGCCCGACGAGGAGCAAATCTTCCAAAGGGCCTATATTGATAGAGCTTACATGAGAAATATGGTCAAGAAGTTTTAGACGCACCACCCAGTTGTTGAGCAACTGGGTGCACCACTTCCACAAATGCCTCTGCAAGCTCCTTTCATCAACATGCCTAACGGATATGTGTACAATCCTACTCAAATTGATGATGATTGGAATGAGATGAAATGTGATATTAGACTTATAGCCAAATGGTGCTCCATAATAAAATCACTCTCATTGGTCAAGCCCTTCATACCACATCACTCTGACAAATGGATTCACCCACTCCCACATCCCATCTGGCACTATGGACCATCACGGGCATAACCATTCTTCCAACCACAAGATGAGCAAATGCAAAGAGAAGAACAAGAACCTGAGATGGAAGTAAACTTCAACGAGAGACAAGGTAGAGTTGGTGAAAGCTTCCACAAAGACTCGAATAATGAGGAGTATCAAATCTACGAAGAGGACAAAGAGGATGATGATGAGAAAGAAGATTGATTGCTCCCTACCCAAATGGAATGACCCTTTCCCCAGGTATTTTTATGCTTAGATCCCCAATCGCATAAAGCCTATTTCATTATACACATGCTTGATTGAGGGTACAATTTTCACTTGCATTCCTTAGTTTTCAAATTTCTAGCTATTTATCTTATCTAGTTTATTTGCTTAGTCAATTTTAATTTAGGACTGCAGTGTCAAATACTTAAGCCATTTTTCTATTTCTCGAACACTTTGGCACCACTATGTGGGGCTTAGTGAGAACTAACTTGGCCTTGCTTATTGCTTTTGGTAGATTAGGTTGACCGTTGGGTTGGTTTGGCACGGTCATCTTTGACATGTTTAGGTGTTTGTGTTTGGATGTTTTGGGTGAATATCGGACTTGGTTTGGCAAGATTCTACCTTGGTTGCGTATTTTACATACTTTTAGTATTATTGCCTTTCTTTACTTCGTGAGATGATGGTCAGTGGATAGATCAATGGTACTCGTCAATGAATATTATGAACAATGTGATGGTGTTTATTGTCTTGTTGATTGGGAATGTGTTTTTGTTATTTTTGTTGTTGATGGGAAAGGTTGAAATTGGATATTGAGCATGGGTTACACTTCATGTGAAAAATGAGATTTAACCTTCGAAACTCAACTATGTTTTCAGCTATGCCATAGAATGTTTTCTTAACTAGTTTTTATTCCATACTTCCATGGGTGTTTTTCTAATGTTAATTTCAATTGATTGTTGATTTAGTTTACACGACTTCAAGATTTTCAAGAATTTTTTATGAGTAGAGATGGAATATGTTAAGCCATCATTTGGTCATTTTTCATGAACTTACATTTCCAGATATTTTGTGGGTTTTTTTAAGGTAGCTTAGGACATTGATTGGGGTAATGTGAATCCTTCATTTTTGCGAAGTACATGTGAAACTTGGATTTTGAAAATGATCTAGAATTTTTCTCGGACCATTTGTGCCACAAATTACCTACATTACATTAATTTTATCCCTAGTGTCCCCTGTTGAGTCTCTTCTAGATCATTTTCAAAATCCAAGTTAGTCATTCCACTTTGTTTATTTATTCTTTCTTCATCCCATCAACTTAGTCATTGTAGATCATAGTCCTCTGTTATAGTCTTATATTCTTATGATAGTTTTATGGTAGTTCTTATTACATTTGATTTGGGAGTTAAAGTCAAAAGTTCAATGTTAATTGTATTCTCTTTGTTGTAATTGATTGATTTTGCTATTATTTTTTTCAACCCATGATTTATGATATTATTTTTATATTAAAAAAATTAATTTTTTGCAAGTTTTTCAGTTCTTATTTTAATAAAGAAGGTTCATCTTACCTTCAAGAGATAGTAAAAAAATGTCTTTGCCTTTCAAGTATGGATTAGGTGAGTAATGTTAGTTTTGGGACTTGTATGTATGGGATAGTAGATCAAAATTTGTATTGAAATGACTAAAGCGATTTCTGTCAGTTTTATCCAAATTTTTCCTACCTTACCTAAGCCTACAGCTTCATTAGCTTAACTAAGGTCATAAATGACTCCTTAATTTGCAATAATGAGTATAAACACACTAGATGTGTTATAACTGTGCTCTATTTGGTGTCTTTTGCTAAATGTCACAGTGCTAACAATTATCCTTGTGAGTTTATTTACATTGATTTGTGCTTTTCAACATAAGTCTTAATGATCTTTCTATACTTGGGACAACTTTTGAAAAACTTAACTTGTTTGTTCTAGATCACCTTACATTTAAATTTACATTTCATTAGAAACTCTTCATTAATCAAAGTAATGTTTGTAATAAAAACTAGTGTATACTTTGTAAATGAAGGAATAGTAACAATGTTGAGTTCTCTGAGTTAAAAAACCCATTGTCACTTTTGATAAGTGTTGGAGAGTTCAACATTCCCAATTTCACTTCTTTTCTCTTGGTGGTGTTTTTAGTTCTTTTTCTTTATCTTGTTTTCCTCGGGACTAGCAAAATGTTAGATTTAGAGGTGTGATAACTCTAGAAAATAGAATTATTTTACCTCTAAAAATCACAGAATTTTGATGGTATTATTCCCGAATTATGTGTTTTTACAATTAGAAGAAAAGTTGAAGACCAAGTCTAAGGCTATAAGTGATTGACACCTCAGTGTCAAAATGAAGAAAAGAAAACTCACACCGTAGTGTCGTCCAATACTTCAAGTGTTCGACCTTGACATTGTCGAGCCATTTCACAACGCACAATATCTCACACCATGGTGCCAACTAGCCAAACCCTAGTCAACTCATATTTTGACCCTCCAGTGTCAATCAGTTGTAGCCTTGGACTTGGTCTTCCAACTTTTCTTCTAATTACAGCTTTGGTCCTTGGATTCTTACTTCTTCAAGTTGTCGGCCAATTGAATCCTATCCTACTAAAACTAAGACTCTTGCACCTTCTACTCTTATCACATTTAGATTAACATATAAATACTGCCAAAAAGTCTAATATTATCCTAATACTACTAATACAACTAGTAAACATAACATTCAACTAAAACAAAAACATAAAAACACATAATTCAAGAATAACGCCATCAAAATAGTATGATTTTTAGAGGTAAAGTAACTCTATAACTAGATGTGATTTCCATCAATTTTATTGGTGGTGTTATATGTTTTGTGTTAGTCGTTTTTGTTGTTTCTTTTCTTTTCCTATCTTTATTTTGCTCGGGAAAATAAAAGCTTAAGTTTAGGGGTGTTATAACTCTAGCAAACTAGAGTTAGAGTACCATAAATTTGAGTGATTCAGCTTTACTGTTTCAAACAATTTTAGGACTTAAGTGTTGTTTTTCCCTATTTTTGCTTTTATATTATACAATGTGTTAGTTTGTATAAATTTAGTGTCTTAATGTTAACTAAATGTTTTTGTTGTAATTAATAAAGTGTGTTTATAAGTACTCGGAGGAAACGGCGCAGCAATCGGATGAGAAATAAATCAAATCAAGCCATAATTGGGTGAAGGAGCTTAACTAAATTGCTGAAAAAGAAAACTCAGTGTTTGACACCGCAATGTTAAATTTAAAGAAGGAAAAACCTCTCACGGTGTCAAATCTGAAGATGTGTATCATTTTTCACATAAAGTAAACCCATGCTCAATAAAACATGAACAAGACATAAATTGTCTGTTCAAGATTCTTATAACAAAAAGTCCAAATTGAGGCTGAAACTTTTTCTTCCAACCCTAGCACTATATAAACACTCTTTAGCCTTTTTTTACATAGTTAGAGTGTGTTCGTATATGTTAATGTAGGCTAGGTTAGTCCTTTTGACGTCTTCCCCATTTGGGGAGGTTTTTCTTAATTTAGATGTAATTTAGTTGTAATTTCTTAAAGACTCCTAGTGCAAGACTTCTATATTATACCATTTAGTTTCATGTTAATTCAGTAGAGTTTAGTTTATTTGCATTATTTACATGCTTTCTTAGTTAGTAATTAGATTAGTTTATGAGCTTTCTTTGATTATTCTTCCTTAGTACTAAGTTGTTGTTAGGATATTTAGATGCTCTCTTACAATGCCTTTATTTTACGTTCTATTTAAAATGTTTTCTTTACATTTATTAACAGAAATTATTTTAAAGTTAGTTTAGGTTAAGGTTTGACGATTCCAATTTCCCATGGGCCTTTATTGATTGGTGGGTTGCATAGCAAAAATGGCGGATAATTTGGTAGTAATAATGATTCGGTTGCTTAGTGAGAGGAAAGCATCCTCCTTTGAACCATGTTAGTGGGTTTAACACAACCAAAAAGTGTTGAGTTTTAATTTCCTAGACAATTGAGTTTATTAATAGATTAGGAAGGTTAGTAGTCGGGCCAAGATGGTAGCTTTTCTAGTAGGTTCCTTGAACTCCATATGGATAATTAGACTAGAATAATAAGTTGGGTCAAAGAATTGATTTATAGTTGGGAGGAAATCTCTAATTAGACTCATTGTAAGAGAGGATCTAAGGCTCAACAGGGACTGTCTCTTATACACATCTTGACTAATCGAATCTTAACCCGTTGTAAATCACTTTCTAAGTTCCTTATCTTAGTTTTAATTAAATCTTTTCCGCATCTAGTTTTAGTTAAATCCTCTTTTAATCAATTCAATCAAATAATCAGTAATTACCGACAAATACTTGTGAGTTCAAACCCTACTTCCACTTGCTAGATTTGACCCTGTATACTTACAGTGCATCATCTAGTTAGTAGTAGGATTTACGTGTAGATCATAAAGAGATAACAAAATGAAATCTTCACATCAAGTTTCCTAGAACTGTTAACACAGTGAAGATCAAAAGGTTCTTGGAATGATTCAAGAGATAATGCTTAAAACTTGCAGCCTTTCATGAAAGTTAACTTTTTCCTAACTGCAACTTTGATCCTTGGCTTCTTACTTCTTCAAGTTGCTATCCAATTGTAATTTATCCTTACAATGAAGCATCAAAACACAATAAGTACTCTTATAATCATTAATTGGCATATAAATACTACCAAAAAGCCGAATATTACCCTAATACTACTAATACTACTAGTAAACATAAAATTCAAGTAAAGAAACATAAAAACACATAATTTGGGAATAACACCACCAAAATACCACGGTTTTTAAAGGTAAAATAATTTGATAAGTGTTCGAGCTTGACACCATGATGCCATGTCTCAAGGCACAATATCTCACATTACTGTGCTAACTTGCTAAACCCTAGTCAATACATGTTTCACACCATTGTGTCAAATTTAAAGCAATGACAAATGACATTGCAGTTCAGAAGGATTTTTAGATAAAGGAAATTTTGGCCACTTTTGGAAAGGTTGCAAGAATTTCCCTAAATTAGTGCACCTAAGACACATAGTAGAAGGTGCAAGAGTCTTAGTTTTAGTAGGATAGGATAAGGTTTTCTTTAGAGTAGAAGATACTATTTTTAGTATAGAACTAGCATTTACTCTTGTCTTTTGAATTTTCTGCACTTTACTCTTCGAAATTGCTCTATTTAATAAAATTGTTTAGAATTCTCTTTTTATATTGTTGTTGGCTTTTCTACAAGCTTTCTTTACATATAAATTTCTCTCATTTTTATGCTCATTTACTTATCTTGTTATCATGACTAGTGTTATTTTGCTTATATTGTTCTTAGATCTTTCTTCAGTAGTAGTTATGTCTTGCTTTAACTTTCTTTGTTATGTTACAGATTAAGCATGTGTAACGAAACTATTAAAGGATTGGGCTATGAAAATGTGAATTTTATCTGTGAAGGTTACTCTAGTTGGGTAGACAAGCAAATGGTGGACATTTGAGTAGTAGTAAATGGTTTGATGGCTTGGTAAGACATTTGCTTGTCTACCCAAGACAGTAACCTTTTCTAATTAATTCCTAGAACTACATGATGAATATTAGACTAGAACCATGAGCTAGGCCAAGGGATTGGTTCATAGTTGGTAGGAAATTTTCAATTGTACCCATTGAATATTTGTCCACTAGAAGAACCCACCTAGTAAAAGGATCATACGCTTAGCCCAATCCCCCTTTTATAACTTATTGTTAAGCTAGTTGTTTATTTATTGTTTTATTTACTCACTTATTTGTCCTAGAATTTATTCACACTTGAATCGTAGTACTTCTAGATGGTACTTGCATAATTAGAATATTAGTAATTGATATTCCGTCTACCATCTAGAAGACCGATGCACTACTTTGCCGTGTGAATTTTTGTCGAAGTGAATTAGGTGGTTTTTATTTTTCCAAGTGCTTGGAAACATCCACATCAACAACTAGAAGAAATTCAAGTGGAAAGATCGAAAAAATATAGGTGTTACAAAAGTGGTCTTTTCTTGTGGCTTTGTTCAATTTCCTAAAATCTATGCAAAACCTACCACCAGTAAGTAGTCTAGAAGAGATAAGCTAATTAATATCATTGATCATTACCATTAATTTCCCCTTCTTTGGTATGACTTGTGTAGGAATAACTCATTCATTATCGCTTATTGGGTAGATAATTCGCAATTGTCTAAACCTTTCATTATCTCTTACCAAACTACCTCTTTTAATGTTGGGTTCAACCTCCTTTGAGGTTTCCTTAATGGTTTATGCCCTTCAAGTAATAGTATCTTATGGATACAATTCATTAGGGTAATCCCCTTTATATCATCAACGCTCCATGCACTCGCTCCATAATGTCTCTTAAGAATATCAACCAATTTATTCATTTGTTTGATTGTCAAATAAGCGCTTAACAATTACAGGACATGTCTAGTTATTACCAACAAAAACATATTGCAAATAAAGATGGTAAAGAGACAGGTTTAACCTTTGGGAGTTCTAATGGTCACAAACTTCCCATTATCTTTATCCTCTTGGGCTTCATCTTTCCCTTTGATTGGAAAATTGTCCTCCAAAAGATGTAAGCACTCTTGAGTCTCTTCATTATGTTTATCCACTTCACTTGAAGTCACAAGCGCTTTCTCCAAAAGCGACTTAGCTACATTATATCTACAAAAACCATCAACAATTTCATCAAGCAAGTCTATTCTCATAACATCATCACAAATAGAGGGAAGTTTTAAATAATCGAACACATTAAAGATCACAACATCAATATTGACACTAAACTCCAACTTTCTTTCTTGGATGCCTATGAGAGCACATCCGGTGGCTAGAAAAGGTCTCCCAAAGATGATTGGTATCTCTTTATCTTCTTCCATGTCAAGTACAATAAAGTCCCCCTGTAGGAGAATCCTTTTCAACCTTTACAATCATATCTTCCACTATCCCTACTAGATATTTGACGTTCCTATCCGCTAGTTGAAGAGAATGATTGTAGCATTCAAATCCCATCCATTAAACTTCTTGTACACCAAAAATGGCATAAAATTTATTGAAACTCCAAGATCACATAATAACATTTCAAATTTTACTCCAAAGATTTCGAAGTACGAAAAATGATCCATACCACTATATTCTTCTGTGAGACATAATATATCATTTCCATGAAGCTTCCTTTTTCTTGTAAGAACTTGCGTCATAAACTTTACATAGCTTGGCACATTTTCCAAAGCTTTCATGAAAGGAATATTAATTTCAAGCATTTTGAATACTTCCAAGAACCTTTTGAACTTCCTTTGTTATCGTCTTCCTTGAGCCTTTGTGGGAAATCAATCTTAAATTTATCAACAAATTAAAGACTCCATGACTTGATTCTTGATCTCATCTTTCATCTCAATGGAATCTTGATGTTTCATGGGTTCTGTTCAAGTTTCGTCCCATGTCTCTTAGATCAGCCTCTTTTGTAGCAATGAATTCATCATTCAACTTTGTTTCATAGTATCATCAATTAAAGGCCTTGTTCAATCTTTTACCCCACTCGTTAGGATAATTTCTTGAGTTTCCCCTCTTAGATTTGCTTCCCTAGGGTTGGGAATAGTATCACTTGGAAGAGTGCTAGTGGATCTTTCAGCTATGAACCTTTTCATTTGACACATTTGATTCTATGTGTCAAAGTTTGGAGAAGAGTACACCTTCTCAATACAAAGTGGTCTTCGTTTTGATGATTGTGATGATTCGGTTCAAAAATTGGAATGATGTGTATAAGAGACCACCCCAAGACAAGTTTGGATAGTTTCTCCAAGAAAGGTTATAGGTATTTCCATAGGTGTTGTTTGGAGACTGAGATGGAGGTGGATTGTGCAGGTAATTGACTTGCTCTTGTTAACTAGGAACTATTTCAATGGTACATTGGCCATTTAGGTTATCACTCCAACAAAAATTAAACAACAATTGGATTTGAGACTACGATGTATGAGGATGAGGTGTGGACACAATATTCACATTCATGTTTTCTAGCCTTTGTGAGATTCGCCATAAGAGTAGTAAGGACTTTGTTTTGTACAAGAATGGCATAGTGTGATCTAGGTAGATTGTGTTTCCCTCCCTTTTATTTTTGTTGTGGAAGAGCTATTTGACCATGTTGATAATATTTTGAAGCCACAGTCTTAAACAATCTTTGATCTTCCTCCGGCATTTTGAAAGATAAAATAACCGCCTGCCAAGGTATCAACAATCGCCTTTCTGTCTTCAAAGAGCCCATTGTAGAAAGTTGCATTCAAAGTGGAATAACATGATGGGAGCACTTTCTTAACATTTTTTTTTGTATCTCTTCCAACCTTTACTAATAACTTCACCATCCTCTTGTAAGATTGATGTAATTTCATTTCTCAACTTTGCCATTTTGGATAGAGGAAAGTACTTGGCTAAAAAATCTTGGGCAAGTCCGTTGTATGAAGTGAAGGTTCCTTGGTCATAGCTTTGCAATCATACCTTAGCTCTATGCCTCAATGATAAAGGGAAAGCTTTCAATCTAACACAATCTAGAAAAATTGCACTGAACTTAAAAGTATCCAAAACTTCTTCAAAATTAAGCAAGCGTGTATTGCGATCTTTATTGGGCCCATCACCAAATATTGCATGGCTTTCTAACATTTGAATAGGAGTCGGCCTAATATCAAAGTTATTGGCTTAAATAGTAAGCCTTGCAATACTCTCTATAAGAATTAGTTCCATCACATGTTGGCATAGTATACTCTTATTGGTCTTCCATTTCCGATCCCATTTCTACCATTACCATGTTCGTTCCCACCAAGTCTATTGGATTATATTTTGTTAAGGGAAAAGACTAATTTGGTCCCTTATCTTTGAGGTGTGTCCCAATTTTATCCTTATGTATCACAACAAGTCAATTTAGTCTCTTATCTTTCAAAATATTGGCCAATATAGTACTTTTGAAGGAAAGTTAGACAAATTAACAGTAGAGACTACGTGAACATAACAAAACACATATAATTAGAGGTTAAAAACTTAAAAATGATAAAATTCACTTAATTAATTTCTATTCGTTTGAAGAAGATGAAACAAAATTAAGGTTAGGAAAATGGAAAAAAATATTAGGGATAATAAGGATTAAGAATTTTTAACCTCAACTTGTTGACGTTTTAATGACCACGTGATATATACGTAACTTTTACCATTAATTTATCAAACTTTTTCATTAGTATAAAACCCTACATTGGCTAATCTTTTAAAAGATGATGTGACAAAATAGACTTGTCTTTAAAATATTAGCCAAATCGTGACACACCCAAAAGATATTGGACCAAAATGGTCTTTTCCCTTTTGTTAAAATAATTGGAGTTTGTTTTAAGTTATTATTTTGTTTTAGTGATTGTTTTTTGAAAAATTAAAAAAAAAAAAAGTAAAGTCTTGAACTAGTTATTGTGTTTAATTATTTTATGTATTTGAAATTAATATTCTTTTCATGAAATCATTCTATTACCTTTACATTACACATTTGTATTTATTTAATCCCTCACTTTTAAAATGATGATTTTTATTCCCTCGCAAATGTAAATCATTAAATTTTGATCCCTTAATCAAATACCATACATTTTTTGACTAAATTTGTTATGTGTTATTCACGTAACATTTTTTTCGAGAAAAAAATCAAAAATTCGTCTGAGTAGAATGTTCTATCATTGTAAAAGATATGAAATACAGTGATTGATCACATCACATAGTAATGCGTTTGTATTTTTTTGTATTTTGTGATCATTTCTAGAACTGACTTGTGGAATTTTGTATTTTTTTTTCAAAGATTACAATCTAATCTAATGCTCAATACAAATTTGAGAAGGAATTTAATTTTTCGAATTTGCATTCGAAAAATATGTCATGTGAACAACACATGTCTAATTTACGCCAAAAAGTATTCGAATTTTGTATCTATTTAGTCTATCACTTGGATAATAGGTGCAAAGTTTTGGAAAATCTAAGATGAAAAAATAGACTAAATAAATACAAAAGGTAATGCAAAAGACAAATAGAATGACTTTCCCTTCTAAGAATTCAAACAATTTACATGAAAAAATTATAATGAAGTGCATGTGTTGTAGTCACCAAGGAATAATGGATCGGGGTGTTCATGGACTCGGTACCCGATCTGTGAGTTAAAAAAAGTACCCGACCCTCACTGATTGGGTAAAAAAATTCCAACCCTCTACCCGATCCATACTGTCTCTTATACACATCTACTGTCTCTAATAGACAGTCCTAATACTTATAATAGACAGGGGGAGGTGATTAATAACAAAACATAAAAATTTAAATAATGATAGTGAAGCCATGAGGACAGAATATGAAGCCTGTCTCTTATACACATCTGTGAACAACACATGACTAATTTACGCCAAAAAGTATTCGGATTTTGATCTAGAGATCGAAATACAACATTTTACATTTGTGAGAGATTAAAAATTATTATTTCAAAAGTGAGGGACTAAAGAAATACAAAAGATAATTGCTAAGGACAAATAGAATGACTTTCCCTTCTAAGAATTCAAACAATTTACATGAAAAAATTATAATGAAGTGCATGTGTTGTAGTCACTAAGGAATAATGGGTAAGGGTGTTCATGGACCGGGTAATAATGGGTAGGGGTATTTATGGATCGGATACCCTGTCCATGAGTTAAAAAAAAAGTATCCGACCCTCACTGATCGAATCAAACAAATTTCAATTCTATTCTCGATCCATACAAAGCGTGCACCGACAAAGTTAATGGAAACACAATCTTATCGACAACAATTAAGTCTAAATCATAAAATACATCTCAATATTATATCCCAATAGCAACAAACTAACAAGTAACAACAAGCCAATAATAACAATAATTAAATCATAAAATACATCTCAACAGCCGCACGTGTGAGGAATAAGGATGCAAGAAAGACAAAGAGAAAAGATGATTGAGAAGGAAAAGGAAGGGAAGACAAGAAACTAAAAAGGAAGAGGTGAAAGACTGCCAATAACCCTAGTAAGTATTAACTTCTAATGAAACTTTATTAATCAAATTTACAAAATTACCCCTGAAATGGATCGGGTCGAGTACCCGACGGGTCACAAAAATGTTACCCGCTACCCGACCTTCTACCTGATTCGCTTTCAAAATGCGGTTCGGATACCTTCTTTTTTCACTTTGAATCAGATTGGTTCAGTATCTGTGCGAATCAGCGTGTCAAGATCAACAGCCCTACTAATGGGAGAGGTGATTTTAGAAAAAATATATGAAGAAATTATTTAAAGATGAACTAAGAGAAGGAAATAAGAAACGTAAAGGTATTTGTATAATGTTTCTTTTTAATGGAAAAACTAAATCTAACCATCTAACCTCCTAACCGTTTTGGGTACCTGACCTGATGTATCCGAACCAGTTTTGGTAATTGAAACCATAGACTGATTTCGGTTATTTTTGTCAAACCGATTACTGACAGCCATAAATCTATGGCCATCAATTTATCTTAATCGCTGTTTCAAAAACCAACGGTAAGGCATCTTCAATTTTCTGTTCGTGTCTAATGCAGAAGTATTCTACAATGCAAAGTTCCTGCATTTATTGGGATACTACAAAACTTATATAAGAACCAAGTCAATACAATATGTATGCTAGAAAAGGTACAATCCAATATCAGTAACTACTGCGTCATATTGAATCCTCAGGCCACGGAAACTAAATGATTATCATTTTGCTTTCACAGGTAGATAATTGCATTTCAAGCCAGTTAGCTTCATCAACAAACACAGCCAATGTCTTACAAATAACATTAATAAGTTTGAGAGCACTTGACTTGTAATCCAGCATTGTTTAGACCAAATGGAAGCTCACATAATTTATGGAAGGATGACAATACAGAAAACGCATCACTGAAAAACAAATCCTGATGGCTGTCAGCAACTCGTGTCCTGCTTCAAGAAGTTCATTTATGACCAATGTCTCTTATACACATTTCAATTGTGGATATTGCACCTTAAAATAAAGGAATACCTCCTCCAGAATACTCAACCTCCTGAAATTGAGAAACTCTTCATGTCACAACAGATGTTAAAGTATAAACTTTAAAGGGCACGACATAACAAGCATTTTCCCTTGTATTAAAAAAATTGTCACCTAAAAAAAAAGCAATATATTAGAGCATAGCATAATCTGGGAAAATCCAATGATTGTCAGTAGACTAGGTACTAAGCATGACCACTAGAATGCATTCCAAAATTAAATTATAACCATATGCTACAAACTAGTTTAGAATGACATTTTGTGGTCATAACAAATGGAAACTCTATAATTCTATGCTTTCTTAAAGATACAATAGAGAGAGAGAAGAGAGAGGGGAGAGAGAGAGAGAGAAAAGAAACTAAGGGAGAATGAAAAGAACCAGCTAAAAGTTCACTTTCTTCTTTTGCTTTTACGTGGTAAAGACCAATGTCCTTTTTTGTGTGAGCAGGTGCCCTTGTGGTTGTGGGAACTGGAAGTCTCAATGTTCTTAAACTCGGACAGCAGAGTGAACTGGTCAGGTGGCTGTTTTACCGGTTCAACCTCCCGGTCTCCCGATTTGATTTTTTAATTTTTTTTTTTTTATCTTAACAAATATTTATTAAAAGTATTAGGAAATTAAAGCAGGCAACTGAAAGTGGTCTGGTGGTTGAAAACTGAAAGGTAATGGAAGTCCATCCACACAATCGCCATCTCCCACTTTCTCTTATCCACCCCCGGTTGAATTGATTCAATTCTTCTTTTTGTAACCAGGTCTGAATATTTTTATTTTATTTCATTTTTTTGGTGGTGGATTGGACTGGATCTAATTTTAAGAAGATCCAAATCCGGAGTTGAACCAGTTCAACTGGTTTTTTAACGGTTTCCAAGCTTTG